>CM075724.1:73579665-74179665 GCA_037974335.1 Prionace glauca | reverse complement strand
TGACTCATAAACAGTATATTATTTCATCATTATTATTTATTACAAAATCATTCTTTTGTTCCTACTTTTCTACCTTTCCACAAAGTTACTTATTCTCTTCTCTTAACTTCTCAATTAACTCTCGCGTAACTTCTACTTCAAGACAAAGGAAAGAGCGTATGGTTCCCTCCAAGGTTTACATCCTTTCTTAAACTTCAATTTACTTTCCAATTTTTATTTAAATTCTGTATCAAACCCACTGTTGTAAAATCACAATTAGGGGAAGAACATTAAAGCAAATATTAAGGAAATATCCACGCAACCAATTTATTAAACACACACACACGCACACACACATGGAAGCTTCCAACATACGTTCCAAAATGGATTAAGTCATCTTCATTCGTCTCTTTTCCAAACTGTAATTAAACTCAAAACAGAAGTAAATTCAAGAAATCTTATACTTTAACAGTTTTAACAATTTCTCAGCCCCTTTGAGATTAAACTGAAATGTAAAGCATTGCATTTATTGCCTGCAATAAATACTCCACAAAAAGACAAGTGACCAGACTACACAAACACATGAAATACAAAAAGTAAGATTATAACAGGGTGAGCTTTGGGATCAGCTCTACTCCAGTATTTGCACATGTTTTAAACACATGCTCCTATTCTACCTTATGTAACGCCCTTTCCTGTTAGTTTTTTTTGGCTTTATGTCCTAAAATTACTGCAAGTCTTATAATACTAAGATCCATCCTGTTTGGAACAGAATGGGTTAATTCTCCACTTGTTTCAGCAGTAGGGCAGGGGGAGTAAGTTCGCTCAGATGGACTCTTCAAACACTTAGGAATAATTCTTTCATTGTCAGTTCTATCAAGAACACATTTTTAAATTAACAAAAGCCTGATTCAGAAAATCCAAAATAAGCTTTATTTATATCACCTTTAAATAACTTTCAGATGTAATGTAATGCCACCTTTCCCACATGGCAGAACTCAAATCTTTGTCCGATCCCTACGTAATTTATTAAACTTGAAGCAATTCACTTTGATCGGTTATACCCTATTACACCACGAGCCTCTCGATAGCACAAGTATGCCCTCTCTCTCTCTCTGTACCATACAGAGTCAGCTTGCTTGTTTCTTTTTAACCCTTTACTGATGGGAGCTCACTGGCCTCTAATAAATTTGACCATGTTTGATTCAGATGCCTCCTGTTGTGACAAATCCCTTTCTCCCTCAAATAGCAGAGTCATGCACAATTCCAAATACATAACCGCTATTCATGTAAATGCTCTCCCCGCACCTCAGTAAAAGCCTATGTCAGGGTTACCAGTTCCGCCACTTGTGCTGACATACCTCCCTCTATTCTTCCTGCTCAGATCACTTGTAGGTCCATCCCATTCATGGTGATCCATCTATATACTTTGCGACCCATCCACAAACTCCAGTGCCTCTAGGGTCACCTCCCTTATTCTACTTTCCTCTGCTCCCTCATCTACATTCCCACATGTATGTGGTCTTCCTTCACCTAACCTTCCTTTGGCAGGGTTCTCTCTCATGTCTCATATGATGGTAATGCTGAGGGGGAGGAGCACTGCCTCCCACTTCGCCCTTCTCATATTGGAGACAGATTGTAGTTTCCCCGTGTTTAACATTTCTACCAAGGTACGCTTGGTGTGTAAAACTATATTCCCTGCCATTACAATGGGCTGACTAACCTTTACTGCGCAGTCTAACGCGGCTATACCCCGGGGTAAGTCGGCTACTACAGGGCTTTCGGCTGTCGAATAATATCCCACCGGCCGCTGCTTGTCCCCATGGATTTGGGTTACTGCTGCCGAATAAAATCCTCCTTCGTTATTGCAATAGATATGAAAATCTTTACTAGCGTCAGGTAATCCAAGCCCCGGGGCTGACATCAATCCTGCTTTTAGATTGCTATATGCCTCTTCCTGTTCTGGTCCCCATTCCACAATTTCGAGAGCAGGTTTCCCCCCTTTCACTAGCCTTTGTATCGGCTTCGCCAATTTAGCAAACTCTGGCATAAAGTTGAAGCTATAATTAAATAAATCCAAAACCTTCCTTACCCCTCGGACGGTGACCAGCCTAGGCATTTGCTATATGGCGGCTTTCCTGTCCACAGGCATCTCCTTGATCCCTTGGGATATTAAATGTCCCAAATATAACACCTGTGTCTTTCCCATTTGGACCTTTTCCAGACTTGCCTTTAACCCTTGATCTTCCACATGCTTCAAGATCGAAGATAATGCGGTCTGAAATTCCACTTTAGTTTCAGAGGCTTATCAAAATATTGTCTACAAACAGTGAGATGGTGCTCCGTTTCGAGAGTTCCAATTGTTCTAGAAATTACTCATTGCTTCATGAAATATGGCCAGGCTATTATGGAATCCCTGTGGGAGTCTAGTCCATGTATATTGCTTATCGCCTTCTGTGAAGAAAAATTTATCCTGTGAGTTAAGATTCAAGGGGATGGACTAGAACTCGTTAGCTATATCTAATACTGTAAATATCTTGTGGGACAATGATACCAAAATTTGACATTTGCAGTCCTGGGCTGGAGTTTTCCCAGCGACACTAGGATCTGATGTCTTTCCCCTGGTGTGAAGGATTTAGATCGGTCAATGGATTATTTACTGTTCCTCCCCTTGTTACCAGAGCAAGGTCACAGACCTCCTCCTCAGTATCAAAGTCATCCCCAGGTGCTGTGAGTTTCACGGTCATACTGCCAGGGATAGGGAGGTAATGTCACCCTGCAGTGGTCTTTTAACACTTGGTTTTGTTTCTTCAGTTCCCTTACTGTGAATTCTAATTCCCTAATCTTTTTTATCCTCACTCCACTTCTTAGTGGAAGTGACTACTTGCTCAATTAGCCCAGCTAACTGATGTATTAACAATACTACTATCTTCTTTGTTTGGTTTCTCTCCTTGTCGTCAGCCCATTTTTTACCCAAGACTGAGACCTGTTCAATTAATCCGGGTTAAACCTGTTAAACCTGTTTAATTAATTCAAACTAAGAGAATTCCAATTTTCTTAGTTCTGTCCTTTTTTGTTCCAATTATTTCCATTGTTGGCCTAGCGGGTGAAATGGATCCCACCCCTCTTTCCTCATCTGTTAAATGAATTTGTCCCTTTCCATTGTATACTTGTTTATCAGGGATCCCAGGTCCCCATTGTCCTTGTCCCGCCATAACACTGATAAGTTTATACTCACCACCTGGAGTCCTCTATTCTCCTTTCTCGCTCTCCCACTCCTAGGTCGCTCTTATCAGAGCCCGGTGATATCTGTTAGGGGTGATCAGATCCCTCTGTACCACCGCTTACACTCGTGAGCTTACATCCTTAAGCTCTCATTATTAAGCCGGCTTTTCCTTCTATTCCGGCGATCACTCAGACAGATTCTTTCTTACTCACATCTGAACATCACATCCCAGGCATCCTTCTCCAGCCTTTACACCCACTTCAAACTCCTGACCTTTGTGTGGGGGGGGCTACCCCTCAACAACCAGTCTAAGGCTGGGTGTAAAGACAGATGCCTCCTTGTCCGTATGTGTTCAGTTCAGGCCACTCACACTCTTTCATCATAGACGAGCATCTACTGTACTTTGATCCACTCCCTTAAATTCGGTGATCTATTCAGGAGCTCCAGTTATGACCATTCAACTGGACCCATGAACAGATCCCGGGTTTCAGCACCAATTGTTGTAGGTAAAGATACCTCAGACTAATTGTGAGTCAAAATACAGAAGTTTATTCAAAAGCTTTTGGGAGATACGCCTGGCACCTAACAGCGGTTCCCCAGGCATCTCTCCGAATACAAGTTAAGATCATATATTTATTCCGCCCCGGTCACGTACGCATCTCCTCATCCTCAGCAGGTTCCCAGGCTGTGGGTTGTCCTCCATCATGGGAACATGGCTGTCTCGGCATTTCTTCTTGGTTATCTCGAGGCCACAACTGACATGTGTGATTAACCCTTAGCTAACGTACGGGCCGACAAGACTAGTTAAAATTAATGGGTCGGTATAACAATCTATGCTCATAAGTTGTATAACATACGTATACGTATAATATGTTTATACATGACACATAAGCAGTATATAATGAATATATATAAAATATATTTAGGACAATGCAGGCTTCACTATATTAGGCGAAAGTCCACGAAATTAAAGACACAACATAACTACAAGCTGGATCAGCTACATTTCTAAGCGGGCTTATCATAAAACTTGTGTATAATAGCAAGAGCAGCTGCTATCTTCCTGTCTGGGTCACCTGAAACTTGTGTACAACAGCAAGGGCACCGAGCTGTCTGGGCACACGAAAACAAAGTTACATTTATCTGAAATATATACATCTAGACTATAAACAGGCTTCATCTAGGCATCTGGATATTTTTTCTCATTCTCTCAAGTATTACAAAGTTCATTAACTCATTCCCTACTACACAGGCTCTCCTTGTAACTCAATCCATCAAATCTCAGTAGCGTCCTAGTAAATCTTTTCTGCCCTCTTTCTAGTTTAATAATATCCTTTCTATAATAGAGCCATACTTGGAATACTGTACACAGTATTCCAAGTGTGGTCTTACTGATGTCTTATACAACTTCAACAGGAAGTCCCAACTCCTGTATTCAATGTTTTTACCAATGAAACTATTAGAAACTTGGTTGATAAAACTTGCATATTCCCAAGGTTTGATCATTCTCTTGGAATATGGCTTTTCCTTAATGCCCTTTACCATGATTCTTTGCAGCAAACTGCCTTTGGCTAAAGTGAACAGCGATTCTTAAAAATACATTCAATATATACCGTGGGGCGGCACGGTAGCACAGTGGTTAGCACTGCTGCTTCACAGCTCCAGGGTCCTGGGTTCGATTCCCGGCTCGGGTCACTGCCTGTGTGGAGTTTGCACATTCTCCTCGTGTCTGCGTGGGTTTTCTCCGGGTGCTCCGGTTTCCTCCCACAGTCCAAAGATGTGCGGGTTAGGTTCTTTGGCTATGCTAAAATTGCCCTGGGATGTGTAAGTTAGAGGGATTAGCAGATAAATGTGTAGGGATATGGGGATAGGGTCCGGGTGGGATTCTGTTCGGTGCAGACTCGATGGGCCGAAGGGCCTGTTTCTGCACTGTAGGGTTCTATATTAATTAAATCATAATTGCTTGTTTAGATCTTACTGCATTTCATTTGTGTGAAAATTGCTTTCTTGTTAGCTTATAGATCTGTTTTTAGAGTCATTCAATTCAGTGCTGATAGTTCTGTAAGTATCTTAATGTTTAATACTTTAAAAATCTGACTAACCTATTAGGATTTCCGCCTTACAGGAATCGTTTAAAAATATGGGGACATCTGTAAAATTTTAAATGAGGTGAACTGGGGGTTGTGAGTCTTTGCTCTTCCTGTAAAGGTGGTGAAGCAAAGTCTTTGAATATTTTTTAAGGCTGAGATAGATAAATTCTTGCTAAGCAAAAGGTGATAGGTTATCGGGAGTAGGTGGAATGCAGATTTGACATTTGTCAGATCTGCCCTGATCTTATTAAATGATAGGGCAGGTTCAAGGGGCTGAATTACCTATTGCTGCTGCTCGTCGTTTGTTCATATGTTCTTTCATAAGTCCATGTTGTCTGTGTCCTATCATCATCAATATATTTGAAGTGTCTTGTTATCACAGCTTTTGTGATAGATTTACCCTAACATTGATGTCAAGCGAAGAGCTTGGTGGTTCTCTGTGCATTCTCTTCTTAAATAGTGCATTCTCTTCTTAAACATTTGCTACTTTCTAGCCTGTTAACATTCTGAAAGATGAGCACCAATGTGTTCATGATCTCGATTGATACTTCCTTCAAATACTATCAAGTCCAGGGTGTTTATCATTCTTGAACCCAATTACTTTTCTGAGTAATACCTCTTAATTAATAATGTTTTCTTCCAATTCCCTCATTTTCACAAGCCCATTGTTTCCTAATGGATGCACTTAGATTAAACTCGTTGGAGTTTAGAAGAGGGGAGGCGATCTCATACAAAATTGAAGTTCTAACAGAATTAGGAATGGGTGGAGAAGTGGCAGATGGACTTCAACGCGGATAAATGTGTAGTAGTCCATTTCGGCAGAACCAACGGGATGAACGAGTACACTATTAAGGGCAGGGGTCTTAGTAGCGTTGAAGAGCAGAAGGATCTCGGGGTCCGGGTTCACAGGACTCTTAAATCGGCCTCGCAGGTGGAGGAGGTGGTCAAGAAGGCGTATGGTGTACTGGCCTTCATTAATCGAGGGATTGAGTTTAGGAGTCGGGAGGTAATGCTGCAACTTTACAGGACCCTCGTCAGGCCTCATTTGGAGTACTGTGCGCAGTTCTGGTCGCCTCACTATAGGAAAGACGTAGAAGCTATTGAAAGGGTGCAGAGGAGATTTACAAGGATGTTGCCTGGACTGGGAGGCATGCCTTATGAAGATAGGTTGAGGGAACTGGGACTCTTTTCCCTGGAGAGGCGAAGGTTGAGAGGCGACCTGATAGAAGCTTATAAAATGTTGAGAGGAATAGATAGGGTGGACTCTCAGAGGCTATTTCCCCGGGTTGAAATGGTCGCTACGAGAGGACACAGATTTAAGGTGCGGGGAGGGAAGTACAGAGGTGATGTTAGGGGTAAGTTTTTCACTCAGAGGGTGGTGAGTGAATGGAATCGGCTGCCGTCATCGGTGGTGGAGGCGAACTCGCTGGGGTCTTTTAAAAGACTTCTGGATGAGTATATGGGGTTTAATGGGATTGGGGGTTATAGATAGGTCTATAGATTGGTGGGGTTGATGTGATCGGCGCAACTCGAGGGCCGAAGGGCCTGTTTGTGCTGTAATGTTCTATGTTATGTTCTATGTTCTAGACTAGGTAGATTCAGAAAGACTGTTCCCAACGATGAGAGAGTCCTGTAATGGGGTCACAGTTTGAGGATAAGGGGTAAACTGAGATGAGGAGCAATTTCTTCACCCAGAATCTGTAGTTGAGGTCAAAATGTTGAGATTTCAAAAAGAAGTTAGATATAGCTCTTGGGGCTATAGGGATCAAGGGATATGAGGGGAAGGTGGAATCAGGATATTTAATTTAATGATCAGCCATGATCAAAATAAAAGGTGGAGCAGACTTGAAGGGTGAATGGCCTATGCCTGCTTCTATTTTCCATGTTTCTGTGTTTCATTTCCTACCTGTCAGAAGAATTTTCTGAGATGTCCCACTGGGATGTCTTGTACTCAGTTGATTTCACTGAACCAATACATAGACTACGAAAGTCAGCACGTAGTTAAAGAATGAAAAGGAATTAATTTGATAATGTATATATTAGGAAGTAGTGCAGTCATTGAATGGTGACTGTTCTCTCTAAGATAACCTCATATTCGTAGAATTGTTATACTGTTCTGGACATTTCAATATCCCCTCCCAGCCTGTCCTCCAAGCTGGATGGTCCAATAACAATGTTACACAATACACCTTAGCCAATAACGTTCCACTTGTCAACAAGATTAGGAGATCATTAGCTCAGTGCCCCTGCAGTTCCTCTCCGTTACCTAGGAAACCTAACCCACATGATCTGGCATCCAAGTCCACAGCTCACATATACAAATTTAAATTGGTAAGAGGAATTGCTCGAATTGGGGCCTCTTATCAGCTTGAGAGACTGCACCAGCCTTGCTATTCAAGAGCAAATTCAATCCCATACATTCCAGAACTCTATTAAAGCTTGCTTTGCATATCCTAAGCAGATAAGAGATAAGCCTTTCTAGACGCCATTGTATTAAAATAATTTGGCCTATCTATCACTATATTTCCCAACATGCTGAGCAAACAGACCATTCAAAGAATCAAAGAATCCTATAGTGCAGAAAGAGGCCATTTGGCCCATCAAGTCTGCACCAACCACAATCCCACCCAGGCCCTTTCCCCATAACCCCATGCGTTATATGTAGTCTCTCTGACACTAAGGGGATATTTACCACCTAACCCGCACATCTTTGGAATGTGGGAGGAAACCAGGGTACCGAAAGAAACCCACGTAGACACGGGGAGAATGTCCAAACTCCACACTGACAGTGATCCAAACTGGGCATTGAACCCAGCTGTAAGGGAGCAGTGCAAACCACTGTGCCCCCTTGTTTGGCCCAAGTTCACAAACACATCAAGAATACAGTTTAATTTCATAATATTTGGTTAAATTGTTACATTGTATATAATACCTTTGCATACATTGTTTCAGGCACATTGTGAATTTTCTATATATAAGACAATTTATAATTATCTTAACCTAGGCTACTAAAGTGAAGGGCTCATACTAAGAAGTCAATACCGAGGTGTGGTAGATTGTGAGGAAGGGTGTCATCGTTTGCAGGATGACTTAGAAAGGCTGCAGAGCTGGGCTGAGAGGTGGCGGATGGAGTTTAATGTGGAGAAGTGTGAGGTAATTCATTTCGGTAGGAATAACAGATGTGTTGAGTATAGTGCTAACGGGAGGACTTTGAATAGTGTGGAGGAGCAGAGGGATCTAGGTGTATGTGTACATAGATCCCTGAAAGTTGGGAATCAAGTAGATAAGGTTGTTAAGAAGGCATACGGAGTTTTGGCGTTTATTGGTAGGGGGATTGAATTTAGGAGTCGCAGCGTCATGATGCAACTGTGCACAACTCTGGTGCGGCCACACTTGGAGTTTTGTGTGCAGTTCTGGTCCCCACATTACAGGAAGGATGTAGAGGCTTTGGAGAGGGTGCAGAGGAGGTTTACCAGGATGTTGCCTGGTATGGAGGGGAGATCCTATGAGGAGAGATTGAGAGATTTGGGGTTGTTTTCGCTGGAAAGAAGGCGGCTAAGAGGGGATCTCATTGAAACATATAAGATGATTAGAGGTTTAGACAGGGTAGATAGTGATAGCCTTTTTCCTAGGATGGAGAAAGCTAGCACGAGGGGGCACGATTTTAAATTAAGGGGGGGTAGTTATAGGACAGATGTCAGGGGTAGGTTCTTTACCCAGAGGGTGGTGAGAGACTGGAATGCCCTGCCAGCTGCAGTTGTAAATGCACCTAGTTTGGGGGCGTTTAAAAGATCTGTGGATAGGTTTATGGATGAAAAGGGATTGGTTTAGGCTAGTGGGTCATTGTTTTGTAACTGGTCGGCGCAACATCGTGGGCCAAAGGGCCTGTTCTGCGCTGTAATGTTCTATGTTCTATGTCCCCTATCAGTCCTGCTTGTGGCCCTTGGCTATAGCCCAAGGTAAGGCCACTAAATAGAAGTGTCCTGAAGAATGACTGGTCCCTTTGTATCCTTACTTGCTCAACTTAATTGCCATCGCTGGTATTATCCACTCTGTGGACTTAGACAACCTTGCACAGTTAATTACATTGATAAGCACCATCAATGCCAAGATCACCATGAAGAATATTGAAATCCCTTGTAGGATTGATGTTCCCAAGAAGCCTAGCCACCCTGAGAACCAACCACCGAAAGTAAATGGTTCAGGCTCTATGAGTTTCTCCACTTTTCTGATACGATTAACCAGATTAGTTATGTTTTCTGAACTATGTATGTATGTGCAACACTCTGAGCCAATCACTGCACAAGTCCCACCCCTTGCTACCAAGACATAATCTAATGCCAATCTGTGTTGAAGTACAACAATGCTCATGGCTACCATCTCATCATTAAACTAGCAAGGGCAATTGTTGTATCACTGGTGACTTGTTCCAAAATGGACAGTAGAACCAGAATTTTACATATCGCTTTAGCTATTCCATTTTGGGGAAACATGTCTTGGTAGGGAAGAGAGTTTAGGAATGTAATATATGTATGGGATTACATATCCAAGGTAACACAACCCCTTCCATCTGATGGGGAGCCAACGTTATGCCCTATCCCCACAAATCCAATATGTTCCATTGAGGGTTGGAAAAGTGTTGCCTCCTCTGAAGTGATCAGAAATATTGCAAGATTGGTCAATATTGGGTGGTTTGGTGTACTATGTTGTCATGTTCACTCATGTCTAATTTTTTCCCCTTGGCCTTCCATGCTTCTAGCACAATATATCCCATTTGGTTTTGGTGTTGGCTATTTTAAAACTAAACTAGTGGCTGAGAATTATTGGAGAGAATCCTCTCCAATAATTTGTAAGGCCTGTAATTACCTGGATTATTCTTGCTACCCTTCTTAAACAAAGGAATTCTCCAATCCTCTGGGACCTTCAAAGATTTCTCTCAAGGCCCCAGCAATTTCCTCCCTTGTCTCTCTCAGTATTCCAATAGGTATATCCTATCAAGCCTTGGGGACTTATTACCTTAATGTTTCTCAAAAACCCTGGTACCACCTCCTTTTTGAGCTCAACATGACTCAAACAATCTACACACCTTTTCCCAGATTCATGATCCATGAAGTCCTTTTCTTCAGTGAATACTGACACAAAGTACTCATTTAATAACTCGCTCAGTTCCTCTGCCTCAGTGCAGAAATTCCCTCCCTTGTCCTTGAATGGGCCAACCCTCTCCCTGGCTACCCTTTTGCTCTTTGTATAAGTAGCCTTGAGATTTTCCTTAATCCTGCTGGCCAATGACTTTTCATGACCCCTTTTAGCCTTACTCCTTGCTTAAGTTTCTTTCTATTTCCTTGTGTTCCACACTTATTTCATGTGTTCCCAGCCTCTCAGCTTTGACAAATGTTTCCTTTTTCTCTTTGACTAGGCTCACAATATCTCTCGTTGTCCAAGGTTCTCAAAATTTACCATACTTATCCTTCATCCTTACAGGAATGTGCTGGTCCTGAATCCCTATCAGCTTGAAAGCCTGTCACATGCCAGATGTGGATTTGCCCTCAAAAATCTGCCCCAATCTACTTTCTTCAGTTCCTGCCTAATATTGTCATAATTAGCCTCCCCCCAATTTAGCACATTAACTTGAACTTTATAAGTATTACTATTATTATGTAAGCAAGTATTAATATGTACCTCCCAAGGGGAATGCTGAAAAACCTCAATTGCTGGTCCACCTGAATCAAAATGTGTACATTCAATAATTGAACGATATAATCACATGCATTCATTATAGCAGTCTCTACAACTTCTGTCTTACAATCAACTGTAATCGTTAATCAATAACACAGCTAGTTTACAAAACTTGCTCAATAACCACGCCATACTTTGTACACGCTTGCGACTTGACTTACTTCTATGTTGGGGGATGTCTGGTTGATCTTGATTGGAGTTATGCCTTGATGGTTATCTTCGTTGTAGCGTTCCAGGTTTCTTCTGCCAGCGCATAATCTGTAATACAATACTGATGGTCTTGCTGCCTTAGAATTTATTCTGATTGCTAATTTTACTGATCAGATTCTCTTTCCTTTACAACTATAATAAATCATTCACTCACTGGGTCAAGTTCGCTAACTCGGGGCTTACCAACGGACTAAGGCGTCAACTGAGACCAGCGTCTCCACCTAATTGACGTAATTCTCATCAATTAGGGCACGTGTCTGCCCTATAACCGCCACATCAAAAGGCCCTTTCCAGCAAGTTCCTAGCCCTTTTTGTTGTCAGTCATGAGTTTCACAATTACCTTATCTCTCGGTGAAGGCAATTTAGGAATACTCTCTCCCGCCAATTTAGTCCAATCTCGGTGCTGCTGTTGCTAGATCACCTGCTTTTTGAGAAAATGCAGACAGTCTATTAGATCCCTCATAAAGTGAAATACTGTGCCTTAAGGGCTTAATTCTAATTCTCCACCTGTAATTGCTTCCTCTGGGAGGTGCATCACTCTCCCTGTCATCAGCTCAAAAGGAGTCAATTCTGTTCCATGAGCAGCAGCAGCAATATTGCAGGTAAAGGCCGCACCTAGTTATTTCCTCCTTCTAAGAAAGCCTTGGCTAAACTGATCTTTAGTGTTCGATTCATCCTCTCTACCATCCCTGAACTCTGAGGGTGAAATCTTTGTTTTAGTCTCAATATTCAACAGACCACTTTCAAAACTCTCCCCATGAAATGAGCTCCCAGAATCTAGCTGAACAGGCATTCCCCACCAGAAAATTATTTCATTTGTCAATATCACAGCTACTATTATAGCTGTGGCATCTTTATATGGGAATGCTATAACTCATTGAGCAAATTGGTGTACAATTACTAGGTTTTTCTCTGTACGGTGGTAATGGCCCTGTAAAATCCATTTGTAAGTTCTTCCAGAGTCCTTTGAGTCTGGGTTGACTTCTCATTTTAAGCCAGGACATCCTGGCTCCACCAGGATTCACTACAGACACCTTTGACAAACTTCACTACCTCTCGCCCCATCTCTTTCCAATACCAATATTTCTTCAATTAATCAAGCATTATGCCCCTGCTCGTGTGTGTTATTCCATGATAAATCTTTAGCAGTGAGTGCTGTATAAAATTAGGAACTATTATTTCCTCTCACTGTTCCATATTTCATCATGATTTTTCTGTCCTCTGTTTTTTTCCATAGTTCCTTTTCCTCTTCTTCTGCTTGTTCCTGCACTTGTTTTACATCAATATCTGCACTGTCCTCAACTACTGCAGTTGCCAACCCTACAGACTGTGTCCACTTCCAGTCCTCTTCTACTCAGGCCTTTGCTGCCCGGTCAGCAAAATGATTTCCTTGCTGTATTTCACTCTCCACTTTCCTGTGAGATTGAACTTTTATTACTGTTGCTTCTAAAGGAACACTGGCTACCTCGAGAGGTAGCCAGATTCCTGATTAAAGTCTCATGCTGTATTTGACACCCCACCCACTCAAAGTCACAAAGCCATGTCTGCCCCATGCTGACATATAATCATGTATGACTCCAAAAGTATAATGGCTATCTGTAGAAATATTAATCCATTTCGCCCTGCTCCGCTCTAAAGCTTTAATTAAAGCCATCAACTCTACTCTTGTGCTGAATCACTTCCTAGGACCTGCTCCCCTGCTATCATAAACTCATAAGATATAGGAAAAGAATTAGGCTAATTGGCCCATCAGGTCTGCTCTGAAATTTGACCATGGCTGATATGCTCCGTATCCCCATTTTCCTGTCTTCTCCCCATAACCCTTCAACCCATTCCAACTAAAAATCTGTCTAATTCCTCCTTAAATATACTCACTGTCCCAACATAGTATGAGGTAGCCAATTCCATAGATTCACAACCTTTTGGGAAAAGTAGTTTCTCCTCAACGCTGTTCTAAATTTGCTACCCCTTATCCTAAGACTATGACCTCTCATCCTAGAATGCCTCACCAGCAGAAGCATCCACTCCACGTCTACTTTATACATATCTTTTATCATCTTGAATACCTCGATTTGTTCTCCCCTCATTCTTCTTAATTCCAAAGAACATAGGCCTAAATTGTTCAATCTCTCTTCATATGACAAGCCCTTCATCTCTGGAATCACTTCTCCCTTTTAGAACATAGAACATAAAACATTACAGCACAAACAGGCCCTTCGGCCCTCGAGTTGCGCCGATCACATCAACCCCACCAATCTATAGACCTATCTATAACCCCCAATCCCATTAAACCCCATATACTCATCCAGAAGTCTTTTAAAAGACCCCAGCGAGTTCGCCTCCACCACCGATGACGGCAGCCGATTCCATTCACTCACCACCCTCTGAGTGAAAAACTTACCCCTAACATCACCTCTGTACTTTCCTCCCCGCACCTTAAATCTGTGTCCTCTCGTAGCGACCATTTCAACCCGGGGAAATAGCCTCTGAGAGTCCACCCTATCTATTCCTCTCAACATTTTATAAACTTCTATCAGGTCGCCTCTCAACCTTCGCCTCTCTAGGGAAAAGAGTCCCAGCTTCCTCAACCTATCTTCATAAGGCATGCCTCCCAGTCCAGGCAACATCCTTGTAAATCTCCTCTGCACCCTTTCAATAGCTTCTACGTCTTTCCTATAGTGAGGCGACCAGAACTGCGCACAGTACTCCAAATGAGGCCTGACAAGAGTCCTGTAAAGTTGCAGCATTACCTCCCGACTCCTAAACTCAATCCCTCGATTAATGAAGGCCAGTACACCATACGCCTTCTTGACCACCTCCTCCACCTGCGAGGCCGATTTAAGAGTCCTGTGGACCCGGACCCCGAGATCCTTCTGTTCTTCAACGCTACTAAGACCCCTGCCCTTGATAGTGTACTCGTTCATCCCGTTGGTTCTGCCGAAATGGACGACTACACATTTATCCGCGTTAAAGTCCATCTGCCACTTCTCCGCCCATTCCTGCATCCTATCTGTGTCCTGCTGCAACTTTTGACATCCTTCCAGACCATCCACGGTGGTGTCACGTGTCCCCAAGGTCCACATCTGCAGTAAATGTTTGGAACTGCAGCGCTTGAAGGCCCGGGTCAGGCAACTCGAGGGGCGGCTGGAGGACGCTTTTCTAGTAAGGGAGAACGAGGCGATAATGGCTGGGAACCATGAGAAGGAGGAGGTCTCAAGGGCTGAAGAGAAGGGAGGATGGACGACTGTGAGGAGGGGAAAGAGGAAGAAGAAGAGCAGTCAGGGTCCCCCAGCCTCCCCAGAGGCCTCCCAGGGTTCGTCGACAGGGGCACAGAAAGATAGGCAGGAGGGGGAGACTAACTTAGAGGGACAGAAGGGTGCCGGTAAGGTGATAGTGGTAGGGGACGGGAGGGTCAGAGGTATCAATAGGAGGTTCTGTGGACAGAGGCGTGATTCCAGGATGGTGGTCTGCCTCCCTGGAGCAGGGGTAAAGGACGTATCGGACAGGGTGGAGGGAATTTTGAAAGGGGAGGGGGCACAGGCTGAGGTCATAGTACATGTAGGGGAGGGGGACATAGGAAGGAGGAGTAGGGTAGAGGTACGTAGGCAATTTAAAGAGTTGGGGGCCAAACTAAAGAGTAGGACCTCCATGGTGGCACTCTCTGGGTTGCTGCCCGGTACCAGCAGGGCAAAGAATGAAGAGATCATGCAGCTGAATGCATGGTTGAGGGATTGGTGTAGGGTAGAGGGCTTTACTTTTGTGGATCACTGGGAGGTGTTTAAGAGAGAAGGGCAATTGTACAGGAAGGGTGGGAAGAATTTGAATGGGAGGGGAACTAATGTCTTAGCGGGGAGGTTAGCTGGGGTGTTTACGAAGGGTTTAAACTAATATGGAGGGGGGGTGGGGAGGTGGCTGGGAGAGAGTCGAGTGAAAGGAAAAGTATCAGGGAGAAGGTGGTTCTGAGGGACACTTGTGGGTTGAACTGTGTCTGTTTCAATGCTAGGAGTGTGGTAGGGAAAACGGATGAGCTTAGGGCCTTGATATTTGTGAGGCAGTTAGATGTGGTGGCTGTAACAGAGACGTGGTTACGGGAGGGGCAGGACTGGCAGCTGAATGTTCCTGGGTACAAGTGTTTTAGGTGTGACAGAGGAGGGATGAAGAGAGGAGGAGGGGTGGCACTGTTAGTCAGGGAAAACATCACAGTAGTGCAGAGGGAGGACGATATGGAAGAGATAGGGATTGAGTCAGTGTGGGTGGAGTTGAGGAATAAAAAGGGAGAGATCACATTGCTAGGGGTGTACTATAGGCCACCCAACAGCCCAAAGTCAGTGGAGGAAGGCATTTGCAGGGGCATTTTGGACAGGTGCAGGAAGAACAGAGTGGTTGTAGTGGGTGATTTTAATTTTCCCGGAGTGAATTGGAGGGGGCCTAGAGCTGGGGGTATGGAGGTAGAGGAGTTTGTGAACTGTGTTATGGAAGGGTCGCTAGAACAGTATGTAACTAGCCCGACTAGGGGAGGGGCTATACTGGATCTAGTGTTGGGAAACGAACCAGGGCAGGTGGGTGAGGTAGAGGTAGACGAACATGTGGCGAACAGTGATCACAAGTCCGTCTACTTTAGGATAAAAATGGAAAGGGACGAGTGCCGTCCGAATGGGAGTGTGCTGAACTGGGGAAAGGCGAGCTATGGCAGGATTAGGAGGGAGCTGCAGCAAACTGATTGGGAGGGACTGTTAGCTGGCAAGTCCACGGTTGGCAAGTGGGAGGCATTTAGGGACAAAATGAAATGGTTGCAGGGGAGGTATGTTCCAGTTAAGCGAAAGGATGGGAAAGGAAGGATTAGACAGCTGTGGATTACGGAGGATATTGAAGACTTGGTCAGGAAGAAGAGGGAGGCGTATGTTAGGTCAAAACAAATGGGTACGGAGAGTGCGCTGGAAGAATACAGCGAGAGTAGGAGGGAGCTAAAAAGGGGAATTAGAAGGGCGAAGAGAGGGCATGAGATGGCTTTGGCTGGTAGGATTAAGGAAAATCCAAAGGCATTTTATTCCTATATTAGAGGCAAGAGAGTAGTTAGAGGGAAAATTGGTCCTCTTAGGGACAAGAGTGGTGAGTTGTGTATTGAGTCGGAGGGGATGGGGGAGCTCCTGAATGAATACTTTGCGTCGGTATTCACAAAGGAGAGGGGTTCGGAATCGTGTGGTCTCTTGGAGGGAGTGGAGGTTTATTTGCAGGATATAGTTATTACGAGAGAGGAAGTGCTATGGCTTTTAGGTAGCATAAGGACGGATAAAGCTCCAGGGCTTGATGGTATTTATCCCAGGCTGCTGAGGGAGGCGAAAGATGAAATTGCTGGGCCTCTGGCGCAAATCTTTGTCTCTTCTTTGGACACAGGTGAGGTCCCAGAAGACCGGAGGGTAGCAAATTTTTTAGAGAAGAGAACCCTACAGTGCAGAAACAGGCCCTTCAGCCCATCGAGTCTGCACCGAACACAATCCCACCCAGACCCTGTCCCCATATCCCTACACATTTACCTGCTAATCCCTCTAACCTACACATCCCAGGACACTAAGGGGCAATTTTAGCATAGCCAATGAACCTAACCCGCACATCTTTGGACCACAAATGTGGTCCCGTTGTTCAAAAAAGGTAGTAGGGATACCCCTGGGAATTATAGACCGGTGAGTTTGACGTCGATGGTAGGGAAGTTAATGGAAAAAATACTTAGGGATAGGATGTATGAGCATTTGGAGCGTTGCGATCTGATTAGGGATACGCAACATGGCTTTGTTAGAGGGAGGTCTTGCCTTACGAATCTGGTGGAATTCTTTGAGGAGGTGACAAAAACGGTTGACGATGGGAGAACCGTTGATGTCATCTATATGGATTTCAGTAAGGCGTTTGACAAAGTCCCTCACGGTAGGCTGGTAGAAAAGGTTAAGGCGCATGGGATATGAGGCCAGGTAGCTAGGTGGATTGAGAACTGGCTGGGAAATAGGTGACAGAGGGTAGCTGTGGAAGGGACCTTGACGGGCTGGAGGCCAGTGACCAGTGGTGTGCCGCAGGGCTCAGTACTGGGACCTCTCCTCTTTGTAGTCTACATAAATGACTTGGAAGAGGGCGTAGGTGGTGTGATTAGCAAGTTTGCTGATGACACCAAGATGGCAGGGTTGGCGGGTACGGAACTGGATTGTCAGGTGATACAACAGGATATAGATAGGTTGGTGCAGTGGGCAGATAGGTGGCAGATGGCATTTAATCCTGACAAATGCGAGGTGATGCATTTTGGACGGAATAATGCAGAGAGGAGCTATGTGATTAAAGGGAGGCCGATTAGGAGTATTGACATACAGAGGGACCTGGGAGTGCAGGTTCACAAATCCATGAAGGTTGCATCACAAGTGGAGAAGGTTGTTAGGAAGGCTTATGGGATGTTGGTCTTTATAGGAAGGGGCATAGAGAATAAAAGCTGCCGTCTAATGCTTCAGTTGTACAGAACGTTGGTTAGACCGCATTTGGAGTACTGCGTCCAGTTCTGGTCACCTTACTACCGGAAGGACGTGGAGTCTCTGGAAAGGGTGCAGAGGAGTTTACCAGGATGTTGCCTGGCATGGGGGGACTGGGTTACGAGGAGAGGTTGAAGAAACTGGGACTATTCTCCTTGGAAAGGCGGAGATTGAGAGGGGACATGATAGAAGTATATAAGATAATGAAGGGAATTGTGGGAGGCCAGGGAAGTGATTGCAAAGCCCCTGGCGATGATCTTTGCGTCGTCAATGGAGACGGGAGAGGTTCCGGAAGATTGGAGGATTGCGGATGTAGTCCCTATTTTCAAGAAAGGGAACAGAGATAGCCCGGGAAATTACCGCCCGGTGAGTCTGACCTCAGTGGTTGGTAAGCTAATGGAGAGGCTTCTGAGAGACAAGATTTATGAGCATTTGGAGAGGTTTGACATGATCAGGAATAGTCAGCATGGATTTGTCAAGGGCAGGTCGTGCCTTACGAGCCTAGTTGAGTTCTTTGATAATGTGACTGAACACATTGACGAAGGAAGTGCCGTGGACGTAGTGTACATGGACTTCAGCAAGGCGTTTGATAAGGTCCCCCATGCAAGACTTCTTGAGAAGGTGAGAGGGCATGGGAACCAAGGGCCTTTGGCCTTGTGGATCCAGAACTGGCTTGCCTGCAGAAGGCAGAGAGTGGTTGTGGATGGGTCTTTTTCGGAATGGAGGTCAGTCACCAGTGGGGTGCCCCAGGGATCTGTTCTGGGACCCTTGTTGTTTGTCATTTTCATAAATGACCTGGTTGAGGAAGTGGAGGGATGGGTTAGCAAGTTCGCTGATGACACGAAGGTCGGTGGTGTTGTGGATACAAAGAACAAAGAACAATCCAGCATGGGAAACAGGCCCTTCGGCCCAACGAGCCCGCGCCGCCACATCACCCTACACCTATTCTACCCTGCATATCTATGAATGGAACCCTACTCAGTCAGATTCAGGGAAGAAATAGTGTCAATTTGGTAAAAACCGATTAGCCTGAGAGCACATTTTTGGGGTGTGGGAGGAAACCGGAGCGCCCGGAGGAAACCCACGCAACCACAGGGAGAATGCGCAAACTCCCACAGACACAGGCCCAAATCCATGTGCCTGCATAGCCAGCAGTGCTAGTCACTGAGCTGTTGCGGCGCCCATCTACCGGTCCAGGATCAAGCACACACACCGACATGAAGTCCTAGGTCACTCCTGGAACTTCCAAGAGCAGCCCAGGCACGACCCGCCGTGTGAATGCCCCTCGTTTGACACGAGGTGGACCTCCACCTGTGGAATAAAGTCAAAAATATTAATCTTACAGCCTGCCTTTCCGGTGTCTCCCGAGGTTTAACCCTATTTAATATCCCCGACCATATCCCTCCATTCTCGTTTCACTCATGTGCCTATCTAACTGCATCTTAAACGAGTCCAACGTTCCTGCCTCCACCACCCTACTCGGTAGCGCGTTCCAGACCCCTACAACTCTCTGCGTAAAGAACCTTCTTCTCACCTCCAAATTATACCTCTCCCCCCTCACCCTTAAATGATGACCTCTCGTGTTTGTATCCAGTCTCGGGAGCAGTCTCTCACTATTAACTCTATCCATTCATAGAACATAGAACATTACAGCACAAACAGGCCCTTCGGCCCTCGAGTTGCGCCGATCACATCAACCTCATCAATCTATAGACCTATCTATAACCCCCAATCCCATTAAGCCCCATATAATCATCCAGAAGTCTTTTAAAAGACCCCAGCGAGTTCGCCTCCACCACCGATGACGGCAGCCGATTCCATTCACTCCCCACCCTCTGAGTGAAAAACTTACCCCTAACATCACCTCTGTACTTCCCTCCCCGCACCTTAAATCTGTGTCCTCTCGTAGCGACCATTTCAACCCGGGAAAATAGCCTCTGAGAGTCCACCCTATCTATTCCTCTCAACATTTTATAAACTTCTATCAGGTCGCCTCTCAACCTTCGCCTCTCCAGGGAAAAGAGTCCCAGCTCCCTCAACCTATCTTCATAAGGCATGCCTCCCAGTCCAGGCAACATCCTTGTAAATCTCCTCTACACCCTTTCAATAACTTCTACGTCTTTCCTATAGTGAGGCGACCAGAACTGCGCACAGTACTCCAAATGAGGCCTGACAAGGGTCCTGTAAAGTTGCAGCATTACCTCCCGACTCCTAAACTCAATCCCTCGATTAATGAAGGCTAGTACACCATACGCCTTCTTGACCACCTCCTCCACTTGCGAGGCCGATTTAAGAGTCCTGTGGACCCGGACCCCGAGATCCTTCTGCTCTTCAACACCACTAAGACTCCTGCCCTTGATAGTGTACTCGTTCATCCCGTTGGTTCTGCCGAAATGGACGACTACACATTTATCCGCGTTGAAGTCCATCTGCCACTTCTCCGCCCATTCCTGCATCCTATCTATGTCCTGCTGCAACTTTTGACATCCTTCCAGACCATCCACAACACCACCGACCTTCGTGTCATCAGCGAACTTGCTAACCCATCCCTCCACTTCCTCATCCAGGTCATTTATGAAAATGACAAACAGCAAGGGTCCCAGAACAGATCCCTGGGGCACCCCACTGGTGACTGACCTCCATTCCGAAAAAGACCCATCCACAACTACTCTCTGCCTTCTGCAGGCAAGCCAGTTCTGGATCCACAAGGCCAAAGGCCCTTGGATCCCATGCCCTCTCACCTTCTCAAGAAGTCTTGCATGGGGGACCTTATCAAACGCCTTGCTGAAGTCCATGTACACTACGTCCACGGCACTTCCTTCGTCAATGTGTTCAGTCACATTATCAAAGAACTCAACTAGGCTCGTAATATCGAGTTCTTTGAGAAAGTGACCAAAGAGGTGGATAGGGGTAAGGCAGTTGATGTGGTGTATATGGATTTTAGCAAGGCGTTTGATAAGGTTCACCATGGTAGGTTTCTGCAGAAAATGCAGATGTATGGGATTGGGGGTGATCGAGGTAATTGGATCAGGAATTGGCTAGCAGATAGGAGACAGAGAGTGGTGGTTGATGGGAAATATTCGTCATGGAGTTCGGTTACAAGTGGTGTGCCTCAGGGATCTGTTTTGGGGCCACTGCTGTTTGTAATTTTTATTAATGATCTGGATGAGGGTATAGTTGGGTGGATTAGTAAGTTTGCTGATGACACCAAAGTCGGAGGTGTGGTAGATTGTGAGGAAGGGTGTCATAGTTTGCAGGATGACTTAGAAAGGTTGCAGAGCTGGGCTGAGAGGTGGCGGATGGAGTTTAATGTGGAGAAGTGTGAGGTAATTCATTTCGGTAGGAATAACAGATGTGTTGAGTATAGGGCTAACGGGAGGACTTTGAATAGTGTGGAGGAGGAGAGGGATCTAGGTGTATGTGTCCATAGATCCCTGAAAGTTGGGAATCAAGTAGATAAGGTTGTTAAGAAGGCATATGGAGTCTTGGCGTTTATTGGTAGGGGGATTGAATTTAGGAGTCGCAGCGTCATGATGCAACTGTACACAACTCTGGTGCGGCCACACTTGGAGTTTTGTGTGCAGTTCTGGTCCCCGCATTACAGGAAGGATGTAGAGGCTTTGGAGAGGGTGCAGAGGAGGTTTACCAGGATGTTGCCTGGTATGGAGGGGAGATCCTATGAGGAGAGACTGAGAGATTTGGGGTTGTTTTCGCTGGAAAGAAGGCGGCTAAGAGGGGATCTCATTGAAACATATAAGATGATTAGAGGTTTAGACAGGGTAGATAGTGATAGCCTTTTTCCTAGGATGGAGGAAGCTAGCACGAGGGGGCACGATTTTAAATTAAGGGGGGGTAGTTATAGGACAGATGTCAGGGGTAGGTTCTTTACCCAGAGGGTGGTGAGGGACTGGAATGCACTGCCAGCTGCAGTTGTAAATGCACCTAGTTTGGGGCGTTTAAGAGATCTGTGGATAGGTTTATGGATGAAAAGGGATTGGTTTAGGCTAGTGGGTCATTGTTTTGTAACTGGTTGGCGCAACATCGTGGGCTGAAGGGCCTGTTCTGCGCTGTAATGTTCTATGTAAGGCACGACCTGCCCTTGACAAATCCATGCTGACTATTCCTGATCATGTCAAACCTCTCCAAATGCTTGTAAATCTTGTCCCTCAGAAGCCTCTCCATCAGCTTACCAACCTCTAAGGTCAGACTCACCGGGTGGTAATTTCCCGGGCTATCTCTGTTCCCTTTCTTGAAAATAGGGACTACATCCGCAATCCTCCAATCTTCCGGAACCTCTCCCGTCTCCATTGACGACGCAAAGATCATCGCCAGGGGCTCTGCAATCACTTCCCTCGCCTCCCACAGTATCCTGGGGTACATCCCATCTGGTCCCGGCGACTTATCTATTTTGATAGAATTCAAAATTCTAACACATCCTCCTCCTTAATGTCCACGTACTCAATCTTTTCCATCTGCTGCAAGTCCATAGCAAGATCTCCCAAATCAGCTTCCACTGTGAATACTGAGGCAAAGTACTCATTTAGCACCTCCGCCATTTCTTCTGGTTCCACACAGACCTTTCCCCCTTCACCTTTTATAGGTCCTATCCTTTCCCTTCTCACCCTTTTACCTTTCACATATTTATAGAAGGCCTTGGGATTTTCCTTAATCTTACCCGCCAAGGTCTTCTCATGACCCCTTCTGGCTCTCCTAATTTCCCTTTTAACCTCCTTTCTACAGTCCTTATACTCTTCAAGATCCTTAACCTCTCCTAGTTCCCTGAACCTTTTGTACACCTTCCTTTTCCTCCTGACTAGGTTCAACACAGCCTTCGTGCACCACGATTCCCGCGACCTACCAAAACCCCCTTGTCTCATCGGAACATTGTCATGCAGAGCGCCAGACAAACATTCCTTGAATATCCGCCACCTTCCTTCGGTACTTTTCCCTAAGAACGCCTCCTTCCAGTTTATTTGTCCAAGTAACTTCCTGACTTCTTCGTATCTCCCCTTACTCCAGACAAACACCTTCCTAGCCTGCCTGATCCTATCTCGTTCCAATGCAATTGTGAAGGAGATAGAATTATGGTCACCATTCCCAAGATGCTCTCCTACCCGCATTTACAACTGCAGCTGGGCGGCACGGTAGCACAGTGGTTAGCACTGCTGCTTCACAGCTCCAGGGTCCTGGGTTCGATTCCCGTCTCAGGTCACTGCCTGTGTGGAGTTTGCACATTCTCCTCGTGTCTGCGTGGGTTTTCTCCGGGTGCTCCGGTTTCCTCCCACAGTCCAAAGATGTGCGGGTTAGGTTCATTGGCTATGCTAAAATTGCCCCTTAGTACCCTGGGATGTGTAGGTTAGAGGGATTAGCAGGGATATGGGGATAGGGTCTGGGTGGGATTGTGTTCGGTGCAGACTCGATGGGCCGAAGGGCCTGTTTCTGCATTGTAGGGTTCTATGGTACCGAGAGATCCATCACCTGCCCTGGTTCATTCGCCAGTACCAGGTCAAGTACAGCCTCTCCCCTCGTAGGCTTGTCCACATACTGTGTCAGGAAACCTTCCTGAACACACCTAACAAACTCCTATCCAGCCAAACCCCTTACCCTAGGGATATTCCAGTCGATGTTTGGGAAATTGAAGTCTCCCATCACGACAACTCTGTTTTTAATACATTTCTCTAGAATCTGGTTCCCTATCTGCACTTCAACTTCCCTGTCACTATTGGGCGGCCTATAGAATACACCCAGCAAAGTTTTCAACCCTTTGCTGTTCGTAACTTCCACCCACAGAGACTCTTTTCATTCACCACTGCCCATGCTGCATGGGGTTCTCCATTCAGCTACTTCCTTGCACCATTTATGGCTAAGTTAATTCACCCTTCACCTGCCAACGACTCTTCTGCTACTCCTTCTGTTGCTCCTTCATTTACTTCTGCAGCACATGCTCCATGCCTCATACAGTCAATCCCCCTGCAGGATTTTTCCTGACATGTCTGCTAATCACTACATGTTAATCTCCCGGAAAGGGATTCACAAGTTTTACATAAAAATCCTGCAGTGCAGAAGGAAGCCATTCAGGCTGTTGAGTCTGCACCGACAACAACCCCATCCCAGGCCCTATCCCCACAACCCTACACATTTATCTGGCTTATCCCTGTAACCTACAAATCGTGAAACCTAAGGGACAATTTAGCAAAACCAATCAACCTAACCTGAATTTCTTCGGACTGTGGGAGAAAACCAGAGCACCTGGAGGAAACCCACACAGACATGGAAAATGTGCAAACTCCACACAAACCATGACTCAAGCAGGAATCAAACTCACGTCCCTGGAGCTGTGAGGCAACAGTGCTAATCACTGTGCCGCCCCCACATAACTTCCCACAAAAATTCCTGTTGTAATTAAAAAGCCTTCAATACTTGTCTTTCCCCTTTTTTGGTGAAAAGCCTTGTACATCTGGAATCTCTTTTTTTTCCTGAAGTCTATAACGTAATAATATCTTTGAAACAGCAAACCTTTCAATTTGATCCCAGGCTATAACTTATTTTGATTGTTCATTCTTATCTTAAATAACATTTTATTAAGGTAACTTGCTTACAGCACATTTTCTTATGTCAGAATCTTCCCAAATTCAGAAAATAGTGTTGTGGGTTCTTCATTGTAACTGTCCATTAGTATCTATCTTATCTCTTATTTTCAAAAAACTGTTCCTTCATCCATAGCTTTCATTTAAACAGCATTCTACTTCTGAGAAGCCCTTTAAATAGCTTTCTTGCATCCAATGAGTCCCATCTTTAATTCTGTCCTCTTCTGTTTACTATCACCTCCTCTATAACACATCTTTTATTATCCTGTTCACTTTCCCTTTTCATTTTTTCCACTGAATTATTTCCCTCATCTCTAATTATATTAATCTGTCAATTTGGTGTTATAGACGGCTCTCCCTTTTAGCCTGTCTGGCATTTAATATTATTTTCAAGCTTCCCATATTCAAAATTCATTACAGGACATGTTTTGTGTTCAGAACTGCTGCTCCAGTCTTGTGATTGATTCACTAACTTTGAATATCCATGTCACACATTTCAATTAGAATGTATTATGGTTTGTAATAATTCCCATCATTAAACATGCATACTACCTTATGTAACTCCTCACTAAACATTCTCTCCCCTTTTGTTAGATTTTTTGATCTGAGCCAACAATTTCTATTATATAGAAAATCTCCAAATAAATTCTCGAATGCCTTAAAATTACTGCAAGTTTTATAACACACAGATCCATCCTGTCTGGGACAGAATGGGTTAATTCTCTGCTTGTTTCAGCAGGGGCAGAGTTAGTTCATTCAGATGGACATCATCATTTCAAACAGTTTGGAATAATTCTTTCCATTTCTCTCTTCATTGTCAGTTCTATCAAGAATACATTTTTGAATTTAACAAAAAGTCTAATCCAGATTAATCCAAAATAAGATTGATTTTACCACTTTTAAATATCCCTAATAAATTAAAACTTTTATGCTTATTTACACTTTCGCCAGTTTAAGCTCAAAATTTGTATGTTTAATTATTTCTACAACTCTGCCCCTGTAATCAACACAGGCAGGTACAAAATCAAATCAATTATTTACTGAAATGGTTAACTCTCCTTATAACGTTTTAGACATAACATCTTGAAATTGATTTTCCTTTCCCAACGTGGCAGAGCTCAAATCTCTGTCAGATTCCTTGTCTTGAAAATGACCATGTCCATCGATCATTAGTAAGATTAAGTAATTTAGAATTGATATCTTGACCTCGCATCAATTTCACTTTCATAAAATCTCAACTGAGGGGAAAGTAATTTATTAAACTCATACACAGAAATGCAAATTCATTTGACCTGCTATATCCTACTGCGCCACATGGTACTCTAGATCACACAGTTCCACTCTCTCTATCCCTTTGTCATAAAAAGTTAGTTACCTGTTTGTATTTTTTTTAACCTTTTAACTTCTCTCTTTGATCCATGGTGCTTTAGACCAACCAATTTCAATCTCTCTCTCTCTCTCTCTCAGATGAGTCTCTCACAGGGACCTCTACTCCTGAGTCCTCCTGCCGGTTCTCTCTCATGGCCTTGTCCCTTCTCTACTTCTGGAAACTCTCCCTGTGAGTTCCTTGAGTCTGAGCCAGCCGCCATCTGTACGCGCGGTCTAGCCCGTTGACAGTTCTCTAGCTTTGTGGTTTTTATAGGCTGCTGCATAAGAGTTTCAAGTGTCCATCGCCAACTAGCTGTGTTTAAGCATACCTTCTTTGCAAATGCCCCTTCCAACAAATGCAATTTTATATGTTGCTCCATAGGAGATCCAAGTGTTCGTCCCTGGCCTCTGTACATAATGCGTGGGCTCTTTATATACAGGCTGTTTTTGCACCTCTTCCCCAGTCCAAGATACTCGACTTATAGCTTTTATAAGTCGGCTGTCAGACACGTAGCCCCCTAACTACTGGGTGGTATTCAAAGAATGTACTTGCCCACCTTTTGGGAGAAAGCCTTGCCTCTAGTCACTGGTGAGTATCCTGCTGTTGCAGCACTGAATTGTAGGAGGAATTTTCTGAGGAGACCCTCTGAGGAGTCTTGTGCTCAGTTGAGCTGACTCAACCAATATATAGACTAATGATGGAAAGGGACAGGTATGAACCTCGGATCAGTAGTTTCAGCTGGGGGAAGGGTAATTATGAGGCTATTAGGAGAGAATTAGGAAGCATAGGTTGGACTAGGAGATTACAGAGACTGGGAACGTCCGAAATGTGGAGTTTTTTCAAGGAGCAGCCACTGCGAGTCCGTGATAGGTATGTCCCTGTCAGGCAACGAGGAATTGGTAGGGTGAGGGAACCGTGGTGCACCAAAAAAGTTGATTCGTTGGTTAAAAAGAAAAAGGAAGCTTATGTTCGGATGAGACTTGAGGGCTCAGGTAGTGCACTAGAAAGCTTTAGATTGGCTAGGAGGGAGTTGAAGAGTGAGTTAAGAAGGGCTAAAAGAGGACATGAGAAGACTTTGGTTGATAGGATTAAGGAGAATCCTAAGGCGTTCTATAGGTATGTCAAGAACAGAAGGTTGGTTAGGGCAAGATTAGGGCCAGTTACAGACAGCAGAGGGAAGTTGTGTGTGGAACCGGAAGAGATTGGAGAGGCATTGAACCAATATTTCTCTTCGGTGTTCACGCAGGGGGACATGAATGTAGCTGAGGAGAACACTGGGTTGCAGGGGTGTAAACTAGACAGTATTGTAGTTGATAAGGGGGATGTGCTGGATATTCTTGAGATTTTGAAAATAAATAAGTCCCCTGGTCCGGACGGGATTTACCCTAGGTTTCTCTGGGAGGCAAGAGAAGTGATTGCAGAGCCTCTGGCTCTGATCTTCAGGTCGTCGTTGGCCTCTGGTATAGTACCGGAAGATTGGAGGTTAGCAAATGTTGTCCCATTGTTTAAGAAGGGGAACAGAGACTTCCCCGGGAATTATAGACCAGTGAGTGGGCAAGGTTTTAGAAAAAATTATTAGGGTTAGGATTTATAGTTATTTGGAGAGTAATGAACTGATTGGAGATAGTCAGCATGGTTTTGTAGCGGGTAGGTCGTGCCTTACTAACCTTATTGAGTTTTTTGAGAAAGTGACCAAAGAGGTGGATAGGGGTAAGGCAGTGGACGTGGTGTATATGGATTTTAGTAAGGCGTTTGATAAGGTTCACCATGGTAGGCTTCTGCAGAAAATGCAGATGTATGGGATTGAGGGTAATCTAGGAAATTGGATCAGGAATTGGCTAGCAGATAGGAGACAGAGGGTGGTGGTTGATGGTAAATATTCGTCATGGAGTTCGGGTACGAGTGGTGTGCCTCAGGGATCTGTTTTGGGGCCACTGCTGTTTGTAATTTTTATTAATGATCTGGATGAGGGTATAGTTGGGTGGATTAGTAAATTTGCTGATGACACCAAAGTCGGAGTGTGGTAGATTGTGAGGAAGGGTGTCATAGTTTGCAGGGAGACTTCAACAGGTTGCAGAGCTGGGCCGAGAGGTGGCAGATGGAGTTTAATGTGGAGAAGTGTGAGGTAATTCACTTTGGTAGGATTAACAGATGTGTCGAGTATAGGGCTAACGGGAGGGCTCTGAATAGTGTGGATGAACAGAAGGATCTAGGTGTATGTGTACATAGATCCCTGAAAGTTGGGAATCAAGTAGATAAGAAGTTAAGTCAAGTTGTTAAGAAGGCATACGGTGTCTTGGCGTTTATTGGTAGGGGGATTGAATTTAGGAGTCGCAGCGTCATGTTGCAACTGTACACAACTCTGGTGCGGTCGCACTTGGAATACTGTGTGCAGTTCTGGTCCCCACATTACAGGAAGGATGTGGAGGCTTTGGAGAGGGTGCAGAGGAGGTTTACCAGGATGTTGCCTGGTATGGAGGGGAAGTCCTATGAGGAGAGACTGAGGGATTTGGGGTTGTTTTCGCTAGAAAGAAGGAGGCTAAGAGGGGATCTTATTGAAACATATAAGATGATTAGAGGTTTAGATAGGGTGGATAGTGATAGTCTTTTTCCTCGGATGGAGAAAGCTAGCACGAGGGGGCATGGCTTTAAATTAAGGGGGGGTAGTTATAGGACGGATGTCAGGGGTAGGTTCTTTACCCAGAGGATGGTGAGGGATTGGAATGCCCTGCCTGCTGCAGTTGTAAATGCGCCCAGATTGGGGGCGTTTAAGAGATCCGTGGATAGGTTTATAGATGGAAAGGGTTTGGTTTAGGTTAGAAGGTCATTGTTTTTTAACTGGTCGGTGCAACATCGTGGGCCGAAGGGCCTGTTCTGTGCTGTAGTGTTCTATGTTCTAATGAAAGTCAGCATGTGGTTAAAGAATGAAAAGGAATTAATTTGTTAATGCATGCATCAGGAAGGAGTGCAGTATTTAATGCTGACTGTCCTTGTTGAGATAACATCACAATCGTAAATATGTTATACTGTTCTGAACATTTCAATATCCTTACCTAGCATACCTTGCAAGCTGGAGAGTCCAATTACAATATTACACAATATTACCTTAGCCAATAACATTCAACCTGTCAATAAGATTAGGAGATCATTAGCTCATTGCCCATGCAAGTTCCTCCCCCATTACCTTGGGAACGTAATCCATGTGAATCTGGTGACCAAGGCCACAGTTTACAGTGAATTTTAATTGGCGAAAGGAGTCATTCTGTCACTCGAATTGGGGCCTCTCTTATCAGCTTGAGAATTGTACCAGCTTTGCTACCAGGAGTAAATTCATTCTCAGACATTCCAGAACTCTAAACTTGATTTGCATATCCTAAGCAGATGAGAGAAACTGACTTTCTCTACTCCACTGTATTAAAAGAATTTGGTCTGTCTATCACTATTTCCCACACGCTGAGCAAATACTGTTATTTGGCCAAAGTTCACAAACATGTTAAGGATACAGTTTAATTTCTTAATACTTGGTTAAATTGTGGTTATACAGTTTATAATCCCTTTGCACACATTGTTCCAGGTACATTGTGATTTCTCACTATATATAAGCCACCTTATATTTACCTTAACCTCGTCTGCTCATTATAGTAAAACCAAAATGAAGAGCTTCATAGTGAGAGTTCTATACTACCTGTCAAAAATGATTTGAAACAGTCCTTTGTACTCTTAGGGTGATTGTAGAAGATCCCATGGCACTATTTAAAGGAGAGCACAGCAGTTTTGCCTGGGGTACAAACAAATTTTATAACAGTAAATGATCACTTCTTTCTAATCTTGCTGTGTGCAAACTCGTTGTTCTGTTTCTGACATTGTAACAGTGACTGTCCTTTCAAAAATACTTCTTTCAAACATGCTGAGATTGTGATAGCTGCTCTACAGAGCAATGTTTTCTTTTCATGTGAATATTTGATTTGCTTTCCAGGAACAGATTGAGTGAGAGATGGTGGGTGCTGTTGATCTGCTATTTAAGTTGTGGCTCTGGATGTATCTTTTCTGTTGCTGCTTGATTCAATTCAACAATGATAAAGGTATGTGATTTTGAGGCCTTGTTCTGAGCATTCTCCAACTGCACATTAATCATTATCAGGTACATTTTTGATGACTGTTTCTATTAATAATGATTGTTGTCCTTGCAGTTCTAGGTCAGGAAGAATTCATACTGTGTGCAAATCTTAGCAACAGCATAACAAAGTTTCGCCTAAGCATTGGCACTCCTTCCTGCTTTCTGAAATTTAATATGTCAACCAATGTTCATGTCGAGATCGGTGAACAAGCGACTAACACTGAGAACACAACTGAGACCATAATTACAAAGAATGGGTTGATGGATTTTTGCTTCATTTGGAATGGCACTGTTGGTAAATATTTGATCAGTCTTGACAATACAATTAGAAAAAACGGATCATTGCCAGAGAGAACCACCTGCTGCGAGAATTTCACCCTTTTTCAGAACTCTTCTTCAAATTCCAAAATTAACTGTTCTTACCTGAACGGCTTCAACCTGGCCCACATTCAATTTTTAAAGTCATCTGAGGTGGTCTTTCAGGGATCGCTTTGCTCCAGCTCAGGTGAGGAATGGGTCAAAATCTTCCACTTAATTTCATTTGTTTCACATCTTTTACATCCTGGGTTGTTTACCTCAAGCATCAGCGAACAAATAGCCCCAAATCTTCCATTCAGCAGATGGTTGGAGACCAGATTTTTGCCTGTGGAAGTATTGTCTCTTGAACCGATGTAGAAATTGCTCAGGGAACTAATATGGAGGGGGGCGGGGGGTGGCAAGGAGACAGATAGCTCAGTAGGCACTGGGATTGGGAGTGAATTGGGTGACAGGGTAAGTCTAGATGAGAGGAAAATCTCCCAGGAGAAGGAGGATCCGAGTGGGCCTGTGGGTCTTCAGTGCATCAGTTTTAATGCGAGGAGTGTGACGGGGAAGACGGATGAACTTAAGGCCCTAATGTTTGCGAGGAATTTAGATGTGGTGGCAGTGATGGAGACGTGGTTAAAGGAAGGTCAGAACTGGCAGCTAAATATTCCTGGGTATAAGTGTTTTAGGCATGACAGGGGAGGGTCGAAAAGAGGAGGGGGAGTGGCGCTGTTAGTTAGGGAGCAGATCACAGCGGTGCAGAGGGAGGATAATATAGAGGGGTTAGGAATTGAGTCTCTGTGGGTGGAGTTGAGGAATAGGAAGGGAACGATTACTATGCTAGGGGTGTACTACAGACCGCTCGACAGCCCGCAGGCAGTGGAAGAGGGTATATGTAGAGACATTTTGGATAAGTGGAGGAAGAACAGGGTTGTTGTAGTGGGAGATTTTAATCTCCCTGGGGTGGATTGGAAGGTGCCTAGAGCCGGGGGTTCGGACGGGGAGGAATTTGTAAGATGTGTATTGGAAGGGTCCTGGCAACAGTATGTAGATAGCCCGACTAGAGAGGGGGCTATACTGGATTTAGTTCTGGGCAATGAGCCGGGTCAGGTGGTTGAGGTTGCAGTAGGTGAACATGCGCTAATAGTGACCACAATTCTGTCTACTTTAGGATACTAATGGAAAAAGATGAGTGTTGTCCTAAGGGGAGGGTACTAAATTGGGGGAAAGCTAGATACAGCCGGATTAGGCAGGAGCTTAGGGATACAGACTGGGATAGGCTGTTGCACGGCAAGTCCACGTTAGGCATGTGGGAGTCTTTCGAGGGAAAACTGAAATGGGTGCAGGAGAGGCATGTGCCGGTTCAGAGGAAGGATGAGAAAGGTAGGATTAGAGAGCTGTGGATTACTAGAGATATTGAGGACTTGGTCAGGAAGAAACGAGAGGCGTATGTTAGGTCTAAGCAACTGGGGACAGAGAGAGCGGTGGAGGAATACAGAGAATAGGAGGGATCTCAAAAGGGGAGTTAGGAGGGCAAAAAGGGGGTATGAAATGGCTTTGGTAGGTAGCATTAAGGAAAATCCAAAGGCGTTTTACTCCTATGTTAGGAACAAAAGGGTGGCTAGGGGAAAAGTCGGTCCTCTCAGGGACAGAGGAGGGGAATCGTGCTTAGAGTCTAAGGGAATGGGGGAGATCCTGAATGAATACTTTGTGTCGACATTCATGAAGGAAAGGGGCTTGATGTCTTTGAGGGAGCTGTAGACCAATTGAAAGATCTATCGATTACGAGGGAGGAAGGCTTTTAGGTAGCATTAAAACTGATAAATCTCTGGGGCCCGATGGCATTTATCCTAGGTTGCTTCGGAAGGCGAGAGAAGAAATTGCTAGGCCTTTGACGCAAATCTTTGTCTCTTCTTTGGACACAGGTGAGGTCCCGGAGGACTGGAGGATAGCGAACGTTGTACCGTTGTTTAAAAAGGGTAGGAGGGATAACCTTGGTAACTGTAGGCCAGTGAGTTTGACGTTAGTGGTAGATAAGTTGATGGAGAGGATTCTTAGGGATAGGATGTATGCGCACTTAGAGCATTGTGATCTGATTAGGGATACACAGCATGGCTTTGTAAAGGGGAAGTCTTGCCTTACAAGTCTGGTAGAATTCTTTGAGGAGGTGACAAAAACGGTCGACGAAGGACGAGCCGTTGATGTCGTGTATATGGATTTCAGTAAGGCATTTGACAAAGTCCCTCATGGTAGGTTGGTTGAAAAGTTTAAAGCTCGGGGGATACAAGGCCAGGTATCTAGATGGGTTGAGAACTGGTTTGCTAAGAGGAGACAGAGAGTAGTTGTGGAAGGGTCCTTTTCTAGCTGGAGGTCTGTCACTAGTGGTGTGCCGCAGGGCTCAGTACTGGGACCTCTTGGAAGAGGGAGTAAGTGGTGTGATCAGCAAATTTGCAGATGACACTAAGATGGCTGGATTGGTGGGCAGTGAGGAGCAGTGTCTGGCAATACAACGGGATATAGATAGGCTGGTATATTGGGCAGATATATGGCAAATGGAGTTTAATCCTGATAAATGTGAGGTGATACATTTTGGCCGGAATAATGTAGGGGGGAGTTATATGATAAAGGGTAAGCCTATAAAGAGTTAGAAACGCAGCAGGACCTGGGGGGTGCAAGTGCTCAAGTCTTTGAAGGGGGCAGTACAAGTGGAGAAGGTTGTGAAGAAAGCTTATGGTATGTTAGCCTTTATAGGAAGGGGTATAGAGTATAAGAGCTGGAGTCTAATGTTGCAGTTGTATAGAACGTTGGTTAGGCCGCATTTGGAGTACTGCGTCCAGTTCTGATCGCCTTACTACCGGAAGGACGTGGAGACTCTGGAAACAGTGCAGAGGAGGTTTACCAGGATGCTGCCTGGTATGGAAGGACTAGGGTATGAGGAAAGATTGAGCAAATTGGGGCTGTTTTCCCTTGAAAGACGGCGACTGAGGGGGGATCTAATAGAGGTGTATAAGATTATGAAGGGTATAGATAAACAGTGGTAAGCTTTTTCCTATGTTAGAAACGCACATTATGATGGACCACGGACTTAGGGTGAGGGGAGAGAGGTAAAACACGGATATTAGAGGGAGGTTTTTCACACATTGGGGAATGGAATGCTCTGCCAAGTAAGGTGGTGGAGGCAGGCACGCTGGGTTCGTTTAAGAGTTACTTAGACAGGCACATGAGTGGGTTGGAGATGGGAGGATATCGGAGATTGTTTTAAATAAGGTTCATTAGCATTGGGACGTCCCTGGTAATGTAAAAGGATGTGGAATGATACTAATGTTTTTCTCTTTTAATTCACAGGTTTTAAGTCAGTCCACCTCGTGTCCAACGAGGGGCATACACCTGATGGGTCGTACTAGGGCTGCTCTTGGATGTTCGAGAATAGCCTAGTGCTTCATGTCGTTAGTGTGTGTTTAAACTGGACCAGATACTGGACAACAAGACAGCTCAGTGACTATCACTGATTGCTGTGCAGACACATGGATTTGGGCCGGTGTCTGCGGGAGTTTGCACATTCTCCCCGTGCTTGCGTGGGTTTTCTCCGGGTGCTCCAGTTTCCTCCCACACCCCAAAGATGTGCTGTTCGGCTGATTGGTGGTAATAAATTGTCCCTAAATTAGTTTTCCCTCAATGGGGAATGCCATAAGCATAGATAAGGGTCATGGGTGGAGGGGGGACTGGTAATGTTAAAATGGTGGCGTGGGCTCGTTGGACCGAAGGGCTGTTTCCCGGGCTGTTTTTGTTCTTTGTTCTTCTTCTTTGAAGTATTTACTTACGATGGCCCTTGCTCTCTGGGAGCCTCTGCAAATGTCTCCAACTTTGAGTTAGAGCTGGAGACTTGGGATTTCCATGTATTTACCTGGATAATTACCCAAGAAATGTTAGACTTTAAACTAGAAAGGTTGGGGGGAGGGAACAGAGATGAGGGGACTGAGAGCGAGGAGGTAGCTCCCGGGTAGGGAAGGACTGTAGACAGTATGAGAGGAAGGTTAGACAGGGGGTGGAGAAGAAAAACATCCAGACCAGACCGTATCTATTTTAACGCCAGGAGTGTAGTCAATAAGGTAGATGAGCTTAGGGCGTGGATTGCTGCTTGGGAATGTGATGTAGTGGCCATTACAAAGACTTGGATATCTCAGGGACAGGACTGGGTACTTCAGGTGCCAGGATTCAGATGCTTCAGGAAGGACAGGGTTGGGAGCAAAAGAGGTGGCGGAGTGGCACTGTTGATCAGGGACAGTATCATGGCTGCAGAGAAGGAGGATGCCATGGAGGGACTGTCTACAGAGTCTCTATGGGTGGAAGTTAGGAACAGCAAAGGGTCGATAACTTGCTGGGTGTTTTCTATAGGCCTCCCAATAGCGACAGGGAAGTTGAGGTGCAGATAGGGAAACAGATTCTCGAGAGATGTAGTAATAACAGGGTTGTCCTGATGGGAGACTTTAATTTCCCAAACATCGACTGGAATATCCCAAGGGTAAGGGATTTGGATGGGGAGGAGTTTGTTAGGTGTGTTCAGGAGGGCTTCCTGACACAGTATGTGGATAAGCCTACGAGAGGGGAGGCTGTACTTGACCTGGTGCTGGCTAATGAACCAGGGCAGGTGTCGGATCTCTCAGTTGGAGAGCATCTTTGGAATGGAGATCATAATTCTATCTCCTTCACGATAGCATTGGAAAGAGATAGGATCAGGCAGGCTAGGAAGGTGTTTGTCTGGAGTAAGGGGAAATATGAAGACATCAGGCAGATAATTGGACAAATAAACTGGAAGGAGGCGTTCTTGGGGAAAAGTACAGAAGGAAGTTGGTGGATATTCAAGGAATGTTTGACTGGAGCTCTGCACGACTGGAGTTCTGATGAAACAAGAAGGTTTTGGTATGGTGCGGGAATCGTGGTGCACGGAGGTTGTGGTGAACCTAGTCAGGAAGAAAGGAAAGGTGTATAAAAGGTTCAGAGAGCTAGGAGATGGTAAGGATCTGGAGGAATATAAGGCTTATAGAAAGGAGCTTAAAAAGGAGATTAGGAGAGCCAGAAGGGGACATGAGAAGGCCTTGGCAGGTAAGATTAAGGAGAATCCCAAGGTCTTCTACAAATATGTGAAAAGTAAAAGGATGAGAAGAGAAGGGATAGGACCTATAAAAGGTGAGGGGGGAAAGGTTTGTGTGGAACCGGAAGAAATGGCAGAGGTGCTTAATGAATACTTTGCCTCGGTATTCACGATGGAAACTGATTTGGGAGGTTGTACTACAGGTTTGTGGCAGACTGAAAAGATTGAGTATGTGGATGTTAAGGAAGAGGATGTGTTAAAACTTTGAAACACTATCAAGGTAGACAAATCGCCAGGACTGGATGGGATGTACCCCAGGTTACTGTGGGAGGTGAGGGAAGTGATTGCAGAGCCCCTGGCGATGATCTTTGCAAAGTAAAAAGTCTGACAACACCAGGTTTTAGTCCAACCTATTTATTTGATAATATTCTCACAAGCTTTCGAGGGGACTGCCTCTTCGTCAGGTGGTGTTGAGATGGCGGCGCGGGCTCGTTGGGCCGAAGGGCCTGTTTCCCGGGCTGTTTTTGTTCTTTGTTCTTTAACTTTATAAGACCCTTGTCACTTGGAGTACTGTGCGCAGTTCTGGTCGCCTCACTATAGGAAGGACATGGAAGCTATTGAAAGGGTGCAGAGGAGATTTACAAGGATGTTGCCTGAATTGGGAGGCATGCCTTATGAAGATAGGTTGAGGGAGCTGGGACTCTTCTTCCAGGAGAGACGAAGGTTGAGGGGCGACCTGATAAAGGTTTATAAGATGTTGAGAGGGATAGGGTGGATTCTCAGAGGCTATTTCCCCGGGTTGAAATGGTCGCTATGAGAGGACACAGATTTAAGGTGCAGGGAAGCAAGTACAGAGGAGATGTTACGGGTAAGTTTTTCACTCAGAGGGTGGTGAGTGAGTGGAATCGGCTGCTGTCAGTGGTGGTGGTGGAGGTGAACTCGCTGGGGTCTTTTAAAAGACTTCTGGATGAGTATATAGGATCTAATGGTTATAGATAGGTCTACGGCTTAGGTATAGAAGTGATTGGCGCAACTAGTGGGCCGAAGGGCCTGTTTGTGCTGTAGTGTTCTATGTTCTAGATGAAAATCTGGTCTAAATCCTGGATAAATTGAACAACTGACTTCCCAATCACTTCCACCAAAACCCCTAACAATCCAACTGAGCCAATCTGACATATTTCCCCAAACTAGCTCTCTCCACATCTAGCCCCAAACATACGACTGCTTGACCTGATCTGACCATCTTTGACTGGACCTGACTACCTCCCCGACAACTGTTCCAACTAGACTTAACCTGACTACTCAAGATGTGGCTACTCATTGACTATTCACTTGCCTACAAACCCATCTACCCACCTGCCAACCTCTCTTACCTGTCCACCTTGTGCATCTATCCACTCAGTCACCAATCTCCCTCAGCTATTTACTCAGCCATTCGTTCACTAACACACTATTAAAACATAGACAACTAAAGTTCCCAGGCAGGATATGACAGTGAATACTGCAAAAACTGAGGGGGTGACTGGGTATCCTGTCATCTTCTTATACCTTCTTCTGACAGAATTCCCCAGAGGACACTGTGCTGCACATTTTTTTGACAGCTTCGATTGGAAGATTCTGGAAGAATGATTATCAAGTGAGCATAATCTCTGTGCACGGTGACCGTGTATTCAGCTGCTCGAAACACTCAAGCCAGTGTGACATTGTATCACATCAGAAGATATTAGGTCAGATGACTAAAAACCTGGTCAAAAAGGTAGCTATTAAACAGATTCTTAAAGAAGGAAAATGATTTAGAGAGCTAAGAAGGGATAACAGAATTCAGGGTCGAGAGAACTGAAAGCATGACCATCAATAATCCATCTTCATGCGGCTGGAGGTAATTATAAAAATAAGGAGGGGTAAGGTCACAGCTATTCGAAAACAAAAAAAATGTATTTTTTAATTTGCTGTGATGCTGCAGTTTATTTATTAGTCACAAGTAAGGCTTACACTAACACTACAATGAAGTTATTGTGGAATTGTGGAGTTTGCACATTCTCCTTGTGTCTGCGTGGGTTTTCTCTGGGTGCTCTGGTTTCCTCCCACAGTCCAAAGATGTGCGGGTTAGGTTGATTGGCCACACTAAAATGCCTCTTAGTGTCCTGAGGTACATAGGTTAGAGGGATTAGTGGGTAAAATACAGAGGGATGTGGGGAAAGGGCATGGCTGGACTTGTGGTCGGTACAGACTCGATAAGGTGGTATCTAAATGGATACAAAACTGTCTTCTTGACAGAAGCCAGAGTGTGGTCATAGAGGATTGTTTTTCAAACTGGAGGCCTGTGATCAGCAGTGTGCCTCAAGGATCAGTGCTGGATCCACTGTTATTTGTAATTTATATTAATGATTTGGATGAGAATTTAGGAACCATGGTTAGTAAGATGGCAGATGACACCAAGATTGATGGCATAGTAGACAGTGAAGAAAGTGATCTCTGACTCAATGGGATCTTCATCAATTGGGCCTGTGGGCTGATGAATGGCAGATGGAGTTGAATTTAGACAAATGTGAGGTGACGCATTTTGATAGATTGAACCAGGTCAGGACTTACTCAGTTAATGGTAGGGCACGAGGGAGAGTTACAGAACAAAGAGATCTCAGGGTGTATGTTCATAGCCCCTTGAAAGTGGAGTCACAGCTGGACAGAAAGGTGAAGAAGGCATTCAGCATGTTTGGTTTCATTGGTGAGGATGTGGATATGCCGGCGTTGGACTGGCGTAAACACAGTAAAAAGTCTGACAACACCAGGTTTTAGTCCAACCGATTTATTTGATAATATTCTCACAAGCAAGCAAGCTTTCGAGGTTACCCTCTTCGTCAGGTGAATGGAGAGTACTGACCTCAGACAGACAGAGCATATAAAGCACAGACAGTTGCTGATTAGAATGCGAATCCTTACACCTAACCTGCTGTTCAAGTCTTAAAGTGGCTGATAATATGAGTGGAAGGAGCACTGATCACAGGTTAAAGAGATGTGTATTGTCTCCAGACAGTACAGTAAGTGAGGTTTTGCAAACCCAGGCAAGTCACGGGGGTTACAGATAGTGCGACATGAACCCAAGATCCCTGTTGAGACCGTCCTCATGTGTGCGGAACATGGCTATCAGTCTCTGTTCAGCGAGAACATCGAATGCAGGAGTTGGGACGTGTTGTTGAAGTTGTACAGACATTGGTAAGGCCACATTTGGAATACTGTGTGCAATTCTGGTCACTCTATCATAGAAAAAATATTATTAAACTAGAAAGAGTGCAGAAAAGATTTACTAGGATGCTACTGGGACTTGATGGATTGACGATTGACGATAAGGAGAGACGAGATAGACTGGAACTTTTTTCTTGGGAGTGTAGGAGACGGAGCGGTGATTTTATAGAGGTCTATAAAGTAATGAAGGGCACAGATCAGCTAGATAGTCAATATCTTTTCCCAAAGGTAGGGGAATTTAAAGCTAGAGGGCATAGGTTTAAGATGAGAGCGCAGAGCTACAAAAGTATCCAGAGGTGCAATTTTTTCACATATAGAGTGGTGAATGTCTGGAACAAGCTACCAGAGGTAGTAGTTTCAGTATTTCGAGGCGGGTATAATTTTGTCTTTTAAAAAGCATTTAGACAGTGACATGGGTAAGATGGGTATAAAGGGATATGGGCCAAATGCAGGCAATTGGGATTAGTTTAGGGATTTAACAAAAATGGGCGGCATGGACAAGTTGGGCCTGTTTCCATGTTGTAAACCTCTGACTCGATCTTTCGACTGTGAGAGGAAACTGATGCACCCAGAGGAAACCCAGGCAGACATGGGAGAATATGCAAACTCCACATAGACAGTGGCCCGAGGCAGAAATTGAAGCCAGATCCCTGTTAGTGCTAACCACCGTGCCACCGTGCAGTCCTACAGGCCCAGTTTCTTCAATCTGTTTTCATAAAACAATCCTGCTTTCCCAGGGATTAGTCTGTTGAACCACAGAATCCTACAGTGCTGATGGAAACCATTCAGCCCATCAAGCCCATTCAGCGAGGGAAGAGATTGCAGAGCCCCTGGCGATGATCTTTGCGTTGTCGATGGAGACGGGAGAGGTTCCAGAGGATTGGAGGATTGCGGATGTGGTTCTTATATTCAAGAAAGGGAACAGGGATAGCCCAGGGAATTACCCACTGGTGAGTCTAACATCAGTGGTTGGTAAGTCGATGGAGAGGATCCTGAGGGACATGATTTATGAACATTTAGAGAAGTTGATCAAAAGTAGTCAGCACGGCTTTGTCAAGGGCAAGTCTTGCCTTACGAGCCTGGTTGAGTTGTTTGAAAATGTGACTAAACACACTGACGAAGGAAGACCAGTAGATGTGATTTATATGGACTTCAGCAAGGTGTTTGATAAGGTCCCCCATGCAACACTTCTTGAGAAAGTGAGAGGGCATGGGATCCAAAGGACTGTTGCCTTGTAGATCCAGAACTGGCTTTCCCACAGATGGTTGTGGAAGGGTCTTTTTCTGCATGGAGGTCGGTCACCAGTGGAGTGCCCCAGGGATCTATTCTGGGACCCTTGCTGTTTGTCATTTTCATAAATGACCTGGATGAGGAAGTGAAGGGATGGGTTGGTAAGTTTGCCGATGACATGAAGGTTGGTGGTGTTGTGGATAGTTGAGGGAAGTTAGAAATTGCAGCGTGACATAGATAGGATGCAAGACTGGGCGGAGAAGTGGCAGATGGACTTCAACCCAGATAAATGTGTAGTGGTCCATTTTGGCAGGTCCAGTGGGATGAAGGAATATAATATCAAGGGTAAGACTCTTAATAGTGTAGAGGATCAGAAGGACTTTTAAATCGGCCTTGCAGGTCAAGGATGTGGTCAAGAAGGCATATGGTGTACTAGCCTTCATTAATCAAGGGATTGAGTTTAGGAGTTGGGAGATAATGCTGTAGCTTTATAAGACCGTAGTCAGACCCCATTTGGAGTACTGTGGGCAGTTCTAGTCACCTCATTACAAGAAAGATGTGGAAACTATTGAAAGGATGCAGAGGAGATTTACAAGGATTGCCTGGTTTGGGTGGCATTCCTAGGTTGAAGGAACTCAGCCTTTTCTAACTGGAGAGACGAAGGATGAGAGGTGACCAGTAGAAGTTTATAAAATGTTGAGAGGTATAGATCAGGTGGATTCTCAGAGGCTATTTCCCAGGGTTGAAATGGTCGCTATGAGAGGACACAGGTTTAAAGTGTGGGGGAGTAGGTACAGAGGAGATGTCAGGGGTAAGTTTTTCACTGAGAGGGTGGTGGGTGAGTGGAATCGGCTGCCGTTGGTGGTAGTAGAGGCAAACTCATTGGGGTCTTTTAAGAGACTTCTGGATGAGTACAAGGGATTTAATGGGATTGAGGGTTATAGGTCAGCCTGGTAGGTAGGGATATGATCAGTGCAACCTATGGGCCGAAGGGCCTGTTTGTGCAGTAGTTTTCTATGTTATAAGTCTGTATGAACTCGCCGACAGAACATCATACCAAGATGAACCTCCATGTCCTTTCTTTTGTAAGGAGACTATGGGTGCACATAATACTCCAGGTCTAGTCTCACCACGGCAGCAAGGCATCTCTACTTGTGTATTCAAATTCCCTTTCAATGAAGGCTGCCAGGCCATTTGACTTTTCTGTTCATGCTAGCTTTTAGTAACTGCTGAAAAGGACACCAGTTTTGGATATCAAAACTTCCCCAGTACTCACCATTTCAGAAGTATTCAGAAATGTTTTTGCTACCAAAACTTCAGAATTATTCACTGAATCACAGAATACTACAGTGCAGAAGAAGCCCTTCAGTCCATTGGGTCTGGCCCAACACATGAAATGGCAACAGGAGCAGGTCAGAGGCTAGGAATCCTGCAGTGAGTAACCCAAATTCTGCATCCTCAAAGGCTGTCCACCATCTAGAAAGCACAAGTCAGGAGTATGACAGAACACTGAGACACTTAGCTGGATGAGTGCAGCTCCAAAAATATTCAAGAAGCTCCACGCCACTCAAGACAAATCAGCCCGTTTGGTTGTTACCCCTTCCACAAACATTCAATCCCTCCACCACCAATGGACAGTGGCAGCCATGTGTACCATCAACAAGATGGACTACAGGAGCTCACCAATGCAGCACCTTATAAACGCATGATCACTCCTATCTAGATGAAGAAGTAGAGTAGATACCTGGGAACGCCAACACCAGCAAGTTCCCCTCAAAGTCCTGGTATATTTTACTTATTTTACTTTGTTCAGTCCTAAAAGGGACTTAACTGTCTGTACTTTAGAATTAAACCTACTAAACTGTCAATATTACCAATGAACTACTAGCAATTAGTACTAGATTTGAAGGCAAGGGATTAATTCTGAAACTCCTATGCTTACCAAACTGCCAGAGATGTTCCTCACTGCACTTTGTCATGGGCAGCCACTCTTACCTGACCCTGCCCATTACCCTGCTCCAATTAATTCTGCAAGTCCTTTCTTTTCAAGTAACAGTCCCAAAACACTTCTTTTACAAGATCATGCAGGGGCAAAGAAAATTACAGCACAGTAACAGGCTCTTCGGTCCACCGAGCCTGCACCAATCCTGCTGCTCCACCGAACTAAAACCCCTTACCCTTCTGGGGACCATTTCCCTCTATTCCAATTTTATTCATGTATTTGTCCAGACGCCTCTTAAATGTCACTATCATATCTGATTCCACTACTTCCACCAGCAGTGCATTCCAGGCACCTACCACCCTCTGTGTAAAGAAAAATCTTGTCTCGTACATCTATAAACCTTGCCCCTTGCACCTTAAACCTATGCCCCCTAATAATTGATTCTTCCACCCTCGGAAAAAGCTTCTGACTATCCATTCTGTCCAGGCCCCTCACAATCTTATAGAATTCTATCAGGCTGCCCTTCAACCTCTGTTCCAGTAAATTTCTCCAACCTCATCGCATAGCTAATGCCCTCCATGCCAGGCAACATCCTGGCAAATCTTTTCTGTACCCTTTCCAAAGTAGTAAGGATAAACGGAAGATGGACAAAGCAGAGGTGGATAGCACAGAGAATCAGAATGGAGAATGACATTAAAAATGTAAAAACAAAAGCACTCTACAAAAGATGTACAGCATTCACAACAGAATTAATCATTTAAAGGCACAAATTGAGATAAAAGTGTATGATTAAATTGCTATTACAGAGCTGTGGCTATAGGGTGTCCACGAATAGAACCTTAGTGTCCAAGGATATTCAGCATTTTAGAAGGTCAGGCAAAAAGGAAGAAGATTTGAGGTAGTACTGTTAATAAGGGACAACATGAGTACATTAATAAGAGAGGATCCTAGATTGAAAGATCAGAGTCGAGAAACAGGGTCATTGTTTTTGTAACTGGTCGGCGCAACATCGTGGGCCGAAGGGTCTGTTCTGCGCTGTAATAGAACATAGAACATAGAACATTACAGCGCAGAACAGGCCCTTCGGCCCACGATGTTGCGCCGACCAGTTACAAAACAATGACCCACTAACCTAAACCAATCCCTTTTCGTCCATAAACCTATCCACAGATCTCTTAAACGCCCCCAAACTAGGCGCATTTACAACTGCAGCTGGCAGGGCATTCCAATCCCTCACCACCCTCTGGGTAAAGAACCTACCCCTGACATCTGTCCTATAACTACCCCCCCTTAATTTAAAGCCATGCCCCCTTGTGCTAGATTTCTCCATCAGAGGAAAAAGGCTATCACTATTCATCCTATCTAAACCTCTAATCATCTTATATGTTTCAATAAGATCCCCTCTTAGCCACCTTCTTTCCAGCGAAAACAACCCCAAATCCCTCAGCCTCTCCTCATAGGACCTCCCCTCCATACCAGGCAACATCCTGGTAAACCTCCTCTGTACCCTCTCCAATGCCTCCACATCCTTCCTGTAATGTGGGGACCAGAACTGCACACAGTACTCCAAGTGCGGCCGCACCAGAGTTGTGTACAGTTGCATCATGACGCTGCGACTCCTAAATTCCTACCAATAAACGCCAAGACAACGTATGCCTTCTTAACAACCTTATCTACTTGATTCCCAACTTTCAGGGATCTATGTACACATACACCTAGATCCCTCTGCTCATCCACACTATTCAAAGTTAACCCTATACTCGATACATCTGTTATTCCTACCAAAGTGAATTACCTCACACTCCTCCGCATTAAACTCCATCCGCCACCTCTCGGCCCAGCTCTGCAACCTGTCTAAGTCTTCCTGCAAATTATGACACCCTTCATCACTATCTACCACACTTCCGACTTTGGTGTCATCAGCAAATTTACTAATCCACCCAACTATACCCTCTTCCAGATCATTAATAAAAATTACAAACAGCAGTGTCCCCAAAACAGATCCCTGAGGCACACCACTCGTAACCGAACTCCATGATGAATACTTACCATCAACCACCACCCTCTATAATGTTCTATGTTCTATGGAGCTAAAAAAACAGTAGGGGGGATCAAACATTGGTGCATACTGTTTACAGGCTATAAAACATTGATAGCAATATTAGATATGGATATTATCAGAAAATTAGAGATGCAGTAGTGTGGGTAATTCAATAATAATGTGCAGCCTCCACTTATATATTAACCAAATTAGCACTAATGCTGTGGATGTTGAATTCCTGGAATGCATAGATGAGTTTCTGTGGCACTACCTTGAAGAACCAGTTAAGGATGAGGCTATTTTGGATTCAGTATTATGCAATGAGAAATGGTTATTCTCGTGAAAAGGAGCCTTTAGGTAATCGTGACTATAATATACAAATTCACATTAGATTTGATTGTGATGTCATTCATTCTGGAATTCTTAAAACTGAACAAGGGAAACTGAGGATATGAGTGGCAAGTTGGCAATAGTGGAGTGAGGAAGAACATGCAAAGATTTCATGGTGGACAGGTGACCCCTAAGATTTAAAGATGTATTACACGGCCTCCAACAAATATACAGTGCTCTAAGGAATAAAAACCCAATGGGAATGATGAATTGACTGTGGCTAACAGAAGAAGTTAAAGATTGCATTAGAACATAGAACATTACAGCACAAACAGGCCCTTCGGCCCTCGAGTTGCGCCGATCACATCAACCCCACCAATCTATAGACCTATCTATAACCCCCAATCCCATTAAACCCCATATACTCATCCAGAAGTCTTTTAAAAGACCCCAGCGAGTTCGCCTCCACCACCGACGACGGCAGCCGATTCCATTCACTCACCACCCTCTGAGTGATCCAAAGAAGTGGCTTCTAAGGATGCCCAAAAAAGTGGTAAGACGGAGGATTGGGTGCAAAAAAAGGGCCAAAACACTGATAAAGTGAAAAGAGAATATGAATGTAAACTAATGATGGACATAAAGTTGGATTGACAAAAGCTTCTTCAAATATGTGAAAAGGAAAAAGATTAACTCGGAGAAATGTGGGACCATTACAAATGGAGTCAGGAGAATGTATACTGGAAATACTGAAGTGGTGGAGGAACAAAGCAATTACTTTGGCTGAGTTTTTCCAGTCCTGCTTGTCATGGGACCGGTCATTGGTGGGAACAGAACAATTGGAGAGTGATGGAAAAGTCAATTGACCAGAAAACCCCAACCAATGGCACAGGTAGAGAATTCCAGCCGTGCGTGGGACTGGAGAATTCCAGCCGTGCGTGGGACTGGAGAATTCCAGCCGTGCGTGGGACTGGAGAATTCCAGCCGTGCGTGGGACTGGAGAATTCCAGCCTTTGTGTCTGTCTTCACAGAAGACACAGAAAATCTACCAGACATACAAGGACTTATGAAACTTGTTCTCCCCTTGTGTGCATTTGTTTCCTTCCGGTGTTCCGGCTTCCTTCCACAGTCCAAAGATGTGCAGGTTGGATGGATTGACCATGCTAAATTGCTCCTTTAGTGTCTCAAGATGTGCAGATTAGGATAATTGGCCATGGAAAATGCGCAGGGTTACAAGGATAGGGCTTGGGTAAGATGGTCTTTTGGAGACTCAATGGGCCAAATGGCCTCCTTCTGCACTGTAGGAATTCTAAGAAACTAAGGCACGGAAATATAATAGTAGTAAAGATTTAGGGCTTGAAAAACTAACTGGATTGAAGATTTATGAATCCCCTGGACCAGAGTTCTGAAGCAGGTGGCTATAGAGATAATGGATGCATTGGTGGTTATCTTTCAAAATTCTATCAGTTGTAGAATGGTTCCTGTTGACTGGAAAGTAGCAAATCAAACCTACTATTTAAAAAGGGAGGGAGAACACAGAGTGACAGACCTGTTAATTTGACATCAGTAGCAGGGTAAATTGGAAGTTGGTGTGCATTTTGGTGATAGGGACCACAATTCGGTTACGTTCACCTTAGTGATGGAAAGGGATAGGCATGAACCTCGGGTCAGTGGTTTTAGCTGGGGGAAGGGTAATTATGAGGCTATTAGGAGAGAATTAGGAAGCATAGGTTGGACTAGGAGATTACAGGGACTGGGAATGTCCGAAATGTGGAGTTTTTTCAAGAAGCAGCTACTGCGAGTTCGTGATAGGTATGTCCCTGTCAGGCAAGGAGGAATTGGTAGGGCTAGGGAACCGTGGTGCACCAAAAATGTTTTCTCGTTAGTTAAGAGGAAAAAGGAGGCTTATGTTCGGATGAGACATGAGGGCTCGGATAGTGCACTAGAAAACTTTAGATTGGCTTGGAGGGAGTTGAAGAGTGAGCTAAGAAGGGCTAAAAGAGGACATGAGAAGACTTTGGCTGATAGGGTTAAGGAGAATCCTAAGGTGTTCTATAGGTATGTCAAGAACAGAAGGTTGGTTAGGGCAAGATTAGGGCCAGTTACAGACAGCAGAGGGAAGTTATGTGTGGAACCGGAGGAGATTGGAGAGGCATTGAACCAATATTTCTCTTCGGTGTTCACGCAAGGGGACATGGATATAGCTGAGGAGGACACTAGATTGCAGGGGAGTAGAATTGACAGTGTTGCAGTTGATAAGGAGGATGTGCTAGATATTCTGGAGGGTCTGAAAATAGATAAGTCCCCTGGTCCGGATGGGATTTACCCCAGGATTCTCTGGGAGGCAAGAGAAGTGATTGCAGAGTCTCTGGCTCTGATCTTCAGGTCGTCGTTGGCCTCTGGTATAGTACCGGAAGATTGGAGGTTAGCGAATGTTGTCCCATTGTTTAAGAAGGGGAACAGAGACTTCCCTGGGAATTATAGACCGGTGAGTCTCACTTCTGTTGTGGGCAAAGTTTTAGAAAAAATTATTCGGGATAGGATTTATAGTTATTTGGAGAGTAATGAATTGATTGGAGATAGTCAGCATGGTTTTGTGGCAGGTAGGTTGTGCCTTACTAACCTTATTGAGTTTTTTGAGAAAGTGACCAAAGAGGTGGATGGGGGTAAGGCAGTGGACGTGGTGTATATGGATTTTAGTAAGGCGTTTGATAAGGTTTACCATGGTAGGCTTCTGCAGAAAATGCAGATGTATGGGATTGGGGGTGATCTAGGGAATTGGATCAGGAATTGGCTAGCAGATAGGAGAGAGTGGTGGTTGATGGGAAATATTCGTCATGGAGTTCGGTTACGAGTGGTGTGCCTCAGGGATCTGTTTGGGGCCACTGCTGTTTGTAATTTTTATTAATGATCTGGATGAGGGTATAGTTGGGTGGATTAGTAAATTTGCTGATGACACCAAAGTCGGAGGTGTGGTAGATAGTGATGAAGGGTGTCATAGTTTGCAGGGAGACTTAGACAGGTTGCAGAGCTGGGCCGAGAGGTGGCGGATGGAGTTTAATGCGGAGAAGTGTGAGGTAATTCACTTTGGTAGGAATAACAGATGTGTCGTGTATAGGGCTAACGGGAGGACTTTGAATAGTGTGGATGAGCAGAGGGATCTAGGTGTATGTGTACATAGATCCCTGAAAGTTGGGAATCAAGTAGATAAGGTTGTTAAGAAGGCATACGGTGTCTTGGCGTTTATTGGTACGGGGATTGAATTTAGGAGTCGCAGCATTATGTTGCAACTGTACACAACTCTGGTGCGGCCGCACTTGGAGTACTGTATGCAGTTCTGGTCCCCACATTATAGGAAGGATGTGGAGGCTTTGGAGAGGAGGTTTACCAGGATGTTGCCTGGTATGGAGAGGCTGAGGGATTTGGGGTTGTTTTCGCTGGAAAGAAGGAGGCTAAGAGGGGATCTTATTGAAACATATAAGATGATTAGAGGTTTAGATAGGGTGGATAGTGATAGCCTTTTTCCTCTGATGGAGAAATCTAGCATGAGGGGGCATGGCTTTAAGTTGAGGGGCGGTAGTTATAGGACGGATGTCAGAGGTAGGTTCTTTACCCAGAGGGTGGTGAGGGATTGGAATGCCCTGCCAGCTGCAGTTGTAAATGCGCCTAGTTTGGGGGCAAAGTCAGAGGTGTGGTAGATAGTGATGAAGGGTGTCATAGTTTGCAGGAAGACTTAGGTTGCCGAGAGGTGGCGACAAAAAGGGATTGGTTTAGGTTAGTGGGTCATTGTTTTGTAACTGGTCGGCGCAACATCGTGGGCCGAAGGGCCTGTTCTGCGCTGTAATGTTCTATGTTCTAAATCATAGAAACTTTTGTTTCAAATTCATTTACGAGATGCCAGTATCTCTGGCTAGACCAGCACTTATTGTCCATCCCTAATTGCCCGTTGGGAAGATGGTGGTGAGCTGCATTGAACTGCTGCAACCATGTGGTGTAGATATACTCACAATATTGTTAGTTCCTGGATTTTGATCCAGCGACAGTGAAAGAATGGAGTTGTATTTCCAAGTTAGGATGATGAGTGACTTTGAGGGGAACTTGCTGGTTTTGGAATTCCCAGGTATCTACTCTACTTCTTCATCTAGATAGGAGTGATCATGCGTTTATAAGGTGCTGCATTGGTGAGCTCCTGTAGTGCATCTTGTTGATGGTACACATGGCTGCCACTGTCCATTGGTGGTGGAGGGATTGAATGTTTGTGGAAGGGGTAACAACCAAACGGGCTGATTTGTCTTGAGTGGCGTGGAGCTTCTTGAATATTTTTGGAGCTGCACTCATCCAGCTAAGTGTCTCAGTGTTCTGTCATACTCCTGACTTGTGCTTTCTAGATGGTGGACAGCCTTTGAGGATGCAGAATTTGGGTTACTCACTGCAGGATTCCTAGCCTCTGACCTGCTCCTGTTGCCATTACATAAAAGTGAGGGGTGGGAGGTTGAGAGGGGGATTTGAGGAAAAACCTTTTTACTTAGAGGGAGGTGATGGTCTGGATTGCACTGCCTGGAAGGGTGGTGGAGGCAGTACCCTTTAAAGAGTACCTGGATGATTACTCACAACATTCAAGGCTATGGGCCAAGTGCTGGCAAGTGGGATTAAGTGGGCAGGTCAGGGCATTTCATGTGTTGGGCCAGACCCAATGGACTGAAGGGCTTCTTCTGCACTGTAGTATTCTGTGATTCAGTGAATAATTCTGAAGTTTTGGTAGCAAAAACATTTCTGAATACTTCTGAAATGGTGAGTACTGGGGAAGTTTTGATATCCAAAACTGGTGTCCTTTTCAGCAGTTACTAAAAGCTAGCATGAACAGAAAAGTCAAATGGCCTGGCAGCCTTCATTGAAAGGGAATTTGAATACACAAGTAGAGATGCCTTGCTGCCGTGGTGAGACTAGACCTGGAGTATTATGTGCACCCATAGTCTCCTTACAAAAGAAAGGACATGGAGGTTCATCTTGGTATGATGTTCTGTCGGCGAGTTCATACAGACTTATAACATAGAAAACTACTGCACAAACAGGCCCTTCGGCCCATAGGTTGCACTGATCATATCCCTACCTACCAGGCTGACCTATAACCCTCAATCCCATTAAATCCCTTGTACTCATCCAGAAGTCTCTTAAAAGACCTCAATGAGTTTGCCTCTACTACCACCAACGGCAGCCGATTCCACTCACCCACCACCCTCTCAGTGAAAAACTTACCCCTGACATCTCCTCTGTACCTACTCCCCCACACTTTAAACCTGTGTCCTCTCATAGCGTCCTCTCTACAACATTATCTCCCGACTCCTAAACTCAATCCCTTGATTAATGAAGGCTAGTACACCATATGCCTTCTTGACCACATCCTTGACCTGCAAGGCCGATTTAAAAGTCCTTCTGATCCTCTACACTATTAAGAGTCTTACCCTTGATATTATATTCCTTCATCCCACTGGACCTGCCAAAATGGACCACTACACATTTATCTGGGTTGAAGTCCATCTGCCACTTCTCCGCCCAATCTTGCATCCTATCTATGTCACGCTGCAATTTCTAACTTCCCTCCAAACTATCCACAACACCACCAACCTTCGTGTCATCGGCAAACTTACCAACCCATCCCTTCACTTCCTCATCTAGGTCATTTATGAAAATGACAAACAGCAAGGGTCCCAGAACAGATCCCTGGGGCACTCCACTGGTGACCGACCTCCATGCAGAAAAAGACCCTTCCACAACCATCTGTGGGAAAGCCAGTTCTGGATCTACAAGGCAACAGTCCTTTGGATCCCATGCCCTCTCACTTTCTCAAGAAGTGTTGCATGGGGGACCTTATCAAACACCTTGCTGAAGTCCATATAAATCACATCTACTGGTCTTCCTTCGTCAGTGTGTTTAGTCACATTTTCAAACAACTCAACCAGGCTCGTAAGACAAGACTTGCCCTTGACAAAGCCGTGCTGACTACTTTTCATCATACTAAACTTCTCTAAATGTTCATAAATCATGTCCCTCAGGATCCTCTCCATCGACTTACCAACCACTGATGTTAGACTCACCAGTGGGTAATTCCCTGGGCTATCCCTGTTCCCTTTCTTGAATATAAGAACCACATCCGCAATCCTCCAATCCTCTGGAACCTCTCCCGTCTCCATCGACAACGCAAAGATCATCGCCAGGGGCTCTGCAATCTCTTCCCTCGCTGAATGGGCTTGATGGGCTGAATGGTTTCCATCAGCACTGTAGGATTCTGTGGTTCAACAGACTAATCCCTGGGAAAGCAGGATTGTTTTATGAAAACAGATTGAAGAAACTGGGCCTGTAGGACTGCACGGTGGCACGGTGGTTAGCACTAACAGGGATCTGGCTTCAATTTCTGCCTCGGGCCACTGTCTATGTGGAGTTTGCATATTCTCCCATGTCTGCCTGGGTTTCCTCTGGGTGCATCAGTTTCCTCTCACAGTCGAAAGATCGAGTCAGAGGTTTACAACATGGAAACAGGCCCAACTTGTCCATGCCGCCCATTTTTGTTAAATCCCTAAACTAATCCCAATTGCCTGCATTTGGCCCATATCCCTTTATACCCATCTTACCCATGTCACTGTCTAAATGCTTTTTAAAAGACAAAATTATACCCGCCTCGAAATACTGAAACTACTACCTCTGGTAGCTTGTTCCAGACATTCACCACTTCCTGTGCGAAAAAAATTTCTCCTCAGACTCTTCTGTATTTCTCCGCTCTCATCTTAAACCTATGCCCTCTAACTTTAAATTCCCCTACCTTTGGGAAAAGATATTGACTATCTAGCTGATCTGTGCCCTTCATTATTTTATAGACCTCTATAAAATCACCTCTTAGTCTCCGACGCTCCAGAGAAAAAAAACCCAGTCTATCTCGTCTCTCCTTATATCTCTATCCATCAAGTCCCAGTAGCATCCTAGTAAATCTTTTCTGCACCCTTTCTTGTTTAATAATATCCTCCCTATAATAGGGTGACCAGAACTGCAGACAGCATTCCAAATGTGGCCTTACCAATGTCTGTACAACTTCAACAACACGTCCCAACTCCTGCATTCAATGTTCTCACCAATGAAACCAAACATGCTGAATGCCTTCTTCACCTTTCTGTCCACCTGTGACTCCACTTTCAAGGGGCTATGAACATACACCCTGAGATCTCTTTGTTCTGTAACTCTTCCTCGTGCCCTACCATTAACTGAGTAAGTCCTGACCTGGTTCAATCTATCAAAATGCGTCACCTCACATTTGTTTAAATTCAACTCCATCTGCCATTCATCAGCCCACAGGCCCAATTGATCAAGATCCCGTTGAGTCAGAGATCACTTTCTTCACTGTCTACTATGCCACCAATCTTGGTGTCATCTGCCATCTTACTAAACATGGCTCCTAAATTCTCATCCAAATCATTAATATAAATGACAAATAACAGTGGACCCAGCACTGATCCCTGAGGCACACTGCTGATGACAGGCCTCCAGTTTGAAAAACAACCCTCGATGACCACACTCTGGTTTCTGTCAAGAATTCTGTCAAGAAGCCAGTTTTGTATCCATTTAGTTACCTCACCCTGGATACTGTAAGATTTAACCTTATGCAAAGCCTACCATGCGGCACCTTGTCAAAGGCCTTGTTAAATTCCATGTGGACAACATCAACTGAACTGTCCTCATCTACCTTCTTGGTTACCCCTTCAAAAACTCAATCAAATTTGTGAGACATGATTTTCCATTCACACAGCCGTGCTGACTGCCCCTAATCAGTTCTTGTGTCTCTAAATGCCTGTAGATCCTGTCTCTGAAAATACTTTCCAACAACTTACCCAACACAGATGTGAGGTCACTGACCTGTAGTTCCGAGGCTTTTCCCTACAGCCTTTTTTAAACAAAGACACAACATTTGACGCTCTCCAATCTTCAGATGCCTCACCTGTGACAATTGATGATTCAAATATCTCTGCTAGGGGACCCGCAATTTTCTCCCTAGCCTCCCACAACGTCCTGGGATATACTTCATCAGGTCCCGGAGGTTTGTCTACCTTGATGCACTTTAAGATTTCCAGCACCCTCTTCTCCGTAATATGTACACTCTTCAAGACATCTGTATTTATTTCCTTAAGTTCCCTTACATCCATGCTTTTCTCAATAGTAAATGCTGATGAGAAACATTCATTTAAGATCTCCCCCATCTCTTGTGGATCCGCACATAGATGACATGTTGACCCTTAAGAGGTCCTACTCTCTCCCTAGTTACTTTTTTGCCCTTAATGTATTTGTAGAAGCTATTTGAGTTCTCCTTTGCCTTATCTGCCAAAACATCTCCTTTTTGTCCTCCTCATTTCTCTCTTAACTCTATTCCTACACCCCCTATACTCTTCAAGGTATTCACTTGATCACAGCTGCCGATACATGTTATGAGCCTCTTCCTTCTTCTTGACCAGGGTCTCAAATCCTGAGTCATCCAGGATTTCCTACTTCTACCAACCTTGCCCTTCACTTTAAGAACCTGAACACTTGTTAACTCACTTTTGAAAGTGTGCCACTTACCAGACGTCCCTTTGCCTTCCCAGAGACTCCCCTAATTAACTTCTGAAAGTTCCTGTCTGATACCATCACAATTGGCCTTGTCCCAATTTAGAATTTTAACTTTTGGGTCAGACCTATCATTCTCCATAGCTGTCTACGTGGTTAGGTTGATTGGCCGTGCGAAATTTCCACTTAGTGTCGGGGGGATGAGCAAGATAAATAAATGAAGTTACAGGAATAGGGCCTGGATGGAATTGTTTTCATTGCAGGCTTGACGGGATGAAAAACCTCCTTCTATACAGTAGAGATTTTATGATTCTGCTCTGAGTTGTGATCTGATTGAAACTTACACAATTCTTACAGGCCATGACAGGGAAGATGTAGATAGGATGTTTCCCCTGGCTGAAGAGTCTAGAACCAAAAGACATAGTCTCAGAATATAGAACATAGAAGATTACAGCGCAGTACAGGCCCTTCGGCCCTCGATGTTGTGCCGACCAGTGGAACCAATCTAATGACCTAAACTATTCCAATATTATCCATATGCCTATCCAATGACTGTTTGAATACCCTTAAAGTTGGTGAGTCCACAACTGCTGCAGGCAGGGCATTCCACGCCCTTACTACCCTCTGAATAAAGAACCTACTTCTGACATCCATCCTATATTTATCACCCCTTAATTTAAAGCTATGTCCCCTTGTGTTAGCCATCACCATCTAAGGAAAATGGCTCTCACTATCCACCCTATCTAATCCTCTGATCATCTTGTATGCCTCAATTAGGTCACCTCTTAACCTTCTCTCTAACAAAAATAACCTCAAGTCCCTCAGCCTTTCCTCATAAGATCTTCCCGCCATACCAGGCAACATCCTGGTAAACCTTCTCTGCACCCTTTCCAATGCTTCCACTTCTTTCTTATAATGCGGCGACCAGAACTGTACACAACATTCCAAGTGCAGCCGCACCAGAGTTTTGTACAGTTGCAACATGATCTCACATCTCCGAAATTCAATCATTCGGCCAATAAAGCTAACACACCGTATGCCTTCTTAACAACCTTATCAACCTGGGTACCAACTTTCAGGGATCTATGCACATGTACACCGAGATCTCCCTGCTCATTGACACTACCAAGAGTCCTTTCATTAGCCCTATATTCTGTACCCCTGTTACTCTTTCCAAAGTTTCCAAATAAGGGACAGAACATGTAGGACTGAGATTCAGAGAATTTCCTCACTTGAGGGGTGGTAACTTTTTGGAATTCTATGCCACAGAGAACTGTGGAAGCACAGCATGTTCAACGTAGAAATTGATGGGTTTCTGGAGACATTAGGGAATTTAAAGATTATGTGGGAAATTAGCATTGAAGTAGATGATCAGCCATGTTCTAATAGAATGGTGGAACAGGCTCAATGGGCTGAATGGCCCATTCCTATTCCTATCTTCAAAAATTTAAAAAAATTGACATGAGTCAAATGGGATAGGTAGGAGGTCAGGTGTTTCTCATATGTCAGTGCAGACCTGATGGGCAAAAAAGGCCACAATGCACAGTGGTTAGTACTGCCAAGTCACAATGCCAGGGACCTGGGTTCAATTCCCGGCTTGGGTCACTGTCTGTGCAGGGTCTGCACCTTCTCCCTGTGTCTGTGTGGGTTTTCTTCAGGTACTCTGGTGTTCACCCACAAGTCTGAAAGATGCGCTGGTTAGGTGCATTGGCCATGCTAAATTCCCCCTCAGTGTATCTGAATAGGCACCTGAGTGTGCTGACTGGGGGGATTTTCACAGTAACTTCATTGCAATATAAACCTACTTGTGACATTTATAAAAAGGATTCTGATTCTGTGAAACTCAAATGCAAGTCATTTACTCAAGCCAACAACTCTAAACAGATCACTTGATAGTTGCCTTGAAAAGAGTGAGTGATGCAGATGTTAAAATCAATTATTGAGGATTTAATTCCCTCACCAAGGATTTCATATCATAGTTCAACATTTGGAAAGCAGTGGTATAATCAAACAAAGTTAACATGGATTTACAAAGGAGAAATCAAGCTTGATGAATCTATTGGAATTCTTTGAGGATGTAATGAGCAGAATTGATTAAGGAGAGACTTTCAGAAGGCTTTCGACAGGACTTTACATAGCAATTTACTGCGTAAAGTTAAAGCGCATTGGATTCCTGGCAGTGTCTTAAGATGGATCAAAAGCTGGTTAGCTGATAGGAAGCAAAGGATTGGCATAAATGGGTATTTTTCCAATAGGCAGACAGTGACTAGTGTGGTACCACAGGGATCTGTGCTAGAGCCCCAACTATTCCTATTGAGTATTAATGATTTAAAAGAGAACTAAATGTATAATATGCAATTTTGCAGATGAGACAAAGTTAGGTGGGTGGGTGAACTGTGGGAAGGACGCAGAGATGTTTCAACATGATTTGGATAGGCTGAGTTAGTGGGTATATGCATGACAGATACAGTATAATGTAGATAAATGTGAAGTTTTGATAGCAAAAACAGGAAGGTGTAAATTGAGACAGGTGATACGCAGAGAGACTTTGGTGTCCCCGTGCATCAGTTGCTGAAATTTTTATGTGGGATTTTAACTTTACTAATATTGATTGGAATTGTTATAGCTCTAGCTCGTTAGAGGGGTCAGTTTTTGTACAAAGCGTGCAGGAAGGTTTTTTGACTCAGTATGTAGATAGGCCAACTAGAGGTGAGGCTATATTGGATTTGGTGCTGGGAAATGAGCCAGAACAGGTGCTGGACTTGGAAGTTGGTGTGCATTTTGGTGATAGTGACCACAATTCGGTTACATTCACCTTAGTGATGGAAAGGGATAGGCATGAACCTCGGGCCAGTGGTTTTAGCTGGGGGAAGGGTAATTATGAGGCTATTAGGAGAGAATTAGGAAGCATAGGTTGGACTAGGAGATTACAGGGACTGGGAACGTCAGAAATGTGGAGTTTTTTCAAGGAGCAGCTACTGCGAGTTCGTGATAGGTATGTCCCTGTCAGGCAAGGAGGAATTGGTAGGGCTAGGGAACCGTGGTGCACCAAAAAAGTTTTCTCATTGGTTAAGAGGAAAAAGGAGGCTTATGTTCGGATGAGACATGAGGGCTCGGGTAGTGCACTAGAAAACTTTAGATTGGCTCGGAGGGAGTTGAGAGTGAGCTAAGAAGGGCTAAAAGAGGACATGAGAAGACTTTGGCTGATAGGGTTAAGGAGAATCCTAAGGCGTTCTATCGGTATGTCAAGAACAGAAGGTTGGTTAGGGCAAGATTAGGGCCAGTTATAGACAGCAGAGGGAAGTTATGTGTGGAACCGGAGGAGATTGGAGAGGCATTGAACCAATATTTCTTTCGGTGTTCACGCAGGGGGACATGGATATAGCTGAGGAGGAAACTGGGTTGCAGGGGAATAGAATTGACAGTGTTACAGTTGATAAGGAGGATGTGCTGGATATTTTGGAGGGTTTGAAAATAGATAAGTCCCCTGGTCCAGATGGGATTTACCCCAGGATTCTCTGGGAGGCAAGAGAAGTGATTGCAGAGCCTCTGGCTCTGATCTTCAGGTCGTCGTTGGCCTCTGGTATAGTACCGGAAGATTGGAGGTTAGCGAATGTTGTCCCATTGTTTAAGAAGGGGAACAGAGACTTCCCTGGGAATTATAGACCGGTGAGTCTCACTTCTGTTGTGGGCAAAGTTTTAGAAAAAAATTATTCGGGATAGGATTTATAGTTATTTGGAGAGTAATGAATTGATTGGAGATAGTCAGCATGGTTTTGTGGCGGGTAGGTCGTGCCTTACTAACCTTATTGAGTTTTTTGAGAAAGTGACCAAAGAGGTGGATAGGGTGTATGTGATGTGGTGTATATGGATTTTAGTAAGGCGTTTGATAAGGTTCACCATGGTAGGCTTCTGCAGAAAATGCAGATGTATGGGATTGGGGGTGATCCAGGGAATTGGATCAGGAATTGGCTAGCGGATAGGAGACAGAGGGTGGTGGTTGATGGTAAATATTCATCATGGAGTTTGGTTACGAGTGGTGTGCCTCAGGGATCTGTTTGGGGCCACTGCTGTTTGTAATTTTTATTAATGATCTGGATGAGGGTATAGTTGGGTGGATTAGTAAATTTGCTGATGACACCAAAGTCGGAGGTGTGGTAGATAGTGAGGAAGGGTGTCACAGTTTGCAGGGAGACTTAGACAGGTTGCAGAGCTGGGCCGAGAGGTGGCGGATGGAGTTTAATGCGGAGAAATGTGAGGTAATTCACTTTGGTAGGAATAACAGATATGTCGAGTATAGGGCTAACGGGAGGACTTTGAATAGTGTGGATGAGCAGAGGGATCTAGGTGTATGTGTACATAGATCCCTGAAAGTTGGGAATCAAGTAGATAAGGTTGTTAAGAAGGTATACGGTGTCTTGGCGTTTATTGGTAGGGGGATTGAATTTAGGAGTCGCAGCGTTATGTTGCAACTGTACACAACTCTGGTGCGACCGCACTTGGAGTTTTGTGTGCAGTTCTGGTCCCCACATTACAGGTAGGATGTGGAGGCTTTGGAGAGGGTGCAGAGGAGGTTTACCAGGATGTTGCCTGGTATGGAGGGGAGGTCCTATGAGGAGAGGCTGAGGGATTTGGGGTTGTTTTCGCTGGAAAGAAGGCGGCTAAGAGGGGATCTTATTGAAACATATAAAATGATTAGAGGTTTAGATAGGATGAATAGTGGTAGTCTTTTTCCTCTGATGGAGAAATCTAGCACGAGGGGGCATGGCTTTAAATTAAGGGGGGGTAGTTATAGGACGGATGTCAGGGGTAGGTTCTTTACCCAGAGGGTGGTGAGGGATTGGAATGCCCTGCCAGCTGCAGTTGTAAATGCGCCTAGTTTGGGGGCGTTTAAGAGATCTGTGGATAGGTTTATGGACGAAAAGGGATTGGTTTAGGTTAGTGGGTCATTGTTTTGTAACTGGTCGGCGCAACATCGTGAGCCGAAGGGCCTGTTCTGCGCTGTAATGTTCTATGTTCTATGAAAGTAAACATGCAGGTACAGCGGGCAGTAAAGAAGGCAAATGGTATGTTCGCCTTCATAACAAGAGGATTTGAGTATAGGAATAGGGATATTTTACTGCAATTGTACAGGATGTCGGTGGAGTATTGTGTGCAGTTTTGGTGTCCTTATCTTAGGAAGGATGTCCTAGCTATGGAGGGATTGCAGTGAAGGTTTTACAAGCTGATTCCTGGGATGGCAGGTCATATGAGGAGAACGAAGTCGATGAGGATTGTATTCATTGATGTTTCGAAAAGTGAGAGGGGATCTCATAGAAACTTATAAAATTCAAACAGGATTAGACAGAGTAGATTCAGAAAGAATGATCAGGGAGTTGACAACTAGAGGTCATAGTTTGAGGATAAGGGGTAATCCTTTAGGCAGAGATGAGGAGAAATTTCTCCACCCAAGAGAGCAATGAATCTGTGGAATTCACTATCACAGAAAATAGTTGAGGCCAAAACATTGTTTGATTTCAAGAAGAAATTAGATATAGGTCTTGGGGCAAAATGGATGAAGGGATATGGGGGAATGACAGTACCAGGATATTAATTTTAACGATCAGCCATGATCAAGATGAATGGCAGAGCAGGTTCAAATGGCATACTCGTGCTTTTATTTCCTATGTTTCTGTGTTTCTATCAATGGACTTTCCCACACTGAAAACTAAATATCTAAAATGTTGCCAACTCTTTTGGCAACATTAATGCTTTCTAGATCAATTGAAATAAACATATTTCTGCAGGGTTATACTTAGAAAAAAAGTGTCATGAGGGACTACACCAATTATAACCTTTTTTTCTCTTTGCCTCACTTTTTCTGACCAAAAGTTCAGAGATCAAATGTCTGTCCATGATTAATTCAATGCTGTTTCCTTTTGTTTTCAGGTGTGCCCTGACCTGGGCCTACTAATCCCACTGTAAAACGAGACTTGTAGACAGGCAGAGCTCATAGCAATAATGTCCCTAGACAATCTGAAATGTAATCAACTTGTAAACTCTCATATTCATAACAGGAAAAATGCACACCAAAATAGTGAATGGATGTTGATGATCAGTGCCTCAACTTTGTCTTAGGGAACATGTGTTTCACTGCAATGTATTAAAAATGGTTTGTAACTGAACATTTCCTGTTATCACAGAATTGTTACAGCACAGAAGGAAACCATTCAACTCATCATGTCAGCATCAGTCTGAAGGAGCTATCCTAGGATAATGGGATTGTCTTATGAGAAAAGATTGGGGTTATATATAAAAGAATATATGAGAATGTGGGAGGAAGATAAGCAAGTTTGCAAATGTCACGAAGATTGGTAGGGTAGTTAATAGAGAAGAAGAATGTCTTAGGTTGCAGGAAGATATCGATGGGTTGGTCAGATTGGCAGATAGGATTTAACCCTGCAAGGGAATGCACTTTGGAAGGAGAAACAAGACAAAGGAATACTCGGTGAATAGGAGGATGCCAGGAAGCTCAGAGGAACAGAAGGATCTTGGGGTGCTTGTCCACAGATTCCTGAAGGTGACAGAACAGGTTAATACAGTAAGCTAAAAACACATACAGGACACTTGTCTTTAACAGTAGTAGCGTAGATTATAAGAACAGGGAAGTTATGTTGCAGTTGTACAGAACATTGACTACAGTTGGAGTATTGTGTAAGTTCTGATCACCTCACTATAGGAAGGATGATGTGGAGATGCTGGCATTGAACTGGGGTGGGCACAGTAAGAAGTCTCTCAACACCAGGTTAAAGTCTCTCAACACCAGATGAGTCACCTGATGAAGAAGCAGCACTTTGAAAGCTCGTGAATCCAAATAAACTTGTTAGACCTTAACCTGGTGTTGTGAGACATCTTACTATAGGAAGGATGTGATTGCACTGGAGAGGGTACAGAGGAGATTCACCAGATTGCTGCCTGGGATGAATATTTGAACCATAAGGAGAGACTGGATAGGCTTGGATTATTTTCTTTAGAGCAGAGAATGCAGAGGTGTATAAGATTATGAAGGGTATGGACAGGGTGGATAAGAAGTAGGTGTTTCCCTTGGTTGAAGGGTCAATAATGAGGGAGCATAATTTTAAAATGAGGCAGGAGGAAATATTTTTTCACCCAGAGGATGGTGAGAGTGTGGAATGCACTACATGGGAGGATAGTAGAGACAGGGAACCTCACAACCTTTAAAAAATATGTGGTTAATGGCATAGTGGTCAGCACGATTGTCTCTCAGCACCAGGGATCAGGGTTCGATTCCAGGCTTGGGTCACTAACTGTGGAGTTTGCACTTTCTTCCTGTGCCTGTGTGGGTTTTCTCTGGGTGCTCCGGTTTCCTCTCTCTCAGTCCAAAGATGTGTGGGTTAGCTGCATTAGCCATGCTAAATTATTGCTTAGTGTCTCAGGATGCATCAGTTACAGGAATTAGGGAGGGTAATATGTGGGGTTACATGGATAGGGCCTGGATAGGATTGTTGGTGCAGACTGGATGGACCAAATGCCGCCTTCCTGCACTGAAGGGATTCTATGTTTCAAAGCTATGGGCCAAATGCTAGAATGTGGGATTGGTGTAGATTTAGTGTAGTTTTGTTGCTGCGGATTTGATGGACTGAAGAGCCCCTTCAGTACTGTATGACTTTTGGCCTATATTTGCTAGTGTATCAAAGAATGAGAGGTAATTTCGTGGAAGTGTGCAAAATTCTTACAGGATTGCCATTGGACATTCTAAAGATCCACTAAATATATTCAAGAAAGATATAGATAGATTTTTCAGCATCAAGTAGTATGGGGAGAGCATGAGAGTGTGGCATTGAATTAGAGGATCAGCCATGATCGTGTTTTCTTTGTTCTTTAGGGGTTTTAGTTAAGTCGGGCAGCATGGTCAGTGCAGGCTTGGAGGGCTGAAGGGTCTGTCCTGTGCTGTAATTTTCTTTGTTCTTTGTGTTGAATGGTGGAACAGGTGCGAAGGGCTGAATAGCCTACTCCTCCTATTTTCCATGTTTTAACAGGGTAATTGCAAGAAGGTTATTTCCGCTAGCTGGTGTGGTCTAAAACACCAGCATTACACCTCCACCACTACTATCCGCTCCTTTTAACAAGTCGCTGCATGAAAATATTTTTCCTCATATTATCTTTACTCCTTTTGCCAATTGCTTTAAGTTGGTGCTGACTCGCTCACTATCCTTCCAGCCAGCAGAGCATATTGTCTTTTCCTCTCATCTCTGTCACGGTTGCTAAATCTGATTTGATTATAGAATTCCTTTGAGCCGATCACAGAAATTTCTCCCACATAAATCTTATCATTCATAGAACATAGAACATTACAGCGCAGAACAGGCCCTTCGGCCCACGATGTTGCGCCGACCAGTTACAAAACAATGACCCACTAGCCTAAACCAATCCCTTTTCGTCCATAAACCTATCCACGGATCTCTTAAACGCCCCCAAACTAGGCGCATTTACAAGTGAAAAATATGAAATCCTTCCATCTCCTTTTCTTCTAGTGTCCAATGTGTGTGAGAAGAAGACCGAGGCATTGATGAATGCTAGAAGTCACAGTGGAGTTGCCTCTGACAATGAACCGACCACCCCTTTCAACATTGGTCTCTTTTCAACTATGTTCGTTGACAGAATATTGGAGGATTGTACATCAAGCATTTCTGCCAGGTAGTTGCATTGTGCAGAATGTCTGTTTGGATAAGAGTGAGAAAGGAATTCCTACAACTGTATCTTTTTATCTTTTATATCTTCATGCTTGAAGAGGAATGGGAAGTAGTAGAGTGATTTGCAGGCTAAATAACAGTGCATGAATAGTTTCAATGGTGCTCGGAGCCCAGCTATTCAAGGAACTTAATACAACATCTCCAAACATGTACACGACACAAAGCTGGGTGGGAGGATGAGCTATGAGGAAGATGCAGAGATGTTTTAGTCAGATTTGGACAAGCTAAGAGAGTGGCACGGTAGCACAGGGGTTAGCACTGCTGCTTCACAGCTCCAGGGTCCTGTTTTCGATTCCTGGCTCGGGTCACTGCCTGTGTGGAGTTTGCATGTTCTCCTTGTGTCTGCGTGGGTTTCCTCCCGGTACTCCGGTTTCCTTCCACAGTCCAAAGATGTGTGGGTTAGGTTGATTGGCCATGCTAAGAAATTGCCCCTTAGAGTCTAAGTTAGATGGATTAGTGGGTGTAATATATAGGGATATGTGGGTAGATCCTGGGTGGGATTGTGGTCGGTGCAGACTCGATGGGCCAAAGGGCCTCCTTCTGCACTGTAGGATTCTATGGTCAAATGCATGACAGATGCAGTATAATGTGAAAAATGTGAGATTACCCACTTTGGTAGCAAAAGCAGGAAGGCAGATTATTATCTGGATGATTACAAATTAAGAGAGGGGAATGTGCAACGAGACTTGGATGTCCAGGTACTGTCACTGAAGGTAGGCATCCAGGTGCAGCTGGCAGTAAAAAACACAAATGGTACGTTGACCTTCATTGCAAGAAGATTTGAGAACTGGAACAAAGATGTCTTGCTGCAGTTGTACAGGACCCTGATGAGGTCACACCTGGAATATTATGTACAGTTTCCATCACCACTTCTGAGGAAAGATATTCTTGCTATAGACAGGGTGCCAAAGGTTTACAAGACTGATTCCTGGGTTGGCGGGACTGACGTATGGGGAGAGATTGAATTGGTTAGGATTATATCTCACTATTGTTTAAAAGAATTAGGGGGGTTCTCATAAAAACATATAAAATTCTACCATGGTTAGACAGGATAGATATGAGAAGGATATTTCTGATAGTGGGAGTATCCAGAATCAGGAGTCATAATCTAATGATATTGTGTAAACCTTTTAGGACAGAGAAGAGGAGAAATTTGTTTTCCCAGAGAGCGGTAAGCCCTGTGGCATTCTCTACCACAGAAAGCAACAGAGGTCAAAGCATTGAATACTTTCAAGAAGGAGTTAGATATAGCTCTTGAGGCTAAAAGGATCAAAGGACACGAGGGGGTGTGGTAGGGAGTTCAGGTTATTAAGTTGGATGATTAGCCATGATCATAATGAATAGTGGAGCTGGCTCAAAGGGCTGAATGCCCTACTCCAGCTTCTATTTTCTATGTTTCTGTGCAGCATCTTCTAATGTTGAGCTCCTAATGAACAATGTCGAGAAGCCTTTTGCACATATTCGCTTCTTATTCATGCTCATTAAAAGGCCACCTTGCTGGAATTAGTTTCCCTCCAAATTAACTTCCTCACCAGCAAGAAATTAGAATGATTACTTTTACAACTGTGTATAATTGGCATTCACCTGACAACTCATTCTATAACCATAGAACTATAGAAAAGGAGGAGGCCATTCAGCCTACCCTGTCCCTGCCAGTCCAATGACACCCAAGTATCCTTTTTAATCCCATCTTCCTGCATCTGGCCCATAGCCCTGTAACTTATAACTTTTAAGATGCAGGTCCATGTAACATGTGCCTCCACCATGAACTCAGTGACTTCCAGACACCCACTATTCTCTGGATAAAAAAGTTCTTCTTCATGTCCCTTTCCCCTTTTGCCACTTACCTTGAATCTTACCTTGAATGAAGTGTTTGACCTCCCAAAATGCACGAGCCCACACTTCTCTTGTTAAAATCCATCTGTCACTTTACTGCCCACTCCACCAACCCATCAATATTGTTTTGGCAATAAAAGCAAATTACTGCAGTCACTATAATCTCCAACTCGAAAGAGAAAATGCTGAAAAATCTCAGCAGGCCTGGCATTAGGAGAGAAAAGAGCTGATGTTTCAAGTTCACATGGCCCTTTGTCAAACGACAGAGGGTAAGCTGTGACAGATGATTGGGCTCGTGCATTTTGGGAGGTCAAACACTTACAGAGAATACACAATAAATGGGAGTATACTAAGAGGAATTAATGAAGGGGGAGGGGAGGGAGATGGGTGGGAGAGATGTAAAATTGAGAGAAAAGGGGAGAAAAAGTAAGGAAGGGGGGATGAAATAGGATGGGGAAGAAAAATAAAGAAATACAATAAAAAAGGTAGAAAACAGTTAAAAATTAAATAAAATGAAAACAAAGGGGTTGAGGTGGGGTAGAGTTAACCATCTGAAGTTGTTGAATTCAATGTTGAGACCAGAAGATAATGTGTCAAGCCGGAAGATGAACTGCTGTTCCTCTAATTTGCGTTGAGCTCTACTGGAACATTGTAGCAGGCCAAGGACAGACAGGCCAAGGGCATGGGAGCAGGATCATGTGTTAAAATGGCAAGCAATGGGAAAGTCAGCGTCCGGTTGTGCACAGATTCAAGTTGCTCAGCAAAGCGATCATTACATTATAGCCTTCCATGTTCCTGGCTCAGTAAGGCAGCAGTTCTAACCACTGTGCCAGCAAGTGGCCAGTGGGACATTTTAAATTCAGTAAAAAGTCTGACAACACCAGGTTTTAGTCCAACCGATTTATTTGATAATATTCTCACAAGCTTAAGCTTTCGAGGGGGCAGCCTCTTCGTCAGGTGAATGGAGAACTCTCCATTCACTTGACGAAGAGGCAGCCCCCTCGAAAGCTTAAGCTTGTGAGAATATTATCAAATAAATCGGTTGGACTAAAACCTGGTGTTGTCAGACTTTTTACTGTGTTTACGCCAGTCCAACGCCGGCATACCCACATCATGACATTTTAAATTGGCAGACTGTGACTAGTGGCTGCAAGATTGAGAAGTGTAGACAGCGTAGATTGTCGGAGGCTTTTTCCGAGAATGGAAGTGTCAACTATAAGGGAGCATAGATTCAAGGTGAGGGGGGGAAGTTTAATATATGTGGGGATGTTTTTCACACAGAGTGGTCAGTGCCTAGAATACGCTGCCAGAGGAGGTGATGGAAGCAGACACATTAGAAGGGTTAACCAAGAAGGTAGATGACAGCAGTGTAGTTGATGTTGTTTACATGGAATTTAACAAGGGCTTTGACAAGGTACTGCATGGTAAGTTGTTGTATAAGATTAAATCCCACAAGATCTAGGGCAAGGTAGCCAGTTGGATGCAAAATTGGCTTGATGACAAGACAGAGGGAGGTCGTATAGGGTTGTTTTTCAAACTGGGGGCCTGTGACCAGCTGTGTGCCTCCAGGATCACACCAAGATTGGTGGCATAGTGAACAATGGAGAAGTTTATCCAGGAGCTTGATCAATTAGGTCAGTGGGCTGATAAATGGCTGATGGAGTTTATCTTAGGTAAATGTGAAATGATGCATTTTGGTAGATCGAACCAGGGCAGACTTGTTCAGTTAATGGTAGGGCATTGGGGAGAGTTATAAAACAAAGAGATCCAGGGGAAAAGGTTCATAGCTCCTAGGAATGGAGTCACAGGCAGACAGGATGGTGCAGAAGGCATTCGGCATGCTTGGTTTCATTGATCAGAACATTGTATATAGGAGTTGGGAAGTCTTGTTGAAGTTGTACAAGACAGTGGTAAGGCCACACTTGGAATATTGTGTTCAGATCTGGTCACCCTATTATAGAAAGAATATTATGAAACTAGAAAGATGCAGAAAAGATTTACTGGAATGCTACTGGGACTTGATGGTTTGACTTATAAGGAGAAGCTGAATAGACTGGAACTTTTTTCCCTGGAGCGTAGGAGGCTTAGGGGTGATCTTATCGAGGCCTATAAAATAATGAGGGACATAGAACAGCTAAATAGTCAACATCTTTTGCCAAAGGTATGGGGGTCTAAAACTTGAGGGCGTAGGTTTAAGGTGTGGGGAAGAAATACAAAAGGAGCAATTTTTTCAGAGTTGAGTGTCTGGAACAAGTTGCCAGAGGTAATAATAGAAGCAGGTACTATTTTGTCTTTTAAAAGACATTTAAACAGTTACATGGGTAAGGTTGCTATAGGGGGATATGGGCCAAATGTGGGCAGTTGGAAATAGCTTGATAAAAACTAAGCAGCAAGGACAAGTTGGGCCAAAGGGCTTGTTTCCATGCTGTAAACGTCTATGACTTTATTTAAGAGGTATCTGCATGGATGCATGAACAGGGAAGGAATAGAACAATAGGGAATAAGTAAGAGCAAAAGGTTTTTTAGTTTAGTTAGGGCATGATGATTAGCAGTAATTTGAAGGGCCGAAGGGCCTGTTCCTGTGGGTTTCTTTATCAGTCAGCACCTATGGAGAGAGGAACAGATGTGTTTTGATTCTAATATGACTTTTCTTAAGGTTCCTGCATCTTCCACCATCAGAGTTTGATCTGATATATGACTCTGGTATGTGAGTGTATGGCTGCCTCAGTGGAAAGAGTTGCAGCTGTCATGGAGAACCAGTTTCAGCAGAACAATCAGCCCACAGATTTTCACTCCTTCACCTGAGCTAAGGATTCAGTAAATCAATGGCTAGATAAGAGGTGGGCTTTTTGACTCAAGGAGTCAGGCAGGTTCCATTGTGCACTAACAGGCAGGAGAAGAACCAGCCAGGCACCCAGGACATTCTAAGCTGCTGCTCCTTCTTCCCTCTGCCAGTGAGCCCAATGCCTCCAGCAAGTCAGGCTGAGGGGGGGGGGGGGGGGGGGGGGGGGGGGGTACAGCTAGGCAGGTTCAGGCCTTGAAACACCAGAGACACCCAACAATGTCACCTCAGCTAACAGGCAAAGCAGCCAGCAGAATACTAGTCCACCTCAGCTTGGTTGTTGAGACTGTATTTAATGTGGTGACAGAAAAAGAAAGATCAAAGATTTTTGGAATCACATAGGAGGCCAGAGATGTGTATTCAATGTAAATATGTAAATTCCTTAATAGACTAATAGTAAGACTTAAATGTTGTGTCTTGGTATTTGGTGCTTTAATTGTGTCAATTGAAGGGCACTACACAGACTTTCACATCTGCTTCATGTGGACTTCTGTTTGCCGCATCTGGGGAATTCCACCTGGTGGAAGCTCACTCTTGGACATCAATTGTGAAGTCAAAGACTTGTTTATCATTGTCTAGGCCCAAAGTTGCTGTGTAAATAAGGAACTCCAAACAATGAGGCTTGAGCACTGTCACCAATCGTATGTCGACCACATCACATTATTTCTTGGTCTTCTTCTGCATCATTCCCTCTCTTAACATTGTTATTGACTTCCCCAACATCCTTGTTGTCTGAGGCTCTTCAGTCTTCGTTTACTCATTCCTCAGCCTTTTGCTGAGCACGTTTGTGCAGGGATCAGTGTACAATGACTGTACTGAACGTATGATCCAGAGAGAATGGAATCAGGCATCAAATCACATCTTCAGAAATTCAATGGTCTGCTTTGTAGTGGCCCTTGTGAATATGTGAGCTGCACTGTGCTGCACACTTCAGATTCCTTATTGGAGTTATCAGCAAACTATTCTCTGGGCATCACTCTGTATGATGTGGGTATGCCGGCGTTGGACTGGCGTAAACACAGTAAAAAGTCTGACAACACCAGGTTTTAGTCCAACCTATTTATTTGATAATATTCTCACAAGCTTGTGAATATATTATCAAATAAATAGGTTGGACTAAAACCTGGTGTTGTCAGACTTTTTACATGGCTCTGGAGCCAGTACAGAGGGGTGAAACACTTTGGGCACCTGGAAGTAGTGCAGAATGAAGGAATCGTGTGAATTTCCAGTGTAAAGGCACACATCTAGAGGATATGATTGCAGACTAGCTGCACATTGAGGGAGTAATGCTTCTTTCTGCTGATCTCACATACGTAGCCAGTGACCATTTGAACCTGAGAGCAATTTGCAATGCAGCAATTCCCATCCCTCTTGCAACTTGACTGGAAGGATCAATGGAGAAATGGGCAAATGCTCTCCTGAAAAGGGCACAAGTTACCTTTTTATGACTCTATGATTGGATTGTGCCACACAAGTCTTTTGTTTAGCTTTGGAGTGAGCCACTTGTATTGATTTAAATGCCTCTGTGATTTTATAGAACCATGGAAATGTATAGCACAGGAACAGGCCCTTCATCTCTTGATGGGCCGAGCAAGATGCTGAACTAAACTAATACCTTCTGCCTGCCCTTCATCCATATTTGTCTATTTCTTGCATATTATTATGCTTAGTTAAATACCCCTATTGTACCTGCCTGCAGTACCACTGCTGGCAGTGCATTCTTGTCTCTCACATCTCCTCTGAACTTTCCCTCTCTCACCTTAAGTGAACTTTCCCTCTCTCACCCCTAGTATTCAACATTTCAACTCTGGGAAAAAGATTCTGACTGTCAACATTTTCAATGCCTCTCATAATTTTATAGACTTCTATCAGGTCTCCCCTCAACCTCCATTGCTTCAGAGAAAACAACCCTAGGGTATCCTTGTAACTCATCCTGGTAAACCTCTTCTGCACCCTCTCCAAAGGCTCCACATTGTTTCTGTACAGTGATCACCAGGATTATGCCTAAGTGTGGCATAATCAAAGTTTTATAAACCTACAACATGACATCCTGAGTCTTGTACTCAGTACCCCGAACAATAAAGGCAAGCATAATCTATACCTTCTTTATCAATCTATCTATGTGTGTGTCTATTTTCAGGGAGCTATGGACTCGAACCTCAAGATCCCTCTGTACACTAATACTGTTCAGGGTCCTATCATTAACTGTATACTTACTCTTAACATTTGATCTCCTAAAGTGCAGCATTCACACTTGCCTAGATTAAACTCCATCTGCCATTTTTTGCCCATGTCTAAAACTGATCCCGTTGTAAACTTTGATAAACTTCTACACTATCCACAACTCCACCTTTGTGTCATCTGCAAACTTACTAACCCACCCATCAATGTTTTTATCCAAGTCATTTATATATATCACAAACTGTAGAGGTCCCAGTATGGATCCCTGCAGAGTACCACTAGTCACACATGTTCAATCAGAAAAACACCCTTCTACCACTACTCTCTGACTTCCATGGACAAGCAATTCTGAACTCAGGCAGCCAGGTCACTGAATCCTATGTATCTTAATCTTCTGGATACACATATCATGAGGGACCTTATCAAAAGCCTTACTAAAATCCACGTAGCCAACATCCAAACTCAACCCTCATTGATCACCTTCATCACCTCTTCACAAAATTCAATGAAGTTATTAAGATATGACCTGCCCCACAGAAAGCCATGCTGACTTTCCCAAATTAGGTGAAGCTTTTTCAAATGTGTGTAAATCCTATTCTTAAGAATCCTCTTCAATAGCTTCCCAACCACAAATGTGAGACTCACCAGTGTATATTTTTCTGGATTACCACTTTTTTCCTTTCTTGAACAGAGGAACAACATTAGCTACTCACCAGTCCTCCAGGACTTCTCTCATGGCTAGCGAGGTTAGAAAGATCTTTGTCAGGCTGCAGCAATCTCCTCTGCTGACTCTCTCAATAATCTGGACTAGATCCCATTGGGCCCTGGGGACTTATCCACCTTAATATTTGTTAAGAGACCCATTTCAAAATGCCCTAGCACATTAGTATGCTAATTTCTCTATCCTCCATGTCCTTCTCCTTTGTGAATACCAGCACAAAGTGTTGGACGCAGGTGTGGAATTGCCCCCTAGTTCCTGCCAACACAATTCATGATGCATGAGCTGACATGTCTGCACGACTGCTTCTTGTGACATGTGCAGCATTGCTTCTCACTCCAACTCCTTTGGTGTATCTGATTGTAGGCCAATGCTTGCCATCATTGTTGCTCTTGTGTGGCTTCATCATGCAAAGCATGTCCTTCCCCATCTGCCACTTCATGGAGCTCTAGGCACAGATGTGACTAACCCCGGAGCTCTCTTCATCCATTCCTTCTCAGACAAGCCACAGCCGGTAAAAGTGCTGGATATGGACAGCAAGGTGGCACAATAGTTAGCACTGTTGCTTGACAGCGCCAGGACTTGGATTCAATCCAGGATTGAACCCAAACTCCACATGACTGTCTATGTGGAGTTTGCACATTCTCCTTGTGTCTGTGTTGGTTTCCACCGGATACTCCGGTTTCCTCCCATCGTCTTAAAATATACAGGTTAGGTGGATTGATCATCATGCAGAATTATGGAGATGGGGCAGGTGAGTGGGTCTAGTTAGAGTGCTCTTTCAGAGGGTCAGTTCAGGCTTGATTGGCCAAATGGCCTTCTTCTTGGAGCTTAAAAGGGAAATTAGGAGAGCCAGAAGGGGTCATGAGAAGACCTTGGCGGGTAAGATTAAGGAGAATCCCAAGGTCTTCTATAAATATGTGAAAGGTAAAAGGGTGAGAAGGGAAAGGATAGGACCTATAAAAGGTGAAGGGGGAAAGGTCTGTGTGGAACCAGAAGAAATGGCGGAGGTGCTTAATGAGTACTTTGCCTCAGTATTCACGGTGGAAGCTGATCTGGGAGATTTTGCTATGGATTTGCAGCAGATGGAAAAGATTGAGTATGTGGACATTAAGGAGGAGGATGTGATAGAACTTTTGAATTCTATCAAGATAGATAAGTCACTGGGACCAGATGGGATGTATCCCAGGATACTGTGGGAGGCGAGGGAAGTGATTGCAGAGCCCCTGGCGATGATCTTTGCGTCGTCAATGGAGACGGGAGAGGTTCCGGAAGATTGGAGGATTGCGGATGTAGTTCCTATTTTCAAGAAAGGGAACAGGGATAGCCCGGGAAATTACCGACCGGTGAGTCTGACCTCAGTGGTTGGTAAGCTGATGGAGAGGCTTCTGAGGGACAAGATTTACGAGCATTTGGAGAGGTTTGACATGATCAGGAATAGTCAGCATGGATTTGTCAAGGGCAGGTCGTGCCTTACTAGCCTAGTTGAGTTCTTCGATAATGTGACTGAACACATTGACGAAGGAAGTGCCGTGGACGTGGTGTACATGGACTTCAGCAAGGCGTTTGATAAGGTCCCCCATGCAAGACTTCTTGAAAAGGTGAGAGGGCATGGGATCCAAGGGCCTTTGACCTTGTGGATCCAGAACTGGCTTGCCTGCAGAAGGCAGAGAGTGGTTGTGGATGGGTCTTTTTCTGAATGGAGGTCAGTCACCAGTGGAGTGCCCCAGGGATCTGTTCTAGGACCCTTGCTGTTTGTCATTTTCATAAATGACCTGGATGAGGAAGTGGAGGGATGGGTAAGTAAGTTTGCTGATGACACGAAGGTCGGTGGTGTTGTGGATGGTTTGGAAGGATGTCAAAAGTTGCAGCAGGACATAAATAGGATGTAGGACTGGGCGGAGAAGTGGCAGATGGACTTCAATGCGGATAAATGTGTAGTCGTCCATTTTGGCAGAACCAACGGGATGAATGAGTACACTATCAAGGGCAGGACTCTCAGTAGTGTTGAAGAGCAGAAGGATCTCGGGGTCCGGGTCCACAGGACTCTTAAATCGGCCTCGCAGGTGGAGGAGGTGGTCAAGAAGGCGTATGGTGTACTGGCCTTCATTAATCGAGGGATTGAGTTTAGGAGTCGGGAGGTAATGCTGCAACTTTACAGGACCCTCGTCAGGCCTCATTTGGAGTACTGTGCGCAGTTCTGGTCGCCTCACTATAGGAAAGACGTAGAAGCTATTGAAAGGGTGCAGAGGAGATTTACAAGGATGTTGCCTGGACTGGGAGGCATGCCTTATGAAGATAGGTTAAGGGGGAGCTGGGACTCTTTTCCCTGGAGAGGCGAAGGTTGAGAGGTGACCTTTAGGTGATAACTAAACTAGCTTATTGTCCCAACATGGAGAACAGGATTTTCCAGCTGCTCTCGCTCCAAAACCAGAAAATCCCATCTGCGTTCAACGGACCTTTGCATGGTCCACCACCTGCCTGCCTTGATTCCCGTGGCAGGTGGTATGGGAACACTTCCCCTGGAATGTCTAGGACATAGAGTCATAAAGCATACAGGTTTACAGCATGGAAAAGGCTCTCTGGCTCACATTGTCCATGCTGTCCTTTTTTTTTAAACCAATAAGCTAGTCCCAATTGCCTGCGTTTGGTCCATATCCCTCTATCTCCATCTTACCCATGTAACTGTCTAAATGCTTTTTAAAAGATGAAATCTTACCCAGCTCTACTACTATCTCTGGCAGCTTTGTCCAGACGCACACCACCCTCTATGTGAAAGAATTGCCTCTCTGGACCCTTTTGTATCTTTCCTGTCTCATCTTAAACCTACGCTCTCTCGTTTTAGGTTCCTCTACCTTTGGGAAAAGATATTGACTATCTAGCTGATCTGCGCCCCTCATTATTTTATAGACCTTTTTAAGATCACCCTTAAGTCTCCAATGCTCCAGGGAAAAAAGTCTCAGTCTATCCAGCCTCTCCTTATATCTCAAATCATCAAGTCCTGGTACCATCCTAGTAAATCGTTTCTGCACTCTTTGAAACCAAGTATGCCGAATGCCGCCTTCACCATTCTGTCCAGCTATGACTCCACTTTCAAAGAGCTATGAACCTGTACCCCTAGATCACTATAACTCTCCCTATCACTCTACCATTAACCAAATAAGTCCTGCCCTCAGTTCGATTTACCAAATTAAACTCCATGCCGTCCATCAGCCCACTAGCTCAATTGATCAAGATCCTGTTGCAATCCGAGATAAACTTCTTCACTGTCCATTATGCAACCGATCTTGGGTATCATCTGCAAACTTACTAACGATGCTTCCTAAAATTCTCAGGTAGCATAGTGGGACAGTGGTTAGCACTGCTGCCTCACAGTGCCAGGAACTCAACTTCAATTCAAAGCTTGGGTCACTGTCTGCGTGGAGTCTGTACATTCTCCTTGTGTCTGCATGGGTTTCCTCCTGGTGCTCCATTTCCTCCCATAGTCCAAAAGACATGCTAGTTAGATGCATTGACCATGCTAATTTCTCCCTCAGTTTACCCAAACAGATGCTGAAGTGTGGCAACTAGGGGATTTTCACAGTATCTTCACTGCAGTGTTAATGCAAGCCTTCTTGTGACACTAATGGATAAACTTAAACTTTAATATAAATGATAAATCAATGTACCCAGCACCAAACCCTCAGGCACACCGCTGGTCACAGGCCTTCAGTTTGAAAAGCAAATTTCTATTGCTTCTGTTATCAAGCCAATTTTGTATCCATGTGGCTACCTCACCCTGGATCCTCATAGAATCATAGAACCCTACAGTGCAGAAAGAGACCCTTCGGCCCATCAAGTCTGCACTGACTGCAATCCCACCCCCTTATCCTTACATATATTTTACCCACTAATCCCTCTAACCTATGCATCTTAGGACACTAACAGGCAATTTTAGCATGGACAATCAACCTAACCCGCACATCTTTGGACTGTGGGAGGAAACCGGAGCACCCAGAGGAAACCCATGCAGACACGAGGAGAATGTGTAAACTCCACACAGACAGTAACCCGAGCCGGGAATCGAACCCAGATCCCTGGAGCTGTGAAGCAGCAGTGTTAACCACTGTACTACCATGCCGCCCAGTGAGATTTAACGTTATGATGCAACCTACCATGCGATACCTTGTCAAAGGCCTTGCTAAAGTCCATGTAGACAACATCAGCTGCTTTGATCTCATTACCTTCTTGGTTACCCCTTCAGAAAACTCTCTCAAATTTGTGAGACATGACTTTCCATTCAAAAAGCCATGCTGACTGCCCCTAGTCAGTCCTTGCCTCTCTCAATGTCTGTAGATCCTGTCTCTCAAATAACATCTAACAATTTACCCACTACAGATGTGAGGCTCACCGGCCTGTAGTTCCAAGCTTTTCCCTACAGCCTTTTTTAAACAAAGACACAACATTTCTCACCCTCCAATTTTCAGTCACCTCACCTGTGGTTATGATTCAAATCTCTTTCTTTTTAAATTAATTTATGCAATGTGGATGTTGCTGGATAGGCCAGCATTTATTGCCTATTCCTATTTACCCGTCAGTGCTTCGTGATGAGCTATGTTCTTGAGTTGCTGCAGTGCATGTAATATAGGTAAACCCACAGTGCTGGGCAATTTGATATGACTAAGTGTCTTGCTTGGCCATTTCAGAGTACCTTTAAGAATCAACCATATTGCTGTGGATCTGGAATCCCATGTAGGCCAGATCAAGTAAGGATTACAGGTTTCCTTCCCAAAAGGTTATTAATGCACCAGATGGGTTTTTAGAACAACAATCATCAACAATCGTTTCATGGTCATCATTAGACTTTTAGTTGCAGATTTTTATTGAATTCAAATTTTACCATCTTCCACAGTGGGATTCAAACCGGTCTCTCTAGATTACTAGCCCAGTGACCAAACCGCCACTGTAGTCAAAAACTATTCCAAACAGACTCAGGAAATTCACACTTCCGAAGTGGTCCACTTTGGAAGGAATAATGGTAGGAAGGATTATTACTTACGTGGCGAAAAACTGCAGCAGGCGACGGTGCAGAGGGACCTCAGGGTTCTTGTGCATGAGTCGCAAAAACCCAGCTTGCAGGTGCAGCAGGTGGTCAGGAAGGCGAATGGGATGCTGGCCTTCATAGCAAGGGGGATTGAATATAAAACTAGGGAGGTCTTGCTGCAGCTGTATTGGGCATTGGTGAGGCCGCAGCTGGAGTACTATGTGCAGTTTTGGGCGCCGTACTTACGCAAGGATATTTTGGCCTTGGAGGGAGTGCAGAGGTTTACTAGGCTGATACCAGAGTTGAGGGGATTGAGCTATGAGGAGAGGCTGAATAAACTAGGCTTGTACTCGTTAGAGTTTAGAAGAATGAGGGGAGATCTCATTGAGACATATAAGATGATGAATGGGATGGATAGGATAGAGGTGGAGAGACTCTTCCCGCTCAGAAAGGACAGTAGGACTAGGGGGCACAGCCTCAAGATAAAGGGGAGGCGGTTTAGAACAGAGTTGAGGAGGAACTTCTTCACTCAAAGGGTGGTTAATCTCTGGAATTCTCTGCCCGTTGAAGTGGTGGAGGCTGCCTTGCTAAATATTTTCAAGAAGCGGGTTGATGGGTTTTTGATAAGAGAGGGGATTAAGGGTTATGGGGAGAGGGCGGGAAAGTGGAACTGAGCCACGACAGATCAGCCATGATCTTATTGAATGGCGGGGCAGGCTTGAAGGGCTAGATGGCCTACTCCTGCTCCTATTTCTTATGTTCTTCTTATGTTCTTATTTACCCTTATTTATATGCAAGTTAAAATCTTTTATTAAAACCACTTTCTTTTCTGCAAGCTTGCCTCAGTTTTGTATTTATAGATTTGGCCAATTCCAGCAGCAGGCCAATAGACAACTCCAACTGTCTTAAATACTTTTCTTTTTTAAAGCAACTGCATACTGCCTTCATGCCTTTCATTATAGCCTCTCTTTCCATTCAAGTCATTTCAACATTAATTATTAAGGTTTCTTTACCACCTCTGCCATTTTTCCCAATCCTGCCTTTAGATCATAGAATCCCTACAGTACAGAAGCATCCATTTGGCCCATTAAGTCCATACCAACCACAATTCCACCCAGGCCGATTCCCATAACCCCACATATATAACCTACTAATCCTAGGGTAAATTTAGCATGGCCAATCACCTAACCCGCACATCTTTGGACTGTGGGAGGAAACCGGAGCACCCAGAGGAAATCCACACAGACATTGGGAGAATGTGCAAACTCCACACAGGTAGTGACCCGAGGCCGGAATTGCACCTGTGCCCCTTGTGCTGTGAGGCAGCAGCGCTAACCACTGTGTCGCTCTTGTCAGCTTCCGATCGGAAGCTCTTATTCTGCTTCCGATTTTCAGGTCAATGTTCTCCAGTGTATCCTTCAAGACATTTGACAACGCAGAATCCCCAAGCAGAAACTGATAGCCAAGACCTGCACGCACGAGGATGCCTCAACCAGGATCTTGGGTTCATGTCACACTATACCCAGCATACTGTTTGGGCTTACAACATCCTATTAACTGTCCTGCCTTGAGACAATTCACACCTCTTTAACCTGTGATTGTCCCTCTCTTCACCTGCACTATATCTGTATCTGGAAAGACTTGATTACCTGTAAAGACTCGCATTCCAACCATTATCCTGCAATTATGTCTTTGTTAATATAGACAAACTGCTCAGTGATTTTGTGTTGTTGTGTGTCATGAAGGCTACATTGGTGAATGCTTACCTAAAGATCAGTGGCTGAATGCCATTGATTGCTAAAGTGTTCCCGACTGTAAGGGAAAACTCCTGCCTGGTGATTGTCATGTGGTATCCATTCATCCATTGTCATAGTGTCTACATGGCCTCGCTGATGTGCCACACCTTGAGCATTGATGGGCAGTGGACTTCTCCACTACTTGATGAAGGAACAGTGCTCCAAAAGCTCATGATTCCAAATAAACTTGTTGGAATTTAACCTGGTCTTACAGTCCAAGTCCCAGTCCAACACTGGTGTCTCCATATCATGGCTACCATTGACACCACAAACCACCAGCGCAAAGTGGAGAGGATCTCCAAGAACATCACACATATTGACACAAGTTTCTACAAAGATGCAAAAAAGCAGACAAGATCCCAAAAGGATTACAGATCACGAAGCCACTCAAGTCAACCTGCAACACAGACTATTCTGCCATTGCCCCTCTGCCACACTCCTCAATCACCTCGTACGCTAGCTCTACAGCAGGTACTGCAACCTGGAAACCAAGATAGAGTCCATACTCTCAACTTGCACTCAGGACGCAGACCAGCTGTGAGACGTTGCCAAGCAGACGAGACAAAGCAACTGTGCCAGCTACGTGCATACCAAGAACAGGAAACTTGAGAAACTCGGTATCACCGCCAGCAGCAACCAAACCCCCACCGGTTCCACAGTAGAAAACAATACCATTGCAGGAAGTCCATTACCAACTTGTCGGACTACACCCTTCAACCAGATGAAATCGAAGTTCTCAGCTGAGGGCTCAATTTCTGCCCCATCACCAAAATGGACCCCGTCAGTCTCATGGCAGACGCAGAGGAATTCATCAGATGACTGAAACTCCGGGAATTCTTCCACAAACTCCAAGAGGCCAGCAGAGAACTCAATGAGAGAAGCAACGAACTGGAACAGCCAACAGCCTTGTCAGGCCTCATTTGGAGTACTGTGCGCAGTTCTGGTCGCCTCACTATAGGAAAGACGTAGAAGCTATTGAAAGGGTACAGAGGAGATTTACAAGGATGTTGCCTGGACTGGGAGGCATGCCTTATGAAGATAGGTTGAGGAAGCTGGGACTCTTTTCCCTAGAGAGGCGAAGGTTGAGAGGCGACCTGATAGAGGTTTATAAAATGTTGAGAGGAATAGATAGGGTGGACTCTCAGAGGCTATTTCCCCGGGTTGAAATGGTCGCTACGAGAGGACACAGATTTAAGGTGCGGGGAGGGAAGTACAGAGGTGATGTTAGGGGTAAGTTTTTCACTCAGAGGGTGGTGAGTGAATGGAATTGGCTGCCGTCGTCGGTGGTGGAGGCGAACTCGCTGGGGCCTTTTAAAAGATTTTAAATGGGATTGGGGGTTATAGATAGGTCTATAGATTGGTGGGGTTGATGTGATCGGCGCAACTCGAGGGCCGAAGGGCCTGTTTGTGCTGTAATGTTCTATGTTCTATGTTCTAAAGATTTGCAATGTAGCAACCAAAGAGGAAAGAGTCAAATTGGACCCCACCAGAAGGCCATTGCCCTCGTCGCAGCATGTGTGCTCAAGTCATTCGGAGATGCGTCAATGCCTGATTCACAGCCACACTCACAAGACAGCCCCGAATGTCACCCAAGCACAACCAACGCCATTCACGCTCTCAAGACCAACCATTACATTGTCATTAAGCCAGCAGACAAAGAAGGGGCCATCGTCACACTGAACAGAATGGACTACTACAAAGAAGTGTACCAACAACTGAACAATTAGGAACACTATAGACAGTTAGCCGCAGATCTGACCAAAGAACACACCCGCCAATTCAACAGACTGATCAAGACCTTCAGAGCATTGTATGTACTCCCCACATTGGAGATCTCTACTGCCTCTTGAAGATACCCAAAGTCAACATACCCGGCTGTCCCATGGTGTCAGGCAGTGGGACCCAAGTCTGAGAACCCCTCTGGCTAAGTTGAGGGCATCCTGAAACCCATCAGTTTCTGTTGTGACACAATGGACTTCTTACAGAAACTCAGCACCCAAGGACCAGTTGAACCAGGAACACCCCTTGTCACAATGGACGTCTCGGCACTCTACACTGGCATCCTTCATGACAATGGCATTGCTGCAACAGTCTCAGTACTCAACTGCCAATCTCCAGACTCAATTCTACAACTCATTCGCTTCATCCTGGACCACAATGTCTTTACCTTCAATAACCAGTTCTTCATGCAGACACACAGAATAACCACGGGGACAAAATTTATGCCTCAATATGTCAACATTTTTGTGCACAAGTTTGAACAAGACCTCTTCAATGCTACGGATTGAACTTTCAATGGATGCTATACACCAGATACTACGATGACATTTTCTTCCTTTGGACTCATGGTGAAGAATCACTGAAACAACTACATGATGACATCAACAAGTTCCATCCCACCATCAGACTCACCATGGACTACTCTCCGGAATCAGTTGCATTAAGGATGAACACCTCAGCAATTCATTCTACTGCAAGGCCACGGATAACCTCATGATGCTCCATTTCTCCAGCTTACAAGCACCCAGAGGAAATTCACACCGACAGAGGAAGAATGTGCAAACTTCATACTGACAGTACCTAAGGCTGGAATCGAACCCAAGTCTTGGTACTGTGAAGTAGCAGTGCTAACCACTGTGCCACCATGCCCCTCTATCAGTTTGTCTGTTCTGTTGCACAGTATTATTTCTTCCTGACACTATGTGTCTGGAACCTTATTCCATTTCCTCCCCTCCGAGTGGCTGCAGGTAGAGGGGCAGCACAAAATCATGGTGGGGTATTGTGCCTTTCACCTTCCTGCTGCATTGCTATTTGAGTAGTGGTTCATGCATTGTGAGGCTACCTTGATCAGACTCGGGGGAGGTAGGACATGGTCTCTCCTGTTTAGGTGCCACACATCTCCTCCCCTTGGCCCATGCTTTGTTATCTAGCTCCAGTGGCCATCATTGTTGGGGCCTTGATGAAGACTTGGTCAGGAAGAAGAGGGAGGCGTATGTTAGGTCAAAACAAATGGGTACGGAGAGTGCGCTGGAGGAATATAGCGAGAATAGGAGGGAGCTAAAAAGGGGAATTAGAAGGGCGAAGAGAGGGCATGAGATGGCTTTGGCTGGTAGGATTAAGGAAAATCCAAAGGCATTTTATTCCTATATCAGAGGCAAGAGAGTAGTTAGAGGGAAAATTGGTCCTCTTAGGGACAAGAGTAGAGAGTTGTGTATTGAGTCGGAGGGGATGGGGGAGCTCCTGAATGAATACTTTGCGTCGGTATTCACAAAGGAGAGGGGTTCGGAATCGTGTGGTCTCTTGGAGGGAGTGGAGGTTTATTTGCAGGATATAGTTATTACGAGAGAGGAAGTGCTAGGGCTTTTAGGTCGCGTAAGGACGGATAAAGCTCCGGGGCCTGATGGTATTTATCCCAGGCTGCTTAGGGAAGCGAAAGATGAAATTGCTGGGCCTCTGGCGCAAATCTTTGTCTCTTCTTTGGACACAGGTGAGGTCCCAGAAGACTGGAGGGTAGCAAATGTGGTCCCGTTGTTCAAAAAAGCTAGTAGGGATAACCCTGGGAATTATAGACCGGTGAGTTTGACGTCGGTGGTAGGGAAGTTAATGGAAAAAATACTTAGGGGTAGGATGTATGAGCATTTGGAGCGTCGTGATCTGATTAGGGATACGCAACATGGCTTTGTTAGAGGGAGGTCTTGCCTTACGAATCTGGTGGAATTCTTTGAGGAGGTGACAAAAACGGTTGACGATGGGAGAACCGTTGATGTCATCTATATGGATTTCAGTAAGGCGTTTGACAAAGTCCCTCACGGTAGGCTGGTAGAAAAGGTTAAGGCGCATGGGATACGAGACCAAGTAGCTAGGTGGATTGAGAACTGGCTGGGAAATAGGAGACAGAGGGTAGCTGTGGAAGGGACCTTGTCGGGCTGGAGGCCAGTGGTGTGCCGCAGGGCTCAGTACTGGGACCTCTCCTCTTTGTAGTCTACATAAATGACTTGGAAGAGGGCATAGGTGGTGTGATTAGCAAGTTTGCTGATGACACCAAGATGGCAGGGTTGGCGGGTACGGAACTGGATTGTCAGGTGATACAACAGGATATAGATAGGTTGGTGCAGTGGGCAGATAGGTGGCAGATGGCATTTAATCCTGACAAATGCGAGGTGATGCATTTTGGATGGAATAATGCAGAGAGGAGCTATGTGATTAAAGGGAGGCCGATTAGGAGTATAGACATACAGAGGGACCTGGGAGTGCAAATCCATGAAGGTTGCATCACAAGTGGAGAAGGTTGTTAGGAAGGCTTATGGGATGTTGGCCTTTATAGAAAGGGGCATAGAGTATAAAAGCTGCTGTCTAATGCTTCAGTTGTACAGAACGTTGGTTAGACCGCATTTGGAGTACTGCGTCCAGTTCTGGTCACCTTACTACCGGAAGGACGTGGAGTCTCTGGAAAGGGTGCAGAGGAGGTTTACCAGGATGTTGCCTGGCATGGGGGGACTGGGTTACGAGGAGAGGTTGAAGAAACTGGGACTATTCTCCTTGGAAAGGCGGAGATTGAGAGGGGACATGATAGAAGTATATAAGATAATGAAGGGAATGGATAGAGTTAATAGTGAGAGACTGCTTCCTAGACTGGATACGAACTCGAGAGGTCATCATTTAAGGGTGAGGGGGGAGAGGTATAATTTGGAGGTGAGAAGAAGGTTCTTTACGCAGAGAGTTGTAGGGGTCTGGAACGCGCTACCGAGTAGGGTGGTGGAGGCAGGAACGTTGGACTCGTTTAAGATGCAGTTAGATAGGCACATGAGTGAAACGAGAATGGAGGGATATGGTAGGGGATATTAAATAGGGTTAAACCTCGGGAGACACCGGAAAGGCAGGCTGTAAGATTAATACTTTTGACTTTATTCCACAGGTGGAGGTCCACCTCGTGTCAAACGAGGGGCATTCACACGGCGGGTCGTGCGTGGGCTGCTCTTGGAAGTTCAGGAGTGGCCTAGAACTTCGTGTCGGTGTGTGTGCTTGATCCTGGACCGGTAGACGGGCGCCGCAACAGCTCAGTGACTAGCACTGCTGGCTGTGCAGGCACATGGATTTGGGCCTGTGTCTGTGGGAGTTTGCGCATTCTCCCTGTGGTTGTGTGGGTTTCCTCCGGACGCTCCGGTTTCCTCCCACATCCCAAAGATGTGCTCTCAGGCTAATCGGTTTTTACCAAATTGACACTATTTCTTCCCTGAATCTGACTGAGTAGGGTTCCATTCATAGATATGCAGGGTAGAATAGGTGTAGGGTGATGTGGCGGCGCGGGCTCGTTGGGCCGAAGGGCCTGTTTCCCGTGCTGGATTGTTCTTTGTTCTTTGTTCTTTGTAAGTCCCAGCTGCTGGAGGTGGTGCTGCTAAGGTTACAGAGCTGTCAGCCATTTGATTAGGCAGCAGTTCTTGGAGGTGATTCCCAAATGGGTGCAGAAGTCTTACCATGAGCCAATTAATGACCAGAGGCTGTAAAATGGTTTCCCCAATTGTAAGCATGGGGTGAAGAGTGGATAGCTGAGAGGAGCACTGCCTTGGTGTCAAATCCAGATTTTGCGTGTGTATTTTTTTATGTCCTGATTTAATGACTTCACATATTTTAGTTTTCCCTTTTCCACTACTACCTAAAGTACAATTGAGTGTTGCTCAAGTCTGTTTTTGAACTACTAGTAATATTATTAGTAGTTCAAATTTAATTGGTGGCACAGTGGCACTGCTGCCTCACAGCAAAAAGTCTGACAACACCAGGTTTTAGTCCAGCTGATCTGGGTTCACTTCCAGCCTTGGGTGACTGCCTGTTTGCATGGGCTTCCCCCGGGTGCTAAATTTCACCCCACACTCCAAAGCTATACAGGTTTAAGTTGATTGACCATGGTAAATTGCCCCATAGAATCAGGGATATTAGCAGGGTAAATATGTGGGATTACCAGGATAGGACCTGGGTAAAATTGCCATTGGTGCAGATTCGATAAGCCAGATGGCCTCCTTCTGCACTGTAGGGATTCTATGATTCTGTGATTATCTTTTCTGGATGATTCCTCTCTGCCTTTCGCAAGCTGAGTGTCTGTCTGCCCACCTATTCATCCTTCTCCTTATCTCCATACCTCATCCACAACAGAATTTCAATAGGGCAGGAATTGAAGCTAGCACACTCTTCCACTCTTCAACTTTCTATCAGCTTAGATATTTGTACAGTGGATAGACCTACTGTGTTGGGTGAACACTTTGCTAATTTATGCACACTTGTATGGAATTCAAACCCTGCGCATTTAGATCAACTATTGAAACTTGGAATTGAGCCAACTAGATTTATCGAAGATAGAAATCGAAAATGTTGGAAATACTCAGCTGGTCTGGCAGCATCTGTGGAGAGAGAAACAAAGTTAATTTTTGAGTCTGTGTGACTCCTCTACAGTGCATTATTTGAATTCTGTTTGAATAACTGCTGCTGAGGATTAAATCTAAGATCACTTAAATCAAAACTGTGCCAGTTTTGTGAATTTCTAACTTAATTCTGATGATCTCATTTTGCCATTTTCCTCTTCTAGGCAAATATCATATTTAGAGTCACTGCTGGTAAATATCTACTTCATTGATCAGCCACTGAAAACCATTCTAACCCAGAATGTAAAGGTGCAATTGATAGGAACCGGTCTGAGTGATTTTAACGGAGCAAAAGTTATCAGCAATTCATCCTGGGTAAGTTTCCTCTCATTCACTGACTAAGAGATGTTGTGTTGGGCTGGAATGTTATACTTTGTGACAATTGATGATAATATCACATGCAACAAGGATGTAACTAGAGTCAAGGAGTCATATAGTACAGAGGAGATTTTTGGCCCATCAAGTCTGCACAGACAAAACTGCACTAAATCTATACTAATTCCTTTTTCCAGAACGTGATCTTGAATGTTATAAGAACTAAGAACCAAAGCAGGAATTGGCCATATGGCCCCTCAAGCTTGCTCCGCCATTCAATAAAATCATGGCTGATCTTTTTGTGGACTCAGCTCCACTAACCACCCATTCCCATAACCCTTAATTCCTTTCCTATTCAAAATTGTATCTATCCTTGCCTTAAAAACATTCAATGAGGAACTGCTTCACTGAATTCCACAGATTCACAACCCATTGTGTGAAGAAGTTCCTCCTCAACTCAGTCCTAAATCTGCTTCCTCTTGTTTTGAGACTATGCCCCCTAGCTCTAGTTTCACCCGCCAGTGGAAACAACTTCCCTGCTTCTATCTTATCTATTCTCTTCATAATCTTTTGTGCTTCTATAAGATCCCCCATCATTTTTCTGAATTCCAGTGAGTATAGCCCCAGTCTACTCAGTGTCTTCTCATAAGCCAACCCTCTCAACTCCAGAATCAACCTAGTGAATCTCCTCTGCATTCCCTGCAGTGCCAGTATATCCTTTCTCAAGTAAGGAGACCAAAACTGTACACAGTACTCCAGGTGTGGTCTTACCAGAACCTTATACAGCTGCACCATAACGTTCTGCTTTTAAACTCAGTCCCTCTAGCAATGAAGGGCAAAATTCCATTAGCCTTCTTAATTACCTGTTGTATCTGTAAACCACGTTTTTGTAATTCATGCACAAGGACACCCAGATCCCTCTGCACAGCAGCATGCTGCATTTTTTTTTACCTTTTAAACAATAGTCCATTTTGCTGTTATTCCTACCAAAATGGATGATCTCATATTTACCAACATTGTACTCCACCTGCCAAATCCTTGCCTACACACTTAAGCTACCTATATCCCTTTACAGACTTTCAGTGTCCTCTGCACACTTTGCTCTTTCACTCATCTCCTAGTGTCATCTGCAAACTTCGGCACACCACACTTAGCCCCCAATACCAAATCATCTATGTAAAGTATAAATAATCGTGGTCCCAATACTGATCACTGAGGCATGCTGCTAGTCATTGATTGCCAACCAGAAAAAGATCCATTTACCCTGCTCTTGTTTTGCACACGGTACAGTGATGCAGCAGGACATAGGCAAAAAGAAGGGGAAAAGGAACGCAGTAGTAATTGGGGACAGTGGGGTGAAGGGTATTGACACTGTCCTTTGTCACAATGACAAAGTGCACAGAAGGGTGTGTTGTCTGCCTGGTGCTCGGGTACGGGATGTCGCAGCTGGGCTGCAGAGGAACCTGGAGTGGGAGGGTGAGAACCCGGTCGTTGTGGTGCATGTGGGTGCCAACTTTGCCTACAAAGGCAAAGTGCGGACTGAGGATCTGGGGAGGGAGTATGAGAAGCTGGGAATGGAATTAAAAAGTAGAACCGACAAGGTGGTCGTCTCTGGGCTACTGCCTGAACCGTGTGCAGACGGGCGTAGGGTTGACAGGATAAAGGAAGTGAATGGGTGGCTCAGGGATTGGTGTGGGAGGAATTGGTTTGAATTTATGGGGCATTGGCACCAATATTGGGGTAGGTGGGACCTGTTCGGGCGGGATGGGGTTGGTCTGAACTGTGCTGGGACCCGAGTGCTGGCGAATCGAGTAAAGAGGACTGTAGACATGGCTTTAAACTAATTGGGGGGGGGAGGGTGCAAGGGTAGGTGACCTTACGAGGTCTAAAGTTAAGGAGAGGGTACAGGTAAGAGAAGAGGCCGAGGATGTCCCAATAATAGAGGGAGTAGGGGGCGTGAGTAGGGTTGGTGGCGTTACGGCAATAGGGTCCAGGTGAAGGCTGGGATGAAAGCGCTTTATCTGAATGCACGAAGCATTCGGAATAAAGTGGATGAGCTGGTGGCGCAGATCGACACAAATGGACATGATCTGGTGGCCATTACAGAGACGTGGCTGCAAGGTGACAGGGACTGGGAGCTGAATGTCCGAGGGTATCAAGTGTTTAGGAAGGATAGGCGGGAGGGAAAAGGGGGTGGCGTAGTTCTGCTGATTAAGGATAGCATCAAGGTGGTAGCAAGGGATGATATTGGAGCCAAGGAGCAGAACGTGGAATCGTTGTGGGTGGAGATTAGGAACAGCAAAGGGAGGAAGACGCTGGTGGGTATCGTCTATAGGCCCCCGAATAATGATCTGGAGGTGGGGCGGGCTGTTAACGCGCAAATAAGTGCGGCGTGCAGGAATGGGACGTCCGTAGTTATGGGGGAATTCAATCTGCATATTGATTGGTCGACCCATGTTGGACACGGTGGGCTCGAGGAGGAGTTCTTGGAATGCTGCCAGGATAATTTCCTTGAACAGTGTGAGTTGGAGCCGACGAGGGAGCGAGCTATCTTGGATCTGGTGCTATGTAATGAGGCGGGTAGAATTAGGGACCTTGAGGTGAAGGATCCTCTCGGAGAGAGTGATCATTGTATGGTAGAGTTTCTGGTGCAGATGGAGGAGGAGAAAGTGGTTTCCCGGACACACGTCCTTTGTTTGAATAGAGGGGAGTACGGTAGGATGAGAGAAGAATTGGCGAATATGGACTGGGGGAGTGCGTTGGAGGGAGGGTCTGCTGAGGAGCAGTGGAGGATCTTTAAGGAGATCTTTCTTGGTGCTCGGCAGAAATTTATTCCGATGGTCAAAAAGGACTGCAGGAGGAGAGGTAATAAGCCGTGGATAACGAAGGAGGTGAAGGAAAGTGTTAAATTAAAAGCGGAGGCATTTAGAGTAGCGAAGAGGAGTGGGCGAGAAGAGGATTGGGAGAGGTTTAAATGTCAACAAAGATTGACAAAGAAGTTGATAAAGGAGGGTAGGAGAAACTATGAAGCTGGGCTAGCGCTTAATATAAAAAAGGATAGCAAGAGTTTTTATAAATATTTAAAAAGGAAGAGGCTGGCTAGGGTGAACGTTGGTCCTTTAGAGGATGAGAAAGGGGACCTAGTGGTAGGAGATGGGGATATGGCTCAGGTATTGAATAACTTTTTTGTTTCTGTCTTCACGGAGGAGGACGTGAATAATTTGCTGGGTGTGAGCGATGGAAAGGTGGTAGGACTGGAGGGTCTTAGAACATAGAACATTACAGCACAAACAGGCCCTTCGGCCCTCGAGTTGCGCCGATCACATCAACCCCACCAATCTATAGACCTATCTATAACCCCCAATCCCATTAAACCCCATATACTCATCCAGAAGTCTTTTAAAAGACCCCAGCGAGTTCGCCTCCACCACCGACGACGGCAACCGATTCCATTCACTCACCACCCTCTGAGTGAAATACTTACCCCTAACATCACCTCTGTACTTCCCTCCCCGCACCTTAAATCTGTGTCCTCTCATAGCGACCATTTCAACCCGGGGAAATAGCCTCTGAGAGTCCACCCTATCTATTCCTCTCAACATTTTATAAACTTCTATCAGGTCGCCTCTCAACCTTCGCCTCTCCAGGGAAAAGAGTCCCAGCTCCCTCAACCTATAAGGCATGCCTCCCAGTCCAGGCAACATCCTTGTAAATCTCCTCTGCACCCTTTCAATAGCTTCTACGTCTTTCCTATAGTGAGGCGACCAGAACTGCGCACAGTACTCCAAATGAGGCCTGACGAGGGTCCTGTAAAGTTGCAGCATTACCTCCCGACTCCTAAACTCAATCCCTCAATTAATGAAGGCCAGTACACCATACGCCTTCTTGACCATCTCCTCCACCTGCGAGGCCGATTTAAGAGTCCTGTGGACCCGGACCCCTAGATCCTTCTGCTCTTCGATGCTACTCAGACTTCTGCCCTTGATAGTGTACTCGTTCATCCCGTTGGTTCTGCCGAAATGGACGACTACACATTTATCCGCGTTGAAGTCCATCTGCCACTTCTCCGCCCATTCCTGCATCCTATCTATGTCCTGCTGCAACGTTTGACATCCTTCCAGACCATCCACAACACCGCCGACCTTCGTGTCATCAGCGAACTTGCTAACCCATCCCTCCACTTCCTCATCCAGGTCATTTATGAAAATGACAAACAGCAAGGTTTAATGACATTACTATTACTAGAGAGGCAGTGCTCGACAGACTGGAGGGGCTGATTGTGGACAAGTCCCCAGGACCGGATGGAATGCATCCGAGGGTTCTGAAAGAAATGGCGGAGGTTATAGTGGATGCCTTGGTGGTTATTTTCCAGACGTCGCTGGATTCCGGGGAAGTGCCGGAAGATTGGAAAGCAGCTGATGTTACACCGTTGTTTAAGAAGGGTGCCAGGCAAAAGGCAGGGAATTATAGGCCGGTTTGTTTAACATCTGTGGTAGGTAAAATGTTAGAATCCGTCATTAAAGAGGAAAATGCGAGGCATCTTGAAGGGAATTGCTTGATAGAGCAGATGCAGCATGGTTTCATTAAAGGGAAGTCGTGTCTGACAAATTTACTGGAGTTCTATGAGGATGTGTCTAGGGCGGTGGATAGAGGAGAGCCGGTGGATGTGGTCTTTCTGGATTTTCAGAAGGCGTTTGACAAAGTACCTCATAAGAGGTTATTGCAGAAGGTCAGGGGACTTGGAGTTGGGGGTAGGGTGTTAGCGTGGATTGAGGATTGGTTGTCAAATAGGAGGCAGAGAGTGGGGGTCAACGGGTGCTATTCGGATGGTGATTAGTGGGGTGCCCCAGGGGTCGGTGCTGGGGCCTCAGCTTTTTACCATTTATATAGATGATCGGGAGGAGGGAACCGAGTGTAGAGTGTCGAAATTTGCGGATGACACCAAGATTGGGGGAACGGGAAATTGTGCGGAGGGTGTGGAGAGTCTGCAGAAGGATCTAGATAGGCTGGGCGAATGGGCCAGGAAATGGCAAATGGAATTTAATGTTGGCAAGTGTGAGGTGGTCCACTTTGGTAGGAGGAATGGTAGGAAGGACTATTACTTACGTGGCGGAAAACTGCAGCAGGCGACGGTGCAGAGGGACCTCGGGGTCCTTGTGCATGAGTCGCAAAAACCCAGCTTGCAGGTCAGGAAGGTGAATGGGATGCTGGCCTTCATAGCGAAGGGGATTGAATATAAAAGTAGGGAGGTCTTGCTGCAGCTGTATAGGGCATTGGTGAGGCCGCAGCTGGAGTACTGTGTGCAGTTTTGGGCGCCGCACCTGTGCAAAGATATTTTGGCCTTGGAGGGAGTGCAGAGGAGGTTTATTAGGCTGATACCGGAGATGAGGGGGTTGAGCTATGAGGAGAGGCTGAATGAACTCGGCTTGAACTCGTTGGAGTTTAGAAGAATGAGGGGAGATCTCATTGAGACGTATAAGATGATGAATGGGATGGATAGGATAGAGGTGGAGAGACTCTTCCTGCTCAAAAAAGACAGTAGGACTAGAGGGCACAGCCTCAAGATAAAGGGGGGGGGGCGGTTTAGAACGGAGTTGAGGAGGAACTTCTTCACTCAAAGGGTGGTGAATCTCTGGAATTCTCTACCCGTTGAAGTGGTGGAGGCTGCCTCGCTAGATATTTTCAAGAAGCGGGTTGATGGGTTTTTGATAAGCGAGGGGATTAAGGGTTATGGGGAGAGGGCGGGAATGTGGAACTGAGCCACGACAGATCAGCCATGATCTTATTGAAGGGCCAGATGGCCTACTCCTGCTCCTATTTCTTATGTTCTTATGTTCTTTGCTTTCTGTTAGATGACCAATCCTTTATCCATATTAGTACTGAATTATATTACCTGTAATTCTGCTCACCTTAATCTTATGCAGCAGTCTTTTCCCCCACCTTGTTGAACATCTTCTGGAAATCTAGATACACCACTTCTACCATTGTCCACCGTGTTCATTATGTCCTCAAAGAATTCCATTAAATTAGTTAAACATGACTTGCCATTCCTGAACCAATGCTGCATCTTCCCAATGGGACAATTGCAATCCAGGTGTCTCACTATTTCTTCCTTGATTTCTTCCAAAGATGTGCAAGCTTATGTTGATTGGCTATGCTAAATTGACCCTGATATCAGGAGGATTAGCAGGATAAATGTGTGAGGTTATGGGAATTGGGCCTGGATGGGATTGTGGTCAGTGCAGACTTGATGGGCCGAATAGCCTCCTTCTGCAGCATAAGGATTCTATGATTCTTCTATGATAGATTCAAGCATCTTCTCTACTATAGAAGTTAAGCTAACCAGCCTATTGTCTACCGCCTATTTTAAACAGTGGCATCATATTTGCTGCTTTCCAATCTTCTAGAACTGGTCAAGGGTCCAGCAAATGTTGATAAATTACCACTAGTGCATTTGCCATTCCCCCACCATCTCTTTTAGTACCCTGGGATGCATTCCATCAGGGCCAGGAGACTTGTCTACCTTTAGCCCCATTAGCTTGTCCAATGCGACCTCTTTAGTGATATGATCATTTCTAGGCCCTCACCTGCCGTAATTGCCTTGTCATCAGTTTTTGGCATGTTATTTGTGTCTTCCACTGTGAACACTGCCAAAAATACCTGCCTTGGCCATTTCTTCATTTCCCGTTATTATAACCCCTTTTTCATCCTCTAAAGCACCAATGTTTACCTTAGCCCCTCTTTTTCATTTTATATATTTGTAGAAATTTTTGCCAACAGTTTTTATATTCTGAGTTAGTTTACTCTCATAATCTATCTTACTTTATAGTTTTTTTCATGGCTTTCTGTTGACATAGAACATAGATAAACTACATCACAAACAGGCCCTTCGACCCACATGTTGCACTGATCATATCAAAAAACAAAGAACAAAGAACAACCCAGCATAGGAAACAGGCCCTTCGGCCCAACGAGCCCGTGCCGCCATCTTAACAAAGCATTTTCTTACACCTACCTTGCCCCGTGTGTATGTGAATGGTACCCCTATTGTAACCAGATTCAGAGGAGAATAATGTAGGGACAATTTGTTACACCAATCAGCCTAAGAGCACATCTTTGGGGTGTGGGAGGAAACCCACGCAACCACGGGGAGAATGCACAAACTCCCACAGACACTGGCCCAAATCCATGTATCTGCACAGCAATCAGTGATAGTCACTGAGCTGTTGTGGTGTCCATCTGCTGGTCTAGGTTTAACACACAACGATGCGAAGTATTAGGTCACTCTTGAAACATCCAAGAGCAGCCCACACACGACCCACCGTGTGCATGTCCCTCGTTAGACAGCAAGGTGGACCGACACACCTGTGGATTAAAAGAGACAAGACATTAACATGTAGCATTACATTTCCAGTATCATCCCGAGGCTCTGACCCTTTTTAAAACCGTCTCCTATAACCCTCCATCCCCATTTCATTCATGTGCCTATCTAAGTAAATCTTAAACAAGTCCAGCGTGCCTGCCTCCACCACCTTACTTGGTAGTGTATTCCATACCCCCACGACCCTCTGTGTGAAAAACCTCCCTCTAGCATCCAAATTATACTTCTCCCCCCTCACCCTTGGCTCATGACCCCGCGTGATATTTGTCTCCAATCTAGGAAAAAGCCTGCCACTGTTGACTCTATCTATATCCTTCATTATTTTATACACCTCGATTAGATCCTCCCTCAATCTCCGTCTTTCTAAGGAGAAGAGCCCCAGTTTACCCAATCTTTCCTCATAACCCAGTCCTTCCATACCAGGCAGCATCCTGGTAAACCTCCTCTGCACTCTCTCCAGGGTCTCCACGTCTTTCCAGTAGTAAGGTGACCAGAATTGGACGCAGTACTCCAAATGTGGTCTAACCAATGTTCTGTACAACTGAAGCATTAGACGACAGCTCTTATACTCTATACCCCTTCCTATAAAGGCTAGCATTCCATAAGCTTTCTTCATAACCTTCTCTACCTGGGTTGCCACCTTCAGAGACTTGTGCATCTGCACTCCCGGGTCCCTCTGCATTTCTATACTCTTAATAGGTCTACCCTTTATCATGTAACTCCTCCCTGCATTATTCCTTCCAAAATGCATCACCTCACATTTGTCAGGATTAAATTCCATCTGTCATCTATCTGCCCAATATACCAGCCTATCTATATCCTGCTGTGTCACCTGACAATCCTCCTCGCTATCCGCCAAGCCTGCCATCGTGGTGTCATCTGCAAACTTGCTGATCACACCACGTACGCCCTCTTCCAAGTCGTTTATATATACTACAAAGAGAAGAGGTCCCAGTACTGAGCCCTACTAGGCTTACCTATAACCCTCAATCCTATTAAATCCCATGTACTCATCCAGAGGTCTCTTAAAAGACCCTAACGAATTCGCCTCCACCATCACCGACGGCAGCCGATTCCACTCACTCACCACCCTCTGAGTGAAAAACTTACCCCGACATCTCCTCTGTACCGACTCCCCAGAACCTTAAACCTGTGTCCTCTCGTAGCGACCATTTCAGCACTGGGAAATAGCCCGATCGATACCTCTCAACATCTTATAAACCTCTATCAGGTCACCTCTCATCCTTCACCTCTCCAAGGAGAAAAGACCGAGTTCCCTCAACCTATCCTCGTAAGGCATGCCACCCAATCCAGGCAACATCCTTGTAAATCTCCTCTGCACCCTCTTAATAGCTTCCACATCTTTCTTGAAATGAGGTGACCTTTAAAGCTTTGCCAATCCTTTACTTTCCCACTAAACTTAGCTATTATGCTTTTTCTTTCAATTTGATACTCTCCTTTATTTCCTTTGATACCCATGACTGATTATCTTTTTTTCTACAGTCCTTCTTATCACTTTTGCTGAGCACTGTGAAAAATTACTTTGAAAGTCCTGCACTGTTCCTCAATTGTCTCACTATAAAGTTTTTGTTCCTTGTCTATCTTGGGCAACTCCTCCCTCATCCCATTGTAGGCTCCTTTGTTTAAACACAAGACACTGGTAATGGATTTGACTTTCTCGCGCTCCATCTGTGTTTTAAATTCAACCATACTGTGATCACTCCTTCTGAGAGGATCCCAAACTGTGAGATCATTAATTATTTCTGTCTCATTACACAAGACCAGATCTCAGATAGCTTGCTGCCTCATAGTTGCCATGTCATATTTTTTGAGGATTACATTCTATGAACTCCTTCTCAAGGCTGCCTTGACCAACTTGATTTGACCAATCGACATGCAGATTTCAATTCCCCATAATAATTGCCATACCATTTTTACATACACTGGTTATTTTTTTGTTTATTGCTTGCTCCACCATGATGTTATTATTCAGCCGTCTATAGACATAATCTATCAGTGATTTTTTTCTCCTTACTACTTCTAATTTCCACCCAAATGGATTCAATGTTTTTCTCCATAGAACCTATTATCATCTCTTACTACTGACCTGATGTCATCCTTAAATATCAGAACTACACCATCTCCCTTACCTTCCTATCTTTCCGAATAGTCTGACAGCCTGGATATTTAACTCCCAGTCATCACCATCCTGCAACTATGTCTCTGTCATAGTCACTAAATCATATTCATTTGCAATGATTTGTGCTGTCAACTCACCTACCTTGTTTTGAATGCCATGAGCATTCAGGTTAAGTGCCCCTGTGCTAGTTTCTGTACCTTCATTTTGAATCCTAACACCTCCATTGATAACAACTCCTGAGTTTTCCTTCCTTTCAACTTTTTCCTAATTTTCAATGTACATAAAACTTCCTCCTCATATGCTAACCTGATACTTTGCTTCCCATTAAAACTATGAGAAGTATAATGATTATTCTTCTCTTCTCCCCCAACTTGTTATGATTCGTAACTGTTATGACAAAGAGTAGACTCAATGAGGGGGAGCCAGTGGGTATAGTTTATTTTGACGTTCAGAAAACTCACAGCAAAGTCCCACATAAGAGACAAGTATGTAAAATTAAAGAACATGGGATTGGGGATGGTGCATTGAAATGGATAGAAAATAGTTGGCAGACAGGAAACAAAGAATAGGAATAAACAGATCTTTTTCCAAATGGTGGGCAGTGACTAGTGGGGTACTGCAGGGCTCAGTGCTAGGACCCTTGGTAATCATGATGGATATTAATGATTTGGATGAGGGAATTAAATGTAATATCTCCAAATTTGCAAATGACAAAGAGTTGGATTGGGGGGTGAGCTGTGAGGAACATGCTGAGATATTTCAGTGTGATTTGGACAAGCTGAGTTAGAACATAGAACACAGAACATTACAGCACAGTATAGGCCTTTCGGCCCTCAATGTTGTGCCGAGCTATGTCCAATCCCAAGATTGTATCCCACTCCCTATAATTCTGGAGTGCTCCACATGCCTAACCAATAACCGCTTGAAAGTTCCTAAAGTGTCCGACTCCACTATCATTGCAGGCAGTCTATTCCACACCCCAACCACTCTCTGAGTGAAGAATCTACCTCGGACATCCCGCCTATATCTCCCACCATGAACCTTATAGTTATGCCCCCTAACAACAGCTACATCCACCTGAGGAAATAATCTCTGCACATACATTCTATCAATCCCTCTCATCATCTTATAAACCTCTATTAAATCGCCTCTCATCCTCCTCCTCTCCAAAGAGAAAAGTCCCAGCTCCCTCAACCTTTCCCCGTAAGATCTACCCTCAAAACCAGGCAGCATCCTGGTCTGTGGTAGGTAAAATGTTAGAAACCGTCATTAAGGAGGAAATAGCGAGGCATCTTGAGGGGAATTGCTTGATAGGGCGGACGCAACACGGTTTCATTAAAGGGAAGTCGTGTCTGACAAATTTACTGGAGTTCTATGAGGATGTGTCTAGGGCAGTGGATAGAGGAGAGCCGGTGGATGTGGTCTTTCTGGATTTTCAGAAGGCGTTTGACAAGGTACCTCACAAGAGGTTATTGCAGAAGGTCAGGGGACATGGAGTTGGGGGTAGGGTGTTAGCGTGGATAGAGGATTGGTTGTCAAATAGGAGGCAGAGAGTGGGGGTCAATGGATGCTATTCGGATTGGCGGTTGGTGACTAGTGGGGTGCCCCAGGGGTCGGTGCTGGGGCCTCAGCTATTTACCATTTATATAGATGATCTGGAGGAGGGAACCGAGTGCAGGGTGTCGAAATTTGCTGATGACACCAAGATTGGGGGAAAGGCAAATTGTGCGGAGGGTGTGGAGAGTCTGCAGAAGGATCTAGATAGGCTGGGCGAATGGGCCAGGAAATGGCAAATGGAATTTAATGTTGGCAAGTGTGAGGTGGTCCACTTTGGTAGGAGGAATGGTAGGAAGGACTATTACTTACGGGGCGAAAAACTGCAGCAGGCGACGGTGCAGAGGGACCTCGGGGTCCTTGTGCATGAGTCGCAAAAACCCAGCTTGCAGGTGCAGCAGGTGGTCAGGAAGGCGAATGGGATGCTGGCCTTCATAGCGAGGGGGATTGAATATAAAAGTAGGGAGGTCTTGCTGCAGCTGTATAGGGCATTGGTGAGGCCGCAGCTGGAGTACTGTGTGCAGTTTTGGGCGCCGCACCTGCGCAAGGATATTTTGGCCCTGAAGGGAGTGCAGAGGAGGCTTACTCGGCTGATACCGGAGTTGAGGGGATTGAGCTATGAGGAGAGGCTGAATAAACTAGGCTTGTACTCGTTAGAGTTTAGAAGAATGAGGGGAGATCTCATTGAGACGTATAAGATGATGAATGGGATGGATAGGATAGAGGTGGAGAGACTCTTCCCGCTCAAAAAAGACAGTAGGACTAGGGGGCACAGCCTCAAGATAAAGGGGGGGGCGGTTTAGAACAGAGTTGAGGAAGAATTTCTTCACTCAAAGGGTGGTGAATCTCTGGAATTCTCTGCCCGTTGAAGTGGTGGAGGCTGCCTCGCTAAATATTTTTAAGAAACGGGTTGATGGGTTTTTGATAAGAGAAGGGATTAAGGGTTATGGGGAGAGGGCGGGAAGGTGGAGCTGAGTCACGACAGATCAGCCATGATCTTATTGAATGGCGGGGCAGGCTCGAAGGGCCAGATGGCCTACTCCTGCTCCTATTTCTTATGTTCTTATGTTCTTATGTTCTTAAATCTCCTCTGCATTCTCTCCAATGCTTCCACATCCTTCTTATAGCGAGGTGACCAGAACTACACACAATATTCCAAATGTGGTCTTACCAACGTCCAGTATAGTTGCAGCATAACCCCATGGCTCTTAAACTCAAACCCCCTGTTAATAAACGCTAACACACTATAAGTCTTCATCATGACTTTATCCACTTGAGTGGCAACCTTCAGAGATCAATGGATATGAACCCCAAGATCTCTCTGTTCCTCCACATTCCTTAGAACCCTGCCGTTGACCCTGTAATCTGCATTCAAGTTTGTCCTACAAAATGAATCACCTCACACTTATCAGGGTTAAACTCGATCTGCCACTTTTCTGCCCAGCTCTGCATCCTATCGATGTTTGCAGCCTGCAAGAGCCCTCCACCTCATCCACTACTCCACCAATCTTGGTGTCATCAGCAAATTTACTAACCCACCCTCCAGCCCCCTCTACCAAGTCATTGATAAAAATCACAAATAACAGAGGACCCAGCACTGATTCTTGTGGTACACCGCTGGTAACTGGCCTCCAGTCTGAAAATTTTCCTTCCACCACCACCCTCTGAAAGTGAGGGAAATGCAAGGCAGATGCAATATCATGTATGCAAATGTGTGGTTATGCACTTTGGTAGCAATAACGGGACGGCAGATTACTATCTGGCTATAAATTAAGAGAGGGAATATGCAATTAGACCTGGGTGTCCTTGTACACCAGTCACTGAAGGCAAGCATGCAGGTGCAGCAGGCGAAAGAAAATGTGCCCAGATAGAACAATGGTTAGCACTGCTGCCTCACAGTGCCAGAGACCTGGGTTCACTTCCAGCCCTGGGTGACTGTGTGCTGTTTTGCACCTTCTTCCCATGTCTGCAAGGGTTTCCTTTGTGTGCTCCGGTTTCCTCCCACAGTCCCAAGATGTACAGTTAGGTGCTTTGGCCATGTTAAATTGCCCCTCAGTGTCCTAAGATGTATAGGTTAGGGGGATTAGAGGGTAAATACGTGAGGTTACGGGGATAGGGGCTGGATAAGATGTCCTGCTGGAGAGCTGGTGCAGACTCAATGGGCCAAATTGCCTTGTTCTGCACAGCAGGGATTCTATTCTATTCTATGATATGTTGGCCTTCATAGCGAGAGGATTCAAACACAGGAGCAGGGTGTCTTGCTGTAGAAATACAGGGCCTTAGTGAGGCCACACCTGGAATATTGTGTGCAGTTTTGGTCTCCTTACATGAGGAAGGATGTTCTTGTGATGGAAGGGATGCAGTGAAGGTTTATCAAAGAACAAAGAACAACCCAGCACGAGAAACAGGCCCTTTGGCCCAATGAGCCCGTGCCACCATCTTAACAAAGCATTTTCCTACACCTACTTTAGGCTGATTCTTGTGATGATGGGACCGACATATAAGAAGAGATTGAGCCGGTTAGGATTATATTTGCTGAAATTCAGAAGAATTATGGGGAGAGAAATCTATAAAATTGTAACTGGACTAGACAGGGGTGGATGCAGGAAGGATGTTGCTGGAGGCTGGTGTGTCCAGAACCAGGTGTCACTGTCTGGGGATACAGGACAGAGATGAGGGGAGATTTCTTTAACCAGGAGAGTGGTGAGCCTGTGGAAATCTCTACCATAGAAAGTAATTGTGGCAAAAAAATTCTCTTTTTTTCAAGAAGGAGTTACATATAGCTGTTGGGGCTTAAGGGATTAAAGGATATGGGGGGAAAGCAGGAACATGTTATTGAGTTGGGTGATCAACCATGATCATAATGAATGGTGGAGCAAGCCTGAAGTACTGAATGGCCTATTCCTGCTCTTATTTTTACATATTTCAATTTAATTTTTAGTTGTAATTGATCTGAGGTCTTTTCATTGACCATTACTACATGAGTACTCTTGCCTGCCTGACTTGCAGTCACTTCCTCCTATCCCTGACTGTTGACTGATGTTCTTTTTGCTTAACCTAAGGGGAGTGACTATCTCCTGAAAAGAAGTAACTGGGTAACTGTCCCCCTCTCTGATCTTTGCAATGTCCACAACTCAGCCTCCAGCTCAGAAACTTGGAGCTGCATTTGCCTAAGGCAATTTATTGTTTGGGATTACAGTGCATTCCACACATTCCAACACACTGCAGTGACTGCACACCACCAGCCCTGTCATTTCTGTCCAAGTGCATCTGTTCAATTGTCACTCAGTGAATCAGAAATTTGTACCTCTTCTGAAGCAGATATCTGTATAGTTTATATATACAGTTTGAGAAATTAGTAAATGCAATTCAACAAGTTTCTTCGAAGAATAAAATATTAAATATTCAAACAATGTGCCAACAAGAATTTAAAGTTGCCACTGACATAAAACTGACATTGCATGATAGAATTTGCTAGGCCAGCACTTCCATTGATTTCTTATGAAATCATTCAATCTCTACGGTTCCACATCACTTCTAAGTCTTTTGACCAAGATCAAACATGAGTGCAGTGTAATACTGTTTGTGTCAGTTTGGGTCTGGTATGTCCCTTTTCTGGGGACCATGGTTTGAATTGATATTTGATGCAAGGCGATGCTTGCCCATTCACTCCATACATTGGGTGTAACTCTGAGAAAGGGACAATTTTTAAAAATAATTCTAACTAGATAAAGGATATCCCCATGTTACAGACTATGGGCCAGATCCGACTTAGAAATCCTCTTCCAGGCACTCCCATATGCACTCAGCCATCTCCAGTCCCATTCGCACTGTGGGCGGGGCTTAACGCAGCTGAAACAAATGGAGCTCTGAACTGCATGTACACAGTAGGAAAAAGATTTGAAAAAGCGTGCCCATGTCAGATTGCTTCTGGGCCACAGAAAACGGAGAAAGTGGCTCGGGAATGATGGCCCCCACTGACATCACTGTGCCCCTTATCCACATCCCCAATACCCATACACATCACTGTCCTTCTTATCAACCCCCACACTACCCAGACTGATTGCTATCCATGTCCCCCTTCCCCACTGATCGACGGCACAGTGGTAGCAGAACCCCCTGCCTGCCCTACATCCCCACCACAGATCTGTCTGCCCTCCTGTGAGAGATCCATCTTCCCACACCCCCCCACCGCTGCCAGAGATCCATCTGTCCTCCCCATGCCTGAGATACATATTACCCATCTCCCTCCTCCCGCCTCTCCCGATAATGGCCTGGCCTCATTCATCACCCCCCAGAGAATGGTCTGGCCTCAGTCACCCCACCTCCAGACAATGATCTGGTGTCACTCATGACATAGGGAGATTAAGGGAAGGGGATATTAAGCAAAGATTTATGGAGTTGGGGTGGAAACTAAAGGCCAAGTCTGGAAGAGTAGTTATATCCGGACTCTTGCCTGTGCCCACGGGATAGTTTAGAGAGGAATAGAGAGAGGGAAAGTTTGAACTCATGGCTGAGGGGATGGTGCAGGAGCGAGGGGTTCAGGTACTTGAGCAATTGGGGCTCATTCTGGGGAAGGTGGGACCTCTATATGAGTGATGGTCTACACCTGAACCAGAGGGGAATCAATATCCTGGGAGGTAAATTTGCAAAAGCTATGCGGGGAGGTTTAAACTGATTTGGAGGGGGGGTGGGATCTTGAGTAGAGGAGGTGAAAGTGAGGGGGGCATAGATGGGGAATGCAAGGCACGGCGTAGTGGGGGTGGGGCGGAGCAGGGTTTGAAATGCATGTACTTTAATACTTTAAAGGTAGGGGAGGACCGCAGGCAATATGGGAGGGAGGGTAGACAGGGGGTGGAGAAGGGAAATGCCCAGACTGAGGGGCTGAAGTGTATATATTTTAATGCAAGGAGTATAGTAAATAAGGTAGATGAGCTTAGGGCGTGGATAGCTGCTTGGGAATGTGATGTGGTGGCCATTACGGAGACTTGGATGTCTCAGGGACAGGACTGGGTACTTCAGGTGCCAGGTTTCAGATGTTTCAGGAAGGACAGGGAGGCTGGCAGAAGAGGTGGTGGAGTGGCACTGTTAATCAGGGACAGTGTCATGGCTGCAGAGAAAGAGGATGCCGTGGAGGGACTTTCTACAGAGTCTCTGTGGGTGGAAGTTACGAACAGCAAAGGGTCGAAAACTTTGCTGGGTGTATTCTATAGGCCGCCCAATAGTGACAGGGAAGTTGAAGTGCAGATAGGGAACCAGATTCTGGAGAAATGTATTAAAAACAGAGTTGTCGTGATGGGAGACTTCAATTTCCCAAACATTGACTGGAATATCCCTAGGGTAAGGGGTTTGGCTGGAGAGGAGTTTGTTAGGTGTGTTCAGGAAGGTTTCCTGACACAGTATGTGGACAAACCTACGAGGGGAGAGGCTGTACTTGATCTGGTGCTGGCGAATGAACCAGGGCAGGTGATGGATCTCTCGGTAGGAGAGCATCTTGGGAATGGTGACCATAATTCTATCTCCTTCACAATTGCATTGGAACGAAATAGGATCAGGCAGGCTAGGAAGGTGTTTGTCTGGAGTAAGGGGAGATACGAAGAAGTCAGAAAGCTACTTGGACAAATAAACTGGAAGGAGGCGTTCTTAGGGAAAAGTACCGAAGGAAGGTGGCGGATATTCAAGGAATGTTTGTCTGGCGCTCTGCATGACAATGTTCCGATGAGACAAGGGGGTTTTGGTAGGTCGCGGGAACCGTGGTGCACGAAGGCTGTGTTGAACCTAGTCAGGAGGAAAAGGAAGGTGTACAAAAGGTTCAGGGAACTAGGAGAGGTTAAGGATCTTGAAGAGTATAAGGACTGTAGAAAGGAGGTTAAAAGGGAAATTAGGAGAGCCAGAAGGGGTCATGAGAAGACCTTGGCGGGTAAGATTAAGGAAAATCCCAAGGCCTTCTATAAATATGTGAAAGGTAAAAGGATGAGAAGGGAAAGGATAGGACCTATAAAAGGTGAAGGGGGAAAGGTCTGTGTGGAACCAGAAGAAATGGCGGAGGTGCTTAATGAGTACTTTGCCTCAGTATTCACAGTGGAAGCTGATCTGGGAGATCTTGCTATGGACTTGCAGCAGATGGAAAAGATTGAGTACGTGGACATTAAGGAGGAGGATGTGTTAGAACTTTTGAATTCTATCAAGGTAGATAAGTTGCCGGGACCAGATGGGATGTACCCCAGGATACTGTGGGAGGCCAGGGAAGTGATTGCAGAGCCCCTGGCGATGATCTTTGCGTCGTCAATGGAGACGGGAGAGGTTCCGGAAGATTGGAGGATTGCGGATGTAGTCCCTATTTTCAAGAAAGGGAACAGAGATAGCCCGGGAAATTACCGCCCGGTGAGTCTGACCTCAGTGGTTGGTAAGCTGATGTAGAGGCTTCTGAAGGACAAGATTTACGAGCATTTGGAGAGGTTTGACATGATCAGGAATAGTCAGCATGGATTTGTCAAGGGCAGGTCGTGCCTTACGAGCCTAGTTGAGTTCTTCGATAATGTGACTGAACACATTGACGAAGGAAGTGCCGTGGACGTAGTGTACATGGACTTCAGCAAGGCGTTTGATAAGGTCCCCCATGCAAGACTTCTTGAGAAGGTGAGAGGGCATGGGATCCAAGGGCCTTTGGCCTTGTGGATCCAGAACTGGCTTGCCTGCAGAAGGCAGAGAGTGGTTGTGGATGGGTCTTTTACGGAATGGAGGTCAGTCACCAGTGGGGTGCCCCAGGGATCTGTTCTGGGACCCTTGCTGTTTGTCATTTTCATAAATGACCTGGATGAGGAAGTGGAGGGATGGGTTAGCAAGTTCGCTGATGACACGAAGGTCGGTGGTGTTGTGGATGGTCTGGAAGGATGTCAAAAGTTGCAGCAGGACATAGATAGGATGCAGGAATGGGCGGAGAAGTGGCAGATGGACTTCAACGCGGATAAATGTGTAGTCGTCCATTTCGGCAGAACCAATGGGATGAACGAGTACACTATCAAGGGCAGGAGTCTTAGTAGCGTTGAAGAGCAGAAGGATCTCGGGGTCCGGGTCCACAGGACTCTTAAATCGGCCTCGCGGGTGGAGGAGGTGGTCAAGAAGGCGTATGGTGTACTAGAACATAGAACATAGAACATTACAGCGCAGAACAGGCCCTTCGGCCCACGATGTTGCGCCGACCAGTTACAAAACAATGACCCACTAGCCTAAACCAATCCCTTTTCATCCATAAACCTATCCACAGATCTTTTAAACGCCCCCAAACTAGGTGCATTTACAACTGCAGCTGGCAGGGCATTCCAGTCCCTCACCACCCTCTGGGTAAAGAACCTACCCCTGACATCTGTCCTATAACTACCCCCCCTTAATTTAAAATCGTGCCCCCTCGTGTTAGCTTTCTCCATCCTAGGAAAAAGGCTATCACTATCTACCCTGTCTAAACCTCTAATCATCTTATATGTTTCAATGAGATCCCCTCTTAGCCGCCTTCTTTCCAGCGAAAACAACCCCAAATCTCTCAATCTCTCCTCATAGGATCTCCCCTCCATACCAGGCAACATCCTGGTAAACCTAGGATGTTCATTAATCGAAGGATTGAGTTTAGGAGTCGGGAGGTAATGCTGCAACTTTACAGGACCCTTGTCAGGCCTCATTTGGAGTATTGTGCGCAGTTCTGGTCGCCTCACTATAGGAAAGATGTAGAAGCTATTGAAAGGGTGCAGAGGGGATTTACAAGGATGTTGCCTGGACTGGGAGGCATGCCTTATGAAGATAGGTTGAGGGAGCTGGGACTCTTTTCCCTAGAGAGGCGAAGGTTGAGAGGTGACCTGATAGAAGTTTATAAAATGTTGAGAGGAATTGATAGGGTGGACTCTCGGAGGCTGTTTCCCCGGGTTGAACTGGTCGCTACTAGAGGACACAGATTTAATGTGCGGGGAGGGAAGTACAGAGGTGATGTTAGGGGTAAGTTTTTCACTCAGAGGGTGGTGAGTGAATGGAATCGGCTGCCATCATCGGTGGTGGAGGCGAACTCGCTGAGGTCTTTTAAAAGACTTCTGGATGAGTATATGGGGTTCAATGGGATTGGGGGTTATAGATAGGTCTATAGATTGGTGGGGTTGATGTGATTGGCGCAACTCGAGGGCCGAAGGGCCTGTTTGTGCTGTAATGTTCTATGTTCTATTCACCACCCCCCCTTGAATGGTCTGGCCTCACTCATCAACCCCCAGAGAATGGTCTGGCCTCAACCACCCCACCTCCAGACAATGATCTGGCGTCACTCATTCCCCACCCCCCCGAGAATGGTCTGGCCTCACTCACCCTCCTCCCTAGAGGAACATCTGACCTGTCTTCTCCTCCCTCCCCACCAAATAACGATCAGCCCACCTCCTCCTCCCTCCCCCCACCACTGATTTGAGTCAGGGAGCCGTTGGAAGCTCTTCAGCAACTGGAACACCCGATTCAGACTTTTATTTAGCAGGTCCATTATGGTTCTGGATCGGCAAACACAGTGGTAAAGGGAAAAATGCTGATAAAGTTGGGCAGGCAGTTCATTAATTCAATTTAAATGTATTTAAACTGCATTGTGCCCGTTTTGGGATCGCTGCCATTCCCGGGTTTCAGTACAGTGGTTATCTGCACGAACGCAGGTGCAGATTGCGTTAATGACCTCATACCCGACTTTACCACATTTTCACACCTGAAAATGGACATGAGGCAATGGTAAAATAGGGCCCTATGTTTTGCCACCAGGCAAGTTTGAACTAGATTTTCACACAAGATTCAAAAAGAAAGAATTTCTCCTTATCTTCTGAAGAGTTTTTACCCTGATAGAAAGTTCTTGTAGGTAGGTGTCAGCCAGGCTAAACTGCCGACCCCTTACCTCCCTCTTCCCCTTTAAGGCATTTCTTAAAACCTACTTCTGTGTGCAAGAATTTGATCACACCTCTAAATGTTTCCTTAGATGATCTGGTATCAAATTTTGTTTGATCATGTTCTATAAAGTGTTTTGAGATACTTTCCTATATTCAAGCTGCTTTATAAATTTATTGTTATAAAGTATCATAGGCTTTTTAATCTCTTCTGAACCCTTCCCCATTGTTATTTGTGAATAGGGACAGTAAAATGCAATGAAAGTACAATTAATTATGAAACATTTTTACTATTGACAGATAACTTCAAACCAGGCCACTGAAGTAATTGACCCAAATGTTGAGATCACTCTACCCAAGGAAGTGAAGAATGGATTGCACTCTCCGATATTCAATATTGTCATTGCAGTGTACAAAGTACCGGCTTCATTTCTGGTAATTCTATCGACACGAATTGACTGCTGTCATTTGTCGTGCAGGTTCAAAGGGTCGAATGGCCTACTCCTGCATCTATTTTCTACATTTCTATATTTATATTGGGGATGAAGTGGTGAGGTAGAATTCCTCTAAATATTTGTCTTTGAGCCTGACATCTTGCAACATACAAAGATTATGTTAGAAACTAGGAGGGATGAATACCATTTCAAAACAGGTGGCAGCAGCTCAACAGCTTCAATGAAATGCAAAATTACAGAGGTGGAAAATGGAGACTTCATCTGATGCCATCAGCTTCTCATTAGTTGGATGAGATTAAAATTGCATCCAAGCTAATTCAGGGGGAATGTCAGATTGATGACCTGTGTGGCTGAGGACCTTCCAGAGATAAGGCTAGGCAGTGAGATTGAGTGTCTTGGCCGAGAAGAAGATTTCAACAGGTTGGTTCAATAGGCAGATAAATGGCGGATAGAATTTAATCCTGAAAAGTGTGAAGTGCAATCTCTCCTTGTAAGCTAACCCCCTCATCTCCGCTATCAACCTGGTGAACCTTCTCTGTACTCCTTCCAAGACCAATATATCCTTTTGCAAATAAGGGGACCAAAACTGCACACAGTACTCCAGTTGCAGCCTCACCTGTGCCCTGTACAGTTGCAACAAGACCTCCTTGCTTTTATATTCTATCCCCTTCGCGATAAAGGCCAACATTCAATGGAGAGTGCGCTGGAAGAATACAGCGAGAGTAGGAGGGAGCTAAAAAGGGGAATTAGAAGGGCGAAGAGAGGGCATGAGATGGCTTTGGCTGGTAGGATTAAGGAAAATCCAAAGGCATTTTATTCCTATATCAGAGGCAAGAGAGTAGTTAGAGGGAAAATTGGTCCTCTTAGGGACAAGAGTGGTGAGTTGTGTATTGAGTCGGAGGGGATGGGGGAGCTCCTGAATGAATACTTTGCGTCGGTATTCACAAAGGAGAGGGGTTCGGAATCGTGTGGTCTCTTGGAGGGAGTGGAGGTTTATTTGCAGGATATAGTTATTACGAGAGAGGAAGTGCTATGGCTTTTAGGTAGCATAAGGACGGATAAAGCTCCAGGGCTTGATGGTATTTATCCCAGGCTGCTTAGGGAGGCGAAAGATGAAATTGCTGGGCCTCTGGCGCAAATCTTTGTCTCTTCTTTGGACACAGGTGAGGTCCCAGAAGACCGGGTAGCAAATGTGGTCCCGTTGTTCAAAAAAGGTAGTAGGGATACCCCTGGGAATTATAGACCGGTGAGTTTGACGTCGATGGTAGGGAAGTTAATGGAAAAAATACTTAGGGATAGGATGTATGAGCATTTGGAGCGTTGCGATCTGATTAGGGATACGCAACATGGCTTTGTTAGAGGGAGGTCTTGCCTTACGAATCTGGTGGAATTCTTTGAGGAGGTGACAAAAACGGTTGACGATGGGAGAACCGTTGATGTCATCTATATGGATTTCAGTAAGGCGTTTGACAAAGTCCCTCACGGTAGGCTGGTAGAAAAGGTTAAGGCGCATGGGATATGAGGCCAGGTAGCTAGGTGGATTGAGAACTGGCTGGGAAATAGGTGACAGAGGGTAGCTGTGGAAGGGACCTTGACGGGCTGGAGGCCAGTGACCAGTGGTGTGCCGCAGGGCTCAGTACTGGGACCTCTCCTCTTTGTAGTCTACATAAATGACTTGGAAGAGGGCGTAGGTGGTGTGATTAGCAAGTTTGCTGATGACACCAAGATGGCAGGGTTGGCGGGTACGGAACTGGATTGTCAGGTGATACAACAGGATATAGATAGGTTGGTGCAGTGGGCAGATAGGTGGCAGATGGCATTTAATCCTGACAAATGCGAGGTGATGCATTTTGGACGGAATAATGCAGAGAGGAGCTATGTGATTAAAGGGAGGCCGATTAGGAGTATTGACATACAGAGGGACCTGGGAGTGCAGGTTCACAAATCCATGAAGGTTGCATCACAAGTGGAGAAGGTCGTTAGGAAGGCTTATGGGATGTTGGCCTTTATAGGAAGTGGCATAGAGTATAAAAGCTGCTGTCTAATGCTTCAGTTGTACAGAACATTGGTTAGACCGCATTTGGAGTACTGCGTCCAGTTCTGGTCACCTTACTACCGGAAGGACGTGGAGTCTCTGGAAAGGGTGCAGAGGAGGTTTACCAGGATGTTGCCTGGCATGGGGGGACTGGGTTACGAGGAGAGGTTGAAGAAACTGGGACTATTCTCCTTGGAAAGGCGGAGATTGAGAGGGGACATGATAGAAGTATATAAGATAATGAAGGGAATGGATAGAGTTAATAGTGAGAGACTGCTCCCTAGACTAGATACAAACACGAGAGGTCATCATTTAAGGGTGAGGGGGGAGAGGTATAATTTGGAGGTGAGAAGAAGGTTCTTTACGCAGAGAGTTGTAGGGGTCTGGAACGCGCTACCGAGTAGGGTGGTGGAGGCAGGAACATTGGACTCGTTTAAGATGCAGTTAGATAGGCACATGAGTGAAACGAGAATGGAGGGATATGGTAGGGGATATTAAATAGGGTTAAACCTCGGGAGACACCGGAAGGGCAGGCTGTAAGATTAATATTTTTGACTTTATTCCACAGGTGGAGGTCCACCTCGTGTCAAACGAGGGGCATTCACACGGCAGGTCGTGCCTGGGCTGCTCTTGGAAGTTCCGGGAGTGGCCTAGTACTTCATGTCGGTGTGTGTGCTTGATCCTGGACCGGTAGACGGGCGCCGCAACAGCTCAGTGACTAGCACTGCTGGCTGTGCAGGCACATGGATTTGGGCCTGTGTCTGTGGGAGTTTGCGCATTCTCCCTGTGGTAGCGTGGGTTTCCTCCGGGCGCTCCGGTTTCCTCCCACACCCCAAAGATGTGCTCTCAGGCTAATCGGTTTTTACCAAATTGACACTATTTCTTCGCTGAATCTGACTGAGTAGGGTTCCATTCATAGATATGCAGGGTAGAATAGGTGTGGGGTGATGTGGCGGCGCGGGCTTGTTGGGCCGAAGGGCCTGTTTCCCGTGCTGGATTGTTCTTTGTTCTTCTTTGTTCTTTTATTCCATTCACCTTCTTGATCACCTGCTGTACCTGTAGACTGGGTTTTGCACTGTAGCATGCTTCAGCTTTTCACCCTTTAAAGAATAATCCCTCCTGCTATTATTTCTACCAAAGTGGATAACCTCACATTTGCGAACGTTATACTCCATCTACCAGGTCCTCGCCCACTCACTCAGCCTATCCAGATCCCTCTGCAGAGTTTCCACACCTTCCACGCAATTCGCTTTTCCACTCATCTTTGTGTCATCAGCAAATTTTGTCACCCTACACTCAGCCCTCTCCTCCAGATCATCTATATAAATGGTAAATAGTTGAGGCCCCAGCACCGACCCCAGGGACACTCCACTAGTCACCAACTGCCAATCAGAAAAGCATGATGTGGGTATGCCGGCATAGGGCTGGGGTAAACACAGATAAAAGTCTGACAACACCAGGTTTCAGTCCAACCGACTTTACTATCAAATAAATCGGTTGGACTGAAACCTGGTGTTGTCAGACTTTTTACTCTGTTAACCAGAAAAGCATCCAACACTCTGCTTCCTGTTAGATAAGCAATCCTCAATCCACACTAACACTTTACCTTCTGCAGCAACCTTTCGTGAGGCACCTTATCAACTGCCTTCTGGAAATCTAAAAACACCACATCCACCGGTTCCCCTCTGTCTACCGCACTAGTCACATCCTCACAGAAATCCAATAGATTTGTTAAACACAACTTCACCTTCACGAATCTGTGCTGCGTCTGCTTGATCAAGCTGTTCTTTTCTAGGTGTCTTGCTATTTTTTCTTTGATAATGGATTCTAGCATTTTTCCAACTACAGACGTTAAGCTAATCGGCCTATAATCAGCCTCACAAAAGGTTGCTTCAGAAGGTTAGGGAGCATGGAGTTGGGGGTAAGATGTTAGCGTGTATAGGGGATTGGTTGTCTTAAAGGAGGCAGAGAGTTGGTATCAATGGGTGCTATTCTGGTTGGCGGTTGGTGACTAGTGGAGTGTCCCTGGGGTCGGTGCTGGGGCCTCAGCTATTTACCATTTATATAGGTGATCTGGAGGAGGGGGCTGAGTGTATGGTGACGAAATTTGCTGATGACACGAAGATGAGTGGAAAAGCAAATTGTGCAGATGGTGTGGAAAGTCTGCAGAGGGATCTGGATAGGCTGAGCGAGTGGGTGAGTACCTGGCAGATGGAGTACAAAATGTTAGCAAGTGTGAGTTTATCCACTTTGGCTGGAATAATAGTAGGAGAGATTACTATTTAAAGGGTGAAAAACTGCAGCATGCTACAGTGCAGAGGGACCTCGGGGTCCTGGTGCATGAATCGCAAAAACCCAGTCTGCAGGTGCAGCAGGTGATCAAGAAGGCGAATGGGATGCTGGCCTTCATAGCGACGGGGATAGAATATAAAAGTAGGGAGGTCTTGCTGTAACTGTACAGGGCATTGGTGAGGCTGCAGCTAGAGTACTGTGTGCAGTTTTGGGCGCCGCACTTGCGCAAGGATATTTTGGCCTTGGAGGGAGTGCAGAGGAGGTTCACTAGGCTGATACCGGAGATGAGGGGATTGGACTATAAAGAGAGACTAAATAGACTGGGTCTGTACTTGTTGAAGTTTAGAAGGATGAGGGGGGATCTTATAGAGACGTATAAGATAATGAAAGGGATGGGTAGGGTAGAGGTAGAGAGATTCTTCCCACTTAGAAAGGATAGCAGGACTAGAGGGCACAGCCTCAAAATAAGGGGGGGCAGTTTAGAACAGAGTTGAGGAGGAACTTCTTCACTCAAAGGGTGGTGAATCTCTGCCCATTGAAGTGGTGGAGGCTACCTCGCTAAATATATTTAAGTCACGGGTAGATAGGTTTTTGATAGACAGGGGAATTAAGGGTTATGGGGAGAGAGTGGGAAAGTGCAGCTGATCCACTTCAGATCAACCATGATCTTATTGAATGGCGGGGCAGGCTCGAAGGGCTAGATGGCCTACTCCTGCTCCTATTTCTTATGTTCTTATGTTCTTATGTAATACTGTGTCAATTCTGGTCACCATATTATAGGATGCGATTGCACTGGAGGAGCTGCAGAGGAGATTAATTAGGATGCTGCCTTGGATAGAACATTTAAGCTATGAAGAAAGATTGTATCAACTTGGGTTGTTTTTGTTGGAGCAGAGAAGACTGAGGGACGACCTGATTGAGGTGTACAAAATTATGAGAGTCATGGACAGAGTGGATAAGGAGCATCTGGTCCCCTTAGTTGAAGGGTCAGTCATTGGGGAACACAAGTTCAAAGTGAAGGGCAGGAGGGTTGGGGCGATGTGACAAAAAACTGTTTTATCTCAAGGGTGGTGACAGTCTGGAATGTGCTGCCTGGGAGGGTAATTGAGGTGCATTGCCTCACAAACTTTAAACTTGGCACATTATAACATTCAAGGCTATGGGCCAAGTGCTGGTAAATGGGATTAGATGGGAGGTCAGGTTTTCACGTATTGGTGAAAACTTGATGGGCTGAGGGCCTCTTTTGTGCTGTGTGCATGATTCTAGCTTCCAAGGATGACTAAGGCCACAAAGAAATCTGACACGAAGGTGAGAAATTTCAGTTGAATTTGTTGAAGAAAAAAATGACTATATTGGTCAGTGACCACAGTGAATGATGATATATGAGGCTTGGAGCAGGCTTAGATGAGTCTGCATGTGATAATACTGTTAGATATGCACTACACAATTGAGAGTAAGTCCTTTCCAGCTTCCCAGGCAGTGCATTCTAGATTGTCAAAAAAAAATTGTTCCTCACATTCTCCCTGAACATCCTGCCCCTTACCTTGAATTTATGTCACCTCATGACTCTCCCTTCAACTAAGGGGAAAAACTGCTCCCTAGCCACTTTGTAAACTTAATCAGGTTGCTCTTCAATCTTCTCTGCTCCAACGAAAACAATCCAAGCCTATCCAACCTCTCTTCAAAACTTAAATGTTCCATCTCAGATAAGAACCTGGTGAAACTCCTCTGCACCCACTCCAGTGCAATCACATCCTTCATAGAATGTGGCAACCAGAACTGCACACTGTGCTCTATCTGTGGCCTCACCAAAGTTCCATACAACTCCAACATTACTCCACTGCTTTTGTAATCTGAGCCTTGATTGATAAAGGTTAGTGTCCCATACGCCTTTTTCACCACTCTACTAACGTGCCCTTCTGCCTTCAGAGATCTGTGGACACACTTGCCAACGCCCCTTTGTTCCACAGAACTTCCTCATGTCATGCCGTTCATTTCTTCACTTCCTTGTCAAATTACTCCTTCCAAAGTGTATCACCTCACACTTTTCAGGATTAAATTCCATCTGCCACTTATCTGCTCATTTGACCATTCTGTCTATATCTTCCTGTAACCCAAGATACTTAGCCTCACTGTTAACCTTTTCAAAGGCTTTGTTGAAATCTATATAAGCTACATCAATTGCACTACCTCATCTGCATATCTGGTCACCTTCTCAAAAATTTCAATCAACTTTATTAGGCGTGACCTCCCTCTGACAAAGCCATGCTGACTATCCCTGATCAAGCCTTGCCTCTCAAAGTGGAAACATGGAAACATAGAAGATAGGAGCAGGGGGAAGCCATTTGACCCTTTGAGCCTACTTCGCCATTCATTACGATCATAAGAACATAACACAAGAACATAAGAAATAGAAGCAGGAGTTGGCCATCTAGCCCATCTAGCCTGCCCCGCCATTCAATAAGATCATGGCGGATCTGTTGTGGCTCAGTTCCACATTCCCGCCCTCTCCCCATAACCCTTAATCCCCTCGCTTATCAAAAACCCATCAACCCGCGTCTTAAATATTTAGCGAGGCAGCCTCCACCACCTCAACGGGCAGAGAATTCCAGAGATTCACCACCCTTTGAGTGAAGAAGTTCCTCCTCAACTCTGTTCTAAACCGCCCCCCCTTCATCTTGAGGCTGTGCCCTCTAGTCCTACTGTCCTTTCTGAGCGGGAAGAGTCACTCCACCTCTATCCTATCCATCCCATTCATCATCTTATACGTCTCAATGAGATCTCCCCTCATTCTTCTAAATTCTAACGAGTACAAGCCTAGTTTATTCAGCCTCTCCTCATAGCTCAACCCCCTCAACTCCGGTATCAGCCTAGTAAACCTCCTCTGCACTCCCTCCAAGGCCAAAATATCCTTGCGTAAGTGCGGTGACCAAAACTGCACACAGTACTCCAGCTGTGGCCTCACCAATGCCCTATACAGCTGCAGCAAGACCTCCCTACTTTTATATTCAATCCCCCTCGCTATGAAGGCCAGCATCCCATTCGCCTTCCTGACCACCTGCTGCACCTGCAGGCTGGGTTTTTGCGACTCATGCACAAGGACCCCGAGGTCCCTCTGCACCGTCGTCTGCTGCAGTTTTTCGCCATGTAAGTAATAGTCCTTCCTACCATTATTCCTACCAAAGTGGACCACCTCTCACTTGCCGACATTAAATTCCATTTGCCATTTCCTGGCCCATTCGCCCAGCCTATCTAGATCCTTCTGCAGACTCTCCACACCCTCTGCGCAATTTGTCGTTCCTCCAATCTTGGTGTCATCAGCAAATTTCGACACCCTACACTCGGTTCCCTCCTCCAGATCATCTATATAAATGGTAAAAAGCTGAGGCCCCAGCACCGACCCCTGGGGCACCCCACTAGTCACCAACCGCCAATCCGAATAGCACCCATTGACCTCTCTGCCTCCTATTTGACAGCCAATCCCCTATCCATGCTAACACCCTACCCCCAACTCCATGCCCCCTTACCTTCTGCAATAACCTCTTATGAGGTACTTTGTCAAACGCCTTCTGAAAATCAAGAAAGACCACATCCACCGGCTCTCCTCTATCCACCGCCCTAGACACATCCTCATAGAACTCCAATAAATTTGTGAGACACGACTTCCCTTTAATGAAACCGTGCTGCGTCTGCTCTATCAAGCAATTCTCCTCAAGATGCCTCACTATTTCCTCCTTGATAACGGATTCTAACATTTTACCTACAACAGACGTTAAACTAACCGGCCTATAATTCTCTGCCTTTTGCCTGCCACCATGGCTGATCAATAGATAGATGCTCTGTTTCTGAATTTTCCTTCAATAGTTTCCCTACCACTGATGTGGGACTCACTGGTGTGTAGTTCTCTGTTTAACTCTGCAATCCTTCTTAAGTAGCAGAACCACATTAGCTATTTTCCAGACTTCTGGCTTCTTGCCTGTGGCAAGAAAGGAATTGAAAATTTGGGACAGAACCTGTGCAACCTCATCCCTTGCCGTCTGTTGTAGGTAAAATGTTAGAATCCGTTATCAAGGAGGAAATAGTGAGGCATCTTGAAGGGAATTGCTTGATAAGGCGGACGCAACACGGTTTCATTAAAGGGAAGTCGTGTCTGACAAATTTATTGGAGTTCTATGAGGATGTGTCTAAGCAGCTTCGGGCACAGTTCAGCTGGATGGGGAAATTTTAAGGTGGTGAATACTTTCAATATCTTGTCCACCCTGACGTCAATTTGCTGAAGAACCTCGAAGTCTCTCTCCCTGAATTCCATACCGCATTCTCCCTCAAACACACACTCCCTCAAAACCACACATTCTCTCACAAACATACTCTCTTCCACACACAGTTGCTTCTTCACACGTTCACTCACTCTCCCACACAAATTCATTCGCTCTCCTGCACACATTCACTCACTTTCCCTCACATACAGTTGCTCTCCCTCACACATTCAGTCACTCTCCCTCACACATTACTCGTTTTCCCTCACACATTCACTAGCACTCACCCATACATTCACTTGCTCTCCCACACGCATTCACTCTCTCGCACACATATGCTCTCCTATACATACTGACTCCCACGCACACTCGCTCCCTTGCACACTCACTCTTTTGCACACTTGCTCTCTCGCACACTTGCTTTCTCGGCCACTCATGCCCTCTCTCTCTCTCAGACCCATATTCTCTCTCAGATATGTCCTCTCCCTCACACCCAGGCTCTCTCTTAGACATATGCCCTCCCTCACACACTCTCTCTCAGATACTGGCTCTGTCCCACACTTACTCTCCTTCATGCACTTACTCTCACTCACACACTCATTCTCCCTCACACTTACTCATTGTTATGCACTCACTTTCTCTTTCTCAGATGGTCTCTCTCACATTCACTTTCACACACTCTCTACACTCACACACGCTATTTCTCTCTCGCACACTGCTCTCTCTCACACACTGGTTCTCTCTCACACACATGCTCTCCTTCACACCCATGTTCTCTCACACATTCACTCTCTCTCTCCAGCTTGCTCTCACATCCACAAACTCTTTCACACACACATGTTCTCTCTCATACATCCTTTCCTCACACGCATTCTCTCTCACACACTCTCTCTCACAACTCTCTCTCACACACATGCCATCTCTCACTCACATGCTCTCACTCACACATTCTCTCATACGCTCTCTCTCACATGCTCTCTCATACTCTCTCACACCCTAACTCTCTCTCACACGCTCTTGATCTTAAACACGCTGTCCTTCACATGAACCCTTTCACTCACACACGCTCTCTCACTCACTCTCTGTCACTCTCTCTCATACACTCGCTCACACACATGCTCTCTCTTTCACACTCTCTCTCCCATTCCCTCTCTCTCCCATTCCCTCTCACGCACACACGTTTTTGATCGTAAACACACTCTCCCTCACACGAGGCCTCTCACTCACACATACTCTCTCTGACACATACGCCATCTCTCATGCACAAGCCATTACTAACACAAGTCATTAAGCACTAACACCATTTCTCACATACATGTTGCCTTTCTCACAATGTTCTCCCTCACATGTGCTCTTCTCTTATACACATAGTCTCTCTCACATACAGTCTCCCTCACACACACGCTCTTTCTCACACACGTGCTCTCCATCATACACATGCTCCCTCTCATGTTGTCTCTCACACAGACACTTGCTTTCACATACATTCTCTCTCACACACACTCTCCCCTCACAAACATGTTCTCCTTCACAAACTTTTCTCCCCCATATAAGCTTTCATCACGCACATGCTCTTCCTCAGACACACACTCTCACTCACACCCATGCCCTCCCTCACACACATGCACACTCTCAGACAAATTCTCTCTTTCACATTCTCCCCCTCACACACTTGCTGTCTCTCACACCAATGTTCCCTCTCACACACAGTCTCTCTGACACCTGCCCTCTCCCTGTTTAACATGCACTCCTCACCCTATGTCTCACACACATGCCATCCCTTGCACACAAGCCATCTCTCGCGCACATGCCATCTCGCATGCACCTGCCATTTCTCAAACACAAACACGGCAGTGGCATGGTGGCACAGTGGTTAGCACTGTTGTCTCACCGCACCAGGGACCTGTGTTCAATTCTGGCCTCGAGTGACTGTCTGTGTGGAGTTTGCCCTTTCGTCTCGTTTCTGCGTGGGTTTTCTCCGGATGCTCTGATTTCCTCCCACAGTCCAAAGATGTGGGGTTAGACTGATTAGAACATAGAACATTACAGCGCAGTAAAGGCCCTTCGGCCCTCGATGTTGCGCCGACAAGTGGAACCAATCTAATGACCCTCTAACCTAAACTATTCCAGTGTTATCCATATGCCTATCCACTGAACATTTGAACATCCTTAAAGTTAGTGGGTCCACAACTGCTGCAGGCAGGGCATTCCATGCCCTTATTACCCTCTGAGTAAAGAACCTACCTCTGACATCCATCCTATAATTATCACCCCTTAATTTAAAGCTATTGTCCCCTCGTGTTAGCTGTCACCATCTGAGGAAAAAGGCTCTCACTATCCACCGTATCTAACCCTCTGATCATCTTGTATGCCTCAAATAGGTCACCTCTTAACCTTCTTCTCTCTAACGAAAACAACCTCAAGCCCCTCAGCTTTTTCTCATAAGACCTTCCCACCATACCAGGCAACATCCTGGTAAACCTCCTCTGCACCCTTTCCAATGCCTCCACATCCTTCTTATAATGCGGCGACCAGAACTGTACGCAATAATCCAAGTGTGGCCGCATCAGAGTTTTGTACAGCTGCAACATGACCTCACGGCTCTGAAATTCAATCCCTCTACCAATAAAAGCTAACACACCGCACACCTTCTTAACATCCTTATCAACCTGGATGCCAACTGTCAGGGATCTGTGCACATCTACACCGAGATCTCTCTGCTCGTCGACACTACCAAGAATCCTTCCATTAGCCCTATATTCTGTACTCCTGTTACTCTTACCAAAGTGAATCACCTCACACTTTTCCGCATTAAACTCCATTTGCCACCTCTCAGCCTAGCTCTGCAGCTTATCTGTGTCCTTCTGCAAACTGTAACATCCATCCTCACTGTCTACAACTCCTCCGACTTTGGCATTGGCCATGCTAAATTGATCTTAGTGTCAGTGGGTGTTAGCAGGATAAATATGTGGCATTACGAGGGAGGAAGTGTTAGGGCTTTTAGGTAGCATTAAAACTGATAAATCTCCGGGGCCTGATGGCATTTATCCTAGGCTGTTTACAAAGGTGAGAGATGAAATTGCTGGGTCTCTGACGCAAATCTTTGCCACTTCTTTGGACACAGGTGAGGTCCCAGAAGACTGGAGGATAGCGAACGTGGTACCGTTGTTTAAAAAGGGTAGGAGGGATAACCCTGGTAACTATAGGCCGCTGAGTTTGACGTCAGTGGTAGGCAAGTTGATGGAGAGGATTCTTAGGGATGGGATGTATGAGCACTTAGAGCGTTGCGATCTGATTAAGGATACACAGCATGGCTTTGTCAAGGGGAAGTCTTGCCTTACAAATCTGGTAAAATTTTTTGAGGAGATGACAAAAACAGTTGACGAAGGACAAGCCGTTGATGTTGTCTATATGGATTTCAGTAAGGCGTTTGTCAAAGTCCCTCATGGTAGGTTGGTTGAAAAGATTAAGTCTCATGGGATACAAGGCCAGGCAACTAGATGGGTTGAGAACTGGCTTGCTAAGAGGAGACAGAGAGTAATAATGGAAGGGTCCTTTTCTAGCTGGAGGTCTGTCACTAGTGGTGACAGACCTCCAGGGATCAGTACTGGGACCTCTTCTCTTTGTAGTGTATATAAATGACTTGGAAGAGGGAGTAAGTGGTGTGATCAGCAAATTTGCAGATGACACTAAGATGGTTGGATTGGCAGGCAGTGAGGAGCAGTGTCTGGTAATACAACGGGATATTGATAGGCTGGTTGATTGGGCAGATATATGGCAAATGGAGTTTAACTGATAAGTGATGCATTTTGGCCAGAATAATGTAGGGGGGAGTTATATAATAAAGGGTAGACCTATAAAGAGTGTAGAAACGCAATGGGACCTGGGGGGTACAAGTGCACAAGTCTTTGAAGGGGGCAGTACAAGTGGAGAAGGCTGTGAAGAAAACTTATGGTATGTTAGCCTTTATAGGAAGGGGTATAGAATATAAGAGCTGGAATCTAATGTTGCAGTTGTATAGAACGTTGGTTAGACCGCATTTGGAGTACTGCGTCCAGTTCTGGTCACCTTACTTCTGGAAGGATGTGGAGGCTTTGGAGAGGGTGCAGAGGAGGTTTACTAGGATGTTGCCTGGTATGGAGGGGAGGTCCTGTGAGGAGAGACTGAGGGATTTGGGGTTGTTTTCACTGGAAAGAAGGCGGCTAAGAGGGGATCTTATTGAAACATATAAGATGATTAGAGGTTTAGATAGGGTGGATAGTGATAGCCTTTTTCCTCGGATGGAGAAAGCTAGCACGAGGGGGCATGATTTTAAATTAAGGGGGGGTAGTTATAGGACTGATGTCAGGGGTAGGTTCTTTACCCAGAGGGTGGTGAGGGACTGGAATGCCCTGCCTGCTGCAGTTGTAAATGCGCCTAGTTTGGGAGCGTTTAAGAGATCCATAGAACATAGAACATAGAACATTACAGCGCAGAACAGGCCCTTCGGCCCACGATGTTGCGCCGACCAGTTACAAAACAATGACCCACTAGCCTAAACCAATCCCTTTTCATCCATAAACCTATCCACAGATCTCTTAAACGCCCCCAAACTAGGTGCATTTACAACTGCAGCTGGCAGGGCATTCCAGTCCCTCACCACCCTCTGGGTAAAGAACCTACCCGTGGAAAGGTTTATGGATGGAAAGTGATTGGTTTAGGTTAGAGGGTCATTGTTTTTTAACTGGTCGGCGCAACATCATGGGCCGAAGGGCCTGTTCTGCGCTGTAATGTTCTATGTTCTATGAAAGCATGTGTGTGAGGTAGTGCATACATTTGAGAGAGTGTGTGTGTGAGGTAGAGCATGTGTGTGAGGGAGAGTGTGTGCGTCACCCTTTCCAAAGCCTCCACATCCTTCCTGTAATGTGGGAACCAGAACTGCACACAGTACTCCAAGTGCGGCCGCACCAGAGTTGTGTACAGTTGCATCATGAAGCTGCGACTCCTAAATTCAATTCCCCTACCAATAAATGCCAAGACACCGTATGCCTTCTCACACACAAGCTCTCCCTCACACATGCACTCCTCATTAACGCACAATCACTCTCACACACAAGCTCTCCCTCACACACTGTCTCTCACATACATGCCATCCCTTCCAAGCATGTCATCTCTTGCACAGATGCCATTTCTCGCACACACACCATTTCTTGTAGACATGTCATCTCCCGCACACATGCCATCACTTACACATGCCCTCTCACGCACACGCTCTCTGTCACACACATGATCTCTCACATACAAGCTGTTTCTCACACATTATCTCAAACACACTGTCTCTTACACATGCCTTCTTCCTCACACACATGCCCTCACTCACACACTTGCCCACCCTCACACATGCTCTCTCTCAAATGCACGCACCCCTTCACATGCGTGCTTTCTCTCACACAGAAGCTCCCCCTCACACATGCGCTGCCTGTCAACACACAATCTCTCTTACACACAAATTCTCTCTCACACACTAGCTCTCATACACATGCCATCTCTCATACACATGCCATCTCTCACACACACACCACCATCTCTCGCACACATGCTACCTCTTGCACACACGCCATCTCTTGTAGACATGCCATCTCCTACATATACGCCATCTCCTACACACACGCCATTTTTCACACATGCCATTTCTCACACATGTTCTGGATCATACACATGCTCTCCCACTTATACACCCTCACACTCATATATGCTCTCCATCGCATACATACCCTGTCTCACACATGTGCTCTCTCTCACACAGTCACTCTCTCATATACTCTCTCACAAACATTCTCTTTCACATACATAAGAACATAAGAAATAGGAGCAGGAGTAGGCCATCTGGCCCTTCGAGCCTGCCCCGCCATTCAATAAGATCATGGCTGATCTGTCTTGGCTCAGTTCCACCTTCCCGCCCTCTCCCCATAACCCTTAATCCCCTCGCTTATCAAAAACCCATCAACCCGCGTCTTAAAAATATTTAGCGAGGCAGCCCTCCACCACTTCAACGGGCAGAGAATTCCAGAGATTCACCACCCTTTGAGTGAAGAAGTTTCTCCTCAACTCTGTTCTAAACCGCCCCCCCTTCATCTTGAGGCTGTGCCCCCTAGTCCTACTGTCCTTTCTGAGCGGGAAGAGTCTCTCCACCTCTATCCTATCCATCCCATTCATCATCTTATATGTCTCAATGAGATCTCCCCTCATTCTTCTAAACTCTAACAAGTACAAGCCTAGTTTATTCAGCCTCTCCTCATAGCTCAACCCCCTCAACTCCGGTATCAGCCTAGTAAACCTCCTCTGCACTCCCTCCAAGGTCAAAATATCCTTGCGTAAGTACGGCGCCCAAAACTGCACACAGTATTCCAGCTGTGACCTCACCAGTGCCCTATACAGCAAGACCTCTCTACTTTTATATTCAATCCCCCTCACTATGAAGACCAGCATCCCATTCGCCTTCCTGACCACCTGCAGGCTGGGTTTTTGCCATTAGGACCCCGAGGTCCCTCTGCACCGTCGTCTGCTGCAGTTTTTCACCACGTAAGTAATAGTCCTTCCTACCATTATTCCTACCAAAGTGGACCACCTCGCACTTGCCAACATTAAATTCTATTTGCCAGTTCCTGGCCCATTCACCCAGCCTATCTAGATCCTTCTGCAGACTCTCCACACCCTCCGCACAATTTGCTGTTCCACCAATCTGGGTGTCATCAGCAAATTTCGACACCCTACACTCGGTTCCCTCCTCCAGATCATCTATATAAATGGTAAATAGCTGAGGCCCTAGCACCGACCCCTGGGGCACTCCACTAGTCACCATCCACCAATCCGAATAGCACCCGTTGACCCCCACTCCCTGCCTCCTATTTGACAACCAATCCTCTATCCATGCTAACACCCTACCTCCAACTCCATGTCCCCTTACCTTCTGCAATAACCTCTTATGAGGTACTTTGTCAAACGCCTTCTGAAAATCAAGAAAGACCACATCCACCGGCTCTCCTCTATCCACCGCCCTAGACACATCCTCATAGAACTCCAATAAATTTGTCAGACACGACTTCCCCTTAATGAAACCGTGCTGCGTCTGCTCTATCAAGCAATTCTCCTCAAGATGCCTCACTATCTCCTCCTTGATGACAGATATACACATGCTTCCTCTCACCCACACTCTCTCTGAAACATGCCCTCGCCCTCATATGCACACTCTGTCACACACACACTTTCTCTCACGTGCTCACTCCCTCACTCATGCTGTATTACACTCACTTGCTCGCTGTCACACACATACACTCTCTCTCACCTACAGGCTCTCTTTCACACACAGGCTCTTTCTCACATTATTTCTCTCCTTCACTCTTGTGCTTTCTCTCAATCATGTATGTTCCCTCACATGCAGCTCTCTCCCAACATGCTGTCCCTCACACAGACACTCTCTCTCACACATGTTCTCATTCAAACACACAGGGCGGAATTTTATTGGCATGTCCGCATGAGGTTCATATGATCCCACCGGAGGCCAATGGAGAATGCCATTGTCTGAGACTCGCCTGCCTCCCAGAATCAGGGCGGGCGTAGGTAAAATTCTAGCCATGGTCTCTCTCACATACATATTCTTCCTCACATACACACTCTCCCCCAACACGCGCTCTCCCCCAACACGCGCTCTCCCCCAGCACGCGCTCTCCCCCAGCACGCGCTCTCCCCCAGCACGCGCTCTCCCCCAGCACGCGCTCTCCCCCAGCACGCGCTCTCCCCCAGCACGCGCTCTCCCCCAGCACGCGCTCTCCCCCAGCACGCGCTCTCCCCCAGCACGCGCTCTCCCCCAGCACGCGCTCTCCCCCAGCACGCGCTCTCCCCCAGCACGCGCTCTCCCCCAGCACGCGCTCTCCCCCAGCACGCGCTCTCCCCCAGCACGCGCTCTCCCCCAGCACGCGCCCTCGCCCCCAGCACGCGCCCTCGCCCCCAGCACGCGCCCTCGCCCCCAGCACGCGCCCTCGCCCCCAGCACGCGCCCTCGCCCCCAGCACGCGCCCTCGCCCCCAGCACGCGCCCTCGCCCCCAGCACGCGCCCTCGCCCCCAGCACGCGCCCTCGCCCCCAGCACGCGCCCTCGCCCCCAGCACGCGCCCTCGCCCCCAGCACGCGCCCTCGCCCCCAGCACGCGCCCTCGCCCCCAGCACGCGCCCTCGCCCCCAGCACGCGCCCTCGCCCCCAGCACGCGCCCTCGCCCCCAGCACGCGCCCTCGCCCCCAGCACGCGCCCTCGCCCCCAGCACGCGCCCTCGCCCCCAGCACGCGCCCTCGCCCCCAGCACGCGCCCTCGCCCCCAGCACGCGCCCTCGCCCCCAGCACGCGCCCTCGCCCCCAGCACGCGCCCTCGCCCCCAGCACGCGCCCTCGCCCCCAGCACGCGCCCTCGCCCCCAGCACGCGCCCTCGCCCCCAGCACGCGCCCTCGCCCCCAGCACGCGCCCTCGCCCCCAGCACGCGCCCTCGCCCCCAGCACGCGCCCTCGCCCCCAGCACGCGCCCTCGCCCCCAGCACGCGCCCTCGCCCCCAGCACGCGCCCTCGCCCCCAGCACGCGCCCTCGCCCCCCAGCACGCGCTGTTAGTCATACACTTTGCTCTCCCTGATGCACGCCCTCTCTCTCACAAAGATGCCGTCTCCCTCACATACACGCTGTCCCTCACTTTCATGCTTTCTCTCACTCATATACTCTCCCTCACACAAGTGCTCTCCCCCAACAAGGTCTCCCTCAAATGCAGACTCTCTCTCACACAGACACTCGCTCTTACACACAAATTCTCATTCGAGCACAGGGGGTGGAATTTTATTACATGTTCGCACAAGGTTCATACGATCCAGTCTGAGGCCCAATGCAGAATGAAATTGCCCAAGTTTTGCCCACCCTGGAATCACCCTGGAATCCCTCACACACTCATTCTCCCTCTCACACTTGCTCTCCCTCACACACATGTTCTTCCTCATGTATATGATCTCTGTCACACACTCGCACACCCTCACAGACTCACTCTCCCCCACACATTCACTCTCCCCCACACATTCACTCTCCCCCACACATTCACTCTCCCCCACACATTCACTCTCCCCCACACATTCACTCTCCCCCACACATTCACTCTCCCCCACACATTCACTCTCCCCCACACATTCACTCTCCCCCACACATTCACTCTCCCCCACACATTCACTCTCCCCCACACATTCACTCTCCCCCACACACTCACTCTCCCCCACACACTCACTCTCCCCCACACACTCACTCTCCCCCACACACTCACTCTCCCCCACACACTCACTCTCCCCCACACACTCACTCTCCCCCACACACTCACTCTCCCCCACACACTCACTCTCCCCCACACACTCACTCTCCCCCACACACTCACTCTCCCCCACACACTCACTCTCCCCCACACACTCACTCTCCCCCACACACTCACTCTCCCCCACACACTCACTCTCCCCCACACACTCACTCTCCCCCACACACTCACTCTCCCCCACACACTCACTCTCCCCCACACACTCACTCTCCCCCACACACTCACTCTCCCCCACACACTCACTCTCCCCCACACACTCACTCTCCCCCACACACTCACTCTCCCCCACACACTCACTCTCCCCCACACACTCACTCTCCCCCACACACTCACTCTCCCCCACACACTCACTCTCCCCCACACACTCACTCTCCCCCACACACTCACTCTCCCCCACACACTCACTCTCCCCCACACACTCACTCTCCCCCACACACTCACTCTCCCCCACACACTCACTCTCCCCCACACACTCACTCTCCCCCACACACTCACTCTCCCCCACACACTCACTCTCCCCCACACACTCACTCTCCCCCACACACTCACTCTCCCCCACACACTCACTCTCCCCCACACACTCACTCTCCCCCACACACTCACTCTCCCCCACACACTCACTCTCCCCCACACACTCACTCTCCCCCACACACTCACTCTCCCCCACACACTCACTCTCCCCCACACACTCACTCTCCCCCACACACTCACTCTCCCCCACACACTCACTCTCCCCCACACACTCACTCTCCCCCACACACTCACTCTCCCCCACACACTCACTCTCCCCCACACACTCACTCTCCCCCACACACTCACTCTCCCCCACACACTCACTCTCCCCCACACACTCACTCTCCCCCACACACTCACTCTCCCCCACACACTCACTCTCCCCCACACACTCACTCTCCCCCACACACTCACTCTCCCCCACACACTCACTCTCCCCCACACACTCACTCTCCCCCACACACTCACTCTCCCCCACACACTCACTCTCCCCCACACACTCACTCTCCCCCACACACTCACTCTCCCCCACACACTCACTCTCCCCCACACACTCACTCTCCCCCACACACTCACTCTCCCCCACACACTCACTCTCCCCCACACACTCACTCTCCCCCACACACTCACTCTCCCCCACACACTCACTCTCCCCCACACACTCACTCTCCCCCACACACTCACTCTCCCCCACACACTCACTCTCCCCCACACACTCACTCTCCCCCACACACTCACTCTCCCCCACACACTCACTCTCCCCCACACACTCACTCTCCCCCACACACTCACTCTCCCCCACACACTCACTCTCCCCCACACACTCACTCTCCCCCACACACTCACTCTCCCCCACACACTCACTCTCCCCCACACACTCACTCTCCCCCACACACTCACTCTCCCCCACACACTCACTCTCCCCCACACACTCACTCTCCCCCACACACTCACTCTCCCCCACACACTCACTCTCCCCCACACACATGCTCTTCATCATATACATGGTGATTCATAAGTGTGAGGTGATCCATTTTGGTAGGACAAACTTGAATGCGGATTACAGGGTCAACGACAGGGTTTTGAGGAATGTGGAGGAGCAGAGAGATCTTGGGGTTCATATCCACAGATCTCTGAAGGTTGCCACTGAAGTGGATAGAGCCGTGAAGAAGACTTATAGTGTGTTAGTGTTTATTAACAGGGGGTTGAGTTTAAGAGCTGGGGGTTATGCTGCAACTATACCGGATGTTGGTGAGAGCACAATTGGAATACTATGTGTAGTTCTGATCACCTCGCTATAAGAAGGATGTGGAAGCATTGGAGAGAGTGCAGAGGAAATTTACCAGGATGCTGCCTGGTTTGGAGGGTAGGTATTATGAAGAAAGTTTGAGGGTGCTGGGACTTAGCATAGAACCCTACAGTGCAGAAACAGGCCCTTCGGCCCATCGAGGCTGCACCGAACACAATCCCACCCAGACCCTATCCCCATATCCCTACACATTTACCTGCTAATCCCTCTAACCTACACATCCCAGGACACTAAGGGGCAATTTTAGCATAGCCAATGAACCTTACCCGCACATAGACATAGACATAGACATAGAACATTACAGCGCAGAACAGGCCCTTCGGCCCACGATGTTGCGCCGACCAGTTACAAAACAATGACCCACTAGCCTAAACCAATCCCTTTTCATCCATAAACCTATCCACAGATCTTTTAAACGCCCCCAAACTAGGTGCATTTACAACTGCAGCTGGCAGGGCATTCCAGTCCCTCACCACCCTCTGGGTAAAGAACCTACCCCTGACATCTGTCCTATAACTACCCCCCCTTAACTTAAAATTGTGCCCCCTCGTGCTAGGTTTCTCCATCCTAGGAAAAAGGCTATCACTATCTACCCTGTCTAAACCTCTAATCATCTTATATGTTTCAATGAGATCCCCTCTTAGCCGCCTTCTTTCCAGCGAAAACAACCCCAAATCTCTCAATCTCTCCTCATAGGATCTCCCCTCCATACCAGGCAACATCCTGGTAAACCTCCTCTTTGGACTTTGGACATCTTTGGACTTTTCTCTGAAGAGTGGAGGAGGATGAGAGGCGACTTAATAGAGGTTTATAAGATGATGAGGGAGATAGATAGAATGGATGTGCAGAGACTGTTTCATCGGCTGGATGTAGCTGTTACTATGGGGCATAACTATAAGGTTCATGGTGGGAGATATAGGAGGGATGGGAGATATAGGAGGGATGTCCAAGGTAGATTCTTCACTCAGAGAGTGGTTGGGGTGTGGAATGCACTGTCTGCTGTGATAGTGGAGTCGGACCCTTTAGGAACTTTGAAGTGGTTATTGGATAGGCACATGGAGCACACCAGAATGATATGGAAAGGGGATAGCTTGATCTTGGGATTGGACATAGCTCGGCACAACATTGAGAGTTGAAGGCCCTGTACTGTGCTGTACTGTTCTATGTATTTTATGTCTATGTATTTTATGGTCTCCCTCACACACTTGCTCACTCTCACACACTCACTCTCCCTTACACACTCACTCTCCCTTACACACTCACTCTCCCTCACACACTCACTCTCCCTCACACACTCACTCTCCCTCACACACTCACTCTCCCCCACACACTCACTCTCCCCCACACACTCGCTCTCCCCCACACACTCGCTCTCCCCCACACACTCGCTCTCCCCCACACACTCGCTCTCCCCCACACACTCACTCTCCCCCACACACTCACTCTCCCTTACACACTCACTCTCCCTTACACACATGATCCTCCTCATATACATGCTCTCCTTCACATAGTTGGTCTCCCTCACACAAGTGCTCTCCATCAACACAGTGTCCCTCACACACTGGCTCTCCGTCACACTGATACACTCTCACTCAAACTCATGCTCTCCAAAACACACACGCTCTTCCTCACAGAGAGGCTCTCCCTCACACATATTCTTTTGCTCAAAAAGACACTCTGTCTCACATACAGTCTTTCTCACTCAAATGTCATCTCACACATACATGCTCTGCCTCACACACACATGGTTTTCCTCACACACGCCATCTCTTGCACATATGCTGTTGATCCTGCATTTTGCTCTCCTTGATGCATGCCCTCTCACTCACACACATGCTGTCCCTACACCCATATGCTTTCCCTCACACACAGGCTCTCCCTGAAACACACGCTCTTCCTAATACACACTGTCTCACTCACATACATGCTTTCTCTCACACACATGCTCTCCTCCAACACACACTCTCTTTAACACACACAAACTCCCTCACATACACGCTCTTTCATTCCCACATGCTCCCCCTCACACATTTGCTGTCCCTCACACTCTTGCTCTCTTTCACACTCTCATTCTCCCTCACACACTCACCGTCCCACAATCTCTCTCTACACTCACTTACTCTATCTCACACGTGCACTCTTGCATGCCCACACACACACATCTCTCACACAGAAGCCATCTCTCCCACACATGCTATCTCTCACACATGGGCTGTTGGTCATGCATATGCAGTCCCTCATGCGTGCCTTCTCACTCACACACATGCTCTCTCACATATGCAATCATACTCCACACAAGCTCTCTCTCACACTTGCCCTCTCCCTCACAAAAACACTGTCACTCTCACACAGACACTTCCTTTCTCACACATTCTCTCAAACATTCACTCTCTCACACTCTCACTGACACTCAGTGTCTCACACACTCTCCTCACACAGTCTCTCTCTCTCACATTCGTGTGATCTCTTAAATACATACACTCTCTCATACACACTTGCTCTCCCTCACACTCGCCTTCTCCCTCACATAAACATTTTCTTTCACACTCTCACTCACAAAAATGCTTTCTCACACAGGTGCTCTCTCATACACATTTTCACTCACAATCTCTCTCTCTCTCACACACTTGCTCTGTCACATACATGCTCTCTCACACACACACACCTCTTGCACATGCTCTCTCTTTCACAGACACTTGCTTTCACACACACTCTCTCAAACACTCTCTCATGCTCATTCTCTTGCGCTCCTTCGCACATTCGCTCTCTCTCACATAACAGCCACTCTCAAAACAGCCACTCTCTCACACATATGCTGTCACACACACATGCTCTCACACACACACACACACACACACACACACACACACACACACACACACACACACACACACACACACACACACACACACACACACACACACACACACACACTTGCTCTCCCTCACACTCACTTAGGGCAGCACGGTAGCACAGTGGTTAGCTGCTTCACAGCTCCAGGGTCCTGGGTTCAATTCCCGGGTCGGGTCACTGTCTGTGTGGAGTTTGCACATTCTCCTTGTGTCTGCATGGGTTTCCTCCAGGTGCTCCGGTTTCCTCCCACAGTCCAAAGACGTGAGTTAGGTTGATTGGCCATGCTAAGGAATTGACCCTCAGTGTCTGGGGATGTGTAAGTTAGAGGGATTAGTGGGTATAATATGTAGGGATATGGGGGTAGAGCCTGAGTGGGATTGTGTTCGGTGCAGACTCGATGGGCTGAAAGACCTCTTTCTGCACTGTAGGGTTTTATGATTCTATGATTCTCTCTCACATTATCTCTACACACACTAGCCCACTCTCACACACTAGCCCTCTCTCACACACTAGCCCTCTCTCACACACTAGCCCTCTCTCACACACTAGCCCTCTCTCACACACTAGCCCTCTCTCACACACTAGCCCTCTCTCACACACTAGCCCTCTCTCACACACTAGCCCTCTCTCACACACTAGCCCTCTCTCACTCATTAGTCCTCTCTCACACACTAGCCCTCTCTCACGCGCTAGCACTCTCTCACGCGCTAGCCCTCTCTCACGCGCTAGCCCTCTCTCACGCGCTAGCACTCTCTCACGCGCTAGCCCTCTCTCACGCGCTAGCCCTCTCTCACGCGCTAGCCCTCTCTCACGCGCTAGCCCTCTCTCACGCGCTAGCCCTCTCTCACGCGCTAGCCCTCTCTCCACGCGCTAGCCCTCTCTCACGCGCTAGCCCTCTCTCACGCGCTAGCCCTCTCTCACGCGCTAGCCCTCTCTCACGCGCTAGCCCTCTCTCACGCGCTAGCCCTCTCTCACGCGCTAGCCCTCTCTCACGCGCTAGCCCTCTCTCACGCGCTAGCCCTCTCTCACGCGCTAGCCCTCTCTCACGCGCTAGCCCTCTCTCACGCGCTAGCCCTCTCTCACGCGCTAGCCCTCTCTCACGCGCTAGCCCTCTCTCACGCGCTAGCCCTCTCTCACGCGCTAGCCCTCTCTCACGCGCTAGCCCTCTGTCACGCGCTAGCCCTCTGTCACGCGCTAGCCCTCTGTCACGCGCTAGCCCTCTGTCACGCGCTAGCCCTCTGTCACGCGCTAGCCCTCTGTCACGCGCTAGCCCTCTGTCACGCGCTAGCCCTCTGTCACGCGCTAGCCCTCTGTCACGCGCTAGCCCTCTGTCACGCGCTAGCCCTCTGTCACGCGCTAGCCCTCTGTCACGCGCTAGCCCTCTGTCACGCGCTAGCCCTCTGTCACGCGCTAGCCCTCTGTCACGCGCTAGCCCTCTGTCACGCGCTAGCCCTCTGTCACGCGCTAGCCCTCTGTCACGCGCTAGCCCTCTGTCACGCGCTAGCCCTCTGTCACGCGCTAGCCCTCTGTCACGCGCTAGCCCTCTGTCACGCACACACACACACATTACCTCACACGCTTACTTTCTCATACACTCACTCTTTCACACACACTCCCTGATGCAGCCACATTCTCTCTCACACCCACACTCTCTCTCTCTCAAATACACCCTCTCTCTGAAACATGCTCTCTCTCACACACACACTCTTTCTCACACATTCGCTTTCCCTCAGACACATGCTCTCTCTCTCTCACACAAAGCTCAAAGTTGGGTCATCAGTTATTTAAATGCTATTCAAAAGCTAACCTTATTAAACAAATGCACTGAGTTATAATTACCTCGGAATTACACTTACTTAAGGGTTGTTTATCAGTTATCATATCATCATAGAATCCTACAGTCCAGAAGGAGGCCATCTGGACCATTAAGACTGCACCAACAGCCATCCCATCTGTGCCCCATCTCTTTAAGCCCACACATTCACTCCCCAATTCCCTGAAACTACGGGACAATTTATCATGGCCAATCAACCTAACCTACACATCTTTGGACTGTAGGAGGAAACCCGAGCACTCAGTGGAAACCCACGCAGACACGGGTAGAATGTGTAAACTCCACACAGACAGTGTCTTGAGGCTGGAATTGAACCTGAGTTCCTGGCGCTGTGAGGCAGCAGTGCGCACCACTATCCACCATTTATTGTCCAACCCAATTGCCCGTGGTGGGCAATGGACAGTCAACCACATTGCTATGGCTCTGGAGTTACAAGTAGGCCAGACCAGATAGGGATGGCAGATTTCCTTCTCTAAAGGACATTACTAAACCAGATGAGTTTTTCTGGCAATTGACAATGGTTTCCTGGTCCTCGGTAAATTCTTAATTCCAGACAATTTTTATTGAATTCAAATTCCACCATCTGCCTAGGCGGGATTCAAATCCAGGTCCCCAGAACATTAATTGAGTTTCTGAATTAATACCCTAGCAATGATATCACCAGGCCATTGTCTCCCCAGTGTTAGATTACCTTACTTTCAACACATTAATTATTAAACATTAAAGTTACCTCTGAGAAATTAATATGCACCATGAAAATAAATGATTATGGCACTCGATAAAAGCAAATTACTGCATATGCTGGAATCTGAAACTAAAAGTGAAAATGCTGGAAAATCTCAGCAGGTCTGGCAGCACAAGGAGGAGAAAAAGACAGTGCGTGAGAAAGAGAGTGTGTGAGAGAGAACATATGCATTGGGAGTGCATGCGTGTGAGAGACAGCATGTGTGTTGAGAGAGAATGTGGTTGCGTGGGGGAGAGTGTATGAGAGAGTGTGTGAGAGAGTGAGTGTGTGTGTGAGGTAGAGCATGTGTGTGAGGGAGAGCGTGTCCAGATATCCAAAGCTTTGACAAAGGATAACCTGGATTTGAAGCATCAGCTCTCTTCTCTCCTTACAGATGCTGCCAGACCTGGTGAGATTTTTCAGCATTTTCTCTTTTGATTATGATTCTCCTTACTCTTCTAAACTTAAGGGATTACATGACAATTTAAGTCTAGATGATTTTGCCTTCTCGAGCCCTGTATTATTCGATAAATGTTTCTAAAATGACATTCCATTTGTTTTTACAGAGTCAAAACAAGAGCAAGGTTCTGAATGGAACTCTGATTGGAATTACTGCAGGGAGTCAGAGCATGAAACTCAATAATTCTGTCACATTTACTGTTACTCATACCAAGCAACCTGTAAGATGAACATATTTTATTCTTTTCTTATTTGCTTATGGAATATGGCCATTGCTGGCAAGGTGAACATTTATTGCCCAACCATAGTTTTTCTTGAGAAGGTGGTGGTGAGTTGCCTTCTTGAACCGATGCAGTGAACCTGGTGTAGGTACACCCATGGTGCTGTTAGGAAGGGAGTACCTAGATTTTGACCCAGTGGCTGAAGGAACGGTGGTATATTTCCAAGTCGGGTTGGTGAGTGACTTGGAGGGAACATGCAAATGATTCTATATGTCTTTATGTACCTAAGTATTCGACAGGAGAGGTAGTAGAGTATAAAAGTTAGAGTTTTGGAGGGAGTTCTAGACGAGCCTCGGTGAGTTGCCATAATATATCATGAAGATGGTAGACACGTCACCACTGTGCATTGGTGGAGAAGAGAGTGAATTTTTAAGGTAGTGGATGGGATGCCTACTGAGTAGGCTGCTTTATCTTGGATGGTGTAGAGTTTCTTGAGTGTTGTTGGAGCTGCACTCATCTAGACGTGGAGAGTATTCTATCACACTCCTGATTTGGGCCTTGTAGATAATGGATAGATGTCGGGGGCAGGATTCAGGTGGTGAATTAGTACAAGGACAAGGGGATAAAAAATTGAAGTTTTTGGTTTCAAAAGGAAATTGGATGGGCACTCGAAGAAAGAAACCTACAAGCCAATGGGGAATCAAGCAGCAGATTGGGACTGACTGGATTGCTCCATGGAGAAACAGTATAGACCAATGACCTCCTGTGGCATGTATGACTTTACTCACAGCAGATTTCTCAGCCTGTGACATGTACTTTTAGCCACAGTACATGGTTGGTGCACTTAAGGTTTGGTCATTGGTAAGTCCCCCCAGTATGTTGTTCGTGAGATATTTGATGATAATGCCATTTAATGTGTTAGTTAGGTTGATTGGCCATGCTAAATCGCCCTGAGTGTCGGGGGGATTTGCAGGATAAAGACATGGGGTTATGGGGATAGATGTTGTTGGTGAAGGTTCGATGGACTGAATGGCCTCCTTTTGCATTATAGGATTCTATGATTCAATGCGGTTGGACAAAAGAGAGTTATGGGCAGAGGCGATATGGGAGTAGGGCCTGGGTGAGATTGTGGTCGGCGCAGACTCGATGGGCCAAATGGCTTCTTTCTGTACTGTAGGGTTTCTATGATTCTATGAATTTAAACTCTCCTGTTTCTCCTCACAGTTCTTGTTTGTAAACAGAGAGGTTTTCCTTATTTTGATTTTAATTGATGCTACCGTGCCACCCCTGTGACACCACTGTTTAAAAAAGGAGGTAGACAAAAGGTGGGTGACTATAGAACATAGAACGTTACAGCGCAGTACAGGCCCTTCGGCCCTCGATGTTGCGCCGACCAGTAGAACCAATCTAATGACCCTCTAACCTAAACTATTCCAATGTTATCCATATGCCTATCCACTGACTATTTGAATGCCCTTAAAGTTGGCGAGTCCACAACTGCTGCAGGCCAGGAATTCCACGTCTTTACTACCCTGCTTTATTTCTGTAGTGGAGAAAATGCTTGAATTTATCATCAAGGAATAAATAACGAGACATCTGGATATAAATTGTCCCATTGGTAAGGTGCAGCATGGGTTCATGAAGGGAAGGTCATATTTGACTAATTTGGTGGAATTCTTTGAGAACATGACACATAGAGTGGACAATGGGGAACCTGTGGATGTCGTGTATCTGGATTTCCAGAAGGCCTTTGACAAGATGCCGCACCAAAGACATAAGATAAGGGTGCATGGTGTTACAGCTAATGCATTAGCATGGATAGAGGATTGGTTAAAGAACAGAAAGCAAATTAGTGTTTTTCTGGTTGGCGATCAGTGACTAATGGTGTGCTTTAGGTGTCAGTATTGGGACTGCAATTGTTTATGATTACATAAATGATTTGGAGTTGGGGACCAAGTTGGTGTGTCAAAATATGTAGATGACGCTAAGATGAATGGCAGAGCAAAGTGTGCAGAGGATGTTGAAAGTCTGCAAAGGGATATAGATAGTCTAAGTGAGTGGGTGAGAGTCTGGCAGATGGAGTACAAGTTGGTAAATGTGAGGTTATCCATTTTGGTAGGAATAAAATCAAAATGGGCTATTATTTAAATGGTAAAAAATTGCAGCATGCTGCTGTGCAGAGGGACCTGGTTGTCCTTGTGCAAGAATCACAGGGTTTGTACTTGCAACAGGTAATTAAGAAGGCAAATGGAATATTGTCCTTTATTGCTAGATGGATAGAGTTTAAAAACAGCGAGGTTATGTTGCAGCTGTATAGGGTGCTGGTGAGGCCACATCTGGAGTACTGTGTACAGTGTTGGTCTCCTTACTTGAGAAAGGCTATACTGGCACTGGAGGAGATTCACTAGGTTGATTCCGGAGTTGAAAGAGTCGGCTTATGAGGAGAGACTGATAGACTGGGGCTATACTCATTGGAATTTGGAAGAATGAGGGGAGACCTGATAGAAACATACAAGGTTATGAAGGGAATAGATAAGATAGAAACAGGGAAGTCATTTCCATAAGATGATTAGAGGTTTAGACAGGGTAGATAGTGATAGCCTTTTTCCTAGGATGGAGAAAGCTAGCAGGAGGGGGCACGATTTTAAATTAAGGGGGGGTAGTTATAGGACTGATGTCAGGGGTAGGTTCTTTACCCAGAGGGTGGTGAGGGACTGGAATGCCCTGCCAGCTGCAGTTGTAAATGCACCTAGTTTGGGGGCGTTTAAGAGATCTGTGGATAGGTTTATGGACGAAAAGGGATTGGTTTAGGCTAGTGGGTCATTGTTTTGTAACTGGTCGGCGCAACATCGTGGGCCGAAGTGCCTGTTCTGCGCTGTAATGTTCTATGTTCTATTGGTGGGTCATAGAACATAGAACATAGAACATTACAGCACAAACAGGCCCTTCGGCCCTCGAGTTGCGCCGATCACATCAACCCCACCAATCTATAGACCTATCTATAACCCCCAATCCCATTAAACCCCATATACTCATCCAGAAGTCTTTTAAAAGACCCCAGCGAGTTCGCCTCCACCACCGATGACGGCAGCCGATTCCATTCACTCACCACCCTCTGAGTGAAAAATTTACCCCTAACATCACCTCTGTACTTCCCTCCCCGCACCTTAAATCTGTGTCCTCTCGTAGCGACCATTTCAACCCGGGGAAATAGCCTCTGAGAGTCCACCCTATCTATTCCTCTCAACATTTTATAAACTTCTATCAGGTCGCCTCTCAACCTTCACCTCTCCAGGGAAAAGAGTCCCAGCTCCCTCAACCTATCTTCATAAGGCATGCCTCCCAGTCCAGGCAACATCCTTGTAAATCTCCTCTGCACCCTTTCAATAGCTTCTACGTCTTTCCTATAGTGAGGCGACCAGAACTGCGCACAGTACTCCAAATGAGGCCTGACGAGGGTCCTGTAAAGTTGCAGCATTACCTCCCGACTCCTAAACTCAACCCCTCGATTTATGAAGGCCAGTACACCATACGCCTTCTTGACCACCTCCTCCACCTGCGAGGCCGATTTAAGAGTCCTGTGAACCCGGACCCCGAGATCCTTCTGCTCTTCAACGCTACTAAGACCCCTGCCCTTAATAGTGTACTCGTTCATCCCATTGGTTCTGCCGAAATGGACGACTACACATTTATTCGCGTTGAAGTCCATCTGCCACTTCTCCGCCCATTCCTGCATCCTATCTATGTCCTGCTGCAACTTTTGACATCCTTCCAGACTAGAACTAGAACTAGCGGGTATGGCCTCAAAATAAGGGGGAACAGATTTAGGACTGAGTTGAGGAAAAACTTCTTCACAAAGGGTTGTGAATCTGAGGAATTCCCTGCCAAGTGAAACAGTTGAAGCTACCTCATTGAATGTTTTTAAAACAAGGATCGATACATTTTTGAACAGTAAAGGAATTAAGGGTTATGGTGAGTGGGCAGTTAAGTGGAGCTGAGTCCACGAGAAGATTAGCCATGAGCTTATTAAATGGTGGAGCAGGCTTGAGGGGCCAAATGGCCTACTCCGAGTCCTAGTTTTTATATTCTTATACTCCAACACATAGGGGTGGCACAGTAGCACAGTAATTAGCACTGTTGCTTCACAGCTCCTGGGACCTGGGTTCGATTCCTGACTTGGGTCACTGTCTGTGTGAGTTTGCACATTCTCCTTCGGGTGCTCTGGTTTCCTCCCAAAGTCCAAAGATGTGTGGGTTAGGTTGAATAGCCATGCTAAAATTGCCCCTTAGTGTCCTGAGATATGTTGGTTAGAGGGATTAGTGGGTAAATATGTAGGGATATGGCGGGGGTAGAGTTTGGGTGGAATTGTGCCGGTGTAGACTCGATGGGCCAAATGGCCTCTTTCTGCACTGTAGAGTTTCAATGATTCTCCACCCCTATACAGACACACACACACACACACACACACACACCTTTCCGAACACATCTCACACACAGCCCCTTCCACACCTCCTCTTCCACACACACAAACTCACATCTCCCACACAAACACACAGACTCACACACATATACAAACACAAATCCCCAAAGATATCAAGAGATATGGGGGGAATAGAGATGGGTATATTGAATTTGATGATCAGCCATGATCAAAATGAATGGCAAAGCAGGCTCGAAGGGCCTATTCCTGCATCTAGTTTCTATGTAATCCATACTAAAAGATGCCCAGCCCACACACACATCCTCTTACATCCACACCCCACGCCCACCCCCACACTGAGACACACACACACACATGCACACCCCACAGACACAAATGCGCACACACACACACACACACACACACACACACACACACACAAATAAGTACAGACATGCACATGCAAACTCCATGCAGTCAGTGACCCAAGGCAGGAATCGAACCCAGATCCCTGGAGCTGTGTCACCAGAAAGGAGGTGCTGGAAACCTTAAAGCACATCAAGGTAGATAAATCCCTAGGACCTGATGAAGTATATGTTATGGGAGGCTAGGGAGGAAATTATGGGTCACCTAGCAGAAATATTTGAATGGAAGGTGAGGTGCCTGAAGATCGGTGGGCAGATGTTGTGCATTTGTTTCAGAAGGGCTGCATGGAAAAGCCTGGGAACCATAAGCCTAGTAAAAAGTCTGACAACACCAGGTTTAAGTCCAACTGATTTATTTGATAGTAAACTCACTAGCTTTCGAGGTTACCCCCTTTGTCAGGTTACCCCCTTCTTCACCTGACGAAGGGGGTAATCTCGAAAGTTAGTGAGTTTACTATAAAATAAATCGGTTGGACTTAAACCTGGTGTTGTCAGACTTTTTACTGTGTTTACCCCAGTTCAACGCTGGCACACCCACATCATAACCATAAGCCTGTGAACCGAACGTCTGTAGTGGGGTTTTTTTGTGTGCCTTTGTAGGAAATGGGCAATGCTGGCTGGCCAGCATTTATTGCCCATCCCTAGTTTCCCTTGATAAGGTATTGGAGAGCTGCTTCCTTGAATCACTGCAGTCCATATTCTGTGGGTTCACCCACAATAGAACATAGAACATTACAGCGCAGAACAGGCTCTTCGGCCCACGATGTTGCGCCGACCAGTTACAAAACAATGACCCACTAACCTAAACCAATCCCTTTTCGTCCATAAACCTATCCACGGATCTCTTAAACGCCCCCAAACTAGGCACATTTACAACTGCAGCAGGCAGGGCATTCCAATCCCTCACCACCCTCTGGGTAAAGAACCTACCCCTGACATCTGTCCTATAACTACCCCCCCTTAATTTAAAGCCATGCCCCCTCGTGCTAGATTTCTCCATCAGAGGAAAAAGGCTATCACTATCCACCCTATCTAAACCTCTAATCATCTTATATGTTTCAATAAGATCCCCTCTTAGCCGCCTTCTTTCCAGCGAAAACAACCCCAAATCCCTCAGCCTCTCCTCATAGGACCTCCCCTCCATACCAGGCAACATCCTGGTAAACCTCCTCTGCACCCTCTCCAAAGCCTCCACATCCTTCCTGTAATGTGGGGACCAGAACTGCACACAGTACTCCAAGTGCGGCCGCACCAGAGTTGTGTACAGTTGCATCATGACGCAGCGACTCCTAAATTCAATCCCCCTACCAATAAACACCAAGACACCGTACGCCTTCTTAACAACCTTATCTACTTGATTCCCAACTTTCAGGGATCTATGTACACATACACCTAGATGTATGTGTACAATGTCATTAGGGAGGGAATTCCAGGATTTTGACGCAGTAACTGTAAAGGAATGGCAATATATTTCGAAGTCAGGGTGATGAGTGGCATGGAGGGGAACCAATTATTCACAATGTACATTAATAATTTAGATGAGGGAACAAAATGTGACACCTCAAAGTTTGCAGATGATACTAAGTTGGTGAATTGTGACAAAGGTGCAGAGATCCTTCAGAATGTTCTGGACAGATTGGGTGAGTGAGCAAATCAATGGCAGATGCAGTATAATTTGGATAAATATGAAGTTATTCACTTTGGAAGCAAAAACAAGAGTCTGTAATGGCTGTAAATTGGGAGAGGGCAGTGTCCAGCAGGACCTGGATTGTTTTTGCTGGAGCTGAGATGAATGAAGTGGACCTCATAGAGACTTATGAAATTCTAACAGGACTAGATAGGTGGGAAGGATATTCCCAATGGTGGGGGAGTCCAGAACCAGGGGTTACAGTCTGAGGACCATTTAAGACAGAGGTGGGGAGACATTCCTTCACCCAAAGAGTGGTGAGCCTGTGGAATTCATTGCAACAAGAAGTAGTTAATGCCAAAACATTGAATGTATTCAAGAGGCAGCTGGATATAGCACTTGAGGCAAACGGAATCAAAGGTTATAGAGTGAAAGCAAGATTAGGCTATTGAATTGGGCAATCAGCCAGGATCATAATGAATGGTGGACGAGGCTCAATGGGCTAAATGGCTCCCCCCTGCTCCTATCCTAAATATTTTCTATGAACTTGCAGGTGGTGGTGTTTCCATGTATTTGTGTTTATCCATGTTGTTAGAAAATATTCTGAGAGGCACGATTTACAAGCATTTAGAGATGCAAGGAATGATTAGGGACAGCCAGAATGGCTTTGTGAGTGGAAAATCATGTCTCACGAACTTGATTCTGTTTTTTTGAAGGGGTAACTAAGAAGGTAGATTAGGGCACTACAATCGGCATTGTCTACATGGATTTTAGAAAGGTCTTTGACAAGGTACCACATGGTAGGTTGTTGCTTAAAGTTACATCTCATGGGATCCAGGGTGAGGTAGCCAAATGGATACAAAATTGGCTTGATGACAGAAGCCAGAAGGTGGTTGTAGAGGATTGTTTTTCAAGCTGGAGGCCTGTGACCAGCAGTGTGCCTCAGGGATCAGTGCTGGATCCATTGTTATTTGTCATTTATATTAATGATTTGGATGAGAATTTAGTCGGCATGATTAGTAAGTTTGCAGATGACACCAAGATCGGTGGCAGAGTGGAAAGTGAAGAAGGTTATCTAGGATTGCAATGGGATCTTGATCAATTGGGCCAGTAGCCTGATGAATGGCAGATTGAATTTAATTTAGATAAATGTGAGGTGATGCATTTTGGTGGATTGAACCAGGGTGGGATTTATTCAGTTAATGGTAGGGCACTGGAGAGAGTTATAAAGACATCTAGGGGCACAGATTCATAGCTCATTGAATGTGGAGTCACGGGTGGACAGAGTGGTGAAGAAGGCATTCAGCATGCTTGGTTTCATTTATCAACCATTGAATAGAGGAGATGGGACATCTTGTTGAAGTTGTAAAGACATTGGTAAGGCCACACTTGAAATACTGTATACGGTTTTGGTCATCCTGTTCTATGTTTCTACACGCACAGACAGACACAAAGATGCAGCTGCACGTGTGCACATGCACACACACAGACACACGCGCACACAGACACACGCGCACACAGACACAGATGTGCACACATACAGATGCACACACAAATATGGTTTCATACAATCCTACACATAGCCAGAAGGGGTCATGAGAAGACCTTGGCTGGTAAGATTAAGGAGAATCCCAAGGCCTTCTATAAATATGTGAAAGGTAAAAGGATAAGAAGAGAAGGGATAGGACCTATAAAAGGTGAGGGGGGAAAGGTTTGTGTGGAACCAGAAGAAATGGCAGAGATGCTTAACGAGTACTTCGCCTCAGTATTCACAGTGGAAGCTGATCCGGGAGATTTTGTTATGGATTTGCAGCAGATGGAAAAGATTGAATCGTGAATATTAAGGAGGAGGATGTGTTGGAACTTTTGAATTCTATCAAGGTAGATAAGTCGCCTGGACCAGATGGGATGTACCCCAGGATACTGTGGGAGGCGAGGGAAGAGATTGTGGAGCCCCTGGCGATGATCTTTGCGTCGTCAATGGAGATGGGAGAGGTTCTGGAGGATTGGAGGATTGCGGATGTAGTTCCTATTTTCAAGAAAGGGATCAGAGATAGCCCGGAAAATTATCGCCCGGTGAGTCTGACCTCAGTGGTTGGTAAAGTGATGGAGAGGCTTCTGAGGGACAAGATTTACGAACATTTGGAGAGGTTTGACATGATCAGGAATAGTCAGCATGGATTTGTCAAGGGCAGGTCGTGCCTTACGAACCTAGTTGAGTTCTTCGATAATGTGACTGAACACATTGACGAAGGAAGTGCCGTGGACGTAGTGTACGTGGACTTCAGCAAGGCGTTTGATAAGGTTCCCCATGCAAGACTTCTTGAGAAGGTGAGAGGGCATGGGATCCAAGGGCCTTTGGCCTTGTGGATCCAGAACTGGCTTGCCTGCAGAAGGCAAGTGGTTGTGGTGGGGCTTTTGCTGAATGGAGGTCAGTCACCAGCGGAGTGCCGCAAGGATCTGTTCTGGGACCCTTGTTGTTTGTCATTTTCATAAATGACCTGGATGAGGAAGTGGAGGGATGGGTAAGTAAGTTCGCTGATGACACTAAGGTCGGTGGTGTTGTGGATGGTCTGGAAGGATGGCAAAAATTGCAGCAGGACATAGATAGGATGCAGGACTGGACGGAGAAGTGGCAGATGGACTTCAACGCGGATAAATGCATAGTCGTCCATTTTGGCAGAACCAACGGGATGAACGAGTACACTATCAAGGGCAGAAGTCTGAGTAGTGTTGAAGAGCAGAAGGATCTAGGGGTCCGGGTCCACAGGACTCTTAAATCGGCCTCGCAGGTGGAGGAGGTGGTCAAGAAGGCGTATGGTGTACTGGCCTTCATTAATCGAGGGATTGAGTTTAGGAGTCGGGAGGTAATGCTGCAACTTTACAGGACCCTTGTCAGGCCTCATTTGGAGTATTGTGCGCAGTTCTGGTCGCCTCACTATAGGAAAGATGTAGAAGCTATTGAGAGGGTACAGAGGAGATTTACAAGGATGTTGCCTGGACTGGGAGGCATGAAGTTAGGTTGAGGAAGCTGGGACTCTTTTCCCTGGAGAGACGAAGGTTGAGAGGCGACCTGATAGAAGTTTACAAAATGTTGAGAGGAATAAATAGGGTGGACTCTCAGAGGCTATTTCCCCGGGTTGAAATAGTTGCTACGAGAAGACACAGATTTAAGGTACAGGGAGGGAAGTTCAGAAGTGATGTTAGGATGTTAGGCGAATGGGCCAGGAAATGGCAAATCGAATTTAATGTTGGCAAGTGTGAGGTGGTCCACTTTGGTAGGAGGAATGGTAGGAAGGACTATTACTTACGGGGCGAAAAACTACAGCAGGCGACGGTGCAGAGGGACCTCGGGGTCCTTGTGCATGAGTCGCAAAAACCCAGCTTGCAGGTGCAGCAGGTGGTCAGGAAGGCGAATGGGATGCTGGCCTTCATAGCGAAGGGGATTGAATATAAAAGTAGGGAGGTCTTGCTGCAGCTGTATAGGGCATTGGTGAGGCCGCAGCTGGAGTACTGTGTGCAGTTTTGGGCGCCGCACCTGCGCAAGGATGTTTTGGCCCTGGAGGGAGTGCAGAGGAGGTTTACTCGGCTGATACCGGAGTTGAGGGGGTTGAGCCATGAGGAGAGGCTGAATAAACTAGGCTTGTACTCGTTAGAGTTTAGAAGAATGAGGGGAGATCTCATTGAGACGTATAAGATGATGAATGGGATGGATAGGATAGAGGTGGAGAGACTGTTCCCGCTCAAAAAAGACAGTAGGACTAGGGGGCACAGCCTCAAAATAAAGGGGGGGCGGTTTAGAACAGAGTTGAGGAGGAACTTCTTCACTCAAAGGGTGGTGAATCTCTGGAATTCTCTGCCCGTTGAAGTGGTGGAGGCTGCCTCGCTAAATATTTTTAAGAAACGGGTTGATGGGTTTTTGATAAGAGAAGGGATTAAGGGTTATGGGGAGAGGGCGGGAAGGTGGAGCTGAGTCACGACAGATCAGCCATGATCTTATTGAATGGCGGGGCAGGCTCGAAGGGCCAGATGGCCTACTCCTGCTCCTATTTCTTATGTTCTTATGTTCTTATGTAAGTTTTTCACTCAGAGGGTGGTGAGTGAATGGAATCGGCTGCCATCAGTGGTGGTGGAGGCGAATTCGCTGGGGTCTTTTAAAAGACTTCTGGATGAGTATATGGGGTTTAATGGGATTGGGGGTTATAGATAGGTCTGTAGGTTGGTAGGTGTTGATGTGATCGGCGCAACTCGTGGGCCGAAGGGCCTGTTTGTGCTGTAGTGTTCTATGTTCTATACACAGATGAACTCAGAAAAGAACATATGCACACATAAAGATACACATACTAGTATAAACACAGACATACACATACAGACACGCAAGCACACATCCTGTAACACTCTTCCTCAGACACCCACACACACCCACACACCCACCTACACACACACACACACACACACACACACACACACACACACACACACACACACAATAACACACACACACACACACAATAACACACACACACACCCACACACAATAACACACACACACATATGCACACACATACATGCATATACACAAACGCACCTACACAGCCACACACACAGATACATGCACACACAGAAAAATGCACACACTCATACAGACACTCAGATACACACATAGAGGACACACAGACTCACACATACACAACATCTGCCTGAAACATGCTACCATAGGAGTTGATGGAAGTAGGCAGATTAGCAATATTTGAGAGCCATCTGGATGAGTACATGAATAGGGAGGGAGTAAAGGGATGTGGACCAAATAAGGGCAGAAGGTTTTTTCTTTAGTTCAGGCATCATGGTTGACATTGTTTAGGAGGGCTGAAGGGCCTGTTCCTGTGGGTTTTTTGTTCTTTGTTCTTCTGAACCAATTGTCTTATGGGGTGTCAGGGAGGGATAGTACCACTGGTGGGGGAACATGTGGTGTCCTTTTCAGGGTGACTTGTCCCCACCTGGCACTCGGCTCTCACCTGTGGCTCCCCGTAGCTGTTTGCACGCGACAGCGGCCACACCCTGGGCAACGGCTTCGACAAGCCGGCTCAACCAGGTGAGGGTAGCTGACGGGTCTCAACCCTCGGTGAGATAGGGAGATGTCTATCCCAGTGAAGACAGACTCTGGCGGATTGAGCAGACGAGACCAACGGAAGGTCCAACGATCAAGAAAGCGGTCTCTGCAAGTGTTGTGGAACACGAAGAGCAGGACAAGATACTGAAGATGTCCTGGTCATCCACTGCACCGAGTCTCATCTCCAGCCATCTTGACTCTTGTCTTGTCACTGGATCCAGATGGGAATTGGGAAGGGAGAGTGAGGCTGACATTGCGCAACTCTCCACCACTTCAATCCAAATTAAGTGCTAGTCTTGACATCATCATCATCATCATCAATGTTGTCCTAGAGCATAGAACATAGAAAAACTACAGCACAAACAGGCCCTTCAGCCCACAAGTTGCGCTGATTATATCCCTACCTACTAGGCCTACCTGTAACTCTCAATCCTATTAAATCCCATGTATTCATGTACATGGGATTTAATTTCATTGTATGTCCTGTTCAACCTTTGAAGTCCTGTGGCGATGGGTGAGCGATGAAGCAGCAGGTGTGGATACACTGGGACCTGTAGTCACAGGCGGCTCAGGTCTAATGGTCGTTTTCCGCTGACCGAAGCAGCAGTGGAACTCGGTGTCTACCTGGGCGACTGAGCAGTCCTCTTCAGGAACACACAGCTCACCTCCGTAGAATGAGGAAGGGGCTAGAAAAGGTGCCCTAAACATTGCCTCTTCACTACACCCTGGCTGGTTTACTGCGGCTGGTGGGGATCCCATCTTGCGGTCAAACAAACAAAATAAAACACAAGGTGACACCGCTCACCGTTGGCACTTGGAATGTGCGCACGCTTTTGGACAACCCTACAGCAGACAGACCAGAGAGAAGAACAGTCTTAGTTGCCAGAGAGCTTGCAAGATACAACATTGACATTGCAGCCCTGAGTAAAACTTTCTTGCCAATGTAGTTGAGTTGACTGAAACTGTAATCTATACCCTGATTGATAGTGTGCCATATGCCTTTATCACTACCCTATTTACCTGCCTTTATGCCTTCAGAGATATATGGACACACACACTAAGGTCCCTTTGCTCTTCAGAACTTCCCAGTGTCAGACCTTTCATAGGATACTTCGTTGTCAAATTAATCCTTCCAAAGTGCATCACCTCACACTTTTCAGGGTTAAATTCCATCTGCCACTTATCTGTCCATTTGATCATCTCTTCTATATCTTCCTGTAACCCAAGACATTCAGCCTCGCTGCTAACCACCCAGCCAATATTTGTGTCATCGGCAAACTTACTGATCCTACCTCCCACATGGCCATCTATGTCACTTATGTAAATGATGAACATTAGGGGGCCCAGCACAGATCCCTGTAATATCCCACTAAAGCAGCCACCGGTCACCACCCTCTCTCTCCTACCACTAAGCCAATTCTGAATCCACCTTGTCAGATCACCCTGTATCCTATGTGCATTAGCCTTCTTAGTAAATCTCTATGTGGGACTATGTCAAAGGCTTTGCTGAAATCCATGTGAACTATACCAACAGCACTACCCTCATCCTCATACTTGGTTATATGCTCAAAAAATTCAATCAAATTTGTTAGACATAACTTCCCTCTGACAAAACCATGCTGTCTATCCCTGATCAAACCTTGCCTCTCCAAATGGAGATAGATTCTCTTCTTTAGAATCTTTTTCAGTACTTTCCCAACCACAGACATGAGACTCATTCGTCTGTAGTTCCCAAGTTTGTCTCTACAGCCTTTCTTAGATAGTGGAACCACATTAGCTGTTCTCAGTCCTCTGGCACCTCCCTGGTGGCCAGGGAGGAATTAAAAATTTGGGTCAGAGCCCCTGCCTTCCACAACAGCCTGGGACACAATTCATCTAGACCTGGAGATTTGTTCATTTTTAAGCCCACCAATACCTCCAAATACCATGTCATTCCCTATGATAATTTTCTCTTGAGCTTCACAGTCTCTCTCTCTCCCCGAATTCCATAACTACCTCCTCATTCTCATGGGTGAAGACAGATGTGAAATATTTGTTTAACACCCTACCAATGTCCTCTAACAACTCCCATAGCTTTCTCCCTAGGTCCTTAATGGGCCTCATGCTTTCTGTGCTTATCCTCTTTCCATTAATATACTTATAGACTATCTTAGGATTTTCCCTACTTTAACCAGCCGGAACTTTCTCATTTCCCCTCTTTGCTCTCCTAATTGATTTCTTAAGCTCCATCCTGTACTCCATTAAAGCCTCCGCAGATTTATAGAATCAGAGAATCATTGAATCCTACAGTGCAGAAGGTGGCCCTTTGGCCCATGGACACTGCACTGACCACAATCCCACCTAGTCCTACCCCCATAACCCCTAGCTAGTCCCCCAGAAACTAAGGGGTAATTTATCATCGCCAATCCACCTAACCCAAAGATCTTTGGATTTCCAGCTATCTGGGGGTCTATAATAAACACCTAGCAATATAGCTGTCCCTTTTTTATTCCAATCTCTAACCACAAAGCTCCATTTAATGCACCCTCCAAGATATCTTCGCTCCTTACTGCAGTAACTGCCTCCATAACTAATAATGCAATGCCTCCTCCTCTTTTATCCCCACTTCTGTTTCGCCTGAAGATTCTATATCCCAGGACGTTGAGCTGCCAATCCTGCCCCTCACTCAACCACGTCTCCGTGATGACTATTATATCATAATTACATGTGTCAATCCTCACTCTTAACTCATCCATTTTACCTTTAATACTCCTGATATTAAAGTTGAAACCCTCCAGCCTTGTCTTACTCCCTTCAAACTTAGTACTGCGAGTAAGGCAATATGGTTTTGTGAAGGAGAGGTTGTGTCTCACTAACTTGATTGAGTTTTTCAAGGAAGTGACAAAGAAGATTGATGAGGGTGCGTGTTGCCTACAGTAAGGCTTTTGACAAAGTCCCTCATGGCAGACTGGTGCAGAAGGTGAAGTTGCGCAGGATTAGAGCTGAGCTGGCAAGGTGGATACAGAATTGGCTTGGTCGTGGAAGACAGAGAATAGTAGTGGAAAAATGCATTTCTGAATGGAGGGCTGTGGCAAGTGGTATTCTTTAAGGATCAGTGCTGGGACCTTTGCTGTTTGTAATATATATAAATGATTTGGAGGAAAATATAACTGGTTTGATTAGTAAGTTTGCAGATGATGCAAAGGTTGGTGGAATAGATGGAGAAAGCTAGCATAAGGGGCATGGCTTTAAATTAAGGGGTGGTAGTTATAGGACGGTTATCAGGGGTAGGTTCTTTACCCAGAGGGTGGTGAGGGAATGCCCTGCCTGCTGCAGTTGTAAATGCGCCTAGTTTGGGGGCGTTTAAGAGATCTGTAGATAGGTTTATGGATGAAAAGGGATTGGTTTAGGCTAGTGGGTCATTGTTTTTTAACTGGTCGGTGCAACATCGTGGGCCGAAGGGCCTGTTCTGCGCTGTAATGTTCTATGTTCTATGTTCTATGTTCTATGTTCTATAGCGGATAGCGATGAGGAGTATCAGAGGATACAACAGGATATAAATTGGTTGGAGACTTGGGTGGAGAGGTGTCAGATGGATTTTATTCTGGGCAAATATGAGATAATGCATTTTGGAAGGTCTAATGCAGATAGGAAATACACAGTAAATGGTAAACCCTTAAGAATATTGATAGGCAAAGGGATCTGGGTGTACATGTACACAGATTACTGAAAGTGGCAATGCACGTTTTTGACACAGAGGGTGTTGAGTGCCTGGAACTCACTGCTGGGGGGGGTAGTGGAAGCAGATACAATAGTGACTTTTAAGAGGCAGCTTGACAAATACATGAATAGGATGAGAATATGGTCCCTGGAAGGTAGGGGGTTTCAGTTCAGTTGGGCAGCATGGTCGGTACAGGCTTTCATAGAGTCATAGAGTCACAGAGCTTTACAGCATGGAAACAGGCCCTTCGGCCCAACTTGTCCGTGCCGCCCTGCTTTTTTAATCTCTAAATTAGTCTCAATTGCCCGCATTTGGCCAATATTCCTCTATACCCACCTTACCCATGTAACTATCTAAATGTTTTTTAAAAGACAAAATTGTACCCGCCCCTACTACTACCTTTGGCAGCTTGTTCCAGATACTCACCACCCTCTTGAGCTTCATTTGTTGTATTATGAGCAAGATATTAAATATTTTATTGACAGTTCAGTTGATGCAGCTCTGGGAGTGCCAATTTTGCACACCGCAACATCCCATAGATAGCAATGAGATTATCTGTTTTATCGTCGCTAGTCATGATATCAATATTGTCCAAGACACCTGCAGAAGTCCTGCTCATCTGATGTATTACTAACAGTGTAACGCTGCTGCAGGGTTGAGGGGGAGGGGGGAGGTGATGGTGGTAGTGGTGATAAACGGACCATGCGCCAGGGGATACGGAGGGAGGGGTTGGGGAACTGAGGTGGGGGGAGAGTGCATTGGGGTGTTTAGGGGGTTTACTTTTGGGGAGGTCTCTGATGTCTGCAGGGAGGTGGTGAGGGGGGAGGTTGTATCTGGCCCGGTTTTGGGAGTTGGGGGGAGGTTCTGTCAGCAGAGCTAGGGATTTTCCAGTTTTCCTGCACATGCACAGTTTGTGGCTTGGATCTAAGCTGTTGGCTGTCTGGTGAAATAGGCCCCACCTGCTGCCTTCAGCAGATAGAAATGGTCTAGCCTGAATTTTCAAAGACTTTACAAGGATCCTTGTACAAGGATGTTGCCTGGACTGGGAGGCATGCCTTATGAAGATAGGTTGAGGGAGCTGGGACTCTTTTCCCTGGAGAGGCGAAGGTTGAGAGGCGACCTGATAGAAGTTTATAAAATGTTGAGAGGAATAGATAGGGTGGACTCTCAGAGGCTATTTCCCCGGGTTGAAATGGTCGCTACGAGAGGACACAGATTTAAGGTGCGGGGAGGGAAGTACAGAGGTGATGTTAGGGGTAAGTTTTTCACTCAGAGGGTAGTGAGTGATTGGAATCGGCTGCCGTCGTCGGTGGTGGAGGCGAACTCGCTGGGGTCTTTTAAAAGACTTCTGGATGAGTATATGGGGTTTAATGGGATTGGGGGTTATAGATAGGTCTATAGATTGGTGGGGTTGATGCGATCGGTGCAACTCGAGGGCCGAAGGGCCTGTTTGTGCTGTAATGTTCTATGTCTATGCGCATAAAATTGGGAGTGAAAACTTAATCAAAAAATGGATCAGCAACTCTCATGTTTTCTGTTGTCTCACAACACCAGGGACCCGGCTTGGAGGGCCGAAGGGCCTGTTCCTGTGCTGTAATTTTCTTTGTTCCTTGTCTTTGTTCTAGGTGGAGAAGGTAGTCAAGAAGGCTTACGGCATGCTTGCTCTCATTGGCTGGGGCGTTGAATTTAAAAATTGACAAGTCATGTTGCAGTTTTAGGGAACCTTAATTAGGCCATACTTGAAATTTAGTGTTCAATTCTGGTCACCACACTACCAGAAGAATGTGGAGGCTTTGGAGTGGATGCAAAAAAGATTCACTCGGATGTTGCCTGGTATGGAGGGCATTAGTTATGGGGAGAGGTTGGAGAAACTTGGTTTGCTCTCACTGGAATGATGGAGGTTGAGGACCTGATAGAAGTCTACAGGACTATAAGGGGCATGCACAGAGTGGACAGTCAGAAGCTGGAAGGTGGAAGAGTCAATTTGTAGGGGGCATAGGTTTAAGGTGCGAAAGGCAAGGTTTAAAGGAGATGTACAAGGCAAATTATTTACACAGAGTGTGGTGGCTGTCTGGAACTCACTGCCGAGGGAAATAGTGGAAGCAGATAAGATAATGAGTTTTAAGTGTGTCTGGACAAATACATGAATAGGATGGGAATGGAAGAATACGGTCTCTGGTAGAGTAGGGGGTTTTAGTTCAGTCGGGAAGCATGGTCAATGCAGGCTTGGAGGCCCTGCTGTTATTTTCTCTTTCTTTTTGTTCTTTGTATTCCTTCTGACCTGATCGTTTTTCTATGTTATACTGTGTTCCTATTCTGCCAACTGGAGATCCTATGAGGAGAGACTGAGAGATTTGGGGTTGTTTTCGCTGGAAAGAAGGCGGCTAAGAGGGGATCTCATTGAAACATATAAGATGATTAGAGGTTTAGACAGGGTAGGTAGTGATAGCCTTTTTCCTAGGATGGAGAAAGCTAGCACGAGGGGGCACGACTTTAAATTAAGGGGGGGTAGTTATAGAACAGATGTCAGGGGTAGGTTCTTTACCCAGAGGGTGGTGAGGGACTGGAATGCCCTGCCAGCTGCAGTTGTAAATGCACCTAGTTTGGGGGCGTTTAAGAGATCTGTGGATAGGTTTATGGACGAAAAGGGATTGGTTTAGGCTAGTGGGTCATTGTTTTGTAACTGGTCGGCGCAACATCGTGGGCCGAAGGGCCTGTTCTGCGCTGTAATGTTCTATGTTCTATGTTCTATGTCTGGGTCCCCTCCCCCTGCAAAACTAGTTTAAAGTCTTCTCAATAACACTAGCAAACTCACCAGCAAGGATGTTACTCCCCCTCTGGTTCAGATATAGATTGTCCCACTTGAACAGATCCCACCTTCCCCAAAAACAGCCCCAGCGCCAGGAATCTAAAACCCTCCCTCCTGCACCAACTCTTAAGCCATGCATTCATCTGAGTTATTCTCCTATTTCTAGCTCATGGCACTGGGAGTAATCCAGAGATTACAACCCGAGAAGCCTTGCTCCTTAGTCTACTGCCTAACTCCCTGAAGTCTTGGTGCAAGACCTCATCTCTCTTTCCACCTATGTCATTGGTACCAACATGTACCATGACCTCTGCCTTATTACCCTTCAGGATGCCCTGCAGCCGTTCAGTGATGTTCTGGGCCTGGAGGCAACACACATCCGGGAATCCCTTTTAAGACCACAGAAGCAACTCTCTGTGCCCCTGACTATGGAGTCCCCTATAACTACTGCTCTTCTGAGCTTTGACCCTCCCTACTGAACAATAGAGCCAGCCGTGGTGCCAATGAACTGGCCATTGTTGTTGTTTTCGCCTGAGAGGCCATCCCCCCAACTCTATCCAAAGTGGTATATCTGTTAGAGAGGGGGACATGATGTGGAGATACCAGTGTTGGACTGGGGTAAACACAGTAAGAAGTCTCAGAACATCAGGTTTATTTGGTAACAAATGCCACTAGCTTTCGGAGAACTGCTCCTTCGTCAGGTAAGTGGGAGTTCTGTTCACAATCAGAAACTCAAACACAAACAGAAACACAAACCCTGTTTGTGAACAGAACTCCCACTTACCTGATGAAGGAGCAGGACTCCGAAAGCGAGTGGCTTTTGCTACAAAATAAACCTGTTGGACTTTAACCTGGTGTTGTGAGACTTCTTATAGAGAGGGGGACAGCCAGGGGAATTCTTGCACTGACTGCCTTCCCTTTCTGGCAGTCACCCAGCTATCTGCCTGCACCTTGGTGTGACCACGTCATCTATAACGCTTTCCGCCACCTGCATGCTCCTAAGTGCATCCAACTGTTGCTCTAACTGAACCACATGGTCTGTGAGGAGCTGCAACTGGATGCACTTCCTGCAGATCTAGAGACACATACCCAGACACACACACGTACAAATACAGGGTGGAATTTGATGAGAAAAATCCTAAGGACTGGGCGAACATGAAAATTGGAGAGTTTCAGATCCATTTTTGTGGAAGTTCACTATCTTATGCACTTAGAGAAAGAAAATAGGGGCTAGACTTTTTCTACCCACAAATGGAGTGAGTGGGGCTTAACAAGCCAGTAAACCTGCAGCTCAGATCAGACCTACAATGTGTGCCTGCACATAGAACAAAAGGTCAGCTCTCCTGAAAGTTCCCTCCACCTGCCTGGCACAGATACAGCCTCTCCCTCCTTCTCACGGATATTGGGGACCCACCTCACTCCACTGATTGGTGACCTCAGACTCAGAAAGCCATTACCAGTGCTTGCACAGCATGGGCTAAGCTAAGGTGGGCCTCCAGGACTGGCAGAACCAGGTGATGCAGAGCTTCTGGCACTCAGTGCAGAAGCACCACTCTCCTATGGAATCATCTTGGAACCCACAGTAACCTTGAGAGAGAGGAAAGACTAGAGCACTTGCCAGGACCTTCCACCCAGGAGACTGCGGCGGTAGCTATACTTCTGACTCCCCTTCCTGTGACCAGGGCATCTCAGGAGCAGCGGGCTGAATAGAGTGGCATGGAGATCTCTGTGGCTCTTGAAAACCCAGCCTGGGTTCTCAGGGTCCAGGCCCTCCAGTGGACGAATGCCAAGGGCATCACAGGCCACAGAGCATGGTAGGTAGCTGCCCACCCCCACCTCCAATGTTTATTCTGGGGAGACATGGAGATGCAATGCTAGATCTCATAGGGTTAAGTTGTAGTGTCACCAAGATGGCATGGGTAAAGAGCGCACCAGTTAGTTTGAGGAATTAGGCACTGTTAGGTTTCACCTCGACTTGTTATATATGTGCACTTAGTTTGATGGCACAATTACTGTCACCGATAAATATTGTTTCTCCCCTCAGCTGTAGCTAAATTGTCTCTGATTAGCTTCTAACAGGGATGTCCATATCCTGACCTTCGCTGGAGGGACTCTGCATGATGATATACGTGGGGGGAACAGCACTCATATCCAGATGCATGTTGTTTACTTGTCAATGCACTTAAAATCAAAGCACTCAAAGGTGGCATGCAGGGCTTCTGATTTATATTTGCCATGGCATCCCTAGAACCAAAGAGTTTTGAACTTTCTCCAATGAGGCTGTTAAGGCCAGTGAGGTGGGACAATTGCAAGTCTGTTAATGAGACTGAGGTGAATGCAAAAAAGGGCAAATTGGCATCTCTCCCATTTTGGGTGAGCTCCTGACTGTGCCATTAAGACAAAGATGCAGCCATAAGAACCAGCAAATCTCTCTCTCTCTCTAGAGTTGTGAGTGATGACTTTTGTACCGCTATGACCTATCAATATTTCCCAGAATAGAATTGGTTCTTGGTTGTCAACCTTTTTGGCTGAACCAATTAAACTAAATCAAATTAATTAAGTGGCAAATTAAAAGGGGCAGCTCCCAAAATGAGGGGAAAAGTAGAAAGGAAACTTAAAACATCAAATTAAAACATGATAAAAGGAGTCGATAATTCATCCCAGCCCCAGCGGTCCCTCTCCAGGGATACCCGGCCACGAGTGTAGCTGCGGTAGAGTGGCAGGCGGTTGGGTCAACTTTGGTCGCAGGCTGCCTGGATCAGTTAATGGCAAGTTTTGTCAGGCTCAGGAGCAGACTCACGAGGAGGTCATCCGTCTTCCCCATTCCTCTCCACACCAGGTATCCATAGATCAGGACTGTGGTACTGGAGTGCAAACAAAACATCAATAAAAGGCTTTTGAGAAAAATGAAAAGGGTGCGCAGCCTAAAACATTTAACATAGACATAGTCCACTGACTCTGCAAGATTGCATGACCCTTGGGAGCCCATGAACTGGTGCAATGTACGGTTGTACAGTACTGCTGCATGCACCAGCCTCCACCCCAGGTCTCCAAGATAGTGGGTAAGGATTCCTCCATAGAGAGACCTCCACTGGGGACCTCTGCCACTGGACGGCACCAAGGCTCACCAGGGTGTAGCCGGACGACGGGCAAGGACACGATGATGGAAGGTGTGTAGCAACAGCTGTAGGAGAAATGCCTCTGTGCACTGACAAAGGGCACGCAAGGGGCTCCTGGTTGCCAAAACAATCAATTTGAAATTCAATTGCTGCTTGGTATCTAAGTGCCTAATTTAAACAGATTTAAAATTCAGAAACAGCCTATTGTCTTGGCAACACTACTGCTAGCCTTTCAACACAAATGTTTCAATTTGGGCTCTCTGTGCATCTGCACTTTTTTAAAATTCTAAAATCATTACCTTTTAAAGGGACCATGAACTGCTTTCCATTTTAGCATTTTACAATTTTTAAAATAATTTTACAAACACAACCTACAATTACTCTACTCTGCAACAATAGTGACAGGAGCTAATTAAATTCTCTGTTCTTGAAGATGGTCATTGTTTGGCACTTCTGTAGCCCAAATCTAAATTGCCACCTATTAACCTAAATCTGGATGTTGTCCAAGTCTTGCTGTATGTGGACAAGGATTGCTTTAATCTCTGAATACTTGACCTGATGATTTTATAATGGAAGGAAAATAATTGACAAATCAGCTGAAATTGTCCTGTTCCAAACATGACCTTGAGGAACTCCTAGAACTATTTTCTTGTGCTGACATATTGGTGTGTTGCAAACCATAGAATCTACAGAAACTCTACAGTGCAGAAGGAGGTCTTTTGGTCCTTTGAGTCTCTACCGCCTCTCCAAAGTAGCCCTGGCAAATCCCGATTAAGTGTCAAAAAGCAGGTTACTGTTGAATTAGTGCCACTTGCCTTATTGGCAGTGTCACATTGCTGATTGAGAATCATGTGATGGCAAAAATTGGCAGGTTAATTTTGTCCTGCTTTTTATGGACAGGACATACAAATTTTCCACTTGTCAGATCAATGCTAATGTAGTAGATGTATTGGAATAGCTTTGCTGGGGCTGTGAAAAGTTTTGGACTTAAATTGTCAGCATTGCACTTCGGATACTGAGTATTCTGATAAAAGACATTTTGTCAAAGTTTTTTGTTTTGCATTCATCAGGACATTTGCAAGAATATCAATGTCAGGGGAAACAACAACTTTATACCATGTAAGAAGAGAGCGCTGGTTGGTTGTCAAATGGATTGGTAAAGGCATTGTCATGGAGAATGCATCAGTTGAGTGATTGACAATTAATTGCCAAACATTTTTGAAATTTAAAACAGACAGCTTGATTCTGATTGGTCCAGGCATGGCTCTGAGGAATGAGCCTGCGAATGACTATCACTCATAGTGTAGCCATGTGGAGAGATCAGATTATTTTAGTTGGAACAAAGAAGGCTGAGGAGTGACTTGATCAAGCTGTACAAATTTGTAAGAGGAAGTGATGAGTTGTTTACTTGGCAGAGAATTCAAAACCATTGGACATGGGTTCAAGGTAAGTGGCAGAAAGTGTAGAAGGGGCATGAGGAAGAATATTTTTATGCAGAGGGTAATGGGTGTCTCGAATTTGCTGCCCAGGTTGGAGGTGGGGGCAGAGACCCTAGAATCTGTTAAAAAGTACACCTTAAATGATATAAGCGACAGGGCAATGGGCTGTGTGTAGGAAAATGAGTTTAGAAAGGGCACCTGGGTGTCCTCGGGTTGGCATGGACCAGATGGGCCAAATGCTGTAACTTTTGTATGATTCTATTCTGTTTAGCTGAAAAGAAGCAATGTGTGTACATGTTCTTTCTGTCAGCAAAGAACAGGGCTGTCCCTGTGAGTTGATATATATAGCTTCCACTTTATGTATATGCATCACATTGCAAACCTGATTGACAACCAACTGAAGATTGTCAATGTAATTTTTAGCATAATGAGGATAATTTAACAAATGTTGCAGAATCACATCTAATGTTGGACACCGTTAACACACAGTTTTGCACACACGGGCTGGTTGTGTATGGTCGTTACCTTGCCCATTGTGAACAAGAGAAGGGTCATGATATTTAGTACAATCACCAGTCTTTGGAATGTACAGAATGTTGTCTTGTCTTAATGGCAGCACCTTGTTAATAGCAAATACATTCATTTTGCTGCAGCAAAGTAGCAACGTGAAACAACTAACTTCACCTATTACTCAAATTTAGAGATACTTTGCCTTCCATGGTAAACTAAACACTTTTCAGGGTAAAATTGATGGCCTTAGGCCTATTCATGAGTTGTGTAATATGCAACATAAAATTATCAGATCAGGGTTTAAAGGGAATATTGGGGGATTTCACACAGAGTGGTGGGAGTGTGGAATGAGCTGCCAGATGAAGTGGTAAATGCGGGCTCACTTTTAATATTTAAGAAAAACTTGGACAGGTACATGGATGAGAGGGGTGTGGAGGGATATGGTCCAGGTGCAGGTCAGTGGGACTAGGCAGAAAAATGGTTTGGCACAGACAAGAAGGGCCAAAAGGCCTGTTTCTGTGCTGTAATGTTCTATGGTTCAATGAGGTTGCTGCTGAGTCCAATCATATTGCATGTGGAACTGTAAGAATCCCAATGTATCAACTGATATATTTGTAAAATTCAAAACAGTGACTAACATTACATGTGATTCCACACTTGGGCTACACTTGCTAAATAGTCCTCAGTGTGCCAAAAGTTGTACTGACAACACATTTAAAATTGTCTGCCAGATTTGTGACACATTTGCGTGTACTGGAGGCTAAATACATGAATACACAGGGCCCTGTTCTTCGCAGACAGGAAGAACATAAACATGCTTAACAAAATAAGTAATACCAATTCACTTGTTATTTCCTCAGGGCAAGCTCAAGCTGACTGGTTTACATTTCAAACAATGCTTGGCAGTTAGATGTCAATCACTATCACTTGGTAAATTTCATGGCAATGCCCCTACCAATCAGAATCTACCTGCCAACTAATTGGCATTCTCTTCTCATTTAGGATAGAATCACAAACACAGAATCTTCACAGCACAGGAGGTGGCCTTTTGGCACTGGCTCACTGAAAGAGCATTCTACTCAGTCCCACTCCCTTGCCTTATCTCTGTAAGCCTGCACGTTCTTTTTTTTTTCAGGTAATAATCCAGTTCCCTTTTGATACCTCAATCAAATTTGCCTCCACCACCCTCTCAGGAAGTTCGTTCCAGGCTCCAGCTACCCTCTTGGTGAATTCTCTCGTTGTATATCACTTCTACTCCTTTTGCCAATTATTTGGAATCAGTGCCTTCAGTTCTTGATGTTGCCACGAGAGGGAATGGTTTTTCACTATTTAGCCTGTTCATAATCCTGAGGATCTTGAATACCTTTATCAAATCTTCCCCCAACCTTCCTTTCTACGAGGAAAAGGATTCAAACTTCTCCAAACTATCCTCATAGCTACAGTTCTTTATCCCCTGGATCATTCTTGTGTATCTCCTCTGTATTCTCTCCAATGTCTTCTCATCCTTCCTCAATTATGGCCCCATAACTGGATGCATAGAACATAGAACATTACAGCACAAACAGGCCCTTCGGCCCTCGAGTTGCACCGATCGCATCAACCCCACCAATCTATAGACCTATCTATGCAGTTTCCAGATGAGGCCTAACTAGTGTCCTGTACAAGTTCAACACAGCCACTTTCCATTTGAAGTCTGTGCCTGTATGAATAAAACCTAGGATATTGTATGCTTCATTAACTGCTCTCTCTCAACCCGTGCTGCCACTTTCCATGATACGTGCACACAGTTGTTTTCCCTGATATTGATATTCTGCAATTCCCCTGATGGGGAAGATGAAAAGCTTCAAGTTTTGCATTACCAAATGATGGGTTGGCGTGTTTCCATATCTGATATACATTAGCTCTGTTTTGTATGAAAACCTTTTTATTGTTTTCCAACTAAAAAATATAATTGCACTTTTATTTTCAGGAAAATTCGACAAAGTGTGTGTTCTTGGAATTTGGATCGACTGGTAAATAAAAAAATGTTCAAATGTATTAATTATTAAGATCAGGAATCCTTTGCCAATCATGTAAGATTATATTTGTTTGGCCAAATGCTAAGGACTATGGCCGGATTTTTACTGGCCTACCCGCCACAGGAATCGGAGCAGGTGGGGTATGGGAAGGTCTGTTGATCTCGGGCAGGATTTTGGAGTTTCAGGATGAGCGAGGCTGTAAAATCCAGCCCTTAATCAGAGGTATATTATGAAGTTAACCGAGACCCCAACTAGTTTTGATTTTGGCAATAATGTGAGCATAAGTTGTCCCACTCTAACTGTGATTCTATCACTGTTTGCTGTGCAGATACATGGATTTGGGCCGGTGTCTATTGGAGTTTGCGCATTCTCCCCGTGCTTGTGTGGGTTTTCTCCGGGTGCTCTGGTTTCCTCCCACACCCCAAAAACATGCTCTAAGGCTGACTGGTGTTAACAAATTGTCCCTAAATTAGTCTTCCCTCAATGTGGAATGCCATAAGCATAGATTAAGTTTATAAAATGTTGAGAGGAATAGATAGGATGGACTCTCAGAGGCTATTTCCCCGGGTTGAAATGGTCGCTACGAGAGGACACAGATTTAAGGTGCGGGGAGGGAAGTACAGAGGTGATGTTAGGGGTAAGTTTTTCACTCAGAGGGTGGTGAGTGAATGGAATCGGCTGCCGTCATCGGTGGTGGAGGCGAACTCGCTGGGGTCTTTTAAAAGACTTCTGGATGAGTATATGGGGTTTAATGGGATTGGGGGTTATAGATAGGTCTATAGATTGGTGGGGTTGATGTGATCGGCGCAACTCGAGGGCCGAAGGGCCTGTTTGTGCTGTAATGTTCTATGTTCTATGTTCTAAGGGTCATACGGGTGAAGAGGGGACTCATAATGTTAAAATGATAGTGCAGGCTCGTTGGGTCAAAGGGCCTGTATGCCAACTCTCTGCTTCCTGCCAATCTTCCTTCCATGCCAATATGTTACCCCCAACACCATAAGATTTCATTTTCTGCAATTACCTTTAATGTGGCACCTTATCAAATACTGTCTGGAAATCAAAGTACAGTACATCCACTGGTTCCCTTTACCCAAGCACATGTGACTCCTTCAAGAAACCCCAATAAATTGGTTAAACATTACATCCCTTTCGTAAAGAATTGTTGGTTGCCTCATTGCCTAGGGTTTTTCCAAGTGTCTTACTATAATATTTTTAATAGAGCTTTCTAACATTTTTCTTATAGCCTTAAGTTAAATGGCCTGTACTTTCCTGCTTTATGCCTCCCTCCTTTTTGTGGTAATGGGAGTGGTTGTCTCTCTCTTCTGCCAATCAGTCAGTGAGCAGGGCCATTTCTGTGACCTGGGAAGTGAGATGGCATCAAGCCTGTAAATGTCTCAATGTGTGTTTCCAATAAAGTTTACATTTATTTGCAACCAACTGCTTCCTGCTTCAATACATTACACCTTTTGAATAATGGAATTACATTTGCTATTTTCCAACCTAATAGACCCTTCCCTAAACTTCTGGAAAATTGAAACCATGTGTCAATTATCTCACTTACTATTTTTTCAAGACTACCCAGACTATTTTTTCATCCCTACCCAGGAAATTGTCAGCTCACAGATCCAAATGTTTACTCAATACTATTTCCCGGGTGATGTAATTTTGCTGAAACTTTTCCTCCCTTCTATTTCTTGACTTATGGCTATTTCTAGGATGTTACCTGGTGTGTTCCATAGTGAAGACTAATGAAAATGTCTGTTAACTCATCCACCATAGCCCTACTTTTCATTACCAATTCCCCTGTCACGCTTTCCACAGAACCAATGCTCACTTGTTCGTTCTTTAGTATTTTTAGTGAGAATCTAACACTAGGGACAATCTAGTTAGCTGTAAATCAATTTATTTGAAGTTTATTTTTAATTAAACAGTTATTAGAGGGTAAAAATGGTAGTCAGCAGGGTAGTGTACTTCTCCTGTGGAACGTGGGAAATCATAGATAGTTCAAACGTTCCTGACGTCTATATCTGCAGGAAATGTGCCCAATTGCAGCCCTTGTCAGACTGCATTGATCAGTTGGAGCGGCAGTTGAATACACTTCAGAACATGCAAGAGGCAGAAAGGATCATAAGCAAGAGTTTAAGAGATGTGATCACTACCAAGGTTCAGGCATATAGTTAGGTTACCACTAGAAGTGGCAAGCAGAGTGCAGGAGTCCCTTGTGGCTCTAACCAGAATACCATTTTGGATACTGGTGGGGGTATTTTTCTATCAGGGGATGGTGGCAACAGAAATGAGAGCAGTGGCATCGCAGCTGTTGTACAGCAGGAAGGATCAAAGTCCAGTAGAACAGTAATAATAGGGAATACTATAGTCTGGAGCATAGATAGGCATTCCTGCGACTGCAAAAGAGATTCCAGGATGATGTGTTGCCTCCCTAGTTCCAGGGTCAAGGACATCTCTGAGCGGGCATAGAACATTCTCAAAGGGGAGAGTCATGGTATAAATTGGTACTAATGACTTACGCAGGAAAAATGATGAGGCTCTGCAAAGGGAGTTAGATAGTACATGGAAAAGCAAAACCTCTAGGGAGCCATGTGCCAGTGAGACTACGAATAGGAAGCTAGAACATGCTAAAGAGCTGGTGTAGGAGGGGGGATTCAGATTTATGGATCATTGAGATGTATTCCAGGGCAGGTGGGACCTGTACAGGAAGAACAGGTTGCACCTAAACTGGAGGGGCACCAATATCCCGGCAGGAAGTTTTGCTAGTGTCACTCGGGATAGCTTAAACTAGTGTGGCAAGTGAAATTACTGAAGGAGTTAGAGATTAAGGCCAGTAAGACAAAGAAGAAGAACAGACAGCGAGAAGTTCATGAACAAGGCGGGACTGGTGGTCTGAGTTGTATTTGTTTTAATGTAAGGAGTATGATAGGTAAGGTAGATGAACTTCGAGCTTGGATTATTACATATAACTATGATGTTGTATCTATTGTGAGAGTTGATTGAGAGAGGGACAAGACTAGCAGTTTGACATTCTGAGATTTAACGTTTCAAGCATGATTGAGAGAGATATAAAAAAGGTGGAAGAGCTGTGTTACTGAATAGGGAGAATACCGCAGCTGTGCTGCAGGAGGACACCTCGGAGGGCTCATACAGTGAGGCCATATGGGTAGAGCTCAGGAATAGGAGGGATGCAATCACTTTGCTATGGTTGCACCACAGGCCTCCCAACAGCCAGTGGGAGAAAGAGGAACAGATATGTGGACAGGTTATGGGAAAATGTGAAAACAACACATTTGTTGTGTTTTTTTTCAACTTCCCCTATATTGACTGGGACTCCCTTAGTGCCAGGGGGTTGGATGTGGGAGTGGGGGGAGGGTATTTGTTAGGTGCGCCCAGAAAGATTTCTTGAAGAAATATGAATATAGTTCAACTAGAGGAGGGGCCATGCTGGACCTGGTATTGGGGAATGAGACCAGTCAGGTGATCAAGGTTTCAGTAGGGGAACATTTCGGGAACAGTGATCATGATTCTGTTAATTTTAAGTTACTTATGGATGAGAATAAGAATAGTCCTCGGGTGAAAGTACTAAACTGGGAGAAGGCTATCTACGACAATATTCGGCAGGAAACTCGAGCATAGATTATGGCCATTGGAGGGTAAATCTACATCCCTCATATGGGAATCTTTTAAAGCCCAGTTGATTAGAGTTAGGACCAGCATTTTCCTGTGAAAATGAGGGAAAAGGATGGTAAGATTTGGGAACCTTAGGTGACAAGACAAATTGTGAGCTTAGTTAAAAAAAAGGGTGGCATACATGATGTCTATGCCAGTTCTGTATCCATCTAGCTAGCTCACCCTAAATCCATATGATTTTAAGACAGAATGGAAGAACGTAAAGAAAGCAGGAAAGAACTTAAACAAAGAGTTAGGAGAGCCAAAAGGGGCCATGAAATGTCCTTGGCAAACAGGATTAAGGAAAATACCGAGGCATTTTATATGTATATAAGGAGCAAGAAGTTAGCTAAGGAAAGGGTAGATCGAGATGTTTGATGTTTCAGTGGGGGAGCATTTTGGTCTTAGCAACCATAATTCTGTCAGATTTTGGGTAGTCAAGGATAAGGATAAGAGTGGCCCTTGGGCAAGGGCCACGTACATCCAAATTAGACAGGAACTGGGGAATGTGGATTGGGAGTGGCTATTTGAGGGCAAATACATGTCTGACACATGGGAGGCTTTTAAAAGCTAGTTGAATGAAGTGCAGGGTAGGCATGTCCCCACAAAAACAAAGGATAGAAATGGCAGGATTTGGGAGCCATGGTTGATGAGGGAAATTGTAAGCTTAGTCAAAAGGAGAAAGGAAGCATATGATAGGTCTAGGCATTTAAAAACAGACGAAGCCCTTGAGGAGTGCAGTGAAAGTAGGAAAGAACTTAATCATTGAGTTGAAAGGGCTCAAAGGGGCCATGAAATGTCTTTAGCACAGAGGCTCAAGTAGAATCTCAAGGCTTTTTATGCATATATTAGGAACAAGAGGTTAGCAAGATAAAGTTAGGCTCACTCAAGGACGCTGGAGAGAACTTATGCATGGAGCTATAGGAAGCAAGTGAGATCTTTAATGAGCATTTTGTATTAGTATTAGTGTGGGGTGCCCTAAACTGCATTAAAGTAGACGATCCCTGGGGCCATATGGGATATTTCCCAGGTTACTGTGGGAAGCAAGGGAAGAAATAGCTGGGGACCTTAACAGATATCTTCACATCCCCTTTGACCAGAGGTGAGATTCCAGACTAGCAGAAAATAGCTAATGTTGTTCCCTTGTTTAAGAAAGGAAGCAGGGATGGTCCAGGAAATTATGGGCCGGTGAGCCTGACATCAGTGATGGGAATGCTTTTGGAGAAGACACTGAGGGACAGGATATATGCACATTTGGAAGAAAATGGGCTATTTAACGTCAGGCAGCATGGTTTTGCAAGGGGAAGGTCATGTCTCAACAAATTGACTGAATTTTTTGAAGAGGTGACTAAGATAAATTCAGGCAGCACAGTAGCACAGTGGTTAGCACTGCTGCTTCACAGCTCCAGGGACCTGGGTTCAATTCCTGGCTTGGGTCAACTGCCTGTATCGAGTTTGCACATTCTCCTTGTGTCTGAGTGGGTTTCCATCCTGGTGCTCTGGTTTCCTCCCACAGTCCAAAGATGTGTAGGTTAGGTCAATTGGCCATGCTAAAAAATTGCCCCTTACTGTCCTGAAGTGTGTAGATTAGAGGGATTAGTGGGTAAATACGTCAGGATATGACGGTAGAGCCTCCTGCTGCTATTTCTTATGTTCTTATGTGATCGGTGCAGGCTCAATGGGCCCAGTGGATTCTCTCTGTACTGGAGGGTTTCTATGGTTCTATGATGAGGGAATGAATGTGGATGTAGAATCATAGAATCCTTACAGTGCAGAAGGAGGCTGTTTGGCCCATTGAGCCTGCAGCAACAACAATCCCACCCAATCTCTATCCCCGTCATCCCATCTATTTACCCTGGCACTAAGGGGCAATTTACCATGGTCAATCCACCTAATCTGCACATCTTTGGACTGTGGGAGGTAACCAGAGCACCTGATGGGGACCCACACAGACATAGAGAGAATGTGGAAATTCCACGCAAACAACCACTGGAGGCTGGAATTGCTCCCAGGTCCTCAGAACTATGAGACAGCAGTGCAAACCACTGTGCCATACAGTTTTTTTGGACTTTTATATGGATTTGGTTTATATGGACTTTAGTAAGGCCTTTGACAAGGTTCCACGTGACAGACTGGTACAAAACTGAAATCAATGGCATTTGTGGTCGGCTGACTAGATGAAGAAACCTGGCTTGTTCATGGAAGACAGAGAGTAGCGGTGAAATCCCTTTCAGAAGGGAAATCTGTAAAAAGCACAAAGAACAGCACAGGAACAGGCTCTTTTGCACCGATCACATTGTCCTATCTAGAACAACTGCCTATATCTCTTTATTCCCTGTTTGTTCATGTGTCTATCCAGATAAATATTAAATGTCGCTGATGTGTCTGCCTCAACCATCTCACTTGTCAGTGCATTCCAGGCCACCAGCACCTTCTGTGTAAAAAAAACTCCTCTGTATATTTCTACTGAACCTTTCCCTCTTTACAGCAGCAGCAGCTCAGCATGTTCTGTGCTATAGTTTTTCTATTTTCTATAGCCTAGTACAAAGAACAAAGAACAAAGAACAACCCAGCACAGGAAACAGGCCCTTCGGCCCAACGAGCCCGCGCCGCCACATCACCCTGCACCTATTCTACCCTGCATATTTATGAATGGAACCCCACTCAGTCAGATTCAGGGAAGAAATAGTGTCAATTTGGTAAAAACCGATTAGCCTGAGAGCACATTTTTGGGGTGTGGGAGGAAACCGGAGCGCTCGGAGGAAACCCACGCAACCACAGGGAGAATGCGCAAACTCCCACAGACACAGACCCAAATCCATGTGTCTGCACAGCTAGCAGTGCTAGTCACTCAGCTGTTGCGGCGCCCGTCTAGGTAGGGATATGATCAGTGCAACTTGTGGGCCGAAGGGTGTGTTTGTGCTGTAGTTTTTCTATGTTCTATGTTCTTACCTTGCAATTTCTGCCCTGGAAATTTCATGCCCCCTTGCAATTTCTGCCCTGGAAAGAAGCTTCCAATTGTTCACCCCATCTGTGCCCCTCATAATTTTATGAAGGAGGCAGATCGCCTCTCAGCCTCCCTCTTTCCAGGGAGAGCAATCCTAATTTATTCAATCTCTGCTTTGGCTTTTGAGAAAGTACCGCATGGTAGGTAACTGTAAAAGATTAAATCTCACAGGATCCAGGGTGAGGTAGCCAAATGGAATCAAAATTGGCTTGATGACAGAAGATAGAGGGTTGCTTTTCAAACTGGAGGCTGTGACCAGCGGTGTGCCTCAGGGTTCGGTGCTGGGTCCACTGTTATTTGTCATTTATATTAATGATTTGGATGAGAAATAGGGGGCAAAGAGTGAGGGTTAATGGGTGCTATTCGGATTGGCGGATGGTGATTAGTGGAGTGCCCCAGGGGTCGGTGCTGGGGCCTCAGCTATTTACCATTTATATAGATGATCTGGAGGAGGGAACCGAGTGTAGGGTGTCGAAATTTGCTGATGACACCAAGATTGGTGGAACGGCAAATTGTGCGGAGGGTGTGGAGAGTCTGCAGAAGGATCTAGATAGGCTGGGCGAATGGGCCAGGAACTGGCAAATGGAATTTAATGTTAGCAAGTGCGAGGTGGTCCACTTTGGTAGGAATAATGGTAGGAAGGATTATTACTTACGTGGCGGAAAACTGCAGCAGGCGACGGTGCAGAGGGACCTCGGGGTCCTTGTGCATGAGTCACAAAAACCCAGCTTGCAGGTGCAGCAGGTGATCAGGAAGGCGAATGGGATGCTGGCCTTCATAGCGAGGGGGATTGAATATAAAAGTAGGGAGGTCTTGCTGCGGCTGTATAGGGCATTGGTGAGGCCACAGCTGGAGTACTGTGTGCAGTTTTGGGCGCCGTACTTACGCAAGGATATTTTGGCATTGGAGGGAGTGCAGAGGAGGTTTACTAGGCTGATGCCGGAGTTGAGGGGGTTGAGCTATGAGGAGAGGCTGAATAAACTGGGCTTGTACTCGTTAGAGTTTAGAAGAATGAGGGGAGATCTCATTGAGACGTATAAGATGATGAATGGGATGGATAGGATAGAGGTGGAGAGACTCTTCCTGCTCAGAAAGAATAATAGGACTAGGGGGCACAGCCTCAAGATAAAGGGGGGGGTTTAGAACAGAGTTGAGGAAGAATTTCTTCACTCAAAGGGTGGTGAATCTCTGGAATTCTCTGCCCGTTGAAGTGGTGGAGGCTGCCTCGCTAAATATTTTTAAGACGTGGGTTGATGGGTTTTTGATAAGCGAGGGGATTAAGGGTTATGGGGAGAGGGCGGGAATGTGGAACTGAGCCACGACAGATCGGCCATGATCTTATTGAACGGCGGGGCAGGCTCGAAGGGCTAGATGGCCTACTCCTGCTCCTATTTCTTATGAGAATTTAATAGGCATGGTTAGTAAGTTTGCACTTGACACCAAGTTTGGTGGCAGAGTGGATAGTGAAGAACATAGAACATTACAGCGCAGAACAGGCCATTTGGCCCACGATGTTGCACCGACCAGTTACAAAACAATGACCCACTAACCTAAACCAATCCCTTTTCGTCCATAAACCTATCCACAGATCTCTTAAATGCCCCCAAACTAGGCGCATTTACAACTGCAGCTGGCAGGGCATTCCAGTCCCTCACCACCCTCTGGGTAAAGAACCTACCCCTGACATCAGTCCTATAACTACCCCCCCTTAATTTAAAGTCGTGCCCCCTCTCCATCCTAGGAAAAAGGCTATCACTATCTACCCTGTCTAAACCTCTAATCATCTTATATGTTTCAATGAGATCCCCTCTTAGCCGCCTTCTTTCCAGCGAAAACAACCCCAAATCTCTCAGTCTCTCCTCATCGGATCTCCCCTCCATACCAGGCAACATCCTGGTAAACCTCCTCTGCACCCTCTCCAAAGCCTCCACATCCTTCCTGTAATGTGGGGACCAGAACTGCACACAAAACTCCAAGTGCGGCCGCACCAGAGTTGTGTACAGTTGCATCATGACGTTGCGACTCCTAAATTCAATTCCCCTACCAATAAACGCCAAGACACCGTATGCCTTCTTAACAACCTTATCTACTTGATTCCCAACTTTCAGGGATCTATGTACACATACACCTAGATCCCTCTGCTCCTCCACACTATTCAAAGTCCTCCCGTTAGCCCTATACTCAACACATCTGTTATTCCTACCGAAATGAATTACCTCACACTTCTCCACATTAAACTCCATCCGCCACCTCGCAGCCCAGCTCTGCAACCTTTCTAAGTCACCCTGCAAACTATGACACCTTTCCTCACAATCTACCACACCTCCGACTTTGGTGTCATCAGCAAACTTACTAATCCAATCCTAGAAAGTTATCTAGGATTGCAACGGGATCAGTGGGCTGGTGAATGGCAGATGGAGTTTAATTTAGATAAATGCGAGATGACGCATTTTAGTAGATCGAACCACGGCAATTAATGGTAGGACACTGGGGAGAGATCTAGGTTCATAGCTTCTTGAAAGTGGAGTCACTGGTGGACAGGGTGGTGAAGAAGTCATTTGGTATGCTTGGTTTCATTGGTCAGAACATTGAATACAGAGTTTGGGATATCTTATTAAAGTTGTAAAAGACATCGGTAAGGCCATGCTTGGAATACTGTGTATGGTTCTAGTCACCCTATTATAGAAAGGATTTTATTAAACTAGAAAGAGTGCAGAAAAGATTTACTAGGATGCTACCAGGACTTGATGGTTTGAGTTATAAGAAGAGGTTGGATAGACTGGGACTTTTTTTCTCTGGAGCATAGAAGGCAGAGGAGTATTCTTACAGGTCTACAAAGTAATGAAGGGCATAGATCAGCTCGATAGTCAATATCTTTTTCCAAAGGTAGGAGAGTCTAAAACTAGAGGGTGTAAGTTTAAGCTGAGAGGGGAAAGATACAGAAGTGTCCAGAGGAGCAATTTTTTCACACAGAAGATGGTACATGTCTGGAACAAGCTGCTAGAGGTAGTTGTAGAAGTGGGTACAATTTTAAAGAGCATTTACACAGTTACATGGGTAAGATCGGCATAGAGGGATTTGGGCCAAATGTGAGCAATTGGGACTAGCTTTGGTGTTTAAAAAAAAGGACAAGTTGGGCCGAAGGGCCTGGTTCCATGCTGTAAACCTCAATGACTCTCTGACTCTATGATCCCTGCGGAACACCACTAATTACAGACCTCCATTCAGAAAAACACCCTTCCATCACTACCCTCTGCCTTCTATGGCCAAGCCAATTCTGAATCCATCCAGCTAGTTCACTCACGATCCCATGTGATTTAACCTTTTGTACCAGCCTACAATGAATGACTTTGTCAAATGCTTTACTAAATTCTATGTGGACAACATCCAAAGCCCTTTCCTTGTGAATCATCTTTGTCACCTCCTCAAAAAACTTTATTATGTTAGTGAAACATGACCTCCCTCATATAAAACCATGCTAATAAGAGCATTCAGTTCCAGATGTGTATAGGTCCTATCTCTATCAATCTTCTCCAACAATTTTACTATCACTGATGTCAAGCTCACTGGCCTATAATTACCTGGGTTATCTTGCTACCCTTCTTAACTAACAGGACAGCATTGGCTATCCTCTAATCCTCTGGGACTTCAGCAGTGGCCAATAAGGCAACAAAGATTTCTGTTAGAGGCTCAACAATTTCATCTCTCGTCTCTCTCAGTAATCTGAGATAGATGCCATCTGGCCCTGGGGATTTGCCTACCTAATATTTCCTCTCATTCTGTTGACTTGTTCTAAAGTGTTCACATATCCCGCTGAGACACCACCAATCAACTTGTCCCTCTCCCTTGTGAATACCGATGCAAAGTACTCATTAATTTCCCTCCTTTTTTCCTTAAGTGGACCAACTCTTTCTCTAGCTACCCTCTTGCTCTTAATGTAGGTATAAAGTGCCAACTATGGGTGCCAATTTGCATTTGGCTCAGGTAATAATTGAGAAATTATTACCTTAGAGATTCTGCTGTTAAATTTAGTGCCTCACTCCTCATACTGACAAAGCAGAACCTTCTTTCTCATCTTGCCTATGTCATTGATACTTATAAGGACCATGATTACTGGATCCTCTCCCTGCATCTCAAGTTCCCCTCCAGCTCTGAGCAGATGTCCTGAACCATGGCACAGAGCAGGCAACAGTAACAATCTCCCTCACTATACTAAACCCTATCACCACTACATTCTTATGTGCCACCCCCAGTTGTTTGACATCCTGTACTGCAGTGCCTTGCTCAGTCAATTCATCTACTCTTCTGCCCCACTCTCAGAATGTGGGTATGCTGGCGTTGGACTGGCGTAAACACAGTAAAAAGTCTGACAACACCAGGTTTTAGTCCAACCGAATCACAGAATTGTTACAGCACAGAAAGAGACCATTTGGCCCATTGTGTCTACACCCCCACATCAAATGAGCACCATAACATACCGCCATTCCCTTGCCTTTTCCCCATGCCCCTGCACATTGTTCTATTCAGATGATAATTTTATGGTCTCCTGAATGCCTTGATTGAACCTGCATCCACCACACTTCCAAACACACCCATCAGACATTCCAAACCCCAACTGCTTTCTGTGTGAAGAAGTTTTTTTTTCCACATCACGTTTACTACTTTTGCAAATCACTTTAAATCTGTGCCCTTGCATTCTTGATCCTATTCCAAGTCGAAATAGCTTCTCCTTACCTACTCTGTCCAGACTCCTCATGATTTTGAATATTGTCGTGGTTCCCCAAGACGACAACTGATTTTAACCGTTTGAAACAGAGAGTCTGAGTTGTAATCCTCCAAGCAGTAGACTTTATTTTCCAGCACAAGAGAATAAAGCCGGGATGTCCGGAACATTCCAAAGAACCATCTGCTTTACAGTCTTTTTATACACATTTCAGCTCCATATCTCAGGATTCTTATCTTATCTTTACAATGCGACCTCATTTAGCCACCACTGTTTCCGTACTGACCCCTTATCTACCCTGCTTGAGATTGGTCACCCATGGTTAGTCTCTTTTCCTCTCGAAACCATGGTAGTTACATCCTTTGCCCTTATCTTTACGGCTCTGCTTGTACAACAATAGTGGTTTAGCTGACTTAGGCCGAATGTGAAGAAAAACATGCTCACTTTATTCTTTCCTGCTTGTTACGATCATATATTAAGCTGGACAGTTGTATAGTACCCATTGCCTTCCCAAGTGACTGCTGTTTACTTTTATTAATGGATAACTGCTGTACTGCTTCTTTGGGTCTCCTGCTTTGATCACATCTACTATACTTCAGCTGTGCTTGATTACATTAGGTTACACACTCATCCCAGCACCCATCTAAATCTACTTTAAGAAAACATTTCACTAATATCTATGATTCCGAATTCCATACCCAGCTCAGGTATAATATTTAATACAGATTTCTCTTACATATCCCCCCTTTGAGGCTATCCCCTAGCCTCATCCCGATTACCAAGGCCAGCTCAGACCATCCCCTTGCTCGATCCTATTTGCCCATTTGCATACATGTGTTTAATCATCCTTGCAGGCGATGTGGGGGAGCCGAATACTTTGGTCAGGGATCAATGTCCCAATTCTGATTCTTATCATGAACTATCTATCAAGGTTCTAATTTTTGGGTTGCTCCCCCAGATTGCCTGCTGCTAACAGTTATCAGCCAAAAACCTTCCCGTCTTTGTCTTAGGGAAGGGAAAAAGACTGACTCCTGTGTACAGACTAAGTTTCGTGATCGTCAGTAGGCTTCAGCAAGGTGTTATTGTTGTCATAAGGCGATCTTCCACTATCGTAGCTACTTCACAGAACGACAAGTTTCAATTTCGACCAGGGTCATTGTAAGTTCACCCAACGGGGGCAGCTCAACGTCTCCCCATTTCTTGGTTTCTCCTCCCGAAGGCAGACTGCTCGTCACTCGTGTTACCATTTGTCGTACTGCTAGTCTGGTAAAGAGGGATCTCAAGACAGGTAAAAAACAGCAAAATATTAATCCCAGGATGGTTATTGTCATAGCTGCCACTAGTCCAGCTTTAGCAAACCAGGCCCCCCATCTTCCTAACATATTGTCCAGCCAATTCCATACCCCATGCCCGAACCCAGCGTTCTCCTTCACTTCTTTCCTAAGATTTCTCAGCTTATTCATAGCCTGTGTAAATGACCCCTCTGGGTCAGTGTTATTAGGGATAAATGTACAACATTGGTCCCCAAACATAACACACACCCCTCCTTTTTCTGCCAGGAGCCAATCCAATGCTTGTCGATTCTGCCAAGTCATTTCGCTCGTCGCATCCAACTGCTCCCCTAAAGCTTCTAGGGCGTCATTTGTATGATTAATAAACCTTTGTTGGTTATAATAGATATAATTAATCCATTCTGTATTCTTGTTAGGTGTGACCCACACGAAAAGGGATTCAAATCCCGCAGCTATCTTATTTCTGGCTTTAAACTCATTAGGAATGCCTCGAGGCTGTCCAATCGCATCTAGTCGTACCTCAGGATCCGAGGTGTATGCCCTTCTGATCTTTCGGGTTTTAATTTCTCTCTCGACTGGCAGTATTATAGTGCTTTGTGCGAGCATAACCCGGGCACACACTCCCTTCCAGTTTGGTGGCAATCGTGCCAACAACCCTTTCTCTGGGCCACATAGCCACCAGAGATCGGCCAACTGCTTTATCTGTACATCCAACACCCGCGGAGGAGGTGGAGTCCCCCCTTTCTGTGGGACATACAAACTGCGAATATCAGTCACATCCCATATCCTTTCACACCTCCCTGCATATTCCCCTAGCTCGGTTCCCTTACTATCCTCTCTCCAGTAGCAGTCTTGGATCTGTAAATCAGGGTCTATCCTCCACTCTTTAGGGGTCTTATCCCTCGTTATTCGTGGCCACTTCGGGCACCTTGAAGCTACATTATATGTGCCATTCCCTACTCCGGCATATAAAATGCAGTGGTATTGGCACACTGGCATTTTCCCCTTACAAAGATCACTGCATGCGGTTCCCGTACAGTTTACCATGTTTACAGTAATTGTCTGGTTCCCTACTGTGTAGGTGTGTGGATATGTGGCGTATGTTCCCTGGCAGTTTTCTTTTTTCCAATTTTTCTGCCAAGTCCTGCATTCCCCTGATCCCCATGGTATATCGATTACCCGAAGATGGGGTTTCTCCGATGCGCACACCACACACCCTTTCCCATCAGTGTTCTTCCAGCCCGTGTACTCAGCCCATTTCCACCATCTGTTGCTTTGTGCTTTCTCCCAAACGGTATTTGTGCTTATTGCTCGCCTTAGCTCCGCTTGCTTTATTGCCCTACCTTCCTGATTCTGTACCCCTATGCTCTCTGCACTCCATTTTTCTTTCCTACTGGTCAAGGAAGTCCCTGAGGGAAATGGTTTCTAAATCCCAGGTGGGGAAAGAGGCCCCTCCTTCTCTCCCACCTCCCTCGGTATCTTGGCTAACAGGCCCAGGCTGGACATTTGCATCATCAGCCAGCTCATGCACAGAGCCACTTTCACCATTCTCTACTTCTTCTGTTCTATCTTGGCTCTGTTCCTCCTCCCCAAAATTCTCCTCGTGTAGTCCTATCTCTTCCTCACTACTACTTCTATCCAGATGATCAATGTCTTCAACCTCCCTATCCTCCCCTGCTCCTGGTACCGTTCTGGTGCAATGATTTAAGTGATACCACAGTGTACTGCCTTCTACTTGCAGAGCCGTGGGGGAATCTTTGGTGACTTCAAACGGTCCTTCTCTTCTTGGTTCGTTCCAACGCCTCCGAAACTTTCTGATGTATACTCGATCTCCGGGTTTGACCTGGTGTTCTGCTGCGGGACTCTCCTCCTCCTTGGCTTTTTCCTGTTCAAATATAGTTCTATGTATAACAGTTAATTGTTGTATATACTCCCTTGTGTCCTGATCTAAGCACTCCAGCGTGGGCCCCCGATCCCCTAATCTTTGGTACCGGCATTACTCTTCCTGTCATCATTTCATGTGGGCTTAAATGCGTAATTCTATTTTCCTGACTCCTGTATTGCATCAGAGCCAATGGCAAAGCATCTATCCAGTTTTTCCCTGTTTCACGGCAAATTTTTCTTATTTTGGCCTTAAGGGTCCTGTTTGCTCTCTCCACCATTCCTTGGGACTGAGGATGATACACACATCCCAAACTTCTGCTTTATCCGTAATGCTGAGAGAGTCTCTCTCAGCACCCTTCCGATAAAAGCAGATCCATTGTCCGAACTTAACTGCATGGGTATGCCAAATCTTGGGATGATTTCTTTTGACAGGAAGTTAATCACCGTTCCAGATCCTTGATCTTTGGAGGGCGTTGCTTCAATCCATCTGCTAAATCTATCAATGATCACCAGCATATACCTTTTCCCTCTTACCGCCTTTCCCATATCCACATAATCCATGCATAAATGTTTGAAGGGCCCTTCGGGGATGGGTATGTGCCCTATTGGGGCAGTAATGCCCTTTCTGATATTATTCTGAGCACACACCTCACACTGACTTAGTATGTAGTCAATTGAGTTTTGCAAGTATGGTGACCAAAACCCTTCCCTCTCTAACACTAATTATAGGTTCTTGATCTGCTGTATCTGTTATTTGTACGTACTGTCCTATCATTTCGGGGTTCTCTGGGCCCCCCTATAGGGAACTCTGATAATTCACAGATCCCTGAAAAATCGGGGTGTTATTCAACGGTATTTGTGTCATTTGTTGGCCTGTCTGCTGCTGGTTTTCTCCCTGCCTGTGGGGGCTCCCTGGGCAATTACTTTTTATATGTCCTGCCTCCCCGCACTCCCAGCATACACCTGAAGGGCCAGGCAGTGGTCCCTGCCTTAGAGTCTGATGATTTCCCTGTCCCTGTCCTCTCTGATTCTGATAGGGTGGCTTACCACTTCCCTGTCCTTTCCCATTTCTATTCCAGTCAGTCTGATTTTGTGGGATGGAAGGGTTTTGATAATTTAAGCCATAGCCTCCTGGGTTCATGGACAGCGGGAAAGCAGAAATGTTGTAGGTTATGATGGGCTGGCCTCCATCTCCGCTCCTCCCTAATATGGGTGCCGGTATTTCCTCTGGCTTTTGATCCACCACCATCGGTGCTATTTTCTTGGGTGTGAGATCTTCTTTTGTTTTTAACTTATCTTTACTTTTGATCTCTTCCAGTTGTGCCTGAAGGAGTTTACGTTGTATCTCCTTCAGCTGTTTGTCTGCATTTTTTTCATCCCTGCGGTGCCTCTCCACTGCAAGGGCAACATAATCCACAAATTCTCGGTAGCTTTTTGAGTTCAGGCCCACCACTTCTTCCAGTCTTGCCTTAGCTGAAACTGGCAAGCCTTCTAGAATTGCAGCTCGGAACAGAGAGTTGGTTAGTGGGTCAGTTAGAATGTCCCTCTCCGTGTCCCTTCTCCACCTTCTCAATTGATTTTCCACATACACAGCCGCATTCTCTTCCTCACCCAATGGCTCCCCTCTCAGGGTTTTTATATCCATCCGATTGGGGTACATATCCCGTAATGCCTGCCAAATGTCGTGGCGGTATGGGTCCATTAGTGTTCCATCCACATCTGGGTCATATGCTGCGGTCGGGATGCCTGCACGTCTCATCACCTCAGCCATTTGGTCCATTCCCAGCACTTTTGTCAGGAGGGCTTTGATGTCACCCAGCGCCATCCTTTTTCCCATCATTCCAGCCTCCAGCTGTCCAATCCACCTTCCGGCTCCGTCCAAAATATTGGGTAATTCACTAATCAAATTAGGCAAGTCCTGACCTGACCAAGGGATATATTGTAGTCTGCCACCCTTCAGAATCACCGGGAACACCCCTTTCTCTCTGTGATCCTCTGCTGGGTATTTTACAGGTTGGTGTTTTTTTCGCATTGATTTTCTTCGTCCCCCTACCACTAACTGTCTCTCCCCTTCTTCGCTACTATCTTCTGCCTCTCCTTCCATTCCTTCCTCTGTCTTTTCTTTCTCTGGAAATTTCCATGTCCATGCTCCCCCATATTTTCGTCTGTCCCCCCACTTCTGTGTTTCCCAGCACCTTTCCTCTACGTCTCGTTCTTTCTTTCTTCTTTCTTCATTCCGACTCCCTTTCCTTCTGCTTTTTTCTGTGGTGTCTCATTTTCATATTCGTGGGAATTATCTCCCGTTCTCCGCTTACATTCTTTTCTAGCATTCTTCCCGTCCCCTTCTTGTTCCTTATCCTCTTCCCTTTCCATTATCTTTTTTACCCATTCCAAAAGGTCTACCATGTTTACTTCTGCCTCCAACTGTCTTCTCTTTTGGATCAGCCCGTCCAAATTCTCTTCTGCTCTCCTAATCTCTTCCTCAATACCTCGTCTCCTTTCTTCCTCCCTTGGTGCCCATTCCTCCTTTGTCATCTGCTTTATGTCACATTCTCCCTCAAAATTCATTGTGCCTGTTATAACTGGATACAGCCCCATAGAGCTCTGCTCCTCTAAGTATGGGGGCGGGGCTACGTTTGGATCTTCTAATTCTGCTTTGTCCTGAAATTGTACTGGCATTTGCATCCTATCTTTCCCCCATGCCCTCCTTCTCTCTCTCCCTTCTTCTTCAAATAATGCCAATATTTCTAATTCCTTTCATTATCCCTTGTAGCACTTTTGATGTAAAATGTCTTCCCTGATCAGAATCTACATTCTCTACCAAACCATATCTAGGCACTATTTGTTCGAGTACTTCCCTGATGTAAGTGGGCCATGATTTCCCCCATTACTTGTTTATTTATCATTTCTCTTCCATCTGGCAGTACCCATTTTCCTTCCTCAGTTTCCCTAGCTCCCATCTCAGTCAGCTCCTCTTTTTCCTTTTCTGTAAGGATTGGATTCGCTCCACGGGGCATTAGGGAAATAAGGGCCTGCATCCTAATTGGTTGTGGGTTTAGGGTTGCTTTTTTTGCTATTTCATCGGCTAGCTTGTCCACAGGCCTCTCCTTGATCCCTTGGGATATTAAAATGTCCCAAATATAACACCCGTGCTTATCGTCTACTATAAAGAAAAACTTATCCTGTGAGTTCAAGTTCAAGGGGATGGACGAGAACTCGTTAGCTATATCTAATACTATAAATACTTTGTGGGACAATGATAATACCAAAATTTGACATTTGAACTCCAGGGCTGGAGTTTTCTCAGTGACACCAGGATCTGATGTCTTTCCCTGGTGTGAAATATTTAAATTGGTCAATGGATTATTCACTGTTCCTCCCCTCGTTACCGGAGCAAGGTTACAGACCTTCTCCTCAGTATTAAAGTCGCCCCCAGGTGCTGTAAGTTTCATGGTCATACTGCCGGGGGAGGGAGGTAATTTCCCCCCGCAGTAGTCTTCTAACACTTCGTTTTGTTTCTCCAGTTCCCTTACTCTGAATTCTAATTCCTTAATCTTTTTATCCCCACTCCACTTCTTAGTGGAAGTGTCTACTTGTTCAATTAGTCCAGCTAACTGATGCATTAACAATACTGCTATTTTCTTTGTTTGGTTTCTCTTTTCTAACTCTCTAATCTGTGATTCTGTTGTTTTAATTTTCTCCTTGTCGTCAGCCCAATTTTTTTTTTCTACCCAAGACTGAGATGTGTTCAATTAATCCGGTTTAAACCTGTTTAATTAATTCAAACTAAGAGAATTCCAATTATCTTAGTTCTGTCCTTTTTTTTCCAATCATTTCCATTGTTGATCTAGTGGGTGAAATAGATCCCACCCCTAGGTCGCTCTACTCAGAGTCTGGTGATACCTGTTAGGGGTGTTTAGTGCCCTCCGTACCACCACTTACACTCGTGAGCTTACACTATTAAGCCGGCTTTCCCTTATACTCCGGCGATCTCTCAGACAGATTCTTTCTTACTCACGTCTGAACATCACATCCCAGGCATCCTTCTCTAGCCTTTACGCTCACTTCAAACTCCTGAACTCCGCGTAGGAGGCTACCCCTCTTAACAACTGGTCTAAGGCTGGGTGTAAAGACTGATGCCTCCTTGTCTGTACGTGCTCAGCTCAGACCTCTCACACACACTCACACTTTTTCATCACAGGTGAGCCCCTACTGTACTTTGATTCACTCCCTTAAATTTGGTAATCTATTCCGGAGCTCCGGTTGTGGCCATTCAACCGGACCCGTAAACAGATCCCGGGTTTCGGCACCAATTCTTGTAGGTAAAGATACCTCTGAGACTGATTGTGAGTCAAAGTACAGCAGTTTATTTAACAAAAGCCTGATTCAGAAAATCCAAAATAAGATTTATTTTTATCACCTTTAAATATCCTCACTAAATCAAGACCCTTGCACATTCTTACAATTCTGGTACAATAAAACAAAACATCACTTGGAGCACAGATGCACGAAGAAATACTGAAAGCATTCTAATGTGCAATCTACATGTTTAATTATTTCTGCAGCTCTGCCTTTGTAACCAACACAGGCAAGTACAAAATCAAATCTACTGTGTGCCTAAATGGTTAACTCTCCTTACAACTTTAAGATGCAATGTAATGCCACCTTTCCCACTTGGCAGAATTCAAATCTCTGTCCGATCCCTACATAATTTATTAAACTTAAAGCAATTCACTTTGATTGGCTATACCTATTACATCACATGAGGGTCTCAATTACACAGTTACACCCTCTCTCTCTCTCTCTCTCTCTCTGTACCATACAGAGTCAGCCTGCTTGTCTCTTTTTAACCCTTTACTGATGGGAGCTCACTGGCCTCTAATAAATTTGACCATGTTTGATTCGGGTGCCTCATGTCATGACAAATCCCTTTCAATCTCCTAACTGTCCTTCCTCTTTAAATGAGTGTGCCTGCTTCACCACTAGGAGACTTTGTTAGTGTAGTTTCCCCAAGTTGTTAGTTATTACCCTGAATGTGTTCCGAATCTCCCTTTTATTTCTGTTCTCCACGCTGCTGTCTCAGACTAGTCTGTTCAAATTGGTCTTTCACTTCCTTTACTCTAACTGCTCGCCCCCTCCCCTTGTCTCCGATTCCCACTCCTATACCTTTGACTACCGTATTAGGTAAGAGAGTAATCTCTCACAGACCTCTCTCCCTCTCGGTTGACGTCCTTTACCCGAGGTCCTGGGTAGGTTTGGACTGGCAGGCTTCCCTACACTTACTCTCCTTGGGCAAGTCGTAGCCCGGAACCCCGCTCCAAACCGCTCGACTAACCTAGTTGCATCAATTAGCGTTCGGTTTTTTTTTCGTCTCACTTTTTACCCATTCACAGACAATACAGTATTCGCAGCGCGCTTTGCATGCAAAACTCTACCCTTCAGATCAGACTCAGTCTCTCAAAGTGTTTTACACAATTTAGTTTTACCTATGCAGGATGTCTTTTGGGTTGGGGAGATCCAGGACCAGCAGAGAGCCGGGTGCGCCGGGCCTCGAGATCCCTTTTCTGACAACAAGGATTTACATGCAATATAAGTCTGCTTACCTTGCTGTCAGAATGCCGGCTTTGGGATGTCCAGCCCCGGTCGGACCGCCGTCTCCGCCACTCCTTCCAGATGCTATTTTCTGGGTGATCTCGCACCAACCCTGCTCGTCAGCGCCAATTTTGTCGTGGTTCCCCAAGACGACAACTGATTTTAACCGTTTGAAACAGAGAGTCTGAGTTGTAATCCTCCAAGCAGTAGACTTTATTTTCCAGCACAAGAGAATAAAGCCGGGATGTCCGGAACATTCCAAAGAACCATCTGCTTTACAGTCTTTTTATACACATTTCAGCTCCATATCTCAGGATTCTTATCTTATCTTTACAATGCGACCTCATTTAGCCACCACTGTTTCCGTACTGACCCCTTATCTACCCTGCTTGAGATTGGTCACCCATGGTTAGTCTCTTTTCCTCTCGAAACCATGGTAGTTACATCCTTTGCCCTTATCTTTACGGCTCTGCTTGTACAACAATAGTGGTTTAGCTGACTTAGGCCGAATGTGAAGAAAAACATGCTCACTTTATTCTTTCCTGCTTGTTACGATCATATATTAAGCTGGACAGTTGTATAGTACCCATTGCCTTCCCAAGTGACTGCTGTTTACTTTTATTAATGGATAACTGCTGTACTGCTTCTTTGGGTCTCCTGCTTTGATCACATCTACTATACTTCAGCTGTGCTTGATTACATTAGGTTACACACTCATCCCAGCACCCATCTAAATCTACTTTAAGAAAACATTTCACTAATATCTATGATTCCGAATTCCATACCCAGCTCAGGTATAATATTTAATACAGATTTCTCTTACAATATCTCGATCAAATCTCCTCTTAACCTCCTTGTCTCCCTAGAAGAATAATCCCGACCTTTACAATCTATCTCATCCAAACAAACTGAAAGAATGTCAGACCTGTTGGAACTTGCAGAGGCTGAAATGCCTGTGCTCCTGCCCTCTGGGTCCTTTTACTTGCTTCTACTGCAGCCAGACCCTCTGTCACTGACCACTTTCCAAGGTAGGAGACCCTCTCCTAAGGGGTGTGACCGCATCTGAAACGAAGTGTCCAGGAAAGTCTCATCCTCCCTGATATGTTATATAGAACATAGAACACTACAGCACAAACAGGCCCTTTGGCCCACGAGTTGCGCCGATCACATCAACACCTACCAATCTACAGACCTATCTATAACCCCCAATCCCATTAAATTCCATATACTCATCCAGAAGTCTTTTAAAAGACCCCAGCGAGTTCGCCTCCACCACCGACGACGGCAGCCGATTCCATTCACTCACCACCCTCTGAGTGAAAAACTTACCCCTAACATCACTTCTGTACTTCCCTCCCCGCACCTTCAATCTGTGTCCCCTCGTAGCGACTATTTCAACCCGGGGAAATTGCCTCTGAGAATCCACCCTATCTATTCCACTCAACATTTTATAAACTTCTATCAGGTCGCCTCTCAACCTTCGTCTCTCCAGGGAAAAGAGTCCCAGCTCCCTCAACCTAACTTCATGATCCCAGTCCAGGCAACATCCTTGTAAATCTCCTCTGTACCCTTTCAATAGCTTCTACATCCTTCCTATAGTGAGGCGACTAGAACTGCGCACAGTACTCCAAATGAGGCCTGGCAAGGGTCTTATAAAGTCATACAGTGTCCCCAGCTCACTGTTCAGCTCAATGATTCTGAGCCAAATTTCCTCAAGCCTCAGTAGTCTAATGCAGTCATGCTTGCCCTGGATAACATGGATATCCATGAGCTTCTGTATGCTGCAGCCTTGACACATCACCTGTCTTGCCATACCCATGGGCTTTATTTCATTGTTCTGTTGAATTATTTAGTCAGGTTCAATTCCTGACTTGGATCACTGTCTGTGTGGAGTTTGCACATTCTCCCTGTGTCTGTGTGGGTTGCCTCTAGGTGCTTTGGTTTTCTCCCGCAGTCCAAAGATGCGCAGGCTAGGTTGATTGGACAACTATATTAATCCTTAGTGTCTCAGGATGTGATAAGTTAGAGGGATTAGCAGGGTAACTAAGTGGGGTTAGGGCCTGGGTGGAATTGGTGTCAGTGCAGACTAAATAGGCTGAATGACCTCCTTCAGTACTGCAGGGATTCTATGATTTTCTTTTAAATATTTCTTAGTTGTACCACAAACTGTAGGACAAATTTAAACCTTCGGGAAACATTCCTTGACCACTTGTCATAGAATGTCATAGAATCCCTACAATACAAATAGAAGCCATTTTGATCATTGAGTCTGCCCCCACCACAATCCCACCCAGGCTCTAAACCCACAACCCCATGTATTTACCTTATCAGTCTCCCTGACACTTCGGACAATTTAGCATGGCCAATCAACTTAACCTGCACATCTTTGGACTGTGGGAGGAAACCAGAGGAAACCCACGCAGACACGGGGAGAAGGTGCAAACTCCACACAGTCACCCATGGCCGGAATTCAACACCTGGCATTGTGAGGCAGCACTGCTAACCACTGTGACACTGTGCCACTGTTGTGCCACTTACCAGACATTGACCAGATACTCACCAACAGCTCATCTCCTCCCCTGTAGAACAGAGAAACCAATTCCTACAATGTCAAAAAGTTAGAAAAGAAAGGAGTGCCTCCCACCCCCAATTTCTTTCTCTCGCCAAACTTCAACATTTCACATACAGTCGTACACTGTGCTGTTGCACAGTGAAAGTATGAATTGATCTGTTCTGAACCAAATGATTCGCTAAGTCCAGTTACAGCCAGTTTCTTTCATTAACTCAAAAACAGAAAATACTGGGAAAACTCAGCAGGTCTGACAGCATCGATGGAGAAGGAATAGAGCTAATGTTTCACGTCTGGATGACCCTCAGAGCAGCTCTGATGAAAGATCATTCAGATTCGGAACATTGGCTCTGTTCTCTCTCCTCAGATGTTATTGGACCTGCTGAGTTTCCCCAGCATTTTCTGTTTTTATTCCAGATTCCAGTTTTTTTGCCTTTATCCTTCATTAACTCTTTCACCTGCTGCCAATGGACAGCTTCTATCCTGCTTAGGCCCCTGGATGAAACTTAGAATTTAAACAGTACTTACAGTTAAATATTAAACACAAAAATCAGTAATATTAGATTTTTAGAAAGATGTTTAAAATTTCCCATTTTCACCAAAATTCCACACTGCAGTTACACTCTGCTTTAGAAACATATCATAGAATCCCGACAGTGACAATGGGACCACCCAGCCCATCAGTCTGTACTGGCTCTCTGAAGGAGCACCCTACCCAGGCCCTCTACGCCACCTTATCCCAGTAACCCTGCATAGCTACCATGGCCAATCCATTTAAGTTGCATATAGAAACATAGAACATTACAGCACAGTGCAGGCCCTTTGGTCCCCAATGTTGTGCCGAGCTATGTCCAATCCCAAGATCAAGCTATCCCACTCCCTATAATTCTGGTGTGCTCCATGTGTCTATCCAATAACCACTTGAAAGTTCCTAAAGTGTCCGATTCCACTATCACAGCAGGCAGTGCATTCCACACCCCAACCACCCTCTGAGTAAAGAATCCACCTCCAACATCCCTCCTATATCTCCCACCATGAACCTTATAGTTATGCCCCCTAGTAAAAGCTACATCCATCCGAGGAAATAGTCTCTGCACGTCCACTCTATCAATCCCTCTCATCATCTTATAAACTTCTATTAAGTCGCCTCTCATCCTCCTTCGTTCTAAAGGGAAAACAAAGAACAAAGAACAAAGAACAATCCAGCACGGGAAACAGGCCCTTCGGCCCAACAAGCCCGCGCCGCCACATCACCCTGCACCTATTCTACCCTGCATATCACCGAATGGAACCCTACTCAGTCAGATTCAGGGAAGAAATAGTGTCAATTTGGTAAAAACCGATTAGCCTGAGAGCACATTTTTGGGGTGTGGGAGGAAACCGGAGCGCCCGGAGGAAACCCACGCAACCACAGGGAGAATGAGCAAACTCCCACAGACACAGGCCCAAATCCATGTGCCTGCACAGCCAGCAGTGCTAGTCACTGAGCTGTTGCGGCGCCCATCTACCGGTCCAGGATCAAGCACACACACCGACATGAAGTTCTAGGCCACTCCTGGAACTTCCAAGAGCAGCCCAGGCACGACCCGCCGTGTGAATGCCCCTCGTTTGACACGAGGAGGACCTCCACCTGTGGAATAAAGTCAAAATATTAATCTTACAGCCTGCCTTTCCGGTGTCTCCCGAGGTTTAACCCTATTTAATATCCCCTACCATATCCCTCCATTCTCGTTTCACTCATGTGCCTATCTAACTGCATCTTAAAAGAGTCCAATGTTCCTGCCTCCACCACCCGACTCGGTAGCGCGTTCCAGACCCCTACAACTCTCTGCGTAAAGAACCTTCCTCTCACCTCCAAATTATACCTCTCCCCCCTCACCCTTAAATGATGACCTCTCGTGTTTGTATCTAGTCTAGGGAGCAGTCTCTCACTATTAACTCTATCCATTCCCTTCATTATCTTATATACTTCTATCATGTCCCCTCTCAATCTCCGCCTTTCCAAGGAGAATAGTCCCAGTTTCTTCAACCTCTCCTCGTAACCCAGTCCCCCCATGCCAGGCAACATCCTGGTAAACCTCCTCTGCACCCTTTCCAGAGACTCCACGTCCTTCCGGTAGTAAGGTGACCAGAACTGGACGCAGTACTCCAAATGCGGTCTAACCAACGTTCTGTACAACTGAAGCATTAGACAGCAGCTTTTATACTCTATGCCCCTTCCTATAAAGGCCAACATCCCATAAGCCTTCCTAACGACCTTCTCCACTTGTGATGCAACCTTCATGGATTTGTGAACCTGCACTCCCAGGTCCCTCTGTATGTCAATACTCCTAATCGGCCTCCCTTTAATCTCATAGCTCCTCTCTGCATTATTCCGTCCAAAATGCATCACCTCGCATTTGTCAGGATTAAATGCCATCTGCCACCTATCTGCCCACTGCACCAACCTATCTATATCCTGTTGTATCACCTGACACTCCAGTTCCGTACCCGCCAACCCTGCCATCTTGGTGTCATCAGCAAACTTGCTAATCACACCACCTACGCCCTCTTCCAAGTCATTTATGTAGACTACAAAGAGGAGAGGTCCCAGTACTGAGCCCTGCGGCACACCACTGGTCACTGACCTCCAGCCCGACAAGGTCCCTTCCACAACTACCCTCTGTCTCCTATTTCCCAGCCAGTTCTCAATCCACCTAGCTACCTTGCCTCGTATCCCATGCGCCTTAACCTTTTCTACCAGCCTACCGTGAGGGACTTTGTCAAACGCCTTACTGAAATCCATATAGATGACATCAACGGTTCTCCCATCGTCAACCGTTTTTGTCACCTCCTCAAAGAATTCCACCAGATTCGTAAGGCAAGACCTCCCTCTAACAAAGCCATGTTGCGTATCCCTAATCAGATCGCAACGCTCCAAATGCTCATACATCCTACCCCTAAGTATTTTTTCCATTAACTTCCCTACCACCGACGTCAAACTCACCGGTCTATAATTCCCAGGGTTATCCCTACTGCCTTTTTTGAACAACGGGACCACATTTGCTACCCTCCAGTCTTCTGGGACCTCACCTGTGTCCAAAGAAGAGACAAAGATTTGCGCCAGAGGCCCAGCAATTTCATCTTTCGCCTCCCTAAGCAGCCTGGGATAAATACCATCAGGCCCCGGAGCTTTATCCGTCTTTACGCTACCTAAAAGCCCTAGCACTTCCTCTCTCGTAATAACTATATCCTGCAAATAAACCTCCACTCCCTCCAAGAGACCACACGATTCCAAACCCCTCTCCTTTGTGAATACCGACGCAAAGTATTCATTCAGGAGCTCCCCCAGCTCCAGCTCCCTCAACCTTTCCCTCATAAGACCTACCCTCCAAACCAGGCAGCATCCTGGTAAATCTCCTCTGCATTCTCTCCAATGCTTCCACATCCTTCTTATAGTGAGGTAACCAGAACTGAACACAATATTCCAAATGTGGTCTCACCAACGTCCGGTGTAGTTGCAGCATAACTCCACAGCTCTGAAACTCAAACCCCCTGTTAATAACACTATCAGCCTTCTTCACGGCTCTATCCACTTGAGTGGCAACCTTCAGAGATCTGTGGATATGAACCCCAAGGTCTCTCTGTTCCTCCACATTCCTGAGAACTCTGTTGTTGACCCTGTAATCTGCATTCAATTTTGTCCTATGAAAATGAATCACCTCATACTTATTAGTCTGCCCTTTTCAGCCCAGCTCTGCATCCTATCAATGTCTCTTTGCAGCCTGCAAGAGTCCTCCACCTCATCCACTACTCCACCAATCTTGGTGTCATCAGCAAATTTACTAACCCACCCTTCAGCCCCTTCTGCCAAGTCATTGATAAAAATCACAAATAACAGAGGACCCAGCACTGACCCCTGTGGTACACCGCTGGTGACTGGCCTCCAGTCTGAAAATTTTCCCTCCACCACCACCCTCTACTACGATACAGCCAGTTACAGTTATCCAATTGGCCAAATTTCCTTCTATCCCACATCTCCTTATCTTCTTCATTAGTCCAGATATCTTGGGGGTCTGGAAGAAACTCTCACAGATATGAGGAGAACATACAAACTTCACACAGTCACCCAAGGCTGGAATCAAACCTAGTTCCCTGGCATTGTGAGGAAGCAGTGCTAGCTACTGTGCCACTGTTTCTTTTTCCTTTTAACTGTTTGTATTACTTCATGCCAATGTTAAGTTACAATTTTAACCTGACAACCTTCTGTTCCAAATTCTCCACATGCAGATCACTGGAGTGATTCCGGATGTACAACCAAATCCAATGGCAATCAAACCAAATGCTCCTGTAACCACCTGACTTTCTTTGCTGTGTTATTGGTATGTATCAAGCGTCATGTCACAGGAAGCCATAGAAATTATGACGTGCATATTTCTACAGTTCACTTTCACTTAATTGCCTATTCCAATTCAGAGTTGCAAGGGAGTCAGAGCCTATTCTGACAGACACTGGGCATTAGGCAAGGCATACCCAGGACAATTTGCCACTGCATCACACACAGACTAAGGGTCAATTTAACATGGTCAACTGACCTAACATGCACATCTTTGGAACATGGAAGGAAATCGGAGCACTCAAAGAAAATCTATGCAGATATGGGGATGCACTGCAAACTACATACAGTCACCCAAGACCAGAATCTAACCCGGGTCCCTGGCTCTGTAATGCAGCAGTGCTAATCAGTGTGTGCCACTGTGTCACTCTCTTCTATAATTATCTGTTGTGTCCCAAACTATTTTGATCATATTTCTAGCAATTATATTTAGTTACACAAAAACAGCAATTATTCAGATAAATTGACTTTATTTATTCTTCTCTTGTTTAATGGATTTTGATAGCAACAAGTTGTGTTTGAGTTTTTAGAATGAATTAACACAATCATCTGGAATGTAATAGATAATGCTGTCCCAGCATTTTGTAAATTGTAACAAGTTGTCAAATGTCCAGGAAGCCTTGATTAGTTGCTGCAGTGCACGTTATGGGAGACTTCAATTTCCCATAACATCGACTGGAATATCCCTAGGGTAAGGGGTTTGGCTGGATAGGAGTTTGTTAGGTGTGTTCAGGAAGGTTTCCTGACACAGTATGTGGACAAGCCTACGAGGGGAGAGGCTGTCCTTGACCTGGTACTGGCGAATGAACCAGGGCAGGTGATGGATCTCTCGGTAGGAGAGCATCTTGGGAATGGTGACCATAATTCTATCTCCTTCACAATTGCATTGGAACGAGATAGGATCAGGCAGGCTAGGAAGGTGTTTGTCTGGAGTAAGGGGAGATACGAAGAAGTCAGGAAGTTACTTGGACAAATAATCTGGAAGGTTCTTAGGGAAAAGTACCGAAGGAAGGTGGCGGATATTCAAGGAATGTTTGTCTGGCGCTCTGCATGACAATGTTCCGATGAGACAAGGGGGTTTTGGTAGGTCGCGGGAACCGTGGTGCACGAAGGCTGTGTTGAACCTAGTCAGGAGGAAAAGGAAGGTGTACAAAAGGTTCAGGGAACTAGGAGAGGTTAAGGATCTTGAAGCGTATAAGGACTGTAGAAAGGAGGTTAAAAGGGAAATTAGGAGAGCCAGAAGGGGTCATGAGAAGACCTTGCCGGGTAAGATTAAGGAAAATCCCAAGGCCTTCTATAAATATGTGAAAGGTAAAAGGGTGAGAAGGGAAAGGATAGGACCTATAAAAGGTGAAGGGGGAAAGGTCTGTGTGGAACCAGAAGAAATGGCGGAGGTGCTTAATGAGTACTTTGCCTCAGTATTCACAGTGGAAGCTGATCTGGGAGATCTTGCTATGGACTTGCAGCAGATGGAAAAGATTGAGTACGTGGACATTAAGGAGGAGGATGTGTTAGAACTTTTGAATTCTATCAAAATAGATAAGTCGCCGGGACCAGATGGGATGTACCCCAGGATACTGTGGGAGGCCAGGGAAGTGATTGCAGAGCCCCTGGCGATGATCTTTGTGTCGTCAATGGAGACGGGAGAGGTTCCGGAAGATTGGAGGATTGCGGATGTAGTCCCTATTTTCAAGAAAGGGAACAGAGTTAGGCCGGGAAATTACCGCCCGGTGAGTCTGACCTCAGTGGTTGGTAAGCTGATGGAGAGGCTTCTGAGGGACAAGATTTACGAGCATTTGGAGAGGTTTGACATGATCAGGAATAGTCAGCATGGATTTGTCAAGGGCAGGTCGTGCCTTACGAGCCTAGTTGAGTTCTTCGATAATGTGACTGAACACATTGACGAAGGAAGTGCCGTGGACGTAGTGTACATGGACTTCAGCAAGGCGTTTGATAAGGTCCCCCATGCAAGACTTCTTGAGAAGGTGAGAGGGCATGGGATCCAAGGGCCTTTGGCCTTGTGGATCCAGAACTGGCTTGCCTGCAGAAGGCAGAGAGTGGTTGTGGATGGGTCTTTTTCGGAATGGAGGTCAGTCACCAGTGGGGTGCCCCAGGGATCTGTTCTGGGACCCTTGCTGTTTGTCATTTTCATAAATGACCTGGATGAGGAAGTGGAGGGATGGGTTAGCAAGTTCGCTGATGACACGAAGGTCGGTGGTGTTGTGGATGGTCTGGAAGGATGTCAAAAGTTGCAGCAGGACATAGATAGGATGCAGGAATGGGCGGAGAAGTGGCAGATGGACTTCAACGCGGATAAACGTGTAGTCGTCCATTTCGGCAGAACCAACGGGATGAACGAGTACACTATTAAGGGCAGGAGTCTTAGTAGCGTTGAAGAGCAGAAGGATCTCGGGGTCCGGGTCCACAGGACTCTTAAATCGGCCTCGCGGGTGGAGGAGGTGGTCAAGAAGGCGTATGGTGTACTGGCCTTCATTAATCGAGGGATTGAGTTTAGGAGTCGGGAGGTAATGCTGCAACTTTACAGGACCCTTGTCAGGCCTCATTTAGAGTACTGTGCGCAGTTCTGGTCGCCTCACTATAGGAAAGACGTAGAAGCTATTGAAAGGGTGCAGAGGAGATTTACAAGGATGTTGCCTGGACTGGGAGGAATGCCTTATGAAGATAGGTTGAGGGAGGTGGGACTCTTTTCCCTGGAGAGGCGAAGGTTGAGAGGCGACAAGATAGAAGTTTATAAAATGTTGAGAGGAATAGATAGGGTGGACTCTCAGAGGCTATTTCCCCGGGTTGAAATGGTCGCTACGAGAGGACACAGATTTAAGGTGCGGGGAGGGAAGTACAGAGGTGATGTTAGGGGTAAGTGTTTCACTCAGAGGGTGGTGAGTGAATGGAATTGGCTGCCGTCATCGGTGGTGGAGGCGATCTCGCTGGGGTCTTTTAAAAGACTTCTGGATGAGTATATGGGGTTTAATGGGATTGGGGGTTATAGATAGGTCTATAGATTGGTGGGGTTGATGTGATCGGCGCAACTCGAGGGCCGAAGGGCCTGTTTGTGCTGTAATGTTCTATGTTCTATGTTATAAGAGATGGTACACATGGCTGTCCCTGTTTGTCGGTGGCAGGAGTGAATGTTTATGGAGTCCATTATTAAGGATTTCATAACTTAGCATTTGGAAAGCACTGGTATAATCAGGCAAAGCCAGCATGGATTTACAAAGGGGAAATGAATCAAGTTTGATGAATCTATTGGAATTCATTGAGGATGTAAATAGTGGAGTTGACCAAGGAGGATGTGGTTTATTTAGATCTTTAGAAAGCTGTCAGCAACGTCTCACATTGCAGACTAATGTATAAAGCGCATTTAGAACATAGAACATTACAGTGCAGTACAGGCCCTTCAGCCCTCGATGTTGTGCCAACCTGTGGAGTCAATCTAATGAACCTAAACGATTCCAATGTTATCCATATGCCTATCCACTGACCATTTGAACGCCCTTAAAGTTGGTGAACCCACAACTGCTGCAGGCAGGGCATTCCACGCCCTTACTACCCTCTGAGTAAAGAACCTACCTCTGACATCCATCCTATAATTATCACCCCTTAATTTAAAGCTATGTCCCCTCGTGTTAGCCGTCACCATCCAAGGAAAAAGGCTTTCACTGTCCACCCTATCTAACCCTCTGATCATCTTATGTGCCTCAATTAGGTCACCTCTTAACTTTCTTCTTTCTAACGAAAACAACCTCAAGTCCCTCAGCCTTTTCTGATAAAACCTTCCCACCATACCAGGCAACATTCTGGTAAACCTCCTCTGCACCCTTTCCAATGCCTCCACATCTTTCTTATAATGCGGCGACCAGAACTGTACACAATACTCCAAGTGCGGCTGCACCAGAGTTTTGTACAGTTGCAACATGATCTCACGGCTCCGAAATTCAATCCCTCTACCAATAAAAGCTAACACACCAAACACCTTCTTAATTACCTTATCAACCTGGGTGCCAACTTTCAGGGATCTATGCACATGTACACCGAGATTTCTCTGCTCGTCGACACTACCAAGAGTCCTTCCATTAGCCCGAGATTCTGTACTCCTGTTACTCTTACCAAAGTGAATCACCTCACACTTTTCCGTATTAAACTCCATTTGCCATCTCTCAGCCCAGCTCTGCAGCTTATCTATGTCCCTCTGCAAACTGTAACATCCATCCTCACTGTCTACAACTCCTCTGACTTTGGTGTTGTCAGCAAATTTACTAACCCATCCTTCTACACCCTCATCTAGTCATTTATAAAAATGACAAACAGCAGTGGCCCCAAAACAGATCCTTGAGGTACACCACTTGTAACTGCACTCCAGGTTGAATATTTCCCATCAACCACCACCCTCTGTCTTCTATCAGCTAGTCAATTCCTGATCCAAACTGCTAAATCACCCTCAATCCCATGCATTTTCTGCAGTCGCCGACCATGGGGAACCTTATCAAACGCTTTACTAAAATCCATATACACCACGTGAACTGCCTTACCCTTATCCACCTCTTTGGTCACCTTTTTAAAAAACTCGATAAGGTTTGTGAGGCACGACCTACCCTTCACAAAACCATGTTGACTATCCCTAATCAATTTATTTCCCTCTAGATGGTTATAAATCCTATCCCTTATAATTCTTTCCAAAACTTTGCCGACAACAGAAGTAAGGCTCACTGGTCTATAATCCCCAGAATGGTCTCTACTCCCCTTCTTGAACAAGGGCACAACATTTGCTATCCTCCAGTCTTCCGGCACCATACCTGTAGCCAATGATGACATGAAGATCAAAGCCAAAGGCTCTGCAATCTCCTCCCTAGCATCCCAGAGAATCCTAGGGTAAATCCCATCTGGCCCAGGGGACTTATCTAGTTTCATACTCTCAAGAATTGCTAACACCTCCTCCTTATGTACCTCAATCCCGTCTAGTCTAAAAGCCTGTATCTTGGTATTCTCCTTGACTACATTGACTTTTTCCTGCATGAATACTGACGAAAAATATTCATTTAGTGCCTCTCCTATCTCTTCAGGCTCCATGCACAACTTCCCACTACTGTCTCTGACTGGCCCTAATCTTGCCCTAACCAATCTTTTATTCTTGACATACCTATAGAAAACTTTAGGGTTCTCCTTGATCCTACCTGCCAAAGTCTTCTCATGTCCTCTTCTAGCTCTTCTTAACACTCTCTTTAGCTCCTTTCTGGCTAATTTGTAACTCTCCAGAGCCCTAACTGAGCCTTCATGTCTCATAGAACATAGAACATTACAGCACAAACAGGCCCTTCGGCCCTCGAGTTGCGCCGATCGCATCAACCCCACCAATCTATAGACCTATCTATAACCCCCAATCCCATTAAACCCCATATACTCATCCAGAAGTCTTTTAAAAGACCCCAGCGAGATCGCCTCCACCACCGACGACGGCAGCCGATTCCAATCACTCACTACCCTCTGAGTGAAAAACTTACCCCTAACATCACCTCTGTACTTCCCTCCCCGCACCTTAAATCTGTGTCCTCTCGTAGCGACCATTTCAACCCGGGGAAATAGCCTCTGAGAGTCCACCCTATCTATTCCTCTCAACATTTTATAAACTTCTATCAGGTCGCCTCTCAACCTTCGCCTCTCCAGGGAAAAGAGTCCCAGCTCCCTCAACCTATCTTCATAAGGCATGCCTCCCAGTCCAGGCAACATCCTTGTAAATCTCCTCTGCACCCTTTCAATAGCTTCTACGTCTTTCCTATAGTGAGGCGACCAGAACTGCGCACAGTACTCCAAATGAGGCCTGACAAGGGTCCTGTAAAGTTGCAGCATTACCTCCCGACTCCTAAACTCAATCCCTCGATTAATGAAGGCCAGTACACCATACGCCTTCTTGACCACCTTCTCCACCTGCGAGGCCGATTTAAGAGTCCTGTGAACCCGGACCCCGAGATCCTTCTGCTCTTCAACGCTACTAAGACCCCTGCCCTTAATAGTGTACTCGTTCATCCCGTTGGTTCTGCCGAAATGGACTACTACACATTTATCCGCGTTGAAGTCCATCTGCCACTTCTCCGCCCATTCCTGCATCCTATCTATGTCCTGCTGCAACTTTTGACATCCTTCCAGACCATCCACAACACCGCCGACCTTCGTGTCATCAGCGAACTTGCTAACCCATCCCTCCACTTCCTCATCCAGGTCATTTATGAAAATGACAAACAACAAGGGTCCCAGAACAGATCCCTGGGGCACCCCACTGGTGACTGACCTCCATTCCGAAAAAGACCCATCCACAACCACTCTCTGCCTTCTGCAGGCAAGCCAGTTCTGGATCCACAAGGCCAAAGGCCCTTGGATCCCATGCCCTCTCACCTTCTCAAGAAGTCTTGCATGGGGGACCTTATCAAAAGCCTTGCTGAAGTCCATGTACACTACGTCCACGGCACTTCCTTCGTCAATGTGTTCAGTCACATTATCGAAGAACTCAACTAGGCTCGTAAGGCACGACCTGCCCTTGACAAATCCATGCTGACTATTCCTGATCATGTCAAACCTCTCCAAATGGTCGTAAATCTTGTCCCTCAGAAGCCTCTCCATCAGCTTACCAACCACTGAGGTCAGACTCACCGGGCGGTAATTTCCCGGGCTATCTCTGTTCCCTTTCTTGAAAATAGGGACTACATCCGCAATCCTCCAATCTTCCGGAACCTCTCCCGTCTCCATTGACGACGCAAAGATCATCGCCAAGGGCTCTGCAATCACTTCCCTGGCCTCCCACAGTATCCTGGGGTACATCCCATCTGGTCCCGGCGACTTATCTACCTTGATAGAATTCAAAAGTTCTAACACATCCTCCTCTTTAATGTCCACGTACTCAATCTTTTCCACCTGCTGCAAGTCCATAGCAAGATCTCCCAAATCAGCTTCCACTGTGAATACTGATGCAAAGTACTCATTAAGCACCTCCGCCATTTCTTCTGGTTCTACACAGACCTTTCCCCCTTCATCTTTTATAGGTCCTATCCTTTCCCTTCTCATCTTTACATAAGCCTCCTCCTTCCTCTTCATGAGAGATTCAACTTCTTTATTACACCATGGTTCCCTCGCTCGACCACTTCCTCCCTGCCTGACAGGTACATATTTATCAAGGACTCGCAGTAGCTGCTCCTTGAACAAGCTCCACGTTTCAGTTGTTCCCAGCCCCTGCAGTTTCCTACTCCAATCTACGTATCCTAAATCTCACCTAATAGCCTCATAGTTACCTTTCCCCCAGCTATAACTTCTGCCCTTTGGTATATACCTATCCCTTTCCATCACTAAGGTGAACGTAACCGAATTGTGGTCACTATCACCAAAATGCTCACCTACCTCCAAGTCTAACACCTGGTCTGGTTCATTACCCAGTACCAAATCCAATGTAGCTTCACCTCTTGTTGGCCTATCTACATACTGTGTCAGGAAACCTTCCTGCAAACATTGAACAGAAACTGACCCCTCTACCGTGCTTGAGCTGTAGCTTTTCCAATCGCTATTTGTAAAGTTAAAGTCCCCCATAACAACTATCCTGTTATTCTCGCACCTATCCAGGATCATCTTTGCAATCCTCTCCTCTACATCTCTGGAACTTTTTGGAGGCCTATAAAAAACTCCCAGCATGGTGACCTCTCCTTTCTTGTTTCTAATCTCAGCCCATACTACCTCAATAGACAGGTCCACATCAAACGTCCTTTCTGCCACCGTAATGCAGTTCTTGACTAACAATGCCACGCCTCCCCCCTCTTCCACCACCTTCTCTGCTCTGACTGAAACATCTGAACCCCGGAACCTGCAACAACCATTCCTGTCCCTGCTCTATCATGTCTCTGAAATGGCCACAACATCAAAGTCCCAGGCACCAATCCAGCCTGCAAGTTCATCCACCTTATTGCGTATGCTCCTCACATTAAAGAACACACTTCAACCCACCCTCCCGCCTGCCAATACTCTGCTGCGACCTGGAAACCTTATCCATGACCTCCCTATTCTCATCCTCCGGTACACTGGAGCTACAATTCAGGTTCCCATCCCCTCTCTGAATCAGTTTAAACCACCCCCCCCCCCCGAATAGCATTGGCAAATTTTCCCCCCCAAGATATTAGAACCTCTCTGGTTCAGGTGCAGACCATCCCTTTTTTAGAGGTCCCACCTTCCCCAGAATGAGCCCCAATTGCCCAAGTACCTGAAACCCTCCCTCCTGCACTATCCCTTTAGCCACGAGTTCAAATGTTCTCTCTCTCTATCCTTCTCCATGCTATCCCGTGGCATGGGTAACAAACCAGAGATAACAACTCTGTTTGTTTTAGCCCTAAGCCCCTGAATTTCTGCCTTACATCCCCATCCCTTTTCCTACCTATGTCATGGGTGCCTACATGAGCCACAACTTGGGGCTGGTTCTCCTCCCCCTTAAGGATTTCGAACACTCAATCAGAGATATCATGGACCCCGGCACCTGGGAGGCAACATACCAACCGCGAGTCTTGCTTGTTCCCACAGACTGTCCTATCTATCCCCTTAACTATGGAATCCCCAATCAGTAATCCTGTTCTTTTCTTCCCCCTTCCCACCTGAGCATCAGGGACAGGCTCTACCCCTGAGACCTGTACTCCATGGCTTACCCCTGTTGAGTCTTCCTCCCCAACAGCATCCAAAACAGAGTACTTATTTTGGAGAGGAACAGCCTCAGGGGATCGCTGCTCTGACTGCTTCTTACCCCTTCTAGCAGTCACCCATGCATCACTGTTAGGAGTAACTATCTCCCTGAAACTTTTGTCGATAGCTGCCCCTGCTTCCTGAATAATTCTTAGTTCCTCCAGTTCCAGCTCCAGGTCCCTAACACGGTCCTCAAGGAGCTGCAAATGGATGCACCTCCTGCAGGTGTAATCAGCCGGGACACTACCAGTGTCCCTCACCTCGAAACATCCCACAGGAGGAACATCGCACTGCCTGCACTGCCATTCCTATTACTTCTCTTACCAAGAAACAACAAAAAAAGTACCTGCTCTCATTCCGAGTCACTCTCCTTTTTTTAGGTTAGAGGAGGGGGGAGGGTGGAATACTCTACGCGTGTAGAGTATCAGGATTCCTCACCATTCCAATTTATGGGGGTCCAGAAAAAAAACTACTACCCAGGCCTCCTTGTGATGACTTCCATTTAAAATTTAAAAAAAAACTAAAGACGCTAGTTTAAAAAAAAACACAGTAGTTTACCCACAAGCTCTCCTCTCACCAATCGCTACCTCTCTGATGTGCTCCCAAGGAACAATGAGTATCTTGACATGGATAGAAAGCTGGTTAGCAGTTAGAAAGCAAAGAAACAAGAAGATCGTGAGAGGATAGAAGAAGGAGATTATGCGTATTGACCAAAGGAAATGGGTAAGATCCTTAATGAGTTTGCATTGGTACTCACAAAGTGAAGGACAGGTTGATTGGCAGTGTCTCAGAGGGATATGTAAACCCTTTAGAACAAGTCATCATTACGAGGGAGGAAGTGTTTGGTGTATTAACAAGCATTAAGGTTGACAAATCCCCAGGGTGTGTTGGCATCTATCCTAGATTACTGAGGGAGACAGCTGTGCAGAAAGAGGACACCTTGAAACAATTATGTAATGAGACACTGTGGGTAGAACTCAGAAACAGGAAGGGGCAGTCACTATGATTGGGGTGTACTACAGGCCTCCCAACAGCCCATGGGCAGTTGAGGAACGGATATGTAAGCAGATTCTGAACTGATGTAGAATAGAGTTGTTTAATTCCTCATATTGACTGGAAATCTGTTTGGGCTAAGAGTCCGGATGGTGAGGAATTTGTTAAATGTCCAGGAAGGCTTTTTGGAACAATGTGTGGATAGTCCAACTATCGAAGATCTTATACTGGACCTAGTACTAGGTAATGAGCCTGGCCAGTTCATCAAATTTACACGGTGAACAGTAACCACAATTTCGTAAGCTTTCGGTACTGATGGAAAAGGACGAGTGCTTAACCTAGGGTTAAGGTGCTAAATTGGAGAAGGCTAACTACAACCAAATGAGGCAGGATTTGGAGGCTGTTGTTTGGGAGAGGCTGTTTGAGTGCAGCTTTGTCCTGGATGGTGTTGAGCTGTTGGAACTGCAGTTTTGACTGATTCCAGTTTTGTTATCATTACTTGATGTCACACTCAGTTAAAAACTGCCTCGATGTTAGGAGCAGTTGCTCTCACCTTACCTCTGGAATTCATGTTTGAACCAAGGCTGCAATGAGGTCAGTAACTGAGTGACCCTGGCAGAACCAAACTGAGCATCAGTGAGCAGGTTACTGCAAAGCAAATGCTGTTTGATAGCAGTGTTGATGATCCATCCCATCACTTTACTGATGAGCATGAGCAGACTGATGGGATGATAATTAGCTTGGTGATTTTTGTGTACAAGGTATACCTAGGCAATGTTCAACATTGCCGAATAGCTGTACTGGAACAGCTTGTCTAGGGGTGTGGCAAGTTCTGGAGATCAAGTCTTTAGTATTATTGCCAGAATTTTGTCAGGGCTCTAGTCTTCACAGTATCCAGTGCTTTTAACCATTTCTTGATATCATGTGGAGTGAATTGAATTGGCTGAAGACATCTATGATAATGGGGACTCCTGAGATGGGTCATCAACTGAGAGTTCTGGCTAAAGATTGTGGCGAGTGCTTTATCTTTTGCAGTGATGTGCTGGGCTAGTCCATCATTGAGGATGGGAATATTTGTGGAGTCTTCTCCTTGAGTGTGTTGTTTAATTGTCCATCATTATTCACAGCTGGATGTAGCTGAACTGCAGATCTTAGATGTGATCCATTGATGTGGAATAGTAAAAGTAAGCATTTCCTCTATCTGGCAGTGGGTATTCCCAACATTTTGACTATTAGGCAGTGTGTCATCCCAGCACTCCCTCTATTTCACTGTGAGTATTCCCAGCATTTCAATATTAGGTGGTGTTTCCAAAATTTGCCTCTATCAGGCACTAGGTATTCCCAGCATTTGTTCTATCATGTAGTGGGTTTTCCCAAAATTTCCGTTATCAGACAGTGAATGCTCGCAACATTTCTGCAATCAGGCAGTGAGTATTCCCAACCATTCCTCTATCAGGAAGTGTGTATTTCCTGAGTATCACAGAATTTCCTGAGTATTACAGAAACTACAGTGCAGAAGAGGCCTGATGCATGAAAGGCCGTGACCAGCCCATCTAATCCCACTTGCCCAGAACTTGGCCTATAGCCTTAAATGTTGTAACATGGCAAGTACTCAACCAGGTCCTTTTTAAAGGATGTGAGGCATCCCACATCTACAACCAGACTGTCATCGCCCTCTGGGTAAAAAAGTTTTTCCTCAAATCCCCCCTAAACCTACCACCCCTCACTTTGAACTGTTTCCATGTTGTAAACCTCAATGACTCTAAGTGCAATCAAATCCTTCCTATAATGTGGCGATCAGAACTGCACATTGTACTCCAGCAGTGGTCTCACAATCCCACATGGACTCTCTGCTTTTGTAATCTATACCCTGATTGATAAAGGTAAGTGTCCCATTTTTTTCACCACCCTATTTACCTGTCTTTCTGCCTTCAGAGTTCTATGAACAAACATACCAAGGTCCCTTTGTTCTTCAGAACTTCCCTGTGTCAGACCTTTCGTAATATACTTATTTGTCAAATTACTTCTTCCGAAGTGCATCATCTCAAAAATTTTCAGGGATAAATTCCATTTGTCACTTTTACACCCATTTGACAATCTCATCTGTATCTTCCTGAAACCCAAGACACTTAAACTCACTGTTAACCCACCCAGCCAACCACCCACCCTGTATTCCACATGCATTTGCCTTCTTAACAAGTTTGCCATTTGTGATCTTATCAAAGGTTTTGCTGAAATCCATGCAAACTACATCAACCGCACTATCCTCAGCCACATATTTGATTATATGCAGAAAAATGCAATCATATTTGTTAGGCATGGCCTCTCTCCGACAACATTCCCAGTATTCTCCTATCAGACAGTGAGTTTTCACAGCATCCCTGTATAAGACAGTGTGTATCCCCAGCATTTCTTCCTTCATACAGTCAGTATTCCTAGCATTTCCTCTATCAGACAATGAGTATTCTCAGCATTCCTGTATCAGGAAGTATGTATTCCCAGCATTTCTTCAGATGGTGTATATTCCCAGTATTCCTCTATTAGACAGTGTATATTCCCTATATTTCCTCGAAAAGAGAGTGTGTATTCCCAGCATTTTCTCTGTCGGGCACTTTGTATTCCTAGCATTTCCTCTGTCAGGTAATGTGTATTCCCAGCATTTGGTCAGTCAGGCAGTGTCTCTTCCCAGTAATTCTGCTGTCAGAAAATGTGTTCCCAGCATTACCCCAATCAGACTGTCTGTACTCCCAGTATTTCCTGTTTATTGCTAGCATTTCCTCTATCAGACAGTGCGTATTCCATGTATATCATAAGAACATAAGAACATAATAAATAGGAGCAGGAGTAGGCCATCTAGCCCTTCGAGCCTGCCCCACCATTCAATAAGATCATGGCTGATCTGTCGTGGCTCAGTTCCACCTTCCCGCCCTCTCCCCATAACCCTTAATCCCCTCTCTTATCAAAAACCCATCAACCCACATCTTAAAAATATTTAGCGAGGCAGCCTCCACCACTTCAACGGGCAGAAAATTCCAGAGATTCAGCACCCTTTGAGTGAAGAAGTTCCTCCTCAACTCCATTCTAAACCGCCCCCCCTTTATCTTGAGGCTGTGCCCCCTAGTCCTATTATCCTTTCTGAGCGGGAAGGGTCTCTCCACCTCTATCCTATCCATCCCATTCATCATCTTATACGTCTCAATGAGATCTCCCCTCATTCTTCTAAACTCTAACGAGTACAAGCCTAGTTTATTCAGCCTCTCCTCATAGCTCAACCCCCTCAACTCCGGCATCAGTCTAGCAAACCTCCTCTGCACTCCCTCCAAGACCAAAATATCCTTGCGTAAGTACGGCGCCCAAAACTGCACACAGTACTCCAGCTGGGGCCTCACCAATGCCCTATACAGCTGCAGCAAGACCTCCCTACTTTTATATTCAATCCCCCTCGCTATGAAGGCCAGCATCCCATTCGCCTTCCTGACCACCTGCTGCACCTGCAGGCTGGGTTTTTGCGACTCATGCACAAGGACCCCGAGGTCCCTCTGCACCGTCGCCTGCTGCAGTTTTTCGCCACGTAAGTGATAATCCTTCCTACCATTATTCCTACCAAAGTGGACCACCTCACACTTGCCAACATTAAATTCCATTTGCCATTTCCTGGCCCATTCGCCCAGCCTATCTAGATCCTTCTGTAGACTCTCCACACCCTCCGCACAATTTGCCTTTCCTCCAATCTTGGTGTCATCAGCAAATTTCGACACCCTACACTCGGTTCCCTCCTCCAGATCATCTATTTAAATGGTAAATAGCTGAGGCCCCAGCACCGACCCCTGGGGCACTCCACTAGTCACCATCCACCAATCCGAATAGCACCCGTTGACCCCCACTCTCTGCCTCCTATTTGACAACCAATCCTCTATCCACACTAACACCCTACCCCCAACTCCCTGTCCCCTGACCTTCTGCAATAACCTCCTGTGAGGTACCTTGTCAAACGCCTTCTGAAAATCCAGAAAGGCCACATCCACCGGCTCTCCTCTATCCACCGCCCTAGACACATCCTCATAGAACTCCAGTAAATTTGTCAGACACGACTTCCCTTTAATGAAACCGTGCTATCAAGCAATTCCTCTCAAGATGCCTCGCTAGTTCCTCCTTGATGACGGATTCTAACATTTTACCTACAACAGACGTTAAACTAATCGGCCTATAATTCCCTGCCTTTTGCCTGGCACCTTTCTTAAACAACGGCGTAACTTCAGCCGCTTTCCAATCTTCCAGCACTTCCCCGGAATCCAGCGACGTCTGGAAAATAACCACCAAGGCATCCACTATCACCTCCGCCATTTCTTTCAGAACCCTCGGATGCATTCCATCCGGTCCTGGGGACTTGTCCACAATCAGCCCCTCCAGTCTGTCGAGCACCACCTCTCTAGTAACAGTAATGTCATTAAGACCCTCCAGTCCTACCACCTTTCCATTGCTAACACCTGGCAAATTATTCACATCCTCCTCCGTGAAGACGGAAACTAAAAAGTTATTCAAGACCTTAGCCATATTCCCATCCCCTACCACTAAGTCCCCCTTCTCATCCTCTATCAGAGAATGTGTTTTTCCAATATTTCTGCTACCATGCAGTGTGTATTCCCAGCATTTTCTCTGTCAGACAGTGTGTAAGCACAGTAAGAAGTGTCACATCACCAGGTTAAAGTCCAACAGGTTTATTTGGTACCAAACGCCACTAGCTTTCGGAGCTTTGCCCCTTCGTCAGGTGAGTGGGGAGTTCTGATCACTAACAGGACATGTAAAGGCACACACTCAGTTTACAGAATACTGATTAGAATGCAAGTCTTTACAGCTAATCAAGTCTTAAAGGTGCAGACAATGTGAGTGGAGGTAGCATTAAGCATAGGTTAAAGAGATGTGTATTATCTCCAGACAGTACAGTAAGTGAGGTTTTGCAAACCCAGGCAAGTCATGGGGGTTACAAATAGTTGACATGAGCCTAAGATCCGAGTTGAGACCGTCCTCATTTGTGTGGAACTTGGCTATCAGCCTCTGCTCAGCGACTCTGCGCTGTCATGTGTCATGAAGGCCGCCTTGGAGAACATTTACCCGAAGACCAGAGGCCGAATGCCCGTGACTGCTGAAGTGTTCACCAACAGGAAGAGAACAGCCTTGCCTGGTGATTGTTGAGTGATGTTTATTCGTCAGTTACCATAGCGTCTGCATGGTCTCCCCAATGTACCATGCTTCGGGACATCTTTCCTGCAGCGTATCAGGTAGACAACGTTGGCTGAGTTGCAAGAGTATCTGGTGGATGGTGTTCTCATGTGTGATGATGGTATCCATGTCGATGATCCGGCATGTCTTGCAGAGGTTGCTGTGGCAGGGTTGTGTGGTATTGTGGTCACTGTTCTCCGAAGGCTGGGTAGTTTGCTGCGAACAATGGTCTGTTTGAGATTGTGTGTTTGAAGGCAAGAAGTGGGGGTGTGGGGATGGCTTTGGCAAGATGTTAGTCTTCATCAATGACATGTTGAAGACTCCGGAGAAGATGTCGTAGCTTCTCCGCTCCAGGGAGTACTGGATGACAAAGTCATCGTGTCCCATGTTTGTCTTCTGTCAGTGCGGTTTTTCGCTGTGGCACATCAGGACTGTCAATTGATGAGTTGAGTGCTATATCCTGTTCTTATGAGGGCATCTTTCAGTGCCTGGAGGTGTCTGTTGCGATCCTCCTCATCTGAGCAGATCCTGTGTATGTGGAGGGCTTGTCCATAGGGAATGGCTTCTTTAATGTGTTTAGGGTGGAAGCTGGAGAAGTGGAGCATCATGAGGTTATTTATCCCTGGTCTTGCGGTACAGTGAGGTGCTGAGGTGACTGTCCTTAATGGAGATGTGTGTGTCCAAGAATGTAACTGATTCTGGAGAATAGTCCATGGTGAGCCTGATGGTGAGATGGAACTTGTTGATGTCATCATATAGTTGTTTCAGTTCACCATGGGTCCAAAGGAAGAAAATGTCATCAATATATCTACTGTATAGCATCGGTTGAAGGTCCTGTGCAATGAAGAAGTCTTGTTCGAGTCTGTGCATGAAGATGTTGGCATATTGAGGTGTAAATTTGATCTCCATGGTTGTTCTGTGCATCTGAATGAAGAACTGGTTCTTGAAGCTAAAGACATTGTGGTCCAGGATGAAGTGGATGAGTTGTAAAATTGCATCTGGAAACTAGCAGTTGTCGGTGTTGAGTACTGAGGTAGTTGCTGCAATATCGTGGGGGATGCTGGTGTAGAGTGCTAAGACATCCATTGTGACGAGGAGAGCTCCTGGTTCAACTGCTCCATGTGTGCTGAGTTTCTGTGGGAAGTCCACAGTGTCGCAATAAAAGCTGGGGGTTCTTTGTACAATAGGTTTCAGGATGCCCTCGACGTAGCTGGAGAGGCTCTCGCACAGGGTCCCATTGCCCGATACGATACGCAGTGCAGCAACAGAAGAGTCCAGTTGGACTCCTCTGGAAGGCTGCTTCCCTCGACTTGACATGTATGCTTAAGTCATCAGGAGGTGCGTCAACACCAGATTCATCAACTGCACTCACAAGACAGCCCTGAACAACACCCAAGCACAATGCAACATAGATTTTGTCCATCAGGGAATGTATTTTCCCAGTATTTCTGCTATATGGCAGTGTGTATTCCCAATATTTCTTCATCAGGCAATGAGCATTCCCAGCATTTCTTCTGTCAGGTGTAAAGTCATCGAGATTTATAGCATGGAAACAGGCTCTTTGGCCAACTTGTCCATACTGCCCTTTTTATTAACCACTAAGCTAGTCCTACTTACCGAGTTTGGCCCATATCCCTCTATATCCATCTTACCCATGGAACTGTTCTAAATGCTTTTTAAAAGATAAAATTGTACCCACCTCTAGTACTACCTCTGGCAGCTTGTTTCAGACACTCACCATCTCTGTGTGAAAGAATTGCCCCTCTGGACCCTTTTGTATTTCTTCCATCTTAAATCCATGCCCTCTAATTTTAAACTTCCCGACCTTTGAGAAAAGATGTTGAGCATCTAGTTGACCTATGCTCCTCATTATTTTATAGACCTCTATAAGTTCACTCCTAAGCCTTTTATGGTCCAGGGAAAAATGTTCCTGTCTATCCAACCTCTCTTTATAACTCAAACCAACAAGTCCTGGCAGCGTGGTAGTAAATTTTTTCTGCATTCTTTCTAGTTTAATAATATATTTTCTATCTTAGAGTGACCAGAACTGCACATGGTCAGTCACCAGTGGGGTGCCCCAGGGATCTGTTCTGGGACCATTGCTGTTTGTCATTTTCATAAATGACCTGGATGAGGAAGTGGAGGGATGGGTTAGCAAGTTCGCTGATGACACGAAGGTCGGCGGTGTTGTGGATGGTCTGGAAGGATGTCAAAAGTTGCAGCAGGACATAGATAGGATGCAGGAATGGGCGGAGAAGTGGCAGATGGACTTCAACGCGGATAAATGTGTAGTCGTCCATTTCGGCAGAACCAACGGGATGAACGAGTACACTATTAAGGGCAGGGGTCTTAGTAGCGTTGAAGAGCAGAAGGATCTCGGGGTCCGGGTTCACAGGACTCTTAAATCGGCCTCGCAGGTGGAGGAGGTGGTCAAGAAGGCGTATGGTGTACTGGCCTTCATTAATCGAGGGATTGAGTTTAGGAGTCGGGAGGTAATGCTGCAACTTTACAGGACCCTCGTCAGGCCTCATTTGGAGTACTGTGCGCAGTTCTGGTCGCCTCACTATAGGAAAGACGTAGAAGCTATTGAAAGGGTGCAGAGGAGATTTACAAGGATGTTGCCTGGACTGGGAGGCATGCCTTATGAAGATAGGTTGAGGGAGCTGGGACTCTTTTCCCTGGAGAGGCGAAGGTTGAGAGGCGACCTGATAGAAGTTTATAAAATGTTGAGAGGAATAGATAGGGTAGACTCTCAGAGGCTATTTCCCCGGGTTAAAATGGTCGCTACGAGAGGACACAGATTTAAGGTGCGGGGAGGGAAGTACAGAGGTGATGTTAGGGGTAAGTTTTTCACTCAGAGGGTGGTGAGTGAATGGAATCGGCTGCCGTCGTCGGTGGTGGAGGCGAACTCGCTGGAGTCTTTTAAAAGACTTCTGGATGAGTATATGGGGTTTAATGGGATTGGGGGTTATAGATAGGTCTATAGATTGGTGGGGTTGATGTGATCGGCGCAACTCGAGGGCCGAAGGGCCTGTTTGTGCTGTAATGTTCTATGTTCTATGGTCCAAGTGTGGCCTTACTAATATCTTATACAACTTCAACAAGATGTCCCAACTCCTGTATTCAATGTTCTGAAACAGAAAGAAATCCCACCACACCATCTTAAAGTCCAAACAGGTTTATTTGTAGCAAAAGCCGCAAATTTTCGGGACAGCCTGTCCCTTTGTCAGGTCCCAACCAGCTGACGAAAGGACAGCCTGTCCCGAAAGCCTGTGGCTTTTGTTACAAATAAACCTGATTGGACTTTAAGATGGTGTGATGGGATTTCTTTCCGTTTTACCCCAGTCCAACGCAGGCATCTCCATTCCAATGTTCTGACCAATGAAACCAAGCATGCCAAATACCTTCTTCACCACTCTGTCTACCTGTGAATTCACTTCCAAGGAGCTGTGAACCTCTACCCCTTAAGAACATAAGAACATAAGAAATAGGAGCAGGAGTAGGCCATCTGGCCCTTCGAGCCTGCCCCGCCATTCAATAAGATCATGGCTGATCTGTCGTGACTCAGCTCCACCTTCCCGCCCTCTCCCCATAACCCTTAATCCCTTCTCTTATCAAAAACCCATCAACCCGTTTCTTAAAAATATTTAGCGAGGCAGCCTCCACCACTTCAACGGGCAGAGAATTCCAGAGATTCACCACCCTTTGAGTGAAGAAGTTCCTCCTCAACTCTGTTCTAAACCGCCCCCCCTTTATCTTGAGGCTGTGCCCCCTAGTCCTACTGTCTTTTTTGAGCGGGAACAGTCTCTCCACCTCTATCCTATCCATCCCATTCATCATCTTATACGTCTCAATGAGATCTCCCCTCATTCTTCTAAACTCTAACGAGTACAAGCCTAGTTTATTCAGCCTCTCCTCATAGCTCAATCCCCTCAACTCCGGTATCAGCCGAGTAAACCTCCTCTGCACTCCCTCCAGGGCCAAAACATCCTTGCGCAGGTGCGGCGCCCAAAACTGCACACAGTACTCCAGCTGCGGCCTCACCAATGCCCTATACAGCTGCAGCAAGACCTCCCTACTTTTATATTCAATCCCCTTCGCTATGAAGGCCAGCATCCCATTCGCCTTCCTGACCACCTGCTGCACCTGCAAGCTGGGTTTTTGCGACTCATGCACAAGGACCCCGAGGTCCCTCTGCACCGTCGCCTGCTGCAGTTTTTCGCCCCGTAAGTAATAGTCCTTCCTACCATTCCTCCTACCAAAGTGGACCACCTCACACTTGCCAACATTGAATTCCATTTGCCATTTCCTGGCCCATTCGCCCAGCCTATCTAGATCCTTCTGCAGACTCTCCACACCCTCCGCACAATTTGCCTTTCCCCCAATCTTGGTGTCATCAGCAAATTTCGACACCCTGCACTCGGTTCCCTCCTCCAGATCATCTATATAAATGGTAAATAGCTGAGGCCCCAGCACCGACCCCTGGGGCACCCCACTAGTCACCAACCGCCAATCCGAATAGCATCCATTGACCCCCACTCTCTGCCTCCTATTTGACAACCTTGACCGTTGAGTAAGTCAAAGAACAAAGAACAACCCAGCACGGGAAACAGGCCCTTCGGCCCAACGAGCCCACGCCGCCACATCACTCTACACCTATTCTACCCTGCATATCTATGAATGGAACCCTACTCAGTCAGATTCAGGGAAGAAATAGTGTCAATTTGGTAAAAACCGATTAGCCTGAGAGCACATCTTTGGGGTGTGGGAGGAAACCGGAGCGCCTGGAGGAAACCCACGCAACCACAGGGAGAATGCGCAAACTCCCACAGACACAGGCTGTGTAGACATGTGTCTACACAGCCAGCAGTGCTAGTCACTGAGCTGTTGCGGCGCCCATCTACTGGTCCAGGATCAAGCACACACACCAACATGAAGTACTAGGCCACTCCTGGAACTTCCAAGAGCAGCCCATGCACGACCCGCCGTGTGAATGCCCCTCGTTTGACACGAGATGGACCTCCACCTATGGAATAAAGACAAAAATCTTACAGCCTGCCTTTCCGGTGTCTCTTGAGGTTTAACCCTATTTAATAGCCCCTACCATATCCCTCCATTCTCGTTTCACTCATGTGCCTATCTAACTGCATCTTAAACGAGTCTAACGTTCCTGCCTCCACCACCCTACTCGGTAGCGCGTTCCAGACTCCCACAACTCTCTGCGTAAAGAACCTTCTTCTCACCTCCAAATTATACCTCTCCCCTCTCACCCTTAAATGATGATCTCTCGTGTTTGTACCCAGTCTAGGGAGCAGAGTCTCACTATTAACTCTATCCATTCCCTTCATTATCTTAGATACTTCTATCATGTCCCCTCTCAATCTCCGCCTTTCCAAGGAAAATAGTCCCAGTTTCTTCAACCTCTCCTCGTAACCCAGTCCCCCCATGCCAGGCAACATCCTGGTAAACCTCCTCTGCACCCTTTCCAGAGACTCCACGTCCTTCCGGTAGTAAGGTGACCAGAACTGGACGCAATACTCCAAATGCGGTCTAACCAACGTTCTGTACAACTGAAGCATTAGACGGCAGCTTTTATACTCTATGCCCCTTCCTATAAAGGCCAACATCCCATAAGCCTTCCTAACAACCTTCTCCACTTGTGACACAACCTTCATGGATTTGTGAACCTGCACTCCCACGTCCCTCTGTATGTCTATACTCCTAATCGGCCTCCCTTTAATCACATAGCTCCTCTCTGCATTATTCCGTCCAAAATGCATCACCTCGCATTTGTCAGGATTAAATGCTATCTGCCACCTATCTGCCCACTGCACCAACCTATCTATATCCTGTTGTATCACCTGACAATCCAGTTCCGTACCCGCCAACCCTGCCATCTTGGTGTCATCAGCAAACTTGCTAATCACACCACCTACACCCTCTTCCAAGTCATTTATGTAGACTACAAAGAGGAGAGGTCCCAGTACTGAGCCCTGCGGCACACCACTGGTCACTGGCCTCCAGCCCGACAAGGTCCCTTCCACAGCTACCCTCTGTCTCCTATTTCCCAGCCAGTTCTCAATCCACCTAGCTACCTGGCCTCGTATCCCATGCGCCTTAACCTTTTCTACCAGCCTACCGTGAGGGACTTTGTCAAACGCCTTACTGAAATCCATATAGATGACATCAACGGTTCTCCCATCATCAACCGTTTTTGTCACCTCCTCAAAGAATTCCACCAGATTCGTAAGGCAAGACCTCCCTCTAACAAAGCCATGTTGCGTATCCCTAATCAGATCGCAACGCTCCAAATGCTCATACATCCTACCCCTAAGTATTTTTTCCATTTACTTCCCTACCACCGACGTCAAACTCACCGGTCTATAATTCCCAGGGTTATCCCTACTGCCTTTTTTGAACAACGGGACCACATTTGCTACCCTCCAGTCTTCTGGGACCTCACCTGTGTCCAAAGAAGAGACAAAGTCCTGCCCTGTTTCGATCTACCAAAATACATCACCTCACATTTATCTCAAACACATCTCCCATTCATCAACCTACTGGCCCAATTGATCAAGATCCCGTTGCAATTGTAGATAACCTTCTTCACTGTCCACTATGCCAGCAATCTTGGTGTCATCTGTAAACTTACTAACCATGCTTCCTAAATTCTCATCCAAGTTATTAATGAATAGCAGTGGACAAATAGCAGTGGACTCAGCACCGATCCCTGAGGAGCAGGAATACCTTTGTATTCCCAACGTCTCCTTTATCAGGCAGTGTGTATTTCCAGTATTTCCTCTGTCAGGCAGTGTGTATAACATTTCCTTTATCAGGCAGTGTGTATTTCCAGTATTTCCCCTGTCAGGCAGTGTGTATAACATTTCCTTTATCAGGCAGTGTGTATTTCCAGTATTTCCTCTGTCAGGCAGTGTGTATAACATTTCCTTTATCAGGCAGTGTGTATTTCCAGTATTTCCTCTGTCAGGCAGTGTGTATAACATTTCCTTTATCAGGCAGTGTGTATTTCCAGTATTTCCTCTGTCAGGCAGTGTGTATAACATTTCCTTTATCAGGCAGTGTGTATTTCCAGTATTTCCTCTGTCAGGCAGTGTGTATAACATTTCCTTTATCAGGCAGTGTGTATTTCCAGTATTTCCTCTGTCAGGCAGTGTGTATAACATTTCCTTTATCAGGTAGTGTGTATTTCCAGTATTTCCTCTGTCAGGCAGTGTGTATAACATTTCCTTTATCAGGCAGTGTGTATTTCCAGTATTTCCCCTGTCAGGCAGTGTGTATAACATTTCCTTTATCAGGCAGTGTGTATTTCCAGTATTTCCTCTGTCAGGCAGTGTGTATAACATTTCCTTTATCAGGCAGTGTGTATTTCCAGTATTTCCTTTATCAGGCAGTGTGTATTTCCAGTATTTCCCCTGTCAGGCAGTGTGTATAACATTTCCTTTATAAGACAGTGTGTATAACATTTCCTTTATCAGGCAGTGTGTATTTCCAGTATTTCCTCTGTCAGGCAGTGTGTATAACATTTCCTTTATCAGGCAGTGTGTATTTCCAGTATTTCCCCTGTCAGGCAGTGTGTATAACACTTCCTTTATCAGGCAGTGTGTATTTCCAGTATTTCCTCTGTCAGGCAGTGTGTATAACATTTCCTTTATCAGGCAGTGTGTATTTCCAGTATTTCCTCTGTCAGGCAGTGTGTATAACATTTCCTTTATCAGGCAGTGTGTATTTCCAGTATTTCCTCTGTCAGGCAGTGTGTATAACATTTCCTTTATCAGGTAGTGTGTATTTCCAGTATTTCACCTGTCAGGCAGTGTGTATAACATTTCCTTTATCAGGCAGTGTGTATTTCCAGTATTTCCCCTGTCAGGCAGTGTGTATAACATTTCCTTTATCAGGCAGTGTGTATAACATTTCCTTTATCAGGCAGTGTGTATTTCCAATATTTCCCCTGTCAGGCAGTGTGTATAACATTTCCTTTATCAGGCAGTGTGTATTTCCAGTATTTCCCCTGTCAGGCAGTGTGTATAACATTTCCTTTATCAGGCAGTGTGTATTTCCAGTATTTCCCCTGTCAGGCAGTGTGTATAACATTTCCTTTATCAGGCAGTGTGTATTTCCAGTATTTCCCCTGTCAGGCAGTGTGTATAACATTTCTTTTATCAGGCAGTGTGTATTTCCAGTATTTCCTCTGTCAGGCAGTGTGTATAACACTTCCTTTACCAGGTAGTGTGTATTTCCAGTATTTCCCCTGTCAGGCAGTGTGTATAACATTTCCTTTATCAGGCAGTGTGTATAACATTTCCTTTATCAGGCAGTGTGTATTTCCAGTATTTCCCCTGTCAGGCAGTGTGTATAACACTTCCTTTATCAGGCAGTGTGTATTTCCAGTATTTCCCCTGTCAGGCAGTGTGTATAACATTTCCTTTATCAGGCAGTGTGTATAACATTTCCTTTATCAGGCAGTGTGTATTTCCAGTATTTCCCCTGTCAGGCAGTGTGTATAACACTTCCTTTATCAGGCAGTGTGTATTTCCAGTATTTCCCCTGTCAGGCAGTGTGTATAACACTTCCTTTATCAGGTAGTGTGTATTTCCAGTATTTCCTCTGTCAGGCAGTGTGTATAACACTTCCTTTATCAGGTAGTGTGTATTTCCAGTATTTCCCCTGTCAGGCAGTGTGTATAACATTTCCTTTATCAGGCAGTGTGTATTTCCAGTATTTCCTCTGTCAGGCAGTGTGTATAACATTTCCTTTATCAGGCAGTGTGTATTTCCAGTATTTCCCCTGTCAGGCAGTGTGTATAACATTTCCTTTATCAGGCAGTGTGTATTTCCAGTATTTCCTCTGTCAGGCAGTGTGTATAACATTTCCTTTATCAGGCAGTGTGTATTTCCAGTATTTCCCCTGTCAGGCAGTGTGTATAACACTTCCTTTATCAGGCAGTGTGTATTTCCAGTATTTCCCCTGTCAGGCAGTGTGTATAACACTTCCTTTATCAGGTAGTGTGTATTTCCAGTATTTCCTCTGTCAGGCAGTGTGTATAACACTTCCTTTATCAGGTAGTGTGTATTTCCAGTATTTCCCCTGTCAGGCAGTGTGTATAACATTTCCTTTATCAGGCAGTGTGTATTTCCAGTATTTCCTCTGTCAGGCAGTGTGTATAACATTTCCTTTATCAGGCAGTGTGTATTTCCAGTATTTCCCCTGTCAGGCAGTGTGTATAACATTTCCTTTATCAGGCAGCATGTATTTCCAGTATTTCCCCTGTCAGGCAGTGTGTATAACACTTCCTTTATCAGGCAGTGTGTATTTCCAGTATTTCCCCTGTCAGGCAGTGTGTATAACATTTCCTTTATCAGGCAGTGTGTATTTCCAGTATTTCCTCTGTCAGGCAGTGTGTATAACATTTCCTTTATCAGGCAGTGTGTATTTCCAGTATTTCCCCTGTCAGGCAGTGTGTATAACATTTCCTTTATCAGGCAGTGTGTATTTCCAGTATTTCCCCTGTCAGACAGTGTGTATAACACTTCCTTTATCAGGTAGTGTGTATTTCCAGTATTTCCTCTGTCAGGCAGTGTGTATTTCCAGTATTTCCCCTGTCAGGCAGTGTGTATAACACTTCCTTTATCAGGTAGTGTGTATTTCCAGTATTTCCCCTGTCAGGCAGTGTGTATAACATTTCCTTTATCAGGCAGTGTGTATTTCCAGTATTTCCTCTGTCAGGCAGTGTGTATAACACTTCCTTTATCAGGCAGTGTGTATTTCCAGTATTTCCCCTGTCAGGCAGTGTGTATAACATTTCCTTTATCAGGCAGTGTGTATTTCCAGTATTTCCTCTGTCAGGCAGTGTGTATAACATTTCCTTTATCAGGCAGTGTGTATTTCCAGTATTTCCCCTGTCAGGCAGTGTGTATAACATTTCCTTTATCAGGCAGTGTGTATTTCCAGTATTTCCCCTGTCAGGCAGTGTGTATAACATTTCCTTTATCAGGCAGTGTGTATTTCCAGTATTTCCCCTGTCAGGCAGTGTGTATAACATTTCCTTTATCAGGCAGTGTGTATTTCCAGTATTTCCCCTGTCAGGCAGTGTGTATAACATTTCCTTTATCAGGCAGTGTGTATTTCCAGTATTTCCACTGTCAGGCAGTGTGTATAACATTTCCTTTATCAGGCAGTGTGTATTCTCAATATATCCAGAGCCAGGCAATGTGTATTCCCAGCAATTCCTCTATCAGGCAGCAAGTGTTCCTGGTATTCCCTCTACCAGGCAATGTGTATTCCCTCTATTTAGTCGATCAAAAAGTGTGTATTCCAAGTATATTCTCTATCATTTACTGTTTTTTTCCCAGCATTTCCTCTATTAGACAATAATTACTCCCAATAAGTCCTCTACCAAACAATGTATATTCCTAGCATTTCCCCTGTTAGACAATACAGATTCGAAGCCCTTCCGCTTCCTGCTACTCACGTTCTGCTATAGGCAATGAGTATTCAATTATTTTCTTTCTCAGCCAATTTTCCTAGCATTTCTTAATCAGGCAATGACAATTTGCAAAATTTCCTCTTTCAGTCAGTGTTCATTCTCAGCATTTCCTCTGCCAGGCAATGTCTATTCTCAGCATTTCCTCAATTAGACGGCTTGAATTCCTAGCATTTCTTCCATGAGAGTATATGTATTCCCAGCATTTCCTCTGCTAGGCAATGTGGATTCCCAGTCAATGTGCACTCTTTCCACTTTTAGACAATGAGACACGGTATTTTCTCTTTCAGCCAACATTCCTCTATCAGGCAGTGAGTATTTCCAATCTTTCCTCTATCAGGCACTGTCTGTTCCAAAGAACAAGTACAAACAGCACAGGAACAGGCCCTGCGGCTCTTCAAGCCTGCATCCATCATGATGTCCTAACTAAATTTAAAAATAAGAGTTCAGCCTTGAATCTTCCACACACTGTACAATGCAGGGGTCACAATCGTGAATATCATTCAAAGCTCTTGGGAGTAGGGCCTATTCAAGCCAGAGTCTGATGGTTCTGGGCCTCTCCGCAAGCTCAGTGGCCCTGAACTGTCAGACTACAGTTTGCTGGCCAACCTGGGACCTCTGCAGTGTTGCCCTTCTAGCCCCACCCCCCCAATTTGGCCCGATCATGGACCACTCAAGCATTCCTGGGCCAGCCCCAACCCCTCCCCCACCTGCCCCTCGCCTGCCCTCCCCCACCTCTCCCCCCCCCCCCCCCCCCCCCCCATCCTGGAGCCCCACAATTTGCTGCCCCTGCCCCCAGCAGTGATGATCACGCTCCCCTGGCAGACCCCAGAACCTGGCCTGCACTCACCTCACAGGTTGCTGACCCCACCATAGGAGGCAGACCCTCCTGGCAGACCACACCCCTCAGCCCACCCCAATTGCTGGCCTCCCTCCAGCCCCGATCGACCCTTATCTGCAGATTGGCAGCGGAACCCCCACCAATTGCCCCTGAGGCCCCGCATGCATTCGGCCACCCACAATAAGCCCCACCTACAGTAGGCCCCATCCCCTTGGCCCTGCCCCCTTGGCTGCACCTGAGGCCCCACCCCTTTTCCCCTTTGGCACTGCCTTATGTCCATTGGGTAGTGCCAAGGAACACATGGCAGTGCCAGGGTGCCCATGCCCAGGGGGCACTGCCCACTTCCCTGCTGCCTGACTTCCTGTGGGGCCATGATTGTCCCCCCCTTCACTCTGATGGGTGTCTCCCACTAATTCCCCAAATGTGGGAAGCTACTCTAAACCTCACTGGAGTGAAATACTCCTGGTGGGATGCGAAATGCTATCGGGTCTGGTGAATTTCATGCAGGCCCAATAATGATGTAGGGATTTTCACATTGACTTCATTGCAGTACTAATGTAAGAGCATTGTGACACTAATGAATGAACTTAAAAATCACATATATTCCCAGCATTTCCTCTATCAGGCAATACATATTCCCACCATTTCCTCTTTCATGCCAATGTGTGTTCCTAGTATTTCCAATATATTGGCACAGTTATTAGCACTGTTATCTCACAGTGTCAGGGACATGTGTTTGATTCCCAGGCACTGTGCGAAGTCTTTTTGTTCTCTTCAGGTCAGTGTGGATTTCCTCTGGATGCTCTGGTTCCCTCCCACAGTCTAAAAAACATGTTGGTTAGGTACATTGGCATTGCTAAAAGTTACCCTCACACCCGAACAGGTGACGCCGAATGTAGTGGTCAGGGGATTTTCACAGTAACTTCATTGCAATGTTAATGTAAGAATACTTGTGACACTAATAATTGAACTTAAGAAACGTATATTTTCCCAGCATTTCCTCTATCAGGCACTGTGTATTCCCATTTTTCCCCTATGAGACAGGGTGCATTCCCAGCATTTTCTCTAACGAGCAGTGTATATTCCCAACATTTCCTGCTTTTTTTCTGAGTTTGAAAATTCTTGATATTTTCTAAAACAATTTTTCTTTGGATTCTCTCCAAAAGGATTTGGACAGGAATGGAAGTGAGAGTCTAGATCCAAGAACTGCATCAAATCTGAAATACATCACCCAGATTGGCCTAGGAATTTCAATCATCTTCTTGGTCATCTCCATAATCTATTACATGTATTCAAGGTGGGACTGTCTGCTATTTAACACTGTGTGTGTTCATGCGTAATTGTGCATAAATGTGTGAATGCATAATCATTGCATTGCCCAGAGCCCCATCCCACTGAAAGCAATTTCCTTGTCAACCAAAATCCCATTCAAGTTCTATTCCTTTTCATTGCAGCAACATGTCAAATAATAAATGGAAGACCGACATTTGGAAAGGTTACTTGTGCAGAAACAAGTTACTTTCGGATATGGGTGGCCTGGCAGATTTTCTCTGGGAATGGGACATAAAATAACAAAAAGTAGGAGCGGGAGTGGACCACATGGCTCATCATGCCTGCTCCACCATTCAATGTGTTGATGGTGTTGAAGCTCAAGATCAGCATGATGCAGAATAGGAAGAAAGGTAACACAGAGGGAGATAAGCTGCTAGAAGAGGGAGAAGTAGGAGAGCGAGTTCTTAGCAAGAGGCAATATCCATCAAGATCTTCAGGTTGTCTTGATTCAACATCACCCAGGATCAGAGTTTACTGTATATCAGCTCCACTGAAACGATTGTGAATAAAATCTCTCAATTTCTAGAGCCGCAAAGGTTTGCAAAGCAGGGCAAGGACTGTATTGCTTGTGACTGTCAAGATGTCTAAAATGGGGACGGCACAGTGGCACAGTGGTTAGCACTGCTGCTTCACAGCTTATAGGGTCCTGGGTTCGATTCCTGGCTTGGGTCACTGTCTGTGTGGAGTTTGCACATTCTCCTCGTGTCTGCATGGGTTTCCTCCAGGTATTCCGGTTTCCGCCACAGTCCAGGGTTAGGTTGATTGGCCATGCTAAGAAATTGCCCCTTAGTGTCCAGGGTAGCAGAGGTTAGAGGGATTAATGGGTATAATATATGGGGGTAGGGCCTGGGTAGAATTGTGTTTGGTGCAGACCTTTTGGGCCGAAGGGCCGCTTTCTTCACTTTAGGGTTCTATGATTCTAACATCTGGCTCCTTTCAGAAGGCTGCTGGAGTTATTAGCAACGTGTAGCCCTCCAGTGACCTGGCACTTGCACTGTACTTCTCCACCCTCTTTCCTCCCCAATACTGGCTCCTGTTCACTTGAGTAACTGCATTAATATTTCTTTTCTAACTCAACCCAACCCCGTGCAATGCCAATCTCTGAGTTAGTGACTCTTCACCTTAATTGTAATTTTTACACTGACGATGAAGATTTTGCATCCTTGGGAATCTGACGAGAAACATGCCAAAGAGTAAACTACATTGTTGTTGGTCTGGAGTCACATATAGGCAGACCAGGCTAGGACTGCAGATTTCCTTCCCTAAAGGACATTAGTGAACTGGGTGGATTCATCATTTTACTTCCCAATTTTTACTGAATTCAAATTTCACCATCTGCCTTAAACACAACAACATAAGAACATAAGAACCAGGAGTCGGAGTAGGCCATTTGGCCCCTCGAGTCTGCTCCGCTATTCAACAAGATCATAGCTGATCTTTTTGTAGACTCAGCTCCACTTATCCAACTGCTCACCATAACCCTAAATTCCTTTATTATTCAAAGATCTATCTATCTTTGTCTTTGGTGGTTATTTTCCAGACGTCGCTGGATTCCGGGGAAGTGCCGGAAGATTGGAAAACGGCTAATGTTACGCCGTTGTTTAAGAAGGGTGCCAGGCAAAAGGCGGGGAATTATAGGCCGGTTAGTTTAACGTCTGTGGTAGGTAAAATGTTAGAATCCGTCATTAAAGAGGAAATTGCGAGGCATCTTGAAGGGAATTGCTTGATAGAGCAGACGCAGCACGGTTTCATTAAAGGGAAGTCGTGTCTGACAAATTTACTGGAGTTCTATGAGGATGTGTCTAGGGCGGTGGATAGAGGAGAGCCGGTGGATGTGGTCTTTCTGGATTTTCAGAAGGCGTTTGACAAAGTACCTCATAAGAGGTTATTGCAGAAGGTCAGGGGACTTGGAGTTGGGGGTAGGCTGTTAACGTGGATAGAGGATTGGTTGTCAAATAGGAGGCAGAGAGTGGGGGTCAACGGGTGCTATTCGGATTGGTGGATGGTGACTAGTGGAGTGCCCCAGGGGTCGATGCTAGGGCCTCAGCTTTTTACCATTTATATAGATGATCTGGAGGAGGGAACCGAGTGTAGGGTGTCGAAATTGCGGATGACACCAAGATTGGGGGAACGGCAAATTGTGCGGAGGGTGTGGAGAGTCTGCAGAAGGATCTAGATAGGCTGGGCGAATGGGCCAGGAAATGGCAAATGGAATTTAATGTTGGCAAGTGTGAGGTGGTCCACTTTGGAAGGAAGAATGGTAGGAAGGACTATTACTTACATGGCGAAAAACTGCAGCAGGCGACGGTGCAGAGGGACCTCGGGGTCCTTGTGCATGAGTCGCAAAAACCCAGCTTGCAGGTGCAGCAGGTGGTCAGGAAGGCGAATGGGATGCTGGCCTTCATAGCGAGGGGGATTGAATATAAAAGTAGGGAGGTCTTGCTGCAGCTGTATAGGGCATTGGTGAGGCCCCAGCTGGAGTAGTGTGTGCAGTTTTGGGCGCCGCACCTGCGCAAAGATATTTTGGCCTTGGAGGGAGTGCAGAGGAGGTTTACTAGGCTGATACCTGAGTTGAGGGGGTTGAGCTATGAGGAGAGGCTGAATGAACTAGGCTTGTACTCGTTGGAGTTTAGAAGAATGAGGGGAGATCTCATTGAGACGTATAAGATGATGAATGGGATGGATAAGATAGAGGTGGAGAGACTCTTCCCGCTCAAAAAAGACAGTAGGACTAGGGGGCACAGCCTCAAGATAAAGGGGGGGCATTTTAGAACGGAGTTGAGGAGGAACTCTTTCACTCAAAGGGTGGTGAATCTCTGGAATTCTCTACCCGTTGAAGTGGTGGAGGCTGCCTCGCTAAATATTTTTAAGAAGCGGGTTGATGGGTTTTTGATAAGAGAGGGGATTAAGGGTTATGGGGAGAGGGCTGGAAAGTGGAACTGAGCCACGACAGATCAGCCATGATCTTATTGAATGGCGGGGCAGGCTCGAAGGGCCGAATGGCCTACTCCTGCTCCTATTTCTTATGTTCTTAAATACATTCGAAGAGGTTGCCTCAACTGTTTACTTGGGCAGGGAATTAAAGAGATTTGCAACCCTTTGGGTCAAAAAGTTCTTCCTTAAATCAATCCTAAATCTGCTTCCCCTTATTTCCAGGCAATATTCCCTAGGTTTAGTTTCACCCACCAGTGGAAATGACCTCTCTGCTGCTATTTTATCTATTCCCTTCATAATATTTTATGTTCCTATAAGATCCCACTCCCACCTCATTCTTCTAATTCCAATGAGAATAGTCCCAATCTACACAGTCTCTCCTTATGGGCCAATCCTCTCATCTCCAGAATAAACCTAGTGAATCTCCTCTGCACCCATTCAGTGCCAGTATATTCTTTCTCAAGTAAGGAGACGAAAACTGTACACAATACAGTTACAGATAGTGCGACATGAACCCAAGTAACCCCCATGACTTGCCTGGGTTTGCAAAACCTCACTTACTGTACTGTCTGGAGACAATACACATCTCTTTAACCTGTGATCAGTGCTCCTTCCACTCATTATCAGCCACTTCAGGTCTTGAACAGCAGGTTAGGTGTAAGGATTCGCATTCTAATCAGCAATCTCTAAACTGTCTGTGCTTTATATGCTCTGTCTGAGGCCAGAACTCTCCATTCACCTGATGAAGGGACTAACCCCGAAAGCTTGTGAGTCTATTATCAAATAAATAGGTTGGACTAAAACCTGGTGTTGTCAGATGTTTTACTATCATCCTTAAATATCAGAACTACACCGACTCCCTTACCTTCCTGTCTGTCCTTCTGAACAGTCTGATATCCCTGGATATTTAATTCCCAGTCATGACCATCCTGCAGCCATGTCTTTGTAATGGCCACTAAATCAAAATCATTCACAATGATTTATGCCGTCAACTCATTTACCTTGTTTTTGAATGCTACAAGCATTTAGGTAAAGTGCCTTATGCTAGTTTTTATACCTTCTTTTTGAATCCTAATACCTCCATTAATAACATGATTCTATCATTCATGAATATCATGAATTTCTATGATTCTATGTACATGTCCTGAGTTCTCCTTCCTTTTAACTTTTTTCATAATTTTCCATGCTGTTGAACCGGCCTCCCCACATGCTAACCTGCTGTTTTGCTTTCCATTAATATTTCCCCCTCAGCTTGCTAATTTAAAATTCTTGTAACCATGCTATTTATTCTTTCCATTAGAACACTAGTTCAGGTGAAGACTATCCCAATGGTACAAATCCCTCCTGTTCTAATATGATGCAGATGCCTCAATGGCAAGGCACCCAGGTCTCCGGAGCACTACTCTGGGTCTCTCCATTAGGGTTGTGAGGGGAAAGGCAAAATTAAGGAATGTTGAGACCAGCTGCAACTTTTAAATCAGTTTGAGGGATGAGAGTGAAGTGAGCTGGAAGAAGGGGCAGCACGATAGCACAATGGTTAGCACTGCTGCCAAACATCACCAGGGACCCGCTTTAATTCTGGCCTTGGATGACTATGTGGAGTTTGCATGTTCTTCCTGTGAGTTCCCTTTGGGTGCTCAGGTTTCCTCCCACAGTCCAAAGGTGTGCAGGTTAGGTTGATTGGCCATGCTAAATTCCCTCATAGTGTCCCAAGGTATACAGGATAGGGGAATTGGTGGGGTACGTATGTGAAGTTACAAACTAAGCCTGGGTAAGGGTCAGTGCAGACTTGTTGGGCCAAATGGCCTCCGTCTGCACAGTTTCTATGGTACAATGATTAATTAAACAGGATAGCCTGGTCATTAATTTCTCCTGTTCTACTGGTGGTCTTTGTCTCAGCAGTGACACTTCACAAAATGGCTAGCACTCCATACAATGCAGAAGAAGCTCATTGGCCCAACAAGTCCACATCAACACATTAGAAACACCTGAACTTCCATGTAATCCCATCTGCTAGAGCCCATAGCCCTGAATGTTATGATGTGCCAAGTGTTCATCCAGATACTTTTAAAAGAATGTGAGGCAACCCACCTCAACCACCCTCCCAGGAGTGCATTCCAGAGTGTCACCACCCTCTGGATAAAAATGTTTTACCTCACATCCCCCCCTAAACTTTCTGCCCCTGAACTTGCACCTATGTCCCCCCATGACTGACCCTCCAACTAAGGGGAACAGCTGCTCCATTCTGTCCATGTCCCTCATAATCTTGTACATCTCATTCAAGTTGCCGCTCAGTCTTCTCTGCTCCAATGAAAACAATCCAAGCCTATTCAACATCTCTTCATAACTTAAATGTTCCATCTCAGGCAGCATTTTGGTGAAGCCCCTCCAGCTCATTCACACCTTTCTGATAATGTGGCGATCAGAACTGCAGACAATACTGTAGATGTGGCCTCACCAAAGTTCTATCCAGGTTCAACATGATTCCCCTGCTTTCGTAATCTATGCCTCGATTGATAAAGGCAGGTGTCCCATCTGCCTTTTTCACCACTCTTCTGTTTTCAGAGATCTGTAGACAAACACGCTAATGTCCCTTTGTTCCACAGAACTCCTAGTATTCTGCCATTCATTGAATACTTCCTTGTCAAATTACTCCTACCAAAGTGTATCATCTCACACTTTTCATGGGTTAAATTCCATTTGCCACCTATCTGCCCATTTGCCCATTCTGTCTATATCTTTTTGTAGCCCAAGACATTCTGCCTCACTGTTAATCACCTGTCCAATCTTTGTGTCATCCACAAACTTACCCGTCATCAAGGTCATTTATATAAATAACGAATAATAGGGGACCCAAGACAGATTATTGTGGGATGCCATTGGACACTGGCTTTCAGTCAATAAAGCAACCTTCTGTCATCATCCTCTGTCTCCTACATCTGAGCCAATTTTGAATTCATTTTATCAAATTACCCTGAATCCCATGTGAACTTACTTTCTTTACAAGTCTCCCATGTCTCCCATGACTTTGTTAAAGACTTTGCTGAAATCCATACAAATTACACTGCACTACTCTTGTCTACACGCCTGGTCATCTCTTCAAAATATTCAATCAAATTTTTTGGGCATGACCTCCCTCTGATGAAGTTATGCTGACTATCCCTGATCAAGTTTTGCCTCTCCAAGTGGAGATAGATGCTTTCCTTCAGAAATTGCTCGAATACTTTCCCTATCACTGACGTGAGAATCACTGTCTGTTACTCTCTGGTTTATCTCGACAACCCTTATTAAATAACGGAATCACATTAGCTCTTCTCCAATCATCTGGCACCTCCCCTGTGGCCAGAGCAGAATTGAAAATTTGGGTCAGAACCCCTACAATCTCCTCCCTTGACTCCCACAGCAGCCCAGGGCACAATTACCTTGCATTAAACAATAAAGAACAAAATAAAATTACAGCACAGCAACAGGCCCTTTGAGCCTGCACCCACTATGTTGCCTGACTGAACAAAAACACCCTACCCTTCCAGGCACCATATCCCTTTATTCCCATCCTATTCATTCATTTGTCCAGATGTCCCTTACAAGTCACTATTATATCTGCTTCCACTGCCTCCCAAGCAGTGAGTTCCAGGCACCTACCACACTCTATGTAAAATCTTCCTCATACATCTCCTTTAAACCTTGCCCTCACACCTTAAACCCTAGTAATTGACCCTTCTGCTCTGTGAAAAAGCTTCTGGCTGTCTGTTCTGTCCATGCCCCTCATAATCTTGTACTCTTCTATCAGCTTGCCCTTTAACTTCTGTCGTTCCAGTGAGAACAAACCAAGTTTCTCCAACCTCTCCTCATAGGCCCTCATATGCCCTCCATACCAGGTAACATTCTGGTAAATCTTTTCTGTACCCTCTCCAAAGCCTCCACATCCTTCTGGTAGTTTGGCAACCAGAATTGAACACTATATTCTAAGTGCAGCTTAACTAAGGTCTATAAAGCTGCAACATGACTTGCTCAATTTTTAAACTGGCCAATGAAGGCAAGCATGCCGTATACCTTTTTGATGATGTTCTCCACCTGCATTGCCAGTTTCAATGACCTGTGTCCCTGTACACACAGGTTCTTCTGCTTATCAATACTCTTTAGGGTTCTTCCATTTACTGTATACTTCCTATCTTTATTAGACCTTCCAAATTGCATTACCTCACATTTGTCTGGGTTAAACTCCATCTGCCATCCCTCTGCCCAAGTCTCCAACCGATCTGTATCCTGCTGTATCCTCTGATGGTCCTCGTCACCATCCGCAAATCCACCAATCTTTGTGTCATCCGCAAACTTATTAATCAAACCATTAAGTTGATCTTTCTCTATACGCTAGACATGACTGTAACACTACATTCTGCACCCTCTCGTTTCGTTCTCTTTGAATGATATGCTTTGTCTGTATAGCACGCAAGAAACAATACTTTTCACTGTGTGCTAATACATGTGACAATAATAAATCAAATCAAAATCAAAATTCATCAAAACTGCAGATTTATCCACCTTTAAGGCTCCCAACATTCCAATATTTTATCCTTCCCTATGTCAATTTGCTCAAGAACCTCACAGACTTTCTCCCTGAGCTCCATTCCATCATCCTCATTCTCTTAGGTGGAGCCGGATGTGAAATATTCATTAAGCACCCAACCAATGTCCTCTGGCTTCACCCACAGATTTTCCCCTTTGTCCCTAATGGGCCCTACTCTTCATAGAATCATAGAACCTTACAGTGGAGAAAGAGGCCTCTATGCCCATCAAGCCTGCACTGACCACCATTCCACCCAGGCCCTACCTCCATATCCCTACATATTTTACCCGCTGATACCGCTAACCTACAGCATCTTAGGACACTAAGGGGCAATTTTAGCATGGCCAATCAACCTAACCCACACATCTTTGGACTCTTTCCCTGATTATCCTCTTCCCATTGATATACTTATAGAATATCTTGTGATTTTCCCTACTTTTACCAGTCAGTTCCCTCCATAAGTGATATAATGTTCTTTGCCAATTCTTTCCTTTTAACTGATGTATATAACATCTCCTGTCAATGTCACAATGTTCTGAAATGTACTTAGATCATAATCCTTGGAACAGAGAAGGTTGAGGGATGACATGATTTAGGTATATATATAAAATTGTGAAAGGTAGAGATAGAGTAGACAGGAGGAACTTGTTTCCCTTGGCAGGAAGTTCAAAAACCAGGGGTCATAGATTCAAGCTATGTGGCAAAATGACTAGAGGGGACATGATAAGAAACATTTTTATGCAGAGGTGGTGGTGAGTGTCTGGAATTTACTGCCTGGGTCAGTGTTAGAGACAGAGACCCTAAACTCTTTTAAAAAGTACCTGGATCTTCACCTTAAGTGGTTTAAGCTGCATGCTATGGGTTACATGCAGAAAGATGGGATTACAAAGGACACCTGGGTGTCTTTGTGTTGGTGCAGACAAGATGGGCTGAATGGTCCCTTCTGTGCTGTATAATTTCAATAGTTCTATGTGCCTGTCACGTTGAATGTTTGCTGACGATACCACTGTAGTGGGTCCGATCTCAAATAATGATGAGACAGAGTACGGGAATGAGATAGAGAATTTGGCGAACTGGTATGGCAACAATAACCTCTTCCTCAATATCAACAAAATGAAGGTGATTGTCATCAACTTCAGGAAGCGTAAAGGAGAACATGCCTCTCTCTACATCAATGGGGACGAAGTAGAAAGGATCGAGAGCTTCACGTTTTTAGGTGTCCAGATCACCAACAACTTGTCCTGGTCCCCCCATGCCAACACTGTAGTTAAGTAAGCCCACCAACTCCTCCACTTTCTCAGAAGACAAAGGAAATTTGGCGTATCAGCTAGGAATCTCACCAACCTTCTTGATGCACCATAGAGAGCATTCTTTCTGGTTGATCATAACTTGGTATGACTCCTGCTCTGCCCAAGACCACAAGGAACTACAAAAGATCATGAATGTAGCCCAATCCATCACGCAAACCAGCCTCCCATCCATTGATTCTGTCCACCTTCTTCCTTCGGGAAAAAGATATTAAAGTCTGAGGTCACGTGCCAACTGACTCAAGAACAGCTTCTTCCCTGCTGCTGTCAGACGTTTGAATGAATTTACTTTGCATTAAGTTGATCTTTCTATACACCCTACCTACAACTGTACTTATTTTGTACTCTCTCGTTCCTTTTCTATGTTTTGCCTGTATAGCACGCAAGAAAGAATACTTTTCACTGTATGTTAATTTATGTGACAATAATAAATTAAATCAAATCAAATAGTTGTTAATAGTGCAACCAATGAATTGTGGGTAGACATTTTGTAGCTCTATTAACTATGTGAAGATAAGATGAACCATATGAATTTTAGGGTTGATCACTGATAAGGATTGTTGGGATGTAGAGAATTGAAGAGTGCTGCACACAAGACATAACACAAGAAATAGAAGCAACAGTATGCCACCAGGCCCTTCAAGTCTGCCCTGCCATTCAGTATGATCATGGCTAATCTATGCTGGCCTCAACTCCTTTTTGTGCTATTTCCTTACAGCACTGTATTCTTGGATCCATCAAACAGGCTGCATGATGGCATAGTAGTTTGCACTGTTGTCTTACACCACGAGGGACCCAGGTTCAATTCTGGCCTCAGGTCGCTGTGTGGAGTTGGCACTTTCCATGTCTGTGTGGGTTTCCTCTGGGTACTCCAGTTTCCTTCCACAGTCCAAAGATGTGTGGGTTAGGTTAATTACCATGCTAAATTGACCCTAATGTTGGGGGACTAGCTTGTGTAAATATGTAGGGTTACGGAAGTAGGGCCAGGGTTGGATTGTGATTGGGTACAGACTTGATGGACCGAATGGCCCTCTTCTTTACTGTAGGGATTCTATTCTATGAAATATTTATTCACCTCACTTTGGAAAACATTGCAAACATCCCTAAGCTATCAGATGGGTTGATTTCAAATAAAATGGTAGGAATTACAAAAATCCTAATCACAAAGTTTAGAACATTAGAGAAACTTAAGGGGCTAAAGGTAAAAAAGTTGCTAGGTCCCAATGATCTGCATGATAGGGTTTTAATCGAAGTGCCACTAATATTTCTCAGGACTGAGGTTCTTGCAGACATTAACTCTCATCACCTTGAATCGGAAGTTATTTCACAATCTCTGTCATATAATGAGGACACTGTAACTATAGTGTAACAGTATTGCAATTCTATTTGTCAATCCACAAAACAATCCAGTACTGAGCTCCATTGCAATAATGACATCCAACCTTGTACCACTAAGTTTAAGATCAAATTAAGCCAAATCATTGTGAACAGTGAAGGGATATTGACATGCCTTTAAAATGCATTCATGGCAATAGGATTTGATGTTTGATTTATCTTGTTGTTTTTTGAAAATTTTTACTAACCTGAGATTTTTTTCCTCAAAGCAAGAAGATGGCAACAGACTTTTCAATAAAAATCCACCTTAATCTCTGCATTTCTGTGCTGCTGCTCGACATGAACTTCCTCTTCAATATATGGCTTTTTCAGTTACACATCAATACCCTTTGTGTGGTTCTTGCCATCAGTTTGCACTATTCTGTATTGTCCCTTTTTGGATGGATGGGAATTGAAGGATTTCACCTCTATCTGGTGATCATAAAAGTATTCAACACCAACATCAAATGGTACTTGCTTAAGATATGCCTCATTGCTTGGGGTGAGTAGAAAATGCCTTCCAAATATTTCTCCTATATTTTAACTGAAATAGTTCAGTCTGCGTGGGTGACCATGGATGACAAGTCACAAAGAGGGGTGGTTTATTTTTGACCCTTGAGATGATACTTGTGTGTTTGGTAAGGGTTGTGGCAGAGACAGAAACTTGATTGGAGCACAACAAACATTGAGTTCAACACAGACACAGATTTGAAAGGTGACATTGTGGGCAAGGACTTTTGAAAGGACGATTGCTTGCAAGGAAGGGAAAATGAAGAATACCTTTTTCAGGACAGGAGTGAAGAAAACAGATTTAAAGTAGTTCTGACTCAAGAGAGAGAACTGTGAATATTGATGGCTGCAAATAGCCCTGCTCATAGGAACTTTTACAATAGTTGAAAGAAATATTAAAGCAGGAGTAAAGCTTGTTGATTACAGATTAAATTAAATCCTCCAATGATTGGCAAAGTGTTAATTGAGCTTGGAGAATAAACAGAGGGGGGATATTGACATTCCCAAAGTTTCACATGGGTTAAGGACAATATCACAGCTGTACTGCGGAAGGACACCTTGGAGGATTCATACAGTGAGACAATATGGGTAGAGCTCAGGAATAGGAAGGATGTGGTCACAATGTTGGAGTTTTACTGTAGGCCACCCAACAGCCAGCAGGAGATAGGAGAACAGATACAAAGACAGATTTTGGCAAGATGTAAAAGTAACAGGGTTGTTGTGGTGAGAGATTTTAACTTCCCTATATTGACTGGGACTCACTTAGTGCTAGGGATGTGGATGGGGCAGAGTTTGTAAGCAGCATTCAGGAGGGCTTCTTGAAACAGTATGTAGATAGTCCAATTAGAGAAGGGGCCACACTGGACCTAGTATTGGGGAGTGAGCCTGACCAGGTGGTTGATGTTTCAATATGGGAGCAGTTTGGTAATAGTGGCTACAATTTAGTAAGCTTTAAGGTACTGATGGACAAAGATAAGTGTAGTCTTCAAGTGAAGGTGCCAAACTGGGGGAAGGCTAATTATAACAATATTAGGCAGGAACTGAAGAATGTAGATTGAGGGCAGATGTTTGAGGGCAATTCAACATCTGGCATATGGGAGGCTTTCAGGTGTAAGTTGATTGGGATTCAGGAATGCACATTCCTGTAAGGATGAAGGATAAGTGTGGCAAGTTTTGGGAACTTTAGATAATGAGAGATATTGTGAGCTGAGTCAAAGAGGAAAAGGAAACATTTGTCAAAGCTAGGATGTTGGGAACATGAAACAATGTGGAATACAAGGAAAGCAGGAAGACACTTAAGCATAGATTAAGGAGAGGTAAAAAGGGTCACAAAAAAGTATTGGCCAGCAGGATTAAGGAAAATCCCGAGCTTATAATACATATATATAAGGAACAAGAGGGTCGCCAGGGAGATGGTTGGCCCACTCAAGGACAGTGGAGATAATCATGTGTGAAGCCAGAGGAAATGGGCAAGGTATTAAATGAATACTTCGTGTCTCAAAGTCCAAAGAGGAGGACTTGGTGGATGTTGAGTCTGGAAAGGGTTTGTAGATAGTTTGAGTCATGTTGAGATCAAGAGGAGGAGGTATTGGGGTTCTTGAGAAACATTAAGGTAGACAAGTCTTCAGAGCCTGATGGGATATACCCCAGAATAGTAAGAGAGACAAGGGAGGAAATTGCTTGGCTTTGGGAGAAATCTTGTGGCTTCACTGGCTATAGGGGAGGTCTCAGAAGATTGGAGAAGAGCCAGTTTTATTCCCTTGTTTAAGAAGGGTAGCAAAAATAATCCAGGTAATTACAGGCTGGTGAGCCTGACATCAGTGGTAGGGAAATTATTGGAGAGGATTCTTCAAAACAGGATTTATTCCAATTTGGAAATAAGTAGACATATTAGAGAGAAGCAAGGGGAGGTGTGTTTCACTAACTTGATCAAGTTTTTCGAAGAAGAGACAAAGATGATTGATGAGGGTAGGGCAGTGGATGTTGTCTAGATGGACTTCAATAAGGCCTTTGACAAGATCCCTCATGGCAGACTGGTGCATAAAGTTGCATAGGATCAAAGATGAACTAGCAAAGTGGATACAGAACTGGTGCGGTTACAGGAGACAGAGGTTAGTTGTGGAAGGCTGTGTTTTTAAATGGAGGACTGCGACAAATGGCGTTTCCTGAAGGATTAGTGCTTTGACCTTTGCTATTTGTAATATATGTAAATGATTTGGAGGAAAATGTAACTGGTTTGATTAGTAAGTTTGTGGACCACACAAAGGCTGGTGGAGTTGTGGATAGTGATGAGGACCATCGGAGGATACAGCAGAATATAGATCGGTTGGAGTCTTGGGTGGAGGGATGGCAGATGGAGTTTAATTCGGACAAATGTAAGGTAATGCATTTTTAAAGGTCTAATGCAAATACGAAATCCTGCAGGATTTGCAGGATACAAATCCTGCAAATGGCAGGACCCTTAAGAGGCAGAGGGATCACGGGTCACTGAATGTGGCAACGCAGGTGGAGAAGGTTGCCAAGAAGGCAGATGGCATGCTTGCCTTTATCAGTTGGAGCATTGAGTTTAAAAATTGTCAAGCCATGTTGTGGCTTTATGGAACCTTAATTAGGCTGCACTTGGAATATAGGGCCCGATTTTGCCATTGAACGGGTGCGAAAGCTAGGTGAAGTCAGGAGTGACGCCATTAATGTGATCCGCGCCTGCATCCGAAGATTGCCACTTTACCTGAAACCCAGGAATGGCGGCGATTCACTTCGCACCCAAAACGGGTGCAACGTCAATTTAAATTTCATTAATAAACTGCCCACCCAACTTTATCAGCATTCCTCCCTTTACCACCACGTTTGCCAATCTGGAACTGTGGCTGAAGAGTGCATTCAGAGCTTCCAATGGCTCCTTGATTCAGATCAGTGCTGGGGGGGGCGAGGAGGGTCAAATCATTCTCTGCTTGGGTGGGGGTGGGAGTGGGGCTAGATCATTGTCCGGTTTGGGGGGGGGATGGAGGAGGAGGCATGTCAGATGTATCTCTGGTGGGAGGGTGAGGGGGGAGGGCTGATCATTGCCTGGTTGTGGGGGGAGGAGGAGGAGGCAGGTTCCTCTGGGGGCGGGTGTGGTGAATGAAGCCAGACCATTCTCTTGGCGGGAGGGGGTGGAAGTGAGGCCAAATTGCTGTCTGCGGGGGAAGGGGGGGGAAGAGGGAGGCCCGAACGCTCACTGGTGGGGGAGTGGAGAGGGCAGATGGATCTCCGGTGGGGGGTCAGATGGATCTCTTGTGGGGGGTGTAGGGCAGAGGGGCCCGCTGCCACTCTGTGGGCGATCGGTAGGGGAGAAGGGGAGGCAGGGGTGGCGATCGGTCAGCGTAGTGGGGGTTGGATAAAGGGGACAGTGATGTGTATGGGTAGTGTGGCGAGTGGATAAGGGCGACAGTGATGTCTGTGGGGGCCATTGCTCCCGCTTTTCATTCCTGGCCACTTTCTCCGCTTTCTGCAGCCCAGGAGCGATCTGATACGGGTGTGCTTTTTCAAATTTTTTTCCAACTGCGCAGTTCAGAGCTCCGATTGTTTCGGTGGTGCTAAGCCCCACCCACAGGGCGAATGGGACTGGAGATGGTTTTTTCAAGCTGAGTGCGTATGGGGGCACCTGAAAGCAGATTTCTAAGTCAGATCTGCATTACACCTAAATTCAGCAATTAGAATGAAAATAGTAAAATCGGGCCCATAGTGTTCAATTCTGGTCGTCACACTACCAAAAGGATGTGGAGGCTTTGGAGAGGGCACAGAAAAGATTTACCAGGATGTTACCTGGTATGGCAGGCATTTGCTATGAGGAGAAATTGGAGTAACTTGGTTTGTTCTCATTGGAACAATGGAGGTTGAGGGGAGACCTGATAGAAGTCTACAAGATTATGAGAGGCATGGACAGAATGGGTAGCCAGAACCTTTTTCCCAGGGTGGAAGAATCAATTACTAGGGAACATAGGTTGAAGGCGTAAGGGGCCAGATTTAAAAGAGATGTACGAAGCACTTTTTTTTTACACAGAAGGTGATGGGTGCCTGGAATGCACTGCCAGGTGAAGTAGTGGAAGCGGATATAATAGTGACTTTTAAGGGTTGTCTTGACAAATACATGAATAGGATGGGAATGGAGGGGCATGGTCCCCGGAAGGGTAGGGGGTTTTAGCTGAGTCGGACAGCATGGTCAGTACAGGCTTGGAGGGCTGAAGGGCCTGTTCCTGTGTTGTAATTTTCTTTGTTCTTTGTGGAAAGTTGTACTTAGCAAGGATTTTGACATTTTCTGTTCATCAGTTTAATTTGCGATGCAATGAGAGGCCATAGAATTTAAAAAAAGAGACTTGCATTGATAGGAACGTTGAATTAAGGAGCAGTGGTAAGCCACTCCGCCCCTTGAACATGTTCCACCATTCAATAAGATCATTCTAATCTGGTTGTGATCTCAACTCCACCACCCTGTCTGCACCACATCATTCTGGATTTCCCCGTTTTTAAAAACTACCTAACCTGTCTGTTTTGAATAAGTTCAATAATCTAATCTCCCCTGCTTCTGGGGGGAGTAATTTCACAGATCAATGACCGTCTAAGAGAAAGATCTTCTCCATTTGAAAAGGAAAATTTCTTATTCTGAAAGTTTGTTCTCTGGTTCTAGTCTCACCCACAAGAAAAAACATTTCCTTAGTATCCACACTAGCAAATCCCTGAGCCTAAATTATGCACTAAAGTCTCTGGAGTAGGATTTGAACACATTTCCATCAAATTCAGAAATGATACCCACTGTGATAGAGTTATAGCAACTTTGGATTGTCCAATGTTTAAAAGTAGTATCTAAATTGATACTAGTAAAGAATATCCTTAATTATGAGACAACCTTCTTCCCCCAAAATTCTCCTTAGTCCAGGACATATCCTGGAACCTGGAACTGTGAAATTATCCATCCAAATATTGGAATAGGATGTCTATGTCCAAGCAAAGCCCTTTCTTAACTTAATAAGTTTTAAATAAGGTTAAAGTCCAACAGGTTTATTTGGTAGCAAAAGCCACTAGCTTTCAAAGCACTGTTCCTTAATCAGGTGAGTGGGATTTCGGTTCATAACAGGGCATATAAAGGCACAAACTCAATTTACAAAATAATGGTTGGAATGTGAGTGGAGAGAGGGTTAAGCACAGGTTAAAGAGATGTGTACTGTCTCCAGCCAGGACAGTTAGTGAGATTTTCTAAGCCCAGGCAAGTCGTGTCAGAAGACAAACACGGGACACAGCGGACAGAGTACCCTTCGTCACCTATATTTTCCCAGAGCAGAGAAGCTATGACATCTTCTTCAGAACCTTCAACATGTCATTGATGAAAAGGAACATCTCTCCAAGGCCATCCCCACACCCTCATTTCTTGCCTTCAAACAACTGCACAACCTCAAACAGACCATTGTCTGCAGCAAACTACCCAGCCTTCAGGAGAACAGTAACCACAACACCACACAACCCTGCCACAGCAACCTCTGCAAGACATGCCGGATTATCGACTCAGATGCCATCATCTCACGTGAGAACACCATCCACCAGACACATGATACATACACTTGCAACTCGGCCATTGTTATCTACCTGATACGCTGCAGGAAAGGATATTCCGAGATATGGTAGACTGGGGAGACCGTGCAGATGCTACAATGGATGAATGAACACTGCTCGACAATCACCAGGCAAGAGTGTTCTCTTCCTGTTGGGGAACACTTCAGTGGTTATGGGCATTCGGCTTCTGATCTTCGGGTAAGCATTCTCCAAGGATGCCTTCATGACACACGGCAGCACAGCATCGCTGAGCAGAGACTGATAGCCAAGTTCTGCACACATGAGGATGGCCTCAACTGGGATCTTGGGTTCATGTCACACTGTTCGTAACCCTCATGACTTGCCTGGACTTACAAAATCTCACTAACTGCCCTGGCTGGAGACAATACACATCTTTTTAACCTGTGCTTAACCCTCTCTCCATGCACATTGTCTGTATTTTCAAGACTTGATTACCTGCAAAGACTCGCATTTCAACGATTATCTTGTAAGTTGAGTTTGTGTCTTTATACACCCTGTTTGTGAACTGAAATACCACTCATCTGATGAAGAAGCAATGCTTTGAAAGCTAGTTGGACTTTAACCTGGTGTTGAGAGACTTCTTATTGTGTTTACTCCAGTCCAATGCCAGCATCTCCACATCTTTCTTAACTTAGACAGAAACTTTTTTCATTCCCACTGTTGATGGATCTGCAAGGCAATAAATTCTCTGCTACACCCAAGATTATATTTAGGAGGCATCAAAGATATCAATACAAATAGCTTCATATCTTAGACTAGTCTTTCACACTTTAACATCCAAATGTTGCCCCCTCACCTACAGTCAGCTGATTTAAACACATTAAAGCAGAATATTTTGAAGAATGTAATTCCAACCAGAGCTTTAGTTAAAATATCTTTTCTGGCTAGTCTGAATGCATCAGATATGTTCAGATGCAACATGTCAACAGCTGCAAGCTTGACATCTCCTTGTCCATTCAAACAGTCAAAGATATCACAAAGAAAATCATAGTCATAGCATTTGTTTTCAGATTATGTTGTTGGTAGGGATATATTCAGCTCCATTTTATGAAATCATTTGTTTTGAGCAGATCCACTTGTAACATAATGTTACAAGTGGACCTGTTACAAGGGGTGCTAATATAGTCAGTCTGTTAATGTGAATCAGATATTAACTTTGTGTAGATCTCAGTCACAATCCCTTCTTTATATTTATTCATAGGCATTCCAGCTTTGATAGTCTGCATTTCTTACGGAATCAACCACAATGTGTATGGTAACTATACCATCGTTAGCAGCTCCACCTTGTAAGTGTTAAGAAATCCTTGTGTGATCATTTCTTTTACTAAATGGAAATAATTCCTTTTTTAGCGGTATGTAAGTTATAACCTGGCAATGTTTTCCAAGATATAAACAGGTTGGTTACCATTTTACCAGTTAGCATAACAATATTCGTTTATTTGATGTATTTACACAAGTCAGATCATTACAGGTTAAATTATTTTAAAAATACAGTCACTGTAATATTGGGAAAGACCGCAGGTAATGCAAGATTCTACATGCTGCAATTAAGTAATCAGTTTCTGCTGATGTTGCTAGCTGCAGCAGCATTGGCTAGAACATCAGGAAGAATCCTGAACAGTTTTGGAACCTTGAAATCAAGTCAGTATCCACCTTGCTTCATTTCAAAAGACTGCAGGTCTGAAAATGCAACATTCCGATAGCACTGAGAGGATTGTTAACATAGCAAAGTGGGAGGATGATTAAGATATCACTGAAAGAGGATCAATAACACTACTCAGAGAGGATTATTAACATAGTACTGTTAGAGGATCATTAGCATAGTACTGAGAGAAGGTCATTAAAATAGTACAAAGAAAGCGTCATTAAGATAGTAAGAAGTTGCACAACACCAGGTTAAAGTCCAACAGGTTTATTTGGCAGCAAAAGCTACTAGCTTTCGGAGCGCTGGCTGCCCCTTCATCAGGTGAGTGGGAGTTCTAAACACAAACGGGGTATATAAAGACAGAAACTCAATTTACAAAATAATGATTGGAATGTGAGTCTTTGTAGTTAATCAAGTCTTAAAGGTACAGACAATGTGAGTGGAGAGAGGGTTAAGCACAGGTTAAAGAGATGTGTATTGTCTCCAGACAATACACATCTCCAGTTAGTGAGATTTTACAAATCCAGGCCAGTTGTGGGGGTTACAGATAGTGTGACATGAACCCAAGATCCTGGTTGAGACCATCCTCATGTGCAGAACTTGGCTATCAGTCTCTGCTCAGTGACTCAGTGCTGTCATGTGTGTGAAGGCTGCCTTGGAGGATGCTTACCTGAAGATTAGAGGCCAAATGCCCGTGAGCACTGAAGTGATTGTCAGCGGTCATGAGCATTTGGCCTCTGATCTTTGGGTAAGCTTTCTCCAAGGCAGCCTTCGTGACACACGACAGCGCAGAGTCGCTGAACAGAGATTGATAGCCAAGTTCCACACACATGAGGACGGTCTCAACAGGGATCTTGGGTTCATGTCACACTATCTGTAACCCTCGTGACTTGCCTGGGTTTGCAAAATCTCACTAACTGTACTGTCCGGAGACAATACACATCTCTTTAAACTGTGCTTTACCCTCTCTCCACGCACATTGTCTGTACCTTTAAGACTTGATTAACTGTAAAGACTCGCAATCCAACCATTATTCTGTACATTGAGTTTGTGTCTTTATATGTCCTATTTGTGTTTAGAACTCCCACTCATCTGATGAAGGGGCAGCCAGCGCTCCGAAAGCTAGTGGCTTTTGCTACCAAATAAACCTGTTGGACTTTATCCTGGTGTTGTGAGATTTCTTACTGTGTTTACCCTGGTCCAATGCCAGCATCTCCACATCATTAAGATAGTACAGAGAGTGAATCAATAAGATAATACAGAGCGAATATGAACATAACACAGATAGCACTAAGAGATGATCATTTACATAGTACTGAGAGCAGGTCATTAATGTAAAAACATTAACATAGTATTGAAAAAGAATCGTTAGCATCATACAGACAGGGTCATTTCCATATTACTGAAAGAGGATCATTAACATAGTACAGAGAGAGGATGATTTAGAAAGCACGGAGAGAGGATTACTTAGATAGTACTGACATAGGATCGTAAACATAGTACAGAGAATGGATCATTAAAGTAGTTCAGAGAGATGGTCTGTGACAAAGTACAGAGATGGCGTCATTAACATTGTACAGGGAGAGGATCATTAACATCATACAGAGACAGGATCATTTCCATACCTCTGAGAGTGTACCATTAACATGGTACTGTGTTAGAATCATCAACATAGTAGAGAGAGTGAACCATCAGCATCAAGTGAAGGTCATTGATATAGCACAGTGGAGACAATCATTAACAAAGTACAGAGGGTGGATCATTAACATGGTCCTAAGTGAGGATCATTGACACAGTCCAGAAAGGTAATTGTTAACATAGTCCAGAAGGGGGATCACTAGCAGAGTTCAGTGGGTGGATCATTAACATAACACAGTGAGAGGATTTTTAACATGGTTCAGAAAAGTGATTGTTAACATAATTCAGAAAGGGGATCAACAGTGCATCATTGACATAGTATGGAGAGAAAATATTAATACAGCACAGAAAGCGCTGAGAGATGATCATTTACACAGTACTGAGAGTTATTAATATATAAAGAGTGGATCAATAGCATAGTATTGAGAGGGATTATTAACAACATAAAGAATGGACTAATAACATAGTGCTGAGAAAGTATCATTAACATTGTAGTAGGAGTGCATCATTAGCATAGTAAAGACTATGGATCATGAACACAATACAGAGAATCGATCAATAACACAGCACAGGGAGAGGGACCATTAACGTAGTAGTCGGAGTGGACCAATAATATATTGTGATAGTGAAGTAATAAAATAGTGCAGAGTCTGAATCATTAAAAAATACTGCAAGAGGATCAATAATACCGTACAAAATATGGGTCATTAACATCGAAAAGAGAGTGGATCACTAACATAGTACTGACAGGATCATGAAGAAAGTTCAAGGTGAATCATTAATACGGTACAGGAAGATGGTAGTAACGTAACAAAGATTAATTCCCATAGAATTGAGAGTGGATCATAAACATAGTAGAGAAAGTGGATTCTTAACTTAGAAATGATTTTGGACCAGTAATAGTACTGAGAAAATCATTAGCGTAGTACTGAGATTGGAGTATTAACATAGAACAGAGAGAGACAAACATTAACATAGCACAACAAGTTCCCACAGCATTGAGAGAGGATAATTAACATAGTACAGAGAATGGATAATTAACATTATACAGAGAGTGCATCTTTAACATAGGATAGAGATAACAAAGTCGTAAGAGTGCAGAATTAACATAACACAGCATTTGGATCATTAACATGATACAGAAAGTGTATCATTCGCATAGTACAAGAGAGGATCACTTACATAACACAGAGAAGGTCATTTAAATTAGTACAGAAAATGAATCATTAACACAGTATAGTAAGTTGACATAGTCCAGAATGTGGATCAGTAACATCGTATAGAGAGTGGATAATCAACATCATACAGAGAGTGGATCATTACTGAGTTAAAATTTGTAATATAGTACAGTGGAACATTAACATAGTGCAGAGTTAGGATCATTAACTTAGTACAGAGAGTAGATCATTAGCACAGTGCTTAAAGTGCATCAATAAGATAATACTGAGAGTGGAACATTAACATTGTACAGCGTTTGGATCATTAATATAGAACTCAGAGAGGATCAATAACTTAGTAGAGAAAGTGTGTTGTTAAGACAGTACAGAATGCCATTAATGTAGCACTGAGAAAGGATCATTAACATATATGAGTGTGAGTCATTAACCTTGTACTGAAAGTGCATTATTAACAAAGTTCATGGTAGGTTGGCAGAGGATCATGAACAAAGTTCATGCAGATGATCATTAACATAGTACTGAGAGTGTATCATTACTGAGTTAGAATTTTTAACATAGTAAAGAGAGAGGATCATGAACTAAGTTCAGAGTGGATCATTAATATGGTACAGAAAGAGGATAGTAATATAGCATAAGAGTAGACCATTCCTATAGAATGCAGAGTGAATCATAAACATGGTACAGAAAGTGAATCGTTAACATAGCACTGACTTTGGATCAGGAATAGTACTGAGAGAAAACAATAAACATAGTACTGAGATTGGAGTATTAACATAGTACAGCGAGATGAATATTAACATAGTACACAAGGAATCATTAACATAGCACAATGATTGGATATTGTACAGAGAATGGATCATTAGCATAGCAGCGAGAGACTGCAATTAACGTGCGACTGAGAGAGGATCATTAACATAGTCCAGAGAGTGGGTCATTAATCTAGTACTGAAAGTGCATCCTTAAAATTGCATTGACTGAGGATCATGAACAAAGTTTATAGATGATCACTAACAAAGTACTGTGGGTAGATCATTAACATTGCCTCAATGTACTTTGTTAATGATCCTCTCTCAATACAATGCTAATGAGTATTGTTCAGTACTATAAAAATGATCCACTCTCTATGCTAATGATTCTCTTCCTCTATGATGTTAAAACTCCTTTCTCTGTGCAATGTTAATAATCCTCTCTTTGTATTATGTTAATGATCCACTTTAAGATCATCAGATATAAGAACAAAAACAGCCCGGGAAACAGGCCCTTCAGCCCAACGAGCCCGTGCCACCATCTCAACACCACCAGTCCCCCTCTCCACCCATGACCCTTGTCTAATGTTTTATGGCCATCCAGATTGAGGGAAACTGATTTAGGGACAATTTATGACTGCCAATCAGCCTAACAGCACATCTTTGGGGTGTGGGAGGAAACCGGAGCACCCGGAGAAAACCCACGCAAGCACGGGGAGAATGCGCAAACTCCCACAGACACCGGCCCAAATCCATGTGTCTGCACAGCAAACAGTGATAGTCACTGAACTGTCGTCTTGCACAGTATCTGGTCCAGTTTAGGCACACACTAACAACATGAAGCACTAGGCCAATCTTGAACAACCAAGAGCAGCCCCAGTACGACCCATCGCATGTATGCCCCTCGTTGGACACAGGTTTTAAGTGAGACCCACTTAAAACCTGTGAATGAAAAGAAAAAAAATTATTATTGTACCATATCCATGTACCAGGGCGGCACGGTAGCACAGTGGTTAGCACTGCTGCTTCACAGCTCCAGGGTCCTGGGTTCGATTCCCGGCTCGGGTCACTGCCTGTGTTGAGTTTGCACATTCTCCTCGTGTCTGCGTGGGTTTTCTCCGGGTGCTCCGGTTTCCTCCCACAGCCCAAAGATGTGCGGGTTAGGTTCATTGGCTATGCTAAAATTGCCCCTTAGTGTCCTGGGATGTGTAGGTTAGAGGGATTAGCAGGTAAATGTGTAGGGATATGGGGATAGCGTCTGGGTGGGATTGTGTTCGGTGCAGACTCGATGGGCCGAAGGGCCTGTTTCTGCACTGTAGGGTTCTATATATCCATTTACCTTATCAGGGAAATCCCAATGCTAATGACCCTTATTTAAAACAATCTCCTATATCCACCCATCTCCAACCCAGCCATGTGCCTGTCTAAGTTACTCTTAAATGACTCTAGCGTGTTTGCCTCCACCACCTTACTTGGCAGAGCATTCCATACCCCCACTACCCTCTGTGTAAAAAACCTCCCTCTAATATCTGTGATGTACCTCTCCCCCCTCACCTTAAGTCCATGGCCCCTTGTCCTACGTGTCTCTATTATAGGAAATAGCTTACCTCTGTTTACTCTATCTATACCCTTCATAATCTTATATACCTCTATTAGATCCCACCTTAGTCGCCGTCTTTCAAGGGAAAAGAGCCCCAATTTCTTCAATCTTTCCTCATAACCCAGTCCTTCCATACCGGGCAACATCCTGGTAAACCTCCTCTGCACTCTCCCCAGAGTCTCCACATCCTTCCGGTAGTAAGGCAACCAGAACCGGACGCAGTACTCCAAATGAGGCCTAACCAACGTTCTGTACAATTGCAACATTAGACTCCAGCTCTTATATTCTATACTCCTTCCTATAAAGGCTAACATACCATAGGCTTTCTTCACCACACTCTCCACTTGCACTGCCACCTTCAAAGACTTATGCACTTGCACCCCCAGGTCTCACTGCGATTCTATACTCCTTATGGGCTTACCCTTTATCATATAACTTCCCCCTACATTATTCCGGCCAAAATGCATCACCTCACATTTATCCGGATTAAACTCCATTTGCCCAATCAACCAGCCTATCAATATCCCGCTGTATTGCCAGACACTGCTCCTCACTGCCCGCCAATCCAGCCATCTTGGTGTCATCAGCAAATCTACTGATCACACCACCTACTCCCTCTTCCAAATCATTTATATACACTACAAAGAGAAGAGGTCCCAGTACTGAGCCCTGCAGCACACCACTAGTGACAGACCTCCAGCTAGAAAAGGACCCCTCCACTACTACTTTCTGACTCCTCTTTGCAAGCCAGTTCTCTACCCATCCAGATACCTGGCCACGTAAATCATGATCTTCTCTACTAACCTACCATGATGGACTTTGTCAAACGCCTTACTGAAATCCATATAGGCGACATCAACGGCTCGTCCTTCGTCGACTGTTTTTGTCACCTCCTCAAAGAATTCTACCAGATTCGTAAGGCAAAACTTCCCCTTTACAAAGCCATGCTGTGTATCCTTAATCAGATCACAACGCTCTAAGTGCTCATACATCCTATCCCTAAGAATCCTCTCCATCAACTTACCTACCACTGACATTAAACTCACCGGCCTATAGTTACCTGGACTATCCCTTCTACCCTTTTTAAACAGCGGTACCACATTCACTATCCTCCAGTCCTCTGGGACCTCACCTGTGTCCAAAGAAGAGACAAAGATTTGCATCAGAGGCCCAGCAATCTCATCCCTCGCCTCTCTAAGCAGCCTAGGATAAATGCCATCGGGCCCTGGAGATTTATCGGTTTTAATGCTACCTAAAAGCCCTAACACTTCTTCCCTCGTAATCGATAGATCTTTCAATCGGTCTACCGCTCCCTCAATGATCGTACTAGACATCAAGCCCCTCTCCTTCATGAATACCAATGCAAAGTATTCATTCAGGATCTCCCCCATTCCCTCTGCCTCTAAGCACAATTCCCCACATCTGTCCCTGAGAGGACCGATTTTACTCCTAGCCACCCTTTTGTTCTTAAGATAGGAGTAAAACGCCTTTGGATTCTCCTTAACCCTACCTGCCAAAGCCATCTCATGCCCCCTCTTTGCTCTCCTAACTCCCCTTTTGAGATCCCTCCTACTCTCTCTGTATTCCTCCAACGCTCTCTCCGTTCCCAGCTGCTTAGACCTGACATATGCCTCTCATTTCTTCCTAACCAGGTCTTCTATATCTCTAGTAATCCACGGCTCTCTAATCCTACCTTTCCCATCCTTTCTCCTGACTGGCACATGCCTTTCCTGCAGCCATTGCAGTTTTCCCTTGAAAGACTCCCACATGCCTAACGTGGTCTTGCCTTCCAACAGCCTATCCCAGTCTGTATCCCTAAGCTCCTGCCTAATCTGGCTGTATCTAGCCTTCCCCCAATTTAGCACCCTCCCCTTAGAACAGCTCTCATCTTTTTCCATTCGTATCCTAAAGTAGACGGAGTTGTGGTCACTATTAGCCACATGTTCGCCTACCGCAGCCTCAACCACCTGACCCGGCTCATTTCCCAGAACTAAATCCAGTATCGCCCCCTCTCTAGTCGGGCTATCTGCATACTGTTGCAAGGATCCTTCCAATACACATCTTACGAATTCCTCCCCGTCCGAACCCCCCCCAGCTCTAGGCACCTTCCACTGCACCCCAGGGAGATTAAAATCTCCCACTACAACAACCCTGTTCTTCCTACACTTATCCAAAATGTCCCTACATATACCCTCTTCCACTGCCCGCGGGCTGTCGGGCGGCCTATAGTACACTCCTAGCATAGTAATGGCCCCCTTCCTATTCCTCAACTGCACCCACAGACTCAATTCCCAACCCCCCGTGTTATCCTCCCTCTGCACCGCTGTGATCTGCTCTCTAAGAGCGCCACTCCCCCTCGTCTTTTCAACCCTCCCCTATCACGCCTAAAACACTTATGCCCTGAATATTTAGCTGCCAGTCCTGCCCCTCCTTTAACCACGTCTCTGTCACTGCCACCACATCTAAATTCCTCGCGAACATCAAGGCCCTAAGTTCATCCGTCTTACCCGTCACACTCCTCGCACTAAAACTGATGCACCGAAGACCCTCAGGCCCTCTTGGATCCTCCTTCTCCTGGGAGATTTTCCTATCATCTAGACTTACCCTGACCTCCAACTCACTCCCACTCACAGTGCCTGAGCTGTCTCTCTCCTCTCCACCCCTCCTCCATATTAGTTTAAACCCTGCCTAAACACTCCAGCCAACCTCCCAGCTAAAATATGTGTACCCTTCCCATTCAAGTGTTCCCTATCCCTCTTATACAAGTGCCCTTCCTTTGCAAAGACTTCCCAATGGTCTACAAAACTAAAACCCTCTGTCCTGCACCAATCCCTCAGCCACGCATTCAGCTGCAGGATCTCATTATTTTTATTCCTACTATTGCTGGGCACTGGCAGCAGCCCAGAGATCGCCACCCTGGAGACCCTGCACTTCAGCCTGGCTCCCAACTCCCTGAACTGCCTATGTATTTCCCCTCTACTTTTCCTTCCTACATCCTTCTCATCTACATGTATAATTACATCCGCCCGGGTCCCTTGGCCGTTCAAGATTCCCTCTACCTTCTCCGACACATCCTGTACCCCTGCTCCAGGGAGGCAGACTACCATCCTGGAGTCCCGCTTTTGCCCATAGAACCGCCTATCAATTCCTCTAACCCTCCCATCCCCCACCACTATCTCACATCCAGCCCCCTTCCTTCCCTCTGAGGCATTCTGCTCTTCCCCTCGTGCCCTTTCCACCTCAGTTGGCGCCTTACCCCTGCTATCTTGAGAGACTACCCCTGGGGTAGCCTTTGGAACATTACTCCTCCTCTTTTTCCCCTTCCTAACTGTAACCCACCCATCCCCCCTCCTAGGCTCTGGGATCCCCTCTTGAACGTGGTTTCTATTCATTAGCACCTCATTCTCCCTAACTAAAAATAAATCCTCCAGCCTCAACTCGAGTTGCCTAACCCAGGCCCTCAAACGCTGCAACTCCAGACATTTGGTGCAGATGTGGACTCTCCAGAGATGCTATGTCTCTCGGAACTCTCACATACAAAAGAACAAAGAACAACACAGCATGAGAAACAGGCCCAACGAGCCCGCGCCGCAAATATTGCACCTTACACAGCTGACATGCCTCCCCAGGGACCCTGCCATTTATTTCACCACCCTTAAACTTATGGACACAGTTAGAAAAATTTGACCAGTAACTAAGCCTGCTCTCGCCTAAGCCTGTGAGCCAAAGCCCTTGCAGCACTCACTCAGCACCCACCTCACTCCGCTGCCCGCTCTCGACGCTGCCCGCTGCGTACTGTGGCCTTCTTTTTGTACTCCCGTGCTCCCTTCCCAACTGCCCTTGTGCCTAGCACCCACTACGGATAGCGCAAAACGCAAAAAAACCTGCGAACCAGCAATGCATTTGAAAAAGATCAGTACACTCGCAGTTTAGACTCACCAGCCACCAGTACACTGCTCCAGAGAACAATGAGGAGCAGAATTAGACCAATTGGCCCATTGAGTCTGTTCCACCATCCAATCATGGCTAATATTTTTCTCATCCCCATTTTCCTGACTTTTCCCCATAAACTCTGATCCCCTTGTTAATCAAGGACATAGCTATCTCTGTCTTAAAGACACTCAATGACCTTCTGTGGCAAAGGGTTCCACAGATTCACCACTCTCTGACTGGAGAACTTTCTCCTTATCTCTGTTTTAAAGGATTGTTCCTTTAGTCTAAGCTCTCTAGTTCTAGTTTTTCCTATTAGTGGAAACATCCTCTTCACGTCTACTCAACCCAGGCCCCGCAGTATCCTGTAAGTTTTAATAAGATCCCCCCTCATCGTTCTAATCTCCAATGAGTAAAGACCCAGAGTCCTCAACTGTTCCTCATACAACAAGCCCTTTATTCCAGGGATCACTTTAGTGAATCTCCTCTGGACTCTTTCCAAGGCCAGCACATCCTTCCTGAGATACTGGCCCAAAACTGCTCACAATACTCCAAATGGGGTCTGACCAGAGCTTTATACGCCTCAGAAGTACATCCCTGCTCTTATATTCTAACCCTCTCCACATGAATGCTGACATTGTATTTGCCCTCCTAATTGCTGACTGAATCTGCACATTAACCTTAAGAGAATCTTGAACAAGGACTCCCAAGCCTCCCATGCTTCTAATCTCCTAAGCATTTTCCCATTTGGAAAATAGACTATGCTTCCATTCCTTCTTCCAAAGTGCATAACCTCACTCTTTTCCACATTGTTTTCCATTTGCCACTTCTTTACCCATTCTCCTAGCCTGTCCAAGTCCTTCTGCAGCCTCTCTGCTTCCTCAATACTACCTGTCCCTCCACCTAGCTTTGCATCATTTGCAAACTTAGCAACAGTATCTTCAGTTCCTTCTTCCAAATCGTTAATGTATATTCTGAAATGTTGTGGTCCCAGAACCGAACTCTGAGGCACACTAGTCACTAGCTGCCATTCTGAGAAAGACCTCTTTATCCCCACTGTCTGCATGCTGCCACTCAGCCAATTCTCTCTCCATGCCAGGATCTTACCCTTAACACCACGGGCTCTTAACTTATTTAACAATCTCCTATGCCCCCTGGTAATTGACTCTTCCACCTTGGGGAAAAAGCTTCTGACTATCCATTCTGTCCATACCCCTCAGAATCTTGTAGACTTCTATCAGGTTGCCCCTCAACCTCCCTTGTTCCAGTGAGAACAAATCAAGATTCTCCAACCTCTCCTCATAGTTAATGTCCTCCAATCCGGACAACATCCCAGTAAATCTTTTCTGTACTCTCTCCAAAACCTTCACATTCTTCTGGTAGTGTGGCGACCAGAATTGAACACTATATTCCAAATGCGGTCTAACTAACGTTCTATGAAGCTGCAACATAACTTGCCAATTTTTAAACTCAATGCCGCGGCCGATGAAGGCAAGCATGCCTTATGCCTTCTTGACTACTTCTGCAGCTGCATTGCCACTTTCAGTGACCTGTGTACCTGTACATCCAGATCCCTTTGCCTGTCAATACTGTTAAGGGTTCTGCCATTTCCTATATATTTCCTATCTGTATTAGATCTTCCAAAATGCATTACCTCACATTTGTATGGATTAAACTCCAGCTGCCATCTCTCTGCCCAAGTCTCCAACTGATCCATATCCTGCTGTATCCTCTGATGGCCCTCATCACTATCTGCAAATCCACCGGCGTTTGTGTCGTCCACAAACTTACTAATCAAACCAATTACATTTTCCTCCAAATCATTTATATATATTACAAACAGCACTGACAGCTTGGGAATACAGGTACAGAATTCCCTAAAAGTGACGTCACAGGTGGATAGGGTCGTAAAGAGTGCTTTTGGTACATTGGCCTTTATAAACTGGAGCAGTTGGATGTTATGGTAAGGTTATATGCGGCATTGGTGAGGCCAAATTTAGAGTATTGTGTACAGTTTTGGTCACCTAGTTACAGGAAGGATGTAAATAAGTTGAAAGAGTGCAGAGAAGGTTCACGAGGATGTTGCTGGGACTTGAGAAGCTGAGTTACAGAGAGAGATTGAATAGGTTAGGACTTTATTCCCTGGAGCGTAGAAGAATGAGGGGAGATTTGATAGAGGTGTATAAGATTTTGATGGGTATAGATAGAGTGAATGCAAGCAGGCTTTTTCCACTGAGGCTAGGGGAGAAAAAAACTAGAGGGCATGGGTTAAGGGTGAAAGGAGAAAAGTTTAAAGAGAATTTTAGTGGGGGGCTTCTTCACGCAGAGAGTGGTTGGAGTGTGGAATGAGCTGCCGGATAAAGTGGTAAATGCGGGGTCACTTTTAACATTTAAGAAAAACTTGGACGGGTTCATGGATGAGAGGGGTGTGGAGGGATATGGTCCAAGTGCAGGTCAGTGGGACTAGGCAAAAAATGGTTTGGCACAGACAAGAAGGGCCAAAAGGCCTGTTTCTGAGCTGTAATTTTCTATGGTTCTATGGTTTCTATGGAACACCATTTGTCACTGCCATCTATTCAGAATTCTAACAGAGTTGCCAAACATGATTTCCCCTTGATGGAGCTATACTAACTCAGTCCTATTTTCATGAAATCATAGAACCCTACAGTGCAGAAAGAGGCCCTTCGGCCCATCGAGTCTGCACTGAACACAATCCCACCCAGGCCCTATCCCCACATCCCTACATATTATACCCACTAATCCCTCTAGCCTACACATCCCTGGACACTAACGGGCAATTTCTTAGCATGGCCAATTAACTTAACCCGCACATCTTTGGACTGTGGGAAGAAACCGGAGTACCCGGAGGAAACCCACGCAGACATGAGGAGAATGTGCAAACTCCACACAGACAGTGACCCGAGCCAGGAATCAAACCCTGTATCATATACTTCTAAGTACTTCACGATCTCCTCTTTAATAATGGACTTTAAAATTTTGCCAATACCGAAGTCAGCTAACCGGCCTATAATTTCCCATCTGCTGCCTCTCTCCCTTCTTAAACAGCTGTGTTACATTAGCTACTTTTCAGTCCTATGGGACCATCCTTGCCTCCAATGATTCCTGAAAGATCACCACCTATGCCTCCACAATTTTCTCAGCTACCTCCTTTAGAATTCTGGGGTGTAGTCCAGGTGAGTTATCCACTTTCAGACCTTTCAGTTTCTCCAGAACCTTCTCTTTAGTGATGGCACACTCACCTGTGCCCCTGATTCTCCTGGAGCTCTGGCATCCCACTAGTGTCTTCCATCATGAAGACTGATGCAAAGTAACTATTCAGTTCCTCTGAATATTATTCTTATTATTACTTCTCCAGCCTCATTTTCCAGTGGTCTAATGTCCATTTTTGCCTCTCTCTTACCTTTTATATATTGAAAAACACTGTTCCTAACTTCTTTTATATTACTAACTAGCTTACAGTCATATTTCATCTTCTTTTCCATTATTTTTTTTTTAGTTGTCCTCAATTCACTTTTAAAGCCTTCCCAATCCTCTGACTTCCCATTAATCCTCGCCACTTTGTATATATCTCCTTCCTTTTTCAGCATTAAGGCTGATTAATACTTGTATTAATGATCCACTACCTAGATTGTGTTAATAATCCTCTCTCAATAATGATCCACACTCAGTAGTAAGTTTTTTTTGTTAACTTTATTCCAATCCAATCAAGTCAAATTAAACCCAATTCAGAGTCCCAACAAGTTGAGACATTTCCAATCCAAGCTGACAAGACAGGGCTCTCACCTCCTGTCTTGGGCTTGATCTACATGATCCAAGCTGATTGGAGTAGGTGTAGCTCCTCCTCCAAGGCTTGATCTTATTTGCGTCTTAGCCAAAAGGCTGAGACGCTGCTTGGAAAAAATTGCTACAAATGAAGCTGAAAGGTAACTTAATGACTTCAACCAAGTACAGCATGTCGACACTACACTTGCTCTTAGTCAAAAGGCTGAGAAGTGATCCATACTCAGTAATAAGTTAATGAACTACATTATGTATTATGTTAATAGTCCTCTCTGTTACTGACCCACTCTCTATATCATGTCCATGATATGCTCTCTTTATTACGGTAATAACCCAGTTTCTGTACCACATTAATGAAATTTTCGCAGTACTGCTAATGATCCAAACAATGTATGATGTTAATGCTCCACTCTCACTACTTTGTTAATGATCCCATCTCTGTACCATGTTAACGATGCTTTCTCTGTATCATGTTAATGAGCTATTCTCAATGGTATTTAATTATTCACTTTCTGTGCTATGCCAATGATCCACTTTTTGTATTATGATAATGATCCACTCTTTGTGCTGTGTTAATGATCCTCTGCCTCGACTGTTTTACTGAACCACTCTCTGGACTATGTTAATGATCCACTCTCTACTATGTTTATGATCCTCTAATTGCTATTGAAATGTTCTACTCTCTGTGCTCTGTACCAAGACAATGATCCTCTTTATGTACAGTGTTCGTGATCCTCTCTCAGTACCATGTTAGAATCATAGAGTCATAGAGATTTACAGCATGGAAAAAGGCCCTTTGGCCCAACTTGTCCATGCCACCCTTTTTTTTTAAACCCCTAATCTCATCCCAATTGGCCCAATTTTTTTAAAACCCCTCAGCTAATTCCTATGGCCCAAATTCCTTCATACCCATTCTACCCATGTAATTTTCTAAATGCTTTTTAAAAGACAAAATTGTACCCGGCTCTACTACTACCTCTGACAGCTTGTTCCAGACACTCACCACAAAATTGCCCCTCTGGCCTCTCTCACCTTAAACCTATACCCTCTAGTTTTAGACTCCCCTACCTTTGGGAAAAGATGTTGACTATCTACCTTGTCTATGCCTCTCATTATTTTATAAACATCTAATAAGGTCACCCCTGAGCCTCCAATGCTCCAGAGGAATAAGCCCCAGTCTATTTAGCCTTTCCTTATAATTCAAGCCATCAAGTCCCAGTAGCATCCTAGTAAATTTTTTCTGCACTCTTTCTAGTTTAATAATATCCTTTCTATAATAGGGTAGCCAGAATTGCACACAGTATTCCAAGTGTGGCCTTACCAATGTCTTGTACAACTTCAACAAGATGTCCCAACTCCTGTGTTCAATGTTCTGACTGATGAATCCAAGCATGCCGAATGCCTTTTTCACCACTCTGTCCACCTGTGACTCCACTTTCAAGGAGTTATGAACATGTACCCCTACGTCTCTTTGTTTTGTAACTCTCCCCAGCGCCCAACCATTAACTGAATAAGTCCTGCCCTACTCTCTCCCCTGTTACTCTTTTGTCATTTATGTATTTGTAGAAGCTCTTTGGATTCTCCTTTGCCTTATTGGTAGGGGGATTGAATTTTATTGGTAGGGGGATTGAATTTAGGAGTCGCAGCGTCATGATGCAACTGTACACAACTCTGGTGCGGCCGTACTTGGAGTTTTGTGTGCAGTTCTGGTCCCCACATTACAGGAAGGATGCGGAGGCTTTGGAGAGGGTGCAGAGGAGGTTTACCAGGATGTTGCCTGGTATGGAGGGGAGATCCAATGAGGAGAGACTGAGAGATTTGGGGTTGTTTTTGCTGGAAAGAAGGCAGCTAAGAGGGGACCTCATTGAAACATATAAGATGATTAGAGGTTTAGACCTGGTAGATAGTGATAGCCTTTTTCCTAGGATGGAGAAAGCTAGCACGAGGGGGCACGACTTTAAATTAAGGGGGGGTAGTTATAGGACTGATGTCAGGGGTAGGTTCTTTACCCAGAGGGTGGTGAGGGACTGGAATGCCCTGCCAGCTGCAGTTGTAAATGCACCTAGTTTGGGGGCGTTTAAAAGATCTGTGGATAGGTTTATGGATGAAAAGGGATTGGTTTAGGCTAGTGGGTCATTGTTTTGTAACTGGTCGGCGCAACATCGTGGGCCGAAGGGCCTGTTCTGCGCTGTAATGTTCTATGTTCTATGTTATCTGCCAAAACAATCTCGTGTCCCCTTTTTGCCCTCCTGATTTCTCTCTTAACTCTACTCCCTATACTTTTCAAGGGATTCACTTGATCTCAGCTGCCTATGCATGTTATGTGCCTCTTTCTTCTTCTTGACCAGGGCGCCAATCTCCCGAGTCATCCAGGGTTCCCTATTTCTGCCAGCCTTGCCCTTCATGTGTTTATCCTGAACCCTGGTTAACACACTGTTGAAAGCGTGCCACTTACCAGACGTCTCTTGCCTTCCCCCAGTTAATCTTTGAAAGTTCCTGCCTGATACCATCAAAATTGGCCTTGCCCCAATTTAGAATTTTGAACAATTAATGAACCACTTTCTTTTCTATGTTTATGATGCTCTCTCTGTACTTTGTTAATTATTCTCTCCCTGTAATATGTTAGTGATCCACTTTCTGTACTATGTTAATAATATTCTCTCTGTGCTATGTTAATGATCTTCTCTTGTACTTATTCATCGTTTTTCTGTGCCATGTTAATGACCCTCTTTGTAATATGTTAACGAGGCTCTATCAGTAACATGCTAATGAACAAAACTCTGTACTATGTCAATGATCCTTTCTGTACTATGTTAATGGTCCATTCTCAAAACTATATTAATGATCCATTATCTAGATTGTGTTGATGAACCTCTCGCAGTAATGATCCACTCCCAATACTAGGATAATGGACCACATGTTAATTGTCAACTCCCCATTTTCTGTTACTGATCCTCATTCTGTACTATATTCATGATCCTCTTTCTTTACTATGTTAATTTTGCACTGTTAATAAATATGTTAATGAAACTTTCTCAGTACTCTGTACTTTGTTAATGATCCACTTTCTTCACTTTGTTAATGATTCTCTCCCTGTACACTGTTAATGATTTACTTTCTGCACTATATTATTGATCCACTCGGTGAACTATGTACTCTTCCTGTCCTCTGTTAATGACCCACTCTGTGGAATGTTAATGATCCTCAGTACCATATTAATGACACAATCTCAGTATTATATAAATGACCCACTCTCTGTACTGTGTTAATGAAACTTTCTCAGTTCTATGTTAATGATTCTCTCTCTTTACAATGGGAATTATCCTCTGTACTACAAGAAGTCTCACAGCACCAGGTTAAAGTCCAACAGGTTTATTTGGTATCACGAGCTTTCAGAGTGCTGCTCCTTCATCAGGCAAGTGATAGAAAGCTCTGAAAGCTTGTGATACCAAATAAATCAGTTGGACTTTAACCTGGTGTTGTGAGACTTCTTACTATGCCCACCCCAGTCCAATGCGGCATCTCCACATCATCCTCTGTACAATGTTAACAGTCTTCCCCCTGTACTGTGTTACTGATCTGCTCTCTTTACACTCTTTGTATGATGTTAATAAAACTTTCTCAGTACGATATTAATGATTCTCTCTGTACTTTGTTAATGATACACTCTCTGTATGATATTAATAATCTACTATCTATATTGTCATTGATTCTCTTGCAGCATTTGTAATTAATGATCTGGATACTGTACTATTTTAATGCTCCACTCTCACTTTATGTTAATGATCCTCTCTCAGTTCTGTGTCACTGATCTTCTCTCAATACAATGTAAATGACCCTCTGTCAATATGATGCAAATGATTCTCTCTCTGTACAATAGGACTGTACTGTACTGTGTTAATGGCTCTTTCTCAATGCCATCCACTCACTGTGTTATGTTCATTAATCCACCCTCTTTGGTATGTTAATGACCCACACTCTGTAATGTGTTAATAAAACTTTCTTAGTACTACATTAATGATCCACCTTCTGTACTTTGTTAATATTCTCTCCCTTTATTATGTTACTAAATCACTCTCATTCAGAATTACACTCTTCTATGTTAATGATCAACTCTATACTATGTTGATCGTCCACTTTCTTCACTATGTTATTGGTCCTCTCTGAGTACTATTTTAGTGATCCAAACGCTATACAGTGTTAATGCTCCACTGTCACTACTATGTTAATGATTCTCTCTCAGTACTGTTAAGAATATACTTTCAGTACTACGTTAATGATCCACTCTCTGGGCTATGTTAATGATCCTCTCTCAGTAGTAGGTTAGTTGTACTCTCTCGTTAATTGCACTACTCATGTTAATTGCATTACTACATTAATGATCCACTCTCTGTACAATGTTAATGTTCCTCCATATTATGTTAAAAATTCTAACTCAGTAATGATCCACTTTCCCAATGGTACTGAGCGAGGGTCATTAACACGTAACAGAAAGAGGATCATTCCGATATTGATCAGGGAGAATTATAAACATAATAGAGAGAGGATCATTTGCATAGAACCCAAGAGTGGATCATTAACACAAACATAGAGTAGATCTTAAAAACTAGAAGCAGGTCTAAGTTATTTGGCCCTTTGATCCTGCTCCACCATTCATTTTGATCATGGCTGATCATCAAATTCAATATCCTGATTCTCCCATATCCCTTGATCCCTTTAGGTCCAAGAGCTATGTCTAATTGGCCTCAACTACTTTCTGTAGTTGTAAGTTCCACACATTCTTTAAAGTTTACTTATTAGTGTCACAAGTAGGCTCACATTCACACTGCCAATGTAGTTACTGTGAAAATTTCCGAGTCGCCACATTCCAGCTCTATTCAGATACACTGAGTGTGAATTTAGTATGGGCAATTCACCTAACTAGCATGTCTTTTAGACTGTGGCAGGAAACCTGAGCACCGAAAGAAACTCACACAAACACAGGGAGAAGACGTAGGCTCCACACAGATAGTGACTCAAGCCAGGAATTGAACCCAGGCCCCTGGTGCTGTGAGCAGCACTGCTAATCACTCTGCCCATGTGCTGCCTTCACCACCCTTTGGGTGGAAACATTTCTCCTCACCTCAGTTCTAAAATGTCTGCCCCCTTAAAAGAGCATAACAACTAGGAGCAGGAGTAGGCCATCTGGCCCCTCGAACCTACTCTACCATTCAATAAGATCATGCCCGCTCACCATAACCCTTAATTCCTTTACTGTTCAAAATGTATCTATCCTTGCCTTAAAAACATTCAATGAGGAAGCCTCAACTGCTTCACTGGGCAGGGAATTCCACAGATTCACAACCCTTTATGTGAAGAAGTTCCTCCTCAACTCCTCCTCTGCTTCCCCTTATTTTGAGGTCATGCCACCTAGTTTCACCTGCCAGTGAAAACAACTTATCTGCTTCCAGCTTATCTATTCCCTTCATAGTCTTATATGTTTCTATAAGATCTCCCCTCATTCTTCTGAATGCCAATGAGTATAATCTCAGTCTACTCAGTCTCTCCTTATAAACCAACCCTCTCAACTCCAGAATCAACCTAGTGAATCTCCTCTGCACCCCCTCCAGTGCCAGTATACTCTTTCTCATGTAAGGAGACTAAAACTGTACACTGTGCTCCAGGTGTGTCGCACCAGCACCTTATACAGCTGCAGCATAACCTCACTGGTTTTAAACTCCATTCCTCTGGTAATAAAGGGCAAAATTCCATTTGTCTTCTTAATTACCTGCTGCACGTATAAGCCAACTCCTTGTGATTCTTGCACAAGGACATCCAGGCCCCTTTGCACAGAAGCATGCTGCAATTTTTTACCATTTAAATAAAACCCCTTTTTGCTGCTTTTCCTAATGGATGACCTCACATTTACCAACGTTAAATGTGCTAAACCCTCGCCACTCACTTCGACTATCTATATCTCTTTGCAGACTTTCAGCATCCTCTGCACACTTTGCTCATTTTAATGTCATCTGCAAATTTTGACTCACTACACTTGGTCCCCAACTCTAAATCATCTATGCAAATTGTAAACAATTGCGATCACAATACTGATCCCTGAGGCATCTGGTCACTGATCGTCAGCCAGAAAAACACCCATTTACCCCTATGCTTTGCTTTCTGTTAGTTAACCAATCCTCTATCCATAACTCATTACTCATAACAGCGTGCACCTTTTTTCTTATGTAGCAGCACTTGTCAAATGCCTTCTGGAAATCCCATTGTCCACTGCCCATGTAATATTTTTAAAAAATTCCACCAAATTAGTCAAACATGACCTTTCCTTCATGAACCCATGTTGCATCTTACCAATGGGACAATTCATATCCAGAGGTCTCGTTATTTCTTCCTTGATGATAGATTCAAGCAGTTTCCCTACTATAGAAGTTAAGCTAACCGGCCTATAGTTCCCTGCCTTTTGTCTATCTCCTTTTTTAAACAGTGGAGTCACATTTGCTGTTTCCCAATCCACGGGAACCACCCCAGATTTGGTAAATTACCACTAGTGCAGTTGCTATCTCTCCCACCATCTCTTTTAGTACCCTGGGATGCATTCCATTAACTTGCCCAACATTATCTCTTTCATGATAATGATAGTTTCTGGGTTCTCACCTGCTATAGCCTTCCTGTCATCAATTTTTGGCATGTTATTTGTATCTTCCACTGTGAAGACCAACACAAAATACCTGTTCAATGCCTCAGCCATTTTCCCATTTCCAGTTATTACATCCCCTTCTTGTCCTCTAAAGGAATAATGCTTATTTTAGTCATTCTTTTTCGTTTTATATATTTGTAGAAACTTCTGCTATCTGTTTTTATATTCTGAGCTAATTTACTCTCATAATCCATCTTACTTTTCATGGCTTTCTGTTGTCCTTTAAAGATTTCCCAATCCTCTAGATTCCCACTAATCTTTGTCACTTTGTTTGCATTTTCTTTCAATTTGATATCCTCCTTTATTTCCTTAGATATCCATGGCTGATCTTTTTCTACAGTCCTTTCTTATCACTGGTATATACTTTTGCTGAGCATCAAGAAAGATCGCTTTGAAAATCCTCCACTGTTCCTCAATTGTCCCACCATAAAGTTTTTGCTCTCGGTCTACCTTAGCCAACTCCTCCCTAAACCTCTGTAGTCTCCTTTGTTTAAGCACTGACACTGGTATTGGATTTTACCGTCTCACATTCCATCTGTATTTTAAATTCCAAGAGGATCCCTAATTGCAAGATTATTAATTATTCCTGTCTCATTACAAAGGACCAGATCTAGGGAAGATTGCTCCCTCATAGGTTCCATTACATACTGTTCAAGGAAGTTATCGTGGGTACATTCTATGAACTCCTCCTCAAAGCTGCCTTGACCAATCTAGTTTGACCAATTGATATGTAGATTAAAATCCCCCATCTCCATAATCTTCCTGATGGTCCCTCCGAACAGTCTGAAACCCCTGGATATTTAACTTTCAGTCGTGAACATCCTGCAACCATGTCTCTGTAATGGTCACCAAATCATACTCGTTCACAATGATTTGTGCCATCAACTCATTTATCTTTTTTGAATGCTACGAGCATTCAAATAAAGTGCCCTTACGCTAGTTTTTGTCTCCTCTTTTTGAATTCCAACATTAATCACATCTCCTGAGTTCTCTTTCCTTTTAACTTTTTCCTGATTTTTGAAGTGGCTGGAACATTCTCCCCACATTTTAAGAACAAAGAACAACACAGCACGGGAAACAGGCCCTTCGGCCCAACGAGCCCGCGCCACCGTCCCATTGTCTCAGTGACCTATTCATGATTTTAGTCTATGCCTAATGTGTGAGGATCAGGGAGGTCCAATATAGGGACAATTTGTTACCCAATCAATCAGCCTAAAAGCACATTTTTGGGATGTGGGAGGAAACCGGAGCACCCGGAGGAAACCCACGCAACCACGGGGAGAACGCGCAAACTCCCACAGACACAGGCCCAAATCCATGTGTCCGCACAGCAACAGAGATAGTCTCTGAGCTGTCATGTTGCCCTCGAGATGGTCCAGTTTAAGCACACCAATGACATGAAGCAGTAGGCAACTCCCGAAGCAACATCCAAGAGCAGCTCACCACAACCTGCCGCACGCATGCCCCTTGCTGGACTTAAATGCCTGTGGAGACAAAAAAATTATTATTAAAAAGACTCTACATCCCTGAGGCTAAAACTGAATCCCAAGCCTACAATGTTTAGTAAGGCCTGCTATATCCCCCTATATGTAGACCGCTCATGTGGCTGTCCAAGTGACTCTTAAACAACCCTAGCGTGCCTGCTTCCACCACCTTACTCGGCAGTGCATTCCACATCCCCACTACCCTTTGTGTGAAAAACTGCCCTCTAATATTAGTCTTATACCTAGCCCCCCTCACCCTAAGCCCGTGACCCCTCGTTCTATCCATTTCTAATAGCGGAAAAAGCTTACCACCATTTACTCTATCTATCCCCTTCATAATCTTATAAACCTCTATTAGATCCCCCCTCAGCCGACGTCTCTCAAGGGAAAACAGCCCAAGTGCGTTCAATCTTTCCTCGTAAGACAGCCCTTTCATACCAGGCAACATCCTGGTAAATCTCCTCTGCACTCTCTCCAGGATCTCTACATCCTTCCGGTAGTACAGCGACCAGAACTGGACGCAGTACTCTAGGTGAGGCCTAACCAACGTTCTATACAACTGCAACATCAGACTCCTACTCTTATATTCTATACTCCTTCCTATGAAGGCTAACATACCATACACTTTCCTCATCACATTCTGCACCTGCACCGACACCTTCAGGGACTTGTGTACCTGCACCCCCAGGTCTCTCTGCATATCTATACTCCGGATAGTTCTACCTTTTATCGTATAACTCCCCTCCACATTATTCCAGCCAAAGTGCATCACCTCGCATTTCTCCGGATTAAATTCCATTTGCCATCTATCTGCCCAATCTACCAGCCTGTCTATGTCCTGTTGCATTGCCAGGCACTGCTCCTCAGTACCCACCAATCCAACCATCTTAGTGTCATCAGCAAATTTGCTGATCACACCACCTACCCCCTCTTCCAAGTCATTAATATATACTACAAATAGTAGAGGTCCTAGTACCGAGCCCTGCGGCACACCACTGGTGACAGACCTCCGATTGGAAAAGGAGCCTTCCACTACTACCCGCTGTCTCCTCCTCCCAAGCCAGTTCTCCACCCATCTACATACCTGGCCTTGTATCCCATGAGCCTTCACCTTTTCTATCAGCCTACCGTGAGGGACCTTGTCAAACGCCTTACTGAAATCCATATAGACGACATCAACGGCTTGTCCTTCGTCAATCGTTTTTGTCACCTCTTCAAAAAATTCCAATAGATTCGTAAGGCACGACCTCCCTGTAACGAAGCCATGCTGCGTATCCCTGATCAGATTGCAGCGCTCCAGATGCTCATACATCCTATCCTTGAGGATCCTCTCCATTATCTTGCCTATAACTGAAGTCAAGCTCACTGGCCTATAGTTCCCTGGGTTATCCCTCTGACCCTTCTTAAACAACGGTACTACATTTGCAATCCGCCAATCCTCTGGGACCTCACCTGTGTCCAAAGAAGTGACAAAGATTTGCGTCAGAGGCCCAGCAATTTCATCCCTCACCTCCCTTAGCAGCCTAGGATAGATGCCATCAGGACCCGGAGATTTATCCGTCTTTATACTGTCTAAAAGTCCCAACACCTCTTCCCTCGTGATGACTATTTCCCTCAACGGATTCTCAAACTCCTCAACACAGCAGCAGACATCAGGCCCCTCTCCTGCGTGAATACCGACGCAAAGTATTCATTCAAGATCTCCTCCATTCCCCCAGGCTCCAAGCATAGTTCCCCTCCTCTGTCCCTGAGAGGACCAATGTTCCCTCTGTCTTAGACTCCTTACATAGGTTCCCACCCCCCTGGCATATTAGTTTAAACCCTCTCCTAAACCCTTTAGCAAATACTCCCTAGGACATCAGTCCCAGTCTTGCCCAGATGTAACCTGTCCAATTTGTACAGGTCCCACCTCCCCCAGAACTAGTCCCAATGCCCAGGAACCTGAAACCCTCCCCCGACATCAACTCTTCAGCCACGTATTTATTCGATATATCCTGTCATTTCTGACTAGCACATGGCAGCAATAGTAATCCTGAGATCACTACCTTTGAGGTCCGATTTCTTATCTTTCTTCCTAGCTCCCTGTATTCTGCTTTTAGGACCTCATCCTTTTTTTTCACCTATGTCGTTTATACCCTCTTCCTTCAGAATGTCCTGCTGCCGTTCCGAGACATTCTTGACCCTAGCGCCAGGGAGGCAACATACCATCCTGGAGTCTTGCTTACGGCCACAGAAATGCCTGTCTGTTCCCCTTACAGTTGAATCCCTTATAACTACTGCATTGGCACACTTTTTACCCCTCCCCTTTGCAGCAGAATCAACCAATGAGCCCCCCCTCCTCGGTCTGAACTCTCCCACCATTGGGAACATTCTTTCTGAATCTATCCTGTTAGAATCTTATAAATTTCTATGAGATCCCCTCTCAACCTTTTAAACTCCAGTGAATCTAATCCTAACCGACTTAGTTTACTCATATGACAGACATGCCATCCAGGAATCAGCCCAGTAAATCTTTGCCGTACTGCCTCAAGCAAAGACATCCTTCCTCAGCTAAGGACAGCTCCAGGTGTGGCCTCACCAATACCCTAGACAATTGCAGCAAAACATCTCTATCCCTATACTGAAATCCTCTTGCTATGAAGACCAACATACCATTTGCCTTCTTACTGCCTGCTGTACCTGTACACTTATCATTAACACAATGCTGAGAGTGGATCAGTAACACAGCTCAGGGAGAGCTTTATATTACAGAAGTGGGCTGTTAACATAGTACACTGGTTGGTTGATCAGCATAGTATTCAGGGAGTATTATTAACATAGTACAGAGAGTGGATAATTAACATAATACTGAGGGAGTAGAATTACCATAGTATTGAGCTGATCATCAACAGAGTACAAAGAGAAGAATAATAAGAGAGGAGTACAGAGAGTGAATCATGAACATAGTAGAGAGATTAAGACATTAGCATAGTACAGAGAAAGGGTATCATTAATACAGTCAGAGAAAGGATCATTAACATTGTGCGAACAGTAGTTCATTAACATCGTACAGAAATTGGATCATTAATGTACCTCAGAGGGAGCATTTTAAACGTAGTAGAGAGAGAGGATAATTATCATTGTAGTGAACGAGAATAATTGCAGCAGTACGGAGGGTCATTCCAATAGTGCTGGGAGAAGATAATAAACATAATATTGAGAGTTGATCATTCACGTAGAATCATTAACATAGTACAGAGAGAGCATCACCAACATTAAACAGATAGAACGAGTACACTATTAAGGGCAGGGGTCTTAGTAGCGTTGAAGAGCAGAAGGATCTCGGGGTCCGGGTTCACAGGACTCTTAAATCGGCCTCGCAGGTGGAGGAGGTGGTCAAGAAGGCGTATGGTGTACTGGCCTTCATTAATCGAGGGATTGAGTTTAGGAGTCGGGAGGTAATGCTGCAACTTTACAGGACCCTCGTCAGGCCTCATTTGGAGTACTGTGCGCAGTTCTGGTCGCCTCACTATAGGAAAGACGTAGAAGCTATTGAAAGGGTGCAGAGGAGATTTACAAGGATGTTGCCTGGACTGGGAGGCATGCCTTATGAAGATAGGTTGAGGGAGCTGGGACTCTTTTCCCTGGAGAGGCGAAGGTTGAGAGGCGACCTGATAGAAGTTTATAAAATGTTGAGAGGAATAGATAGGGTGGACTCTCAGAGGCTATTTCCCCAGGTTGAAATGGTCGCTACGAGAGGACACAGATTTAAGGTGCGGGGAGGGAAGTACAGAGGTGATGTTAGGGGTAAGTTTTTCACTCAGAGGGTAGTGAGTGATTGGAATCGGCTGCCGTCGTCGGTGGTGGAGGCGAACTCGCTGGGGTCTTTTAAAAGACTTCTGGATGAGTATATGGGGTTTAATGGGATTGGGGGTTATAGATAGGTCTATAGATTGGTGGGGTTGATGCGATCGGCGCAACTCGAGGGCCGAAGGGCCTGTTTGTGCTGTAATGTTCTATGTTCTAGATGATCATTCCCATAGTACAGAGAGAGTATCATAAACACAATACAGAGAGTGAAGTGTTAACATAGCGCACCGTTTGGATGGTACAGGGAATCATTAACATAATAGTTGGAACAGAGAATGCTGACGAGAGACATAATTGAGATATGCAATATTGTGATAGGGAGTGAGAGAGTAGACAGGAGGACAATATCTTTCCCATATTGCAGAGAGTTGACTATTCCCCTACACGGAGGGTGGACCATTCCCTAGCGCAGAATGGCTCACTAAAAGCACTGTTTTGATTTTATATTATCAACGTACAATGATAATTATCCTCTCTCTCTACTACGTTTACCAGGATGTTGCCTGGTATGGAGGGAAAGTCCTATGAGGAGAAACTGAGGGATTTGGGGTTGTTTTCGTTGGAAAGGAGGCGTTTAAGAGGAGACCTTATTGAAACATATAAGATGATTAGAGGTTTAGATAGGGTGGATAGTGATAGCCTTTTTCCTCGGATGGAGAAAGCTAGCATGAGGGGGCATAGCTTTAAATTAAGGGTTGGTAGTTATAGGATGGATGTCAGACGTAGGTTCTTTACCCAGAGGGTGGTGGGGGAATGGAATGCCCTGCCTGCTGCAGTTGTAGATGCGCCTAGTTTGGGGGCGTTTAAGAGGTCCGTGGATAGGTTTATGGATGGAAAGGGATTGGTTTAGGTTAGAGGGTCATTGCTTTTCTCTTAATTGGTCGCCGCAACATCGTGGGCCGAAGGGCCTGTTCTGCGCTGTGATGTTCTATGTTCTAACTGAAAAATTTATCTATTAATTCCTTGCTGTATAATTCTTTTTGACAGCTGTTGGGTAACAAATGATATTGTCCATTATGTGACCAACGTGGGTATCTTCTCAGTGGTCTTTCTTGGTAACACCATCATACTGATCATTGTGTCTATGAAGATCATTGAGATGAAGAGAGCTGAACACATTCACAACAGCCAGGGAAGTAGCTGGAAGTCCGTGCTTTCGTTGCTGAGTCTCAACTCTCTCCTTGGCTTGTCATATGGACTGGGATTTTTCTCCATTGGGCCACAGCGTGAAATTGTGCTTTACCTCTTCACCTTTTTCAATTCTCTGCAAGGTCAGTCTCAAAGTTATATCCATTTAATTGGTAATGTGGGAGTTGTGCGTCATATCTAATAATGAGGCTGGGAACCAGTTGTCGTTAATTAACCCCAGTTATTATCATATTTATTAAAAACATGGTTCTTCCACACTCTGACTTCTGGTTCTACATGCACTTTCTATTTCCCTTAGCTCACCCATACCCATGTTGTTCATATGTGAGAATAGCTAGTGTGAACCAATCAATAGTTTCACTGTGCACTATCATTCCCCTAGCACTGATGGATAAAGAAAAGTGTAGTCCTCAAGTGAAGGTGCCAAACTGCGGGAAGGCCATACTTTACCACATAGCATATAAGAACGTAAGAACATAAGAAATAGGAGCAGGAGTAGGCCATCTAGCCCTTCGAGCCTGCCCCGCCATTCAATAAGATCATGGCTGATCTGTCGTGGCTCAGTTCCACCTTCCTGCCCTCTCCCCATAACCCTTAATCCCTTCTCTTATCAAAAACCCATCAACCCGTTTCTTAAAAATATTTAGCGAGGCAGCCTCCACCACTTCAACGGGTAGAGAATTCCAGAGATTCACCACCCTCTGAGTGAAGAAGCTCCTCCTCAACTCTGATCTAAACTGCACCCCCCACCTTATCTTGAGGCTGTGCCCTCTAGTCCTGCTATCCTTTCTAAGCGGGAAGAATCTCTCTACCTCTAGCCTATCTATCCCCTTCATTATCTTATACGTCTCTATAAGACCCCCCCTCATCCTTCTAAACTTCATTGAGTACAGACCCAGTCTACTTAGTCTCTCTTCATAGTCCAACCCCCTCATCTCTGGTATCAGCCTAGTGAACCTCCTCTGCACTCCCTCCAAGGCCGATATATCCTGCAAGTGCGGCGACCAAAACTGCACACAGTACTCCAGTTGCGGCCTCACCAGTACCCTGTACAGTTGCAGCAAGACCTCCCTGCTTTTATATTCTATCCCCCTCGCTATAAAGGCCAACATTCCATTCGCATTCTTGATCACCTGCTGCACCTGCAGACTGGGTTTTTGCGACTCGTGCACACGGACCCTGAGGTCCCTCTGCATCGTAGCATGCTGCAGCTTTTTGCCTTTTATACACGTGATACACACATACACACACAAACAAAAATCATTTGTTTCATCTAAAATCATGGATGGATTTTTTTCTGTCTGATCTGCAAATGCTACTTTCTACCCTGGGTGAAGTGGCAAATGTAGACCAGGGCTAAAAACTGGGATCTTCCATTGTGTGTCAGTTTCTTCAGCTTAACAGCCACAAGAGATCAGCTGCTCGTCTTATAGTAGATATCAAATTATAATGATTTTCATTTGACATACTTGTTTAAAGCTGGAACATTCTAAAGTTATGGAAAAACTCAGAGCATTTTATAGCACATGCAAAGAGGAATATGTTCTATCATATTTGTGTTGGTTCTTTGAGAAAGTTATCCAAATAGTCTTACTTGCTGTTAGAACAAAGAACAAAGAAAATTATAGCACAGAAATAGGCCTTTTGGCCCTCCAAGCCAGCATCAATCATGCTGCCTGACTGAAACAAAACCCCTTACCCTTCCGGGGATCACATCCCTCTATTCCTATTCTATTCATGTATTTGTCCAAATGCCCCTTAAAACTCACTATCATATCTGCTTCCAGTACTGTTCCCAGCAGCCAGTTCCAGGCACCCACCAAGCTCTGTGTAAAAAAACTTGCCTCATACATCTCCTTTAAACCTTGCCCCTTGCACCTTAAACCTATGCACCCTAGTAATTGATTCTTCCACCCTGGAAAAAGAGTTCTGACTATCCACGCTGTCCATGCCTCTCATAATCGTGTAGACATCTATCAGTCACTGCTCAACCTCTCTTGTTCCAGTGAGAACAAACCAAGTTTCTTCAACCTCTCCTCATAGCTAATGCCTTTCATACCAGGCAACATCCTGATAAAGCTTTTCTGTACTCTTGCCAAAGCCTTCACATCTTTCTGATAGTGTGGTGACCAGAATTGAACACTTTATTCCAAACGTGGCCTAACTAAGGTTTCATAAAGCCACAACACGACTTGCCAATTTTTAAACTCAGTGCCCCAGCCAATGAAGGCAAGCATGCCATATGCCTTCTTGACTACCTTCTCCATCTGCGTTACCACTTACTACCTGTGTACCTGTACATCCAGATCCCTTTGCCTATCAATACTCTTAAGGGTTCTGCCATTTACTGTATATTTGCTATCAACGTTAGATCTTCCAAAATGCATTACATAAGAACATAAGAACATAAGAAATAGGAGCAGGAGTAGGCCATCTGGCCCTTCGAGCCTGCCCCGCCATTCAATAAGATCATGGCTGATCTGTCGTGACTCAGCTCCACCTTCCCGCCCTCTCCCCATAACCCTTAATCCCTTCTCTTATCAAAAACCCATCAACCCGTTTCTTAAAAATATTTAGCGAGGCAGCCTCCACCACTTCAACGGGCAGAGAATTCCAGAGATTCACCACCCTTTGAGTGAAGAAGTTCCTCCTCAACTCTGTTCTAAACCGCCCCCCCTTTATCTTGAGGCTGTGCCCCCTAGTCCTACTGTCTTTTTTGAGCGGGAACAGTCTCTCCACCTCTATCCTATCCATCCCATTCATCATCTTATACGTCTCAATGAGATCTCCCCTCATTCTTCTAAACTCTAACGAGTACAAGCCTAGTTTATTCAGCCTCTCCTCATAGCTCAATCCCCTCAACTCCGGTATCAGCCGAGTAAACCTCCTCTGCACTCCCTCCAGGGCCAAAACATCCTTGCGCAGGTGCGGCGCCCAAAACTGCACACAGTACTCCAGCTGCGGCCTCACCAATGCCCTATACAGCTGCAGCAAGACCTCCCTACTTTTATATTCAATCCCCTTCGCTATGAAGGCCAGCATCCCATTCGCCTTCCTGACCACCTGCTGCACCTGCAAGCTGGGTTTTTGCGACTCATGCACAAGGACCCCGAGGTCCCTCTGCACCGTCGCCTGCTGCAGTTTTTCGCCCCGTAAGTAATAGTCCTTCCTACCATTCCTCCTACCAAAGTGGACCACCTCACACTTGCCAACATTAAATTCCATTTGCCATTTCCTGTCCCATTCGCCCAGCCTATCTAGATCCTTCTGCAGACTCTCCACACCCTCCGCACAATTTGCCTTTCCCCCAATCTTGGTGTCATCAGCAAATTTCGACACCCTGCACTCGGTTCCCTCCTCCAGATCATCTATATAAATGGTAAATAGCTGAGGCCCCAGCACCGACCCCTGGGGCACCCCACTAGTCACCAACCGCCAATCCGAATAGCATCCATTGACCCCCACTCTCTGCCTCCTATTTGACAACCAATCCTCTATCCACGCTAACACCCTACCCCCAACTCCATGTCCCCTGACCTTCTGCAATAACCTCTTGTGAGGTACCTTGTCAAACGCCTTCTGAAAATCCAGAAAGACCACATCCACCGGCTCTCCTCCATCCACTGCCCTAGACACATCCTCATAGAACTCCAGTAAATTTGTCAGACACGACTTCCCTTTAATGAAACCGTGTTGCATCCGCCCTATCAAGCAATTCCCCTCAAGATGCCTCGCTATTTCCTCCTTAATGACGGTTTCTAACATTTTACCTACCACAGACGTTAAACTAACCGGCCTATAATTCCCCGCCTTTTGCCTGGCACCCTTCTTAAACAACGGCGTAACATTAGCCGTTTTCCAATCTTCCGGCACTTCCCCGGAATCCAGCGACGTCTGGAAAATAACCACCAAGGCATCCACTATCACCTCCGCCATTTCTTTCAGAACCCTCGGATGCATTCCATCCGGTCCTGGGGACTTGTCCACAATCAGCCCCTCCAGTCTGTCGAGCACCACCTCTCTAGTAACAGTAATGTCATTAAGACCCTCCATTCCTACCACCTTTCCATCGCTAACACCCGGCAAATTATTCACGTCCTCCTCCGTGAAGACAGAAACAAAGAAGTTATTCAAGACCTTAGCCATATCCCTATCCCCTACCACTAGCTCCCCTTTCTCATCCTCTAAAGGACCAACGTTTATCCTAGCCAGCCTCTTCCTTTTTATATATTTATAAAAACTCTTGCTATCCTTTTTTATATTAAGTGCTAGCCCAGCCTCATAGCTTCTCCTACCCTCCTTTATCAATTTCTTTGTCAATCTTTGTTGACATTTAAACCTTTCCCAATCCTCTTCTCGCCCACTGCTCTTAGCTACTCTAAACTCCTCCGCTTTTAATTTAACACTTTCCTTCACCTCCTTCGTTATCCACGGCTTATTACCTCTCCTCCTACTGTCCTTTTTAGTCATCGGAATAAATTTCTGCTGAGCACCAAGAAAGATCTCCTTAAAGATCCTCCACTGCTCCTCAGCAGACCTACCTTCCAACGCGTTCCCCCAGTCCACATTCGCCAATTCTTCTCTCATCCTACCATACTCCCCTCTATTCAAACAAAGGACGCGTGTCTGGGAACCCACTTTCTCCTCCTCCATCTGCACCAGAAACTCCACCATACAATGATCACTCTCTCCAAGAGGATCCTTCACCGCAAGGTCCCTAATTCTACCCGCCTCATTACAAAGCACCAGATCCAAGATAGCTCGCTCCCTCGTCGGCTCCAACACACACTGTTCAAGGAAATTATCCCGGCAGCATTCCAAGAACTCCTCCTCGAGCCCACCTCGTCCAACATGGGTCGACCAATCAATATGCAGATTGAAATCTCCCATAACTACTGCCGTCCCATTCCTGCACGCTGCACTTATTTGCGCGTTAACAGCCCGCCCCACCTCCAGATCATTATTCGGGATCATTATTACGTCACATTTGTCTGGATTAAACTCCATCTGCCATCTCTCCGCCCAAGCCGCCATCTGATCTATATGGTCTTCATCGCAATCTGCAAATCCACCAACATTTGTATCATTTGCAAACTTACTAATTAAACCAGTTACATTTTCCTCCAGATCATTTATATATGTTATAAACAGCAAAGGCCCCAGCACTGATCCCTGAGGGACGCCATTTGTCACAGCCCTCCATTCAGAAACATACCCTTCCACTGCTACCCACTGTCTTTTTTAACTGAGTGAGGTCACCTATACAACTTCACCTTTTCCACCAGTCTGCCATGTCAAAGGCCTTATTGAAGTCCATGTAGACAACATCCACTGCCCTATCCTCACCAATCATCTTTGTCACTTCCTCAAAAAACTTGATCAAGTTACTGAGACATGACCTCCCTTTCACAAAACCATGTTGTCTCTCACTAATACGTCCACTTATTTCCAAGTGGGAGAAAATCCTGTCTTGAAGAATCCTCTCCAATAATTTCCCTACCACTGAGATAAGGTTCACAGGCCTGTAATTAACTGGGTTATTCTTGCTTCTTTTCTTAAACAAAGGAATGACGTTGGCTATTCCCCAATCCTCTAGGATGCCTGTAGCCAGTGAGGATACAAAGATCTCTCTTAAGGCCCCAGCAATTTCCTTCCTTGCCCCTCTTAGTATTTTGGGGTATATCCCATCAGGTCTTGGGGACTCGTCTATCTTAATGTTTGTTAAGGACCGCAATACTTCCTCCTGTTTGATCTCAACATGACTCAAATTATCTACACACCCATTCCCAAATTCATCATCCACCAAGTCCTTCCCTTTGGTGATTACTGATGCAAAGTACTCATTTAATACCTTGTCCATTTCCTCTGGCCCCTTCCCCTGTCCTTGAGTGGGTCAACCCTTTCCCTGGATACCCTCTTGCTCTATATATATATATATATGTGTACACACACATACATATATAAAAAGCCTTGGGATTTTCCTTAATCCTGCTGGCCAATGACTTTTTGTGACCCCTTTTAGCCCTCCTTACTCCTTCCTTAAGTTTCTTTTTACTTTCCTTCTATTTCACACTTGCTTCATGTTCCCAGCCTTCTAGTCTTGACAAATGCTTCCTTTTTCTCTTTGTGTAAGCTTACAATATCTCATTATCCAAGATTCCCAAAACTTGGCTTATCCTTCATCTTTACAGGAATGTGCTGGTCCCGAATCCCTATCAACTTACAAAGAACAAAACAAAGAACAAAATCAGCCCGGGAAACAGGCCCTTCGACCCAACGAGTCCGCGCCGCCATCTCAACACCACCAGTCCCGCTCTCCCCCCACGACCCCTGTCTATTGTTTTATGGCCATCCAGATTGAGGGAAACTGATTTAGGGACAATTTATTCCTGCCAATCAGCCTAACAGCACATCCTTGAGGCGTGGGAGGAAACCGGAGCACCCGGAGAAAACCCACGCAAGCACGGGGAGAATGCGCAAACTCCCACAGACACCGGCCCAAATCCATGTGTCTGCACAGCAATCAGTGATAGTCACTGAGCTGTCATCTTGCACAGTATCTTGTCCAGTTTAGGCACACACTAACAACATGAAGCACTAGGCCAATCTCAAACAACCAAGAGCAGCCCCAGTACGACCCATCGCGTGTATGCCCCTCGTTGGACACAAGGTGGACCGACTGAAAACCTGTGAATGAAAAGAGAAAAAACATTATTATCATACTATACCCATTTACATTACCAGGGACGCCCCAATGCTAATGATCCTTATTTAAAAGGATCTCCTATATCCACCCATCTCCAACTCAGTCATGTGCCTGTCTAAGTTACTCTTAAAGGACTCTAGCGTGTTTGCCTCCACCACCTTACCTGGCAGAGCATTCCGTACCCCCACTACCGTCTGTGTGAAAAATCCCCCTCTAATATCTATGTTGTACCTCTCCCCCCTCACCTTAAGCCCATGGCCCCTTGTCCTACGTGTCTCTATCATAGGAAATAGCTTATCTCTGTTTACTCTATCTATACCCTTCATAATCTCATGTACTTCTATTAGATCCCCCCTCAGTCGGCGTCTTTCAAGGGAAAAGAGCCCCAATTTCTTCAATCTTTCTTCATACCCCAGTCCTTCCATACCAGGCAACATTCTGGTAAACCTCCTCTGCACTCTCTCCAGAGTCTCCACATCCTTCCAGTAGTAAGGTGACCAGAACTGGATGCAGTACTCCAAATGCGGCCTAACCAACGTTCTGTACAACTGCAACATTAGACTCCAGCTCTTATATTCTATTTGGGGCGGCACGGTAGCACAGTGGTTAGCACTGTTGCTTCACAGCTCCAGGGTCCTGGGTTCGATTCCCGGCTCGGGTCACTGCCTGTGTGGAGTTTGCACATTCTCCTCGTGTCTGCGTGGGTTTTCTCCGGGTGCTCCGGTTTCCTCCCACAGTCCAAAGATGTGCGGGTTAGGTTCATTGGCTATGCTAAAATTGCCCCTTAGTCTCCTGGGATGTGTAGGTTAGAGGGATTAGCAGGTAAAATGTGTAGGGATATGGGGATAGGGTCTGGGTGGGATTGTGTTCGGTGCAGACTCGATGGGCTGAAGGGCCTGTTTCTGCACTGTAGGCTTCTATACCCCTTCCTATAAAGGCTAACATACCATAGGCTTTCTTCACCACACTCTCCACTTGCACTGCCACCTTCAAAGACTTGTGCACTTGCACCCCCAGGTCTCGCTGCAATTCTATACTCCTTATGGGCTTACCCTTTATCATATAACTTCCCCCTACATTATTCCGGCCAAAATGCATCACCTCACATTTATCCAGATTAAACTCCATTTGCCACGTGTCTGCCCAATCAACCAGCCTATCAATATCCCGCTGTATTGCCAGACACTACTCCTCACTGCCTGCCAATCCAGCCATCTTGATGTCATCAGCAAATTTGCTGATCACACCACCTGTTTTCCCTTGAGAGACGTCGGCTGAGGGGGGATCTAATAGAGGTTTATAAGATTATGAAGGGGACAGATAGAGTAGATGATGATAAGCTTTTTCCGCTATTAGAAATGGATAGAACGAGGGGTCACGGGCTTAGGGTGAGGGGGGCTAGATATAAGACTAATATTAGAGGACAGTTTTTCACACAAAGGGTAGTGGGGATGTGGAATGCACTGCCGAGTGAGGTGGTGGAAGCAGGCACGCTAGGGTTGTTCAAGAGTCACTTGGACAGCCACATGAGCGGTCTACATATAGGGGGATATAGCAGGCCTTACTAAGCATTGTAGGCTTGGGGTCAGTTTTAGCCTCAGGGATATAGAGTCTTTAATAATGAAATTTTTATCCACAGGCACTTAAGTCCAGCAAGGGGCATGCGGGCGGCAGGTTGTGGTGGGCTGCTCTTGGATATTGCTTCGGGAGTTGCCTACTGCTTCATGTCGTTGGTGTGCGTAAACTGGACCATCTCGAGGGCATCATGGCAGCTCAGAGGCTATCTCTGTTGCTGTGCGGACACATGGAGTTGGGCCTGTGTCCGTGGGAGTTTGCGCGTTCTCCCCGTGGTTGCGTGGGTTTCCTCCGGGTGCTCCGGTTTCCTCCCACATCCCAAAAATGTGCTTTTAGGCTGATTGATTGGGTAACAAATTGTCCCTATATTGGACCTCCTTGATCCTCACACATTAGGCATAGACTAGAGTCATGAATAGGTCACTGACCATGGGACGGCGGCGCGGGCTCGTTGGGCCGAAGGGCCTGTTTCCCGTGCTGTGTTGTTCTTTGTTCTTTGTTCTTTGTTCACCTACTCCCTCTTCCAAATCATTTATATACACTACAAAGAGAAGAGGTCCCAGTACCGAGCCCTGCGGCACAACACCAGTGACAGACCTCCAACTAGAAAAAGACCCCTCCACTACTCTCTCTGACTCCTCTTTACAAGCCAGTTCTCTACCCATCTAGATACCTGACCACATATCCCATGAGCTTTAATCTTCTGTACCAACCTACCATGAGGGACTTTGTCAAAAGCCTTACTGAAATCCATATAGACAACATCAACGGCTCGTCCTTCGTCAACCGTTTTTGTCACCTCCTCAAAGAATTCTACCAGATTCATAAGGCAAAACTTCCCCTTTACAAAACCATGCTGCGTATCCTTAATCAGATCGCAACGCTCTAAGTGCGCATACATCCTATCCCTAAGAATCCTCTCCATCAACTTACCTACCACTGACGTTAAACTCACCGGCCTATAGTTACCTGGACTATCCCTCCTACCCTTTTTAAACAACGGTACCACATTCGCTATCCTCCAGTCCTCTGGGACCTCACCTGTGTCCAAAGAAGAGACAAAGATTTGCATCAGTAGCCCAGCAATCTCACCCCTCGCATCTCTAAGCAGCCTAGGATAAATGCAATCGGGCCCCGGAGATCTATCGGTTTTAATGCCATCTAAAAGCCCTAACTCTTCTTCCCTCGTAATCGATAGATCTTTCAATTGGTCTACCGCTCCCTCAAAGACCGTACCAGACATCAAGCTCCTCTCTTTCGTGAATACCGACGCAAAGTATTCATTCAGGATCTCCCCCATTCCCTCTGCCTCTAAGCACAATTCCCCACGTCTGTCCCTGAGAGGACCAATTTTACCCCTAGCCACCCTTTTGTTCTTAAGATAGGAGTAAAACGCCTTTGGATTCTCCTTAACCCTACCTGCCAAAGCCATCTCATGCCCCCTCTTTGCTCTCCAAATTCCCTGTTTGAGATCCCTCCTATTCTCTCTGTATTCCTCCACCTGAAAGCCTCCCACATGTCAGACGTTGATTTGCCCTCATACATCTGCCCCCAATCTACATTCTTCAGTTCCTGCCTAATATTGTTGTAATTAGCCTTCCCCCAATTTGGCATCTTCACTCGAGGACTACACTCTTCTTTATCCATCAATACCTTAAAGCTTATTGAATTGTGATCACTGTTTTCAAACTGTTCCCCTACTGAAATGTTGACCACTTGGCCGGGTTCATTCCCCAATATCAGGTCTGGTATGGTCCCTTCCCTAGTTGGACTATCTACATACTGTTTTAAGAAGCCCTCCTGGATGCTCCTTACAAACTCTGCTCCATCCATGCCCAAAGCACATGCCCAGTCAATATAGGGGAATTAAAATCTCCCACTACAACAATCCAGTTACTTTTACCTTGCCAAAATCTGCCTACATGTCTTCCCTCTATCTCCTGCTGGTTATTAGGCAGCCGACAGTAAACCCCCAACATTGTGACTACACCTTTCCTATTCCTGAGCTCTACCCATATTGCCTTGCCATATGTTTCCTCCGAGGTGTCCTCCAGCAGTATAGCTGTGATATTCTCCTTAACCAGTGGTGCAACTCCCCCATCCCTTTTACATCCTGTCTATCCCACCTGAGACATCTGTAACCTGGAATGCTAAGCTGCCCATCCTGTCCTTCCCTTAACCAAGTCTCTGTAATGGCAACAACATCAGTGTTCCAAGTACTAATCCAAGCTCATCTATCTTACCTGTTAGACTTCTAGCATTGAAACAAATGCACTTCCGTCCACCACATCGTCTTTGATTAGCAACCACACCCTGCCTGCTCTTTCTCTGTTCTTTTCCCTTCTCGCAGCATTTCTTTCATTTCCTGTTTTTAACCAATTCTCCTTTTTTTCTCTCTTAAATCTGTTTCCACATCCTTTCAATCCATCAACCTGGTATCATAATAATAAATTTTTTGCCTTTTTGCAGCCTTTTTGCAGCCTTCACATTCTTCCTAAAATGTGTGTCTGGAATTGGATATTATTCCAGCTGAAACCTCACCGGTGCTTGAGCATAACACCTTTGTTTTGTATTGTACTGTGTTGGGCTCAGAGGAGCGAGAAGCAGGGAGTGTAAAATTCCATGGGTGGGATTTCTTTGGAATTCCACCCACCCTATCTGGATGCAGTATTCACGCAGGAAAAAGTCAATGTAGTCGAGGAGAACACTGAGATACAGGCTCTTAGACTAGACAGGATTGAGGTACATAAGGAGGAGGTGTTAGCAATTCTTGAGAGTGAGAAAATAGATAAATCCCCTGGGCCGGATGGGATTTACCCTAGGATTCTCTGGGAGGCTAGGGAGGAGATTGCAGAGCCTTTGGCTTTGATCTTCGTGTCATCATTGGTATAGTGCCGGAAGACTGGAGGATAGCAAATGTTGTGCCCTTGTTCAAGAAGGGGAGTAGAGACCATCCTGGGAATTATAGACCGGTGAGCTTTACTTCTGTTGTCGGCAAAGTTTTGGAAAGAATTATAAGGGATAGGATTTATAATCATCCAGAGAGAAATAAATTGATTAGGGATAATCAACATGGTTTTGTGAAGGGTAGGTCGTGCCTCACAAACCTTATCGAGTTTTTTGAAAAGGTGACCAAAGAGGTGGATAAGGGTAAGGCAGTTGACATGGTGTATATGAATTTTAGCAAAGCATTTGATAAGGTTCCCCATGGTAGGCTACTGCAGAAAATGCAGATGCATGGGATTGAGGGTGATTTAGCAGTTTGGATCAGGCATTGGCTAGCTGATAGAAGACAGAGGGTGGTGGTTGATGGGAAATATTCAACCTGGAGTTCAGTTACAAGTGGTGTATCTCAGGGATGTGTTTAGGGGCCACTGCTGTTTGTCATTTTTATAAATGACCTAGATGACTGTGTAGAAGGACGGGTTAGTAAATTTGTTGACGGCACCAAAGTCAGAGGAGTTGTGGACAGTGAGGATGGATGTTACAGTTTGCAGAGGGACATAGATAAGCTGCAGAGCTGGGCTGAGAGGTGGCAAATGGAGTTTAATGTGGAAAAGTGTGAGGTGATTCACTCTGGTAAGAGTAACAGGAGTACAGAATATAGGGCTAACGGAAGGACTCTTGGTAGTGTCGACGAGCAGAGAGATCTCGGTGTAGATGTGCATAGATCCCTGAAAGTTAGCACCCAGGTTGATAAGGTTGTTAAGAAGGTGTTTGGTGTGTTAGCTTTTATTGGTAGAGGGATTGAATTTCGGAGCCGTGAGGTCATTTTGCAACTGTACAAAACTCTGGTGCGGCCGCACTTGGAGAATTGCGTACAGTTCTGGTCGCCGCATTATAGGAAGGATGTGGAAGCATTGGGAAGGGTGCAGAGGAGGTTTACCAGGATGTTGCCTGGTATGGTGGGAAGGTCTTATGAGGAAAGGCTGAGTGACTTGAGGTTGTTTTCGTTAGAAAGAAGAAGGTTGAGGCATACAAGATGATCAGAGGGTTAGATAGGGTGGATAGTGAGAGCCTTTTTCCTCGGATTGTGATGGCTAACACAAGGGGACATAGCTTTAAATTAAGGGGTGGTAATTATAGGATGGATGTCAGAGGTAGGTTCTTTATTCAGAGGGTAAGTAACGTGTGGAATGCCCTGCCTGCAGCAGTTGTGGACTCGCCAACTTTAAAGCGTTCAAATGGTCAGTGGATAGGCATATGGATAACATTGGAATAGCTCAGGTTAGAGGGTCATTAGATTGGTTCCACTGGTCGGTGCAACATCGAGGGCCGAAGGGCCTGTACTGCGCTGTAATGTTCTATGTTCTATGCTGTATTGTCCGACAATGTTCATAGCTATCAGCAAGTCCAGCCATCTTCATGTCAACTGCAAACTTGCTGATAACACCAGATCATTTATATATATATCACAAATAGCAGAGGTCCCAGTACAGAGCCATGGACAACTTTTTTAAAAACTCAATCGGTTGGTGCTCGCTATTCCCCCTCTCTGCTCTCGGCCATTGCCTCTCTCTCTCTCTGTCCCCTTCCTGCTCGCTCACGCCGGAACACTACTGGTCACAGACCTCCAGCAGGAAGAAGACCCTTCGACTGTTACCCTCTGTCTTCTGTGGTCAAGCCAGTTCTCTACCCATCTAGCCACCTCTCCTTGTATCCCATGAGCCTTAACCTTCTTAACCAACCTGCCATGAGGGACTTTGTCAAATGCCTTACTGAAATCCATGTAGACAACATTCACGGCCCTTCCTTAGTCAACCGTTTTTGTCACCTCCTCAAAAAACTCTACCAAATTTGTGAGGCACGACTTCCCTCTTACAAAGCCATGCTGTCGATCACTAATGAGATTTTTCCGTTCTAAATGCACATACATCCTATCTCTAAGAATCCTCTCTAACAACTTCCCTACCATGGATGTCAAGCTCACTGGTCTATAATTACCCAGGTTATCCCTACTACCCTTCTTAAATAACGGTACCACATTCGCGATCCTCCAATCCTCAGGGACCTCATCTGTGTCCAGTGACGAGACAGATTTCTGTAGAGGCCCAGCAATTTCATCTTTTGTCTCCCTGAGCAGTCTAGGATAGATGCCATCAGGCCCTGGGGATTTGTCAGTTTTAATGTTCCCTAAAAAAACTAACACTTCCTCTCTTGTAATAGAACATAGAACATTACAGCACAAACAGGCTCTTCGGCCCTCGAGTTGCGCCGATCACATCAACCCCACCAATCTATAGACCTATCTATAATCCCCAATCCCATTAAACCCCATATACTCATCCAGAAGTCTTTTAAAAGACCCCAGCGAGTTCGCCTCCACCACCGACGACGGCAGCCGCTTCCATTCACTCACCACTCTCTGAGTGAAAAACTTACCCCTAACATCACCTCTGTACTTCCCTCCCCGCACCTTAAATCTGTGTCCTCTCGTAGCAACCATTTCAACCCGGGGAAATAGCCTCTGAGAGTCCACCCTAACTATTCCTCTCAACATTTTATAAACTTCTATCAGGTCGCCTCTCAACCTTCGCCTCTCTAGGGAAAAGAGTCCCAGCTCCCTCAACCTATCTTCATAAGGCATGCCTCCCAATCCAGGCAACATCCTTGTAAATCTCCTCTGCACCCTTTCAATAGCTTCTACGTCTTTCCTATAGTGAGGCGACCAGAACTGCGCACAGTACTCCAAATGAGGCCTGACAAGGGTCCTGTAAAGTTGCAGCATTACCTCCCGACTCCTAAACTCAATCCCTCGATTAATGAAGGCTAGTACATCATACGCCTTCTTGACCACCTCCTCCACCTGCGAGGCCGATTTAAGAGTCCTGTGGACCCGGACCCCGAGATCCTTCTGCTCTTCAACGCTACTAAGACTCCTGCCCTTGGTAGTGTACTCGTTCATCCCGTTGGTTCTGCCGAAATGGACGACTACACATTTATCCGCGTTGAAGTCCATCTGCCACTTCTCCGCCCATTCCTGCATCCTATCTATGTCCTGCTGCAACTTTTGACATCCTTCCAGACCATCCACAACACCACCGACCTTCGTGTCATCAGCGAACTTGCTAACCCATCCCTCCACTTCTTCATCCAGGTCATTTATGAAAATGACAAACAGCAAGGGTCCCAGAACAGATCCCTGGGGCACCCCACTGGTGACTGACCTCCATTCCGAAAAAGACCCATCCACAACCACTCTCTGCCTTCTGCAGGCAAGCCAGTTCTGGATCCATAAGGCCAAAGGCCCTTGGATCCCATGCCCTCTCACCTTCTCAAGAAGTCTTGCATGGGGGACCTTATCAAGTCCATGTACACTACGTCCACGGCACTTCCTTCGTCAATGTGTTCAGTCACATTATCGAAGAACTCAACTAGGCTCGTAATGCCCGACCTGCCCTTGACAAATCCATGCTGACTATTCCTGATCATGTCAAACCTCTCCAAATGCTCGTAAATCTTGTCCCTCAGAAGCCTCTCCATCAGCTTACCAACCACTGAGGTCAGACTCATCGGGCGGTAATTTCCCGGGCTATCTCTGTTCCCTTTCTTGAAAATAGGGACTACATCCGCAATCCTCCAATCTTCCGGAACCTCTCCCGTCTCCATTGACGATGCAGATTCTCTCTAATGGGTCAACACCTTCCTCTGAAACATTCCCAGTCAACACGTCCCTCTCCTTTGTGAGTACTGATGCAAAGTATTCATCCCAATCAACAGCCACCAATTCCAGTCTATACCAGGAAAATTAAAGTCTCCCACTACAACAAGCCTATTTTTTCTGCACCTATCCAGAATCTCCTTACATATCCGTTCCTCCACTTCCCGTGGGCTAATGGGCAGCCTATAGTGATAGTGATTGCACTCTTCGTGTTTCTGAGCTCTACCCACAACAACTATTACATGACCCGTCTAAATTGTCCACCCTCTGCACCGCTGTAATATGCTCCCTAACTAATATCACTACTTCCCCACCTCTTTTAGCCCCTCCTCTGACTCGCCTAAAACACTTATACCCTGGAATATTCAGCTGCCAGTTCTGTCCTTCTTTTAACCAAGTCTCCGTTAGCGCAACCACATCCAAATTCTGTGTAAGCATCAAGGCCTTAAGTTCGTCTGTCTTACCTGTTACGCTCCTCGCATTGAAACAGACGCACTCCAGGCCTCCAGGCCCACTCAGGTCATCCTCCTTCAGAAGGCTCTTCTTCTTAGCTGGTCTTGCCCTGGCCCCCAGTTCGACCCCAGCCCTCAGTGCTTACTGACCGACTGTTTTGATCCCCACCGCCCTGCCACACTAGTTTAAACCCTGTTTAAACACTCTGTCAAAACCCCCAGCCAGGATATTCGTGCCCTTCCAGTTAAGATCTCGCCCACTTCCTGTCGCTCCAGGCATAACTCCCCTCCATTCCCCTTGAGTGGGTCTACACTTTCTCTTGCTTCTAATATATGCATAAAAGCTTTTACCCTGTTTACTAAACATATTTCATGGACCATTTCAGCCCTCCTAATTCCACATTTACGTTCCTCCTTACTTTCACTATATTCCTCAAAGGCTTTGTCAGTTTTTAGATGCCTTGACCTATAGTATGCTTTTTTTTTGCTTTTGACTAAATTTTTGTCATAATTACTTCAAATAGCCGAAAATTTAATCAACCATTTCAATTAAAATGATCTAATCCTCACTTGTGGGAATTTGTATCCGGATTAAAACTCCCACATTTCTTAAAATATCCTGGAATCATGCTAATGATGTGGGTATGCCGGCGTTGGACTGGCGTAAACACAGTAAAAAGTCTGACAACACCAGGTTTTAGTCCAACCGATTTATTTGATAATATTCTCACAAGCAAGCAAGCTTTCGAGGTTACCCTCTTCGTCAGGTGAATGGAGAGTTCTGGCCTCAGACAGAGCATATAAAGCACAGACAGTTTAGAGATTGCTGATTAGAATGCGAATCCTTACACCTAACCTGCTGTTCAAGTCTTAAAGTGGCTGATAATGTGAGTGGAAGGAGCACTGATCACAGGTTAAAGAGATGTGTATTGTCTCCAGACAGCACAGTAAGTGAGGTTTTGCAAACCCAGGCAAGTCACGGGGGTTACAGATAGTGCGACATGAACCCAAGATCCCTGTTGAGACCGTCCTCATGTGTGTGGAACTTGGCTATCAGTCTCTGTTCAGCGACTCTGCGCTGTCGTGTGTCATGAAGGCCGCCTTGGAGAATGCTTACCCAAAGGTCAGAGGCTGAATGCCCATGACCGCTGAAGTGTTCGCCAACAGGAAGGGAACAGTCTTGCCTGGTGACTGTCGGGCGAACAACGGATGAATGAACATCGCTCGACAGTCACCAGGCAAGCTGTTCCCTTCCTGTTGGCGAACACTTCAGCGGTCATGGGCATTCAGCCTCTGACCTTCGGGTAAGCATTCTCCAAGGCGGCCTTCATGACACACGACAGCGCAGAGTCGCTGAGCAGAGACTGATAGCCAAGTTCCGCACACATGAGAACGGTCTCAACAGGGATCTTGGGTTCATGTCGCACTATCTGTAACCCTCGTGACTTGCCTGGGTTTGCAAAACCTCACTTACTGTACTGTCTGGAGACAATACACATCTCTTTAAACTGTGATCAGTGCTCCTTCCACTCACATTATCAGCCACTTTAAGACTTGAACAGCAGGTTAGGTGTAAGGATTCGCATTCTAATCAGTAATCTCTAAACTGTCTGTGCTTTATATGCTCTGTCTGAGGCCAGAACTCTCCATTCACCTGACGAAGAGGGTAACCTCGAAAGCTTGCTTGCTTGTGAGAATATTATCAAATATCTCGGTTGGACTAAAACCTGGTGTTGTCAGACTTTTTATCATGCTAATGGCCATTGAAACATGAATCCAGATCAATAACCTATGAAAAGAAAACTTTATGAATTATACTCCCTCTTTTTAAATTCTGTTTGGCTTAACTCACTTAAATTATGATCACAAAATCACAATATCATACCAAAAAGATTAAAGCTTAAAACATCCAACTCCCAATGATCATTTCCAAATAGAGAAGCATAGCAGATGCTTTAAAGGAACAATGAATTCCATAAGCATTCTCTTGGTTCTGTTTTAAACCTTCTAAATTCCTGTAATTAAGAACCTGTAGGTTATTTCCCCAGTTGAAAATATCTTTTATCAAAGCAAAAATATTAAAGCAAAAATTCTCGAATGTCCAGATAAACCAAGTGGAATTCCTTACTTTCATAGCTGCAATTCAAACCTACAGCTTCATCTTCTAAATTTTAAAACAACCTAAACATCCTTTAGGCAGCTATTAATTGGTTATGTTTTAACTTTTACTGATTCTATGGCTGCAGTGACCTGCACTGCAGTAGGGATCCTGATTTCAGAACAAGCTTGCTTGTAATCAGCTTCGTCAGATTTTTTTTCCAAAGCTTTCAGCATTTTTACAATGCAATGTTTTTGCATTGTACCAATTAATTAACAATGTTTCTGAGTGAGCTAGCAAGACAGTGTTTCTTCTCTTCCCCATTCAGTATAAATTTAAGTCTTGCCTTTTTGACTCTCTTTTGTTGGCATTTGCCTTCTTGGTTTTTGCCATTGTCCATGGTCTTGTTGACCAACACATGCTCACAGTTTTCCATAAAACCTGAGGTGATTACCTCCTCACTCCCTTTGCCTGGCCTACTTTACTTGGGGTGGGTATGCCGGCGTTGGACTGGTGTAAACACAGTAAAAAGTCTGACAACACCAGGTTTTAGTCCAACCGATTTATTTGATTGTAAACGCACAAGCTTTCGGGGTTAGTCCCTTCGTCAGGTGAATGGAGAGTTCTGGCCTCAGACAGAGCATATAAAGCACAGACTGTTTAGAGATTACTGATTAGAATCTAATCTAATGGATGGATGAGTGGATAACCCCCGGAGGATAGGGGGTTTTAGTTCATTTGGGCAGCATGGTCAGTGCAGGTTTGGAGGGCTGAAGGGCCTGTTCCTGTGCCATAATTTTCTTTGTTCTTTGTACTGCAGAACATTCCTGAAAGTCACCTGCAGAGACAGATTGCCAAAACAATGATGAGTATGAAACACTTAGAATGTTCATATTAACATCTGTCAATTCTCTTGTTCTTGTCACAAGGCCTCTTTCTGTTTCTTCGACAAATTTTGTTGATCGCCTTTGCCAGGAGGTACAACGTGAGAAACTCATCATCGTCATAAGAGGTGGCTACAAACAAATGTCATTGATATTTAGAATGAAGAAGCCACTTTTAAAGGAATTTCCCTACCATTTAACTACATTGGAGAATTGACTAAAAGTGATTGTATGTAACAAAATTCCAATTTAAATATTAATATATTATTTAGCTTGTATTTGTTCTCTACAGCTTTGAAACTTCTAGGAAGGTATGTGTGTCTATGAGTTCATGTTTATGAGAGTGTGTCTATGTATGTGTGTCCACAAGCGTGTGCCAATATGTGTGCATGTGTCTATGAATGTGCGCCTATATGCTTGCATTCATTTTTGCTATTAAAATGCAGGTGAGTTAGAACTTGTTTATTTATGTTTCAAACTTCATTAACTTTAAATAATGCTGGGTGAGTTTGATGTGTTGTGTTGATTACATGGATCAATAATGAATAGCATCCTCTCACAGAAAATATCAAACAACTGCACCAAATTCTCAATTAAATGCTTTGTTAATGGTCTCAGTGAAATTTGTGTTGCAACACAAAGTTTTGAAGTTGTCATTTGGTTTCAAAATTAACATTAGATGTTTGGTCATGATTTTCACTATCTCTGCCGCTGAAACATTTTTACAAAAGCCTTGACTTTCCTTTAACTTTCAACTATACATTCTGGTATTCCCAGCTCTGTGAACCTCACAAAATCTCCCGAATTTGCATCTGGCAATGTGCTAAAGCTGGTCATGTTAACCAGATTATATCTTATATAGATGCCCCAGAAATCATTAAATCATCCCTGAGTATGTTCTGTCCCATTGCTTGGAACCACTCATCCAATGAGATAGATAGAAAACTGGTAGACAGTCAGAAGGAAGCTGCCCTGGGCGTCTGTTGCGTTCAAACTCAATGAAGTCTCACAGCATCGGGTCAAACCCTGACACCAACATACCCTGCCTCCATCCCATCCTCCCTAAGCTGCTGAATCAACACTTCTCCATGTTGAACACGACTTGGAGGAGGCACTGAGGGTGGCAAAGGCACAGAATATATTTTGGGTGGGGAGCTTCACTATCCATCACCAAGAATGACTCAGTAGCATCAATATTAACCAAGGAAGCAAAGCTCTGAAGGATGTAACTTTGCAAAAATTGAGAGTAAGCTTATGGTGCAGTAATTGTTGGATTTGTCCTATTACTTGTGGACAAGACATACCTGGTCAATTTTTCACATTGCTGGATGGATGTCAGTGTTGTCCCTGTATGGAATAACTTGGCTAGGGGCATGGCAAGTTCTTGAGCCCAAGTCTTCAGTTCTCAGGCAGAATATTGTCAGGCCCATAACCCAATATCCATTTCATGATTTCACATGATATGAACTGAAATATCTGAAGACAGGCTTCTGTGATAGTATGGACCTCTGGAGGAGGATGAGTTGGATCATTCATTTGGCACTGCCGGTTGAATATGGTTGTAAATGTTTCAGCTTTGTCTAATCCACTGATGTGCTGGGCTCCCCCATCAATTAAGGTGGGATGTTTTTGGAGCCTCCTCCTCTACATAGCTGCTTAATTGCCAGTGCTATGAAACAGCACAAAACAAAGCAATAACCAGTTTATTGATGGTCAAAATTAGATTCTATCAGGGCCACTCCATTCTTGACCTGATTAGAACCTTGGTTTAAACATGGAAAAATGACCAGAAGCTAAGAGGTGATGTGAAAGTACATGCCATTATTACACAAATAATTAACAGTGTAATACAGATAGTTCACCACATAGTGCAGCACGACCTTCCATTGATTTAAAAGGAGCATGCACAATGGCCTCACTCTGATTCTATAGTAAGTCAATTAACAGTCACCTCTTATTCTACAGACAGTCAGTTAATACAATTCACTCTCACTCTTACAGTCACTTAATACAGTTAATTCACACCCTACAGAAAGTGAGATAATACAATTCCCTTTCACTCCATAGACAGTCAGTTAATACAGTTTGTTTTCATTCTATAGGCAGTCAGATACACAGTTCACGCCAGTGGCCGGAATTTTACTGGCCTACCCGCCAAGGGAATTGGGGGCGAGGGGCAGAGCACGGGAAGGCCCATTGAAGGCCTTTTGGGTAGAATTTTATGGTTTTGGGATGAACGAGGCCCTAAAATCCTGCCCATAGATTCAGTTGATGCAGTTCACTCCAACAATACAGTCAATAAGTTAATACAATTCTCTTTCACTCTATAGAGAGCCAGTTAACACAGTTCATACTCAGAAAATAGATGTCAGTTAATACAATTCACTCTCTGGAGACAATCAGTTAATACAGTTCGCTGTCAGTATATATGGAGTCAGTTAAAACAGTTCACTCTCACTTTATAGACTTAATATAATTCATATATAATTAATATAATTCAGTGACATAAAAATAGTTAATACAGTTCGCTCTCACTCTATAGACAGTCACTTATCACAGTTCTGTCTCAGACAATAGACTGCCAGTTAATACAGTTCACTCTTACTCTATACAGTGCCAGTTAACATAGTTCACTCACACTCTACAAACTGTCAGTTAATACACTTCAAAGAACAAAGAAAATTACAGCACAAGAACAAGCCCTTCAGTCCTCCATGCCTGCACCAACCATACTGCCCGACTGAACTAAAACCCTCTACTCTTCGACAAAATTTTGTAAATTGAGTTTGTGTTTTTATATGCCTTGTTTGTGAACAGAACTCCCACTCACCTAATGAAGGGGCAGCGCTCTGAAAGCTAGTGGTGTTTGCTACCAAATAAACCTGTTGGACTTTAACCTGGTGTTGTGAGACTTCTCACGATATTTAGACAGTCAGTTACTGCAATTTAATCTCACTCTATAGACAGACCGTTGATACAGTTCATTCTCACACTATATAGGGTCAGTTAATTCAGATCATTCTTACTCTATAGTTAATGCAGTTCACTTATAATCTATAGACTGTCAATTAATACTAATCCACAGAGTGAATAGTCAAAAACTTTTCCCCAGGGTGCAAGAGTTAATTACAAGGGGACACAGGTTTAAGATGTGAGGGGCAAGGTTTAAAGGAGATGTACGAGGCAGATTTTTTACAGATAGTTGTGGGTGCCTGGAACTCGTTGCTGGGGGAGGTAGTGTAAGTGGATACGGTAGTGACTTTTAGGGGGTGTCTTGACAAATACATGAATAGGATGGGAATAAAGGGAAATGGCCCCCGGAAGGTAGGGGGTTTTAGTTCAGTCCACTGCCTGTAGTTTCTGCCCTTTGATTGTGATTTATGGGTTCTGTGTACGGTGCATGAGGAGCAGGCTGGTGCATGATTTCAGTCTTTTTAATGTTGATGGTGAGTCCAAAGTTGTCAGAAGCTGTGCAAAATTTGTCCATAATGACTTGCATCACTGGCTCTGAGTCAGTATACAGGGCACAGTCATCGGCAAAAAGGAAGTCTCTCAGAACAGTCTCCTTCACTTTGGTAACAGCTTGAAGTCTCCTCAGGTTGAAGTGCTTCCCATCCACTCTGTACTTGAGGCTGATTCCAGCAACACTGTCCTGGAAGGCATCATTCAGCATGGCAGTAAACATCATGCTGAACAGTGTGGGTGCGAGTACGCAGCCCTGTTTGCTGCCATTGGTGAATGGGAATGTTTTAGAGGATTCTGTACCATCCAGTGCTCTGGCCATCATGCTATCATGGAACTGGAGTACCTTCTGAATGAATTTGGGGGCGGCAGCCAGACCTTGACATGATCTTCCACAGGCCTTGTCGGCTTACAGTGTCGAAGCTTTCGCGAGCTCAACAAAGGTTGTGTAGAGCTCACAGTTCTGCTCCTGACACTTCTCCTGAGGTTGGCACTTAACAAAAATCATGTCAGTAGTCCCATGACCTTTGTGGAAGCCACACTGTGACGCTGGAAGCAGGCCCAGCTACAGATGAGTGACCAGATGATTTAGTAGGACTCTCGCGAGGGCTTTTCCTGTGATGGAGAGCAGTGAGATTCCTTGTTGGTTTTGCATACTTGTTGATTGCCCTTCCTCTTGTAGAGGTGTATGATGGAAGCATCTTTAAGTTCCTGAGGAATGGATCCTTCCTTCCAAAAGGACTGGAACAACTCGGTGAGCTCCTCGGTAAGTATAGGACCAACAGCTTTGGAGATCTCTGAGGATGTGGCATCTGCCCCTGGGGCTTTGCCACTGGATAGCTGGCTGACAGATTTCATGACTTTGGCTACTCTCAGTGGGTCATCTTTGGCATTGTTGATATCATCTGGGGAATCCTGTTTATTGCCTCATCGTTAATAGATGACGGTTAGTTGAGGACGGCTTCAAAGTGTTCAGCCCATCTCTGCAGGATCTGAGCCCTCTTTGTAATGAGTTGTACTATCTGTACTCAGGAGGGTGGAGCTCTTGAGAGATTGAAGTCCATAGAGAGTGTTGAGGACTTCATAGACCCGTTTCAAGTTGTTTCTGTCAGCGTATCCCTGTATTTCATCTGCCTTGGCGCTCAGCCAGGCATCCTGCATTTTATGCAGTTTATTCTGAACTGTCCTGCGAGCACCGGTAAAAGCATTTTTCTTGGCAGCTGATGATGAGTCGTTCTGACTGGTTCGATGAAGACGGTGCTTTTCAACAAGTAAAGCCTGTATCTCCTCATCATTCTCATCAAACCAGTCACTCTGCTTGTGGGTAGAGGGTCTGAGCATCTTCAGTGCAGATGAATGGACAGCATCCCAGTTGTCCTCAGGGCTTCCTGCGAGGTGTAGGTCAGCAAGCTTGATTTCTAAGTCTTCAGCCAGTGCTGAAGCTATGCTGGGGTTCTTTAGCTTGGTCGCATTGATTCTTTTCATAACCTTGCTTCCTTGTGGTCGCCTCTTGGGTCTGATGTCGCCTCTTGGGTCTGATGTGGGGCCTCGTTTTGGAGATAATGGACCTGTGATCTGTCCAGCAGTCAGCATCATACATGGCCTTGGTCACTGACATCCTGCCTGTCTTTTCTTCTGACGATGACATAGTTAATAAGATGCCAATGCTTAGAGTGGGGGTGCATCCAGGAGGTCTTGTTACAGGTAGGCAGACGAAAGGTTGTGTTGGTGATGAGGAGGTCATGTGCTGCACAGGTCTTCATTAAGAGTAGGCTGTTACTGTTACACTTGCCCACTTCATGCCTCCCAGTGACTCCCTGCTAGATTGCAGAGTCGCACCCTACTCCTGCATTGAAAGCACCAAGCAAGATCAGCTTGTCAGTACTGCTCACTGCTGATCGTAGAGTGTCTAGTTCTTAGAACTTGTCTGTCTTCTCGTCTGAGTTGTTCATTGTGGGGACATAGATGTTGATCAGGGTGGCTTGATTTCTGTTCTGTAGCAGAAGCTGTAATGTCATAAGCTGGTCATTCACACCCTTGGGTAGACTCGCAAGTTCCCGAACAAGGTGACTCCTGACGGTGAATCCAACTCCAGCATCATGACGCTCATCACTGCCGCGACCACTCCAGAAAAAAGTGTATCCACTTCCAGTTTCAGTCAACTGAACTGCGTTGGCAAGACGGGTTTCATTCAGGGCTGCAATGTCAATGTTGTAGCTCGCAAATTCTCTGGGAACTAAGGCCGTTCTTCTCTCTGGTGTGTCTGCTGTAGGGTTGTCCAAAAGCGTGTGCACGTTCCAAGTGCCAACGGTGAGCGGTGTTACCTTGTGTTTTATTTTGATTGTTTGACCACAAAATGGGATCCCTGCCAGCCGTGATAAACTGGCCAGGGTGTAGTAAAGCAGGCAATGTTTAGGGCAACTTTTCTAGCCCCTTCCTCATTCTACGGAGGTGAGCAGTGTGTTCCTGAAGAGGACTGCTCAGTCGCCCAGGTAGACACCGAATTCCACTGCTGCTTCGGTCAGTGGAAAACGACCATTAGACCTGAGCCGCCTGTGGGCAGGTCCATGACTACAGCTCTCGGTGTATCCACACCTGCTGCTTCATCGCTCATCCATCGCCACAGGACTTCAAAGGTTGAACAGGATGATGATGATGATGATGGTGTTGAGACTAGTGCTTGATTTGGATTAAAGTGGTGGAGAGTTGCGCAGCACCAGCCTCACTCTCTCTTTCCAATTCCATCCGGGTCCAGTGGCAAGACAAGAGTCAAGATGGCTGGAGATGGGACAAGGTGCAGTGGATGACCAGGATGTCTTCTGTATCTTGTCCTGCTCTTTACATTCCACGACGCTTGCAGAGACCACCTTCTTGACCGTTGGATCTTCCACTGGTCTCATTAGCTCAATCCGCCAGATGCTGTCTTCACATGCTGGGATAGACATCTCCCTATCTCACCGAGGGTTGAGACCCGTCAACTACCCTCACCTGGTTTAGCCGGCTTGTCGAAGTCGTTGCCCGGGTCGTGGCCGCTGTCGTGTGCAAACAGCTACGGGGAGCCACAGGTGAGAGCCGAGTGCCAGGTGGGGACAAAGGGTGGACAAACCACCCTGAAAGGGACGCGACGTTTCCCCACCAGAGGTACTACCCATCCCGGACACCCCATACACCCTAATGTTGTAGACCATCAATTAATACAGTTTTATAGAAAATCTATAGATTTTCAGTTAATACAGTTCACACTCACTCTAAAGATAGTTAATTAATACAGCTCAATTTCACATTATAGAGTTTCAACTAATTCTGTTCACCAGCACTCTGTATAGAGTCAGTCAATGCAGTTCACTCTCACTCTATAGACAGTCAGTTTGTACAAATCCTTCACACTCTATAAACAGTTGGTTAATACAGTCAGCTATTACAGTTCGCTGTCAGTCTGTATGGAGTCAGATACTGCCGATCACTCTCATTCTCTGGACAGTCACTTACTACAGTTCATTCTCACTCTGGAATGACCATTGTTACGGTTTACCCTCACTCCCTATAGGGTCAGTCAGCACAGATCATTCTCACTCTATAGATAGTCAATTAATATAATCCACTCTCACTCATAAGATTGTCAGTTAATACTGTTCAATTTTATTATATCGAGAATCAGTTAACACTCACTCTATAGACTTTCGGTTAATACACTTCACTCTCACTCCAATGACAGACAGTTAGTACAGTTCACTTTCACTGTATATAAAGTTAGATAATACACCACTCCTAATGGAGGTGGTATAGAACTCCACATATAAAGGGTCTTGTTTTAAATTTACTGTAATAAATTACAGAGGTGCAGAGGAGGTTTACCACGATGTTGCCTGGTATGGAGGGGAGGTCCTATGAGGAGAGACTGAGGGATTTGAGGTTGTTTTCGTTAGAAAGAAGGCAGCTACGAGGGGACCTTATTGAAACATATAAGAGGTTTAGATAGGGTGGACAGTGATAGCCTTTTTCCTCGGATGGAGAAAGCTAGCACGAGGGGGCATGGCTTTAAATTAAGGGGAGGTAGTTATAGGACGGATGTCAGGGGTAGGTTCTTTACCCAGAGGGTGGTGAGGGATTGGAATGCCCTGCCTGCTGCAGTTGTAAATGTGCCTAGTTTGGGGGTGTTTAAGAGATCCGTGGATAGGTTTATGGATGGAAAGGGTTTGGTTTAGGTTAGAGGGTCATTGTTTTTTAACTGGTCGGCGCAACATCGTGGGCTGAAGGGCCTGTTCTGCGCTGTAATGTTCTATAAATAAACTAGGTTAAGGAGCCTGATATAGAATAAGAATTCACCATGTGCCTGATACAATATGTGCAAAGGTATTGTCTATTAATCACTTATAATCTATTGATTTTTAATGAATTTTTAAAGAAATATTGTAACTAAAATGTAGTTTTAAATGTGTTTGTGAACCTTGGCCAAACAATGATCTATTTGCTCAGCACGAACGGAAATTTACAGCAGTGAACAGGCCACGTGTTTTGAGACAATGAAGCATAGTGAGCAGCCTGTTCTTATCAGCCAGGGTTAGGGAGCTGTAAATTAATCGGGCGTCTGGAATGAATGGGAGTATATTCACTAACTCGTTGTTAGTGAGGTTGGTACAATTTCCCATGTTAATAAGAAGGGGCTGGACTCAGGCAGGAGAACTGACTCACTTTTATTATTTAAAATGTGCTGTTATTAGCAATAGTCGTAAATATACTGGATTTACATAGTTAAGTTTCTTAGCAATGGGGGAAGTACAATGGATTAATCACTCCTTTCCTGCTGACAAGTGGAACATTATTAGCTAAGGTAATATTGTAATTGAACCCTGCAGTTTGGATGACAGGCTGGGCAGGGATGTGATGTGTCCTGAAGCATATATCAATTACATGTTTGTACTGTTACACCAGAGAGGGTATTCGGTACACACCATTTGTCTTTTCTCCTGATGCATGCATTAGCAATAAACTTTCTTTCATTCTTTGAACACATGCTGTCTTTCATAGTCCTTGTATTGGTTAAGTGAGACCAGCTGACAAGGCAACCCAGTGGGACACCTTGGAAAATTCCTTTTAAGCTCTCAGTCTATACAGAGGCAGTTGATGCAGTTCACTGCCACTCGACAGAAAGCTATCTAATATAATCTACTCACTCTGTATCGAGTCAGATATAACAGCTGATTCTCATTCTATAGACAGTCAGCTAACACAGTCGCTCTATTAACAGTTATTAATACAGTTCACTCTCACTCCACAGACATTCAATGAATACAGTTCTCTGTCGCTCTATATGGAGTCAGTTAATACAGCCCATTTACTCCATAGACACTCTCACTCTACAGACAATCAGTTAGTCGAGTTCACTCGCGCTCAAAAGACAATCAGTTAATATAGTCTCACTCTTTAGACTTTAGACTCATTGAGTCACAGAGATATACAGCATGGAAACAGGCCCTTTGGCCCAACTTGTGCATGCTGACCATATTTCCTAAACTGAACTAGTCCCATTTGCCCTCTAAACATTTCTATCCATGTACTCGTCCAAATATCTTTTAATTGTTGTTATTGTACCTGCCTTGACCTCTGGCAGTTCATTCCATATACACACCACCCTGTGTGCAAAGATGTTGCCCCTCAGGACCCTTTTAAATCTTTTCCGTCTCATCTTAAATTTATGCCCTCTAGTTTTGAACATCCTGCCCTGGGGGAGAGACCTTGCCTATTCACCTTATCATGATTTTACATATGTTCTTAAGGTCAACCCTCATCTTCTTACTTTCCAGGGAAAAAAAGTCCCAGCCTATCCAGCCTCTCCTATAATTCAAACCTTCAAGTCCCATTAATACCCTTGCTTTTTGCACCCTTTCCAGCTTAATAACATTCCTCCTGTAACAGGGTGTTCAGAATTGTATGCAGTACCCCAAATGTGGCCTTACTAATGTCTTGTTATAACATATCATCCCAACTCCTGTACTAAGTGCTCTGACTGATAAAGGCAATTGTGCCAAATGTCTTCTTCACCAACATGCCACTTTCAAGGAACTATGTAGCTGCACCCTTAGGTCTCTTGCAACATTCCCAGGGCCTTCTCATTAACTGCATCAGTCCTGCCCTAGTTTGCCTTACCAAAATGCAACACCTCTCATTTATCTGAACTAAACTCTATCTGCCATTCCTCGGCTTCAATGTCTACTTCACCACCAATTTTGGTATCATCACAAGCTTACTAACCAGGCCTCCTATATTCTCATCCAAATTGTTTATATAAATGACAGTGGACCTAGAGTTGGACCTGTGGCACATCGGTGGTCACAGGCCTCCAGTCTGAAAAACAAGCCTCTACCACTATCTTCTGTCTCATACTGGTAAGCCAATATTGTATCTAATTGATTGGTCCTCCCTGGGTCCCTGTGATCTAACTTTACTGACCAGTCTATCATGCAATATATTGTCAAATGCCTTACTAATGTCGATGTGGACAATGTCTATTGCACTGCTCTCATTTATTTTCTTGGTTACCCCTTCAAAAAGTTATCAAATTTGTAAGGCTCGATTACCCATGCGCAAAGCTGTGCTGATTATCCCTAATCAGTCCTTGCCTTTCCAAATGCATGTAGATCTGATCTCTCAGAATCCCCTCCAACAACTCAACAGATGTGTTGAGTATAGGGCTAACGGGAGGACTTTGAATAGTGTGGAGGAGCAGAGGGATCTAGGTGTATGTGTACATAGATCCCTGAAAGTTGGGAATCAAGTGGATAAGGTTGTTAAGAAGGCATACGGAGTTTTGGCGTTTATTGGTAGGGGGATTGAATTTAGGAGTCGCAGCGTCATGATGCAACTGTACACATCTCTGGTGCGGCCGCACTTGGAGTTTTGTGTGCAGTTCTGGTCCCCACATTACAGGAAGGATGTGGAGGCTTTGGAGAGGGTGCAGAGGAGGTTTACCAGGATGTTGCCTGGTATGGAGGGGAGATCCTATGAGGAGAGATTGAGAGATTTGGGGTTGTTTTCGCTGGAAAGAAGGCGGCTAAGAGGGGATCTCATTGAAACATATAAGATGATTAGAGGTTTAGACAGGGTAGATAGTGATAGCCTTTTTCCTAGGATGGAGAAAGCTAGCACGAGGGGGCACGATTTTAAATTAAGAGGGGGTAGTTATAGGACAGATGTCAGGGGTAGGTTCTTTACCCAGAGGGTGGTGAGGGACTGGAATGCCCTGCCAGCTGCAGTTGTAAATGCACCTAGTTTGGGGGCGTTTAAGAGATCTGTGGATAGGTTTATGGATGAATCCTCACACATTAGGCATAGACTAGAGTCATGAATAGGTCACTGACCATGGGACGGCGGCGCGGGCTCGTTGGGCCGAAGGGCCTGTTTCCCGTGCTGTTTTGTTCTTTGTTCTTTGTTCTTTGAAAAGGGATTGGTTTAGGCTAGTGGGTCATTGTTTTGTAACTGGTCGGCGCAACATCATGGGCCGAAGGGCCTGTTCTGCGCTGTAATGTTCTATGTTCTATGTTAACTTATCACCACTGACGTTAGGCTCATCGGTCTGTAGTTCCCAGGCTTTGCCCTGCCGCCTTTCTTAAAATATGGCACAACATTTGCCTCCCTCCAATCTTCTGGCACATCACCCATGACTGTCGATGATACAAATATCTCCACAAGTGACCTGGCAATTTCTTTCCGAGCTTCCAACAATGTCCTGGGATACACTCGATCAGGTCATGGGGATTTATCTGCTTTATGCATTTAAAGATCTCCAGCACCTCCTCTTCTGTAAAGTGGATGCTTTTCAAGATATCACTATTTACTTCCCTTAGCTCCCTAGCTTCCATGTCTTTCTTCATAGTAAATACTGACAAGAAATTTTCATTTAGGACCTTACCCATCTCTTGTGGCTCCACAAATAGATTACCCTGATGATCTTTAAAGAGATCTATTCTCTCCCTACTTCTTTTATGCCCTTAATATACTTGCAGAATCTCTTTAGATTCTCCTTTACCTTATCTGCCATAGCTCTCTCATGTTCCCTTTTTGCCCTCCTGTTTTCTGTTTTAAGTGTACTCCTATATCCCCTATAATCCTCAAGGGATTCACTTGTCCCCGGTTGCCTATACCTGACAGATACTTCCTTTTTATTGACCAGAGCCTCAATATTCCTAGTCACCCAGTGTTCCCTACACCTATGACTGTGTGGCCCAATTCCCCTCCAACTCAATTTTCAAGTTTGCTGACGACACCACCATACTGGGTTGGATCTCAAACAATGACGTGAGAGTACAAGAATGAAATAGAGAACCTGGTGAAATGGTGCGTTGACAATAATCTCTCCCCCAATGTCAACAAAACGAAGGAGATTGTCATTGACTTCAGGAAGTGTAATGGAGAACACGTCCCTGTCTACATCAGCTGGGATGAAGTAGAAATTGTCAACAGCTTCAAGTTTTTAGATGTCCAGATCACCAAAAACCTGTCCCATGCCAATGCTATGGTTAAGAAAGCCCTCTAACGCCTCTACTTTCTCAGAAAACTTAGAAGGCTACACTCAGCTTTGACTATAACACTACATACTGCACTCTCTTGTTTCCTTCTCTATGAATAGTATGCTTTGTCTGTACAACACGTAAGAAACAATACTTTTCACTGTGACAATAATAAATCAAATCCTGCCAGCCTTGCCCTTCACATTAACAGGAACTTCCAGGAGGAGGATCAGGAGCCGACCAGGTGGTTGTGGAGGCAGTGGAAGCAAAGGCCAAGGAAGCTTAAGGATGGATACAGACAAGTGTAGTCCTCAAGTTTAGGTGCTAAACTACATCAATATTAGGCACGAACTGAAGAATGTAGATTGGGGGTAGATGTTTGAGGGCAATCTGGCATGTGGGAAGCTTTCAAGTGTAGGATGATAGGCATTCAGAACTGGCACACTCCAGTAAGGATGAAGGGTAAGTATGGCAAGTTTTGGGAAACTTGGATAACAAGAGATTTTGTGAGCTTAGTCAAAGAGAAAAAGAAAGCATTTGTCAAAGCTAGGAGGTTGGGAATACGTGAAGCAAGTGTGGAATACAGGGAAAGGAAAAAGAAACTTAAGCAAGGCGTAATGAGGGCTAAAAGGGGTCACAAAAAATCATTTTGGCCAGCAAGATTAAGGAAAATCTCAAGGCTTTTTACATATATACAAAGAGCAAAAGGGTAGCCAGGGAGAGGATTGACCCAGTCAAGGACAGGGGAAGGAATCTATGCATGGAGCCAGGGGAAATGGCTGAGGTATTAAATGAGTACTTTGCATTGTATTCACCAAAGAGAAGGACTTGGTGAATGATGAATCTGGGAAAGTGTGTATAGATTGTTTGGGCCATGTTGAGATTAAAAGGGAGGAGTTACATAGAACATAGAATAGAACACTACAACACAAACAGGCCCTTCAGCCCACAAGTAGCGCCGATCATATCTATACCTACCAGGCCGATCTATAACTCTCAATCCCATTAAATCCCATATACTCATCCAGAAGTCTTTTAAAAGACCCCAGCGAGTTCGCCTCCACCACCACCGACGGCAGCCAATTCCACTCACTCACCACCCTCTGAGTGAAAAACTTACTCCTAACATCACTTCTGTACCTACTCCCCAGCACCTAAAACCTGTGTCCTCTCGTAGCCACCATTTCAGCCCTGGGAAATAGCCTCTGAGAATCCACCCGATCTATACCTCTCAACATCTTATAAACTTCTATCAGGTCGCCTCTCATCCTTCGTCTCTCCAGGGAGAAAAGACCTAGCTTCCTCAACCTATCTTCATAAGGCATGCCTCCCAATCCAGGCAACATCCTTGTAAATCTCCTCTGCACCCTCTCAATAGTTTCCACATCCTTCCTGTAGTGAGGTGACCAGAACTGCGCACAGTGCTCCAAGTGGAGTCTGACAAGGGTCTTATAAAGTTGCAGCATTACCTCCCGACTCCTAAACTCAATCCCTCGATTAATGAAGGCTAGCACACCATATGCCTTCTTGACCACATCCTCCACCTGCAAGGCCGATTTAAGAGTCCTACGGATCTGGACCCCAAGGTCCTTCTGCTCCTCAATACTGCTAAGAATCCTACCCTTGATATTATACTCCTTCATCCCACTGGACCTGCCGTAATGGACCACTACACATTTATCCGCGTTGAAGTCCATCTGTCACTTCTCCGCCCAGTCTTGCATCCTATCTATGTCTCACCGCAACTTCTGACATCCCTCCAGACTATCCACAACACCACCAATCTTTGTGTCATCGGCAAACTTACCAACCCATCCCTCCACTTCCTCATCCAGTTCATTTATGAAAATGACAAACAGCAAGGGTCCTAGAACAGATCCCTGGGGCACTCCACTGGTGACTGACCTCCATGCAGAAAAAGACCCATCCACAACCACTCTCTGCCTTCTGTGGGCAAGCCAGTTCTGGATCTACAAGGCAACAGCCCCCTTGGGTCCCATGCCCTCTCAACTTTTCAAGAAGTCTTGTATGGGGCACCTTATTGAATGCCTTGCTGAAGTCCATGTAAACCATATCCACCGCTCTTCCTTTATCAATGTGTTCCGTCACATTTTCAAAGAACTCAACTATGCTCGTAAGGCATGGCCTCCCCTTTACAAAGCCGTGCTGACTATTTCTGATCATATTTTTCTTCTCTAAATGTTCATAAATCGTCCCTCAGTATCTTGAGTTCTTGAGAAATATTAAAATAGACAAGTCTCCAAGGTCTGATGGGATAAACCCCAGAATACGGATAACGGTTAGGAAGGGGAAAGCTCATGTGATGGAGAGCACGCCGCTGGATGTCCCCCTTCAAAATAAGGGGGACATCCTGTCTGAGTACTACTGGGGGGGACAGCTCACCTGGAGGAGGAAGCAGTGGCCAGGTCTCTGGAGCTGAGCCTGACGCAGTACTTCAAAAAAGTAAGAAAAAGAGCAGCAAGGCAGTACTGATAGGGGACTCCATAGTGAGGGGATCAGACAGGCATTTTTGCAGATGCAGACGGGAGTCGCGGATGGTCGTTTGCCTCCCTGGAGCTGGGATCCAGGATGTCTCTGGATGCGTCCCAGACATCCTGAAAGGGAAGGGTGAGGAGCCGGAGGTTGTGGTTCATATAGGTCCTGCTGACATAGGCAGGAAGAGGGAAGGGGTCATGAAATGGGATTATAGGGAATTAGGTAGACAGCTGAGAAAGAGGAACGCGAAGGTAGTAATCTCGGGATTGCTGCCTGCGCTGCGGGAAAGTGAGAGCAGAAATGGAATGAGGTGGAGGGTGAATGCGTGGCTGAGGAACTGGAGCAGGGGGCAGGGATTCCGGTTCCTGGATCATTGGGACCTCTTTAGGGGCAGGTGTGACCTGTACAATAAAGACGGGTGGCACTTGAATCCCAGGGGGACCAATATCTTGGCGGGAAGATTGCCTAGGGCTGCTGGGGGGGCTTTAAACTAGAAAGGTTGAGGGGAGGGAATAGAGATGAGGAGACTGAGAGCGAGGAGGTTAGCTCCCAGGTAGAGAAGGACTGTAGACAGTATGAGAGGGAAGTTAGACAGGTAATGGAGAAGGGAAGTGCCCAGACTGAGGGTCTGAGGTGTTTCTACTTTAATGCCAGGAGTGCAGTGAACAAAGTGGGTGAGCTTAGGGCGTGGATTGCTGCTTGGAAATGTGATGTAGTGGCCATTACAGAGTCTTGGATGTCTCAGGGACTGGACTGGGTACTTCAGGTGCCAGGTTTCAGATGCTTCAGGAAGGACAGGGTTGGGGCAAAAGAGGTGGCGGAGTGGCACTGTTGATCAGGGACAGTGTCATGGCTGCAGAGAAGGTGGATGCTGTGGAGGGACTGTCTACGAAGTCTCTATGGGTGGAAGGTAGGAACAACAAAGGGTTGATAACTTTGCTGGGTGTTTTCTATAGGCCGCCCAATAGCGACAGGGAAGTTGAGGTGCCGATAGGGAAACAGATCCTAGAGAGATGTAGTAATAACAGAGTTGTCATGATGGAGACTTTAATTTAGAACATAGAACATAGAACACTACAGCACAAACAGGCCCTTCGGCCCACGAGTTGCACCGATCACATCAACATCTACCAATCTATAGACCTATCTATAACCCCCAATCCCATTAAATCCCATATACTCATCCAGAAGTCTTTTAAAAGACCCCAGCGAATTCGCCTCCACCACCACTGACGGCAGCCGATTCCATTCACTCACCACCCTCTGAGTGAAAAACTTACCCCTAACATCACTTCTGTACTTCCCTCCCTGTACCTTAAATCTGTGTCCTCTCGTAGCGACCATTTCAACCCGGGGAAATAGCCTCTGAGAGTCCACCCTATCTATTCCTCTCAACATTTTATAAACCTCTATCAGGTCGCCTCTCAACCTTCGCCTCTCCAGGGAAAAGAGTCCCAGCTCCTTCAACCTAACTTCATAAGGCATGCCTCCCAGTCCAGGCAACATCCTTGTAAATCTCCTCTGCACCCTCTCAATAGCTTCTACGCCCTTCCTATAGTGAGGCGACCAGAACTGCGCACAGTACTCCAAATGAGGCCTGACAAGGGTCTTATAAAGTTGCAGCATTACCTCCTGATTCCTAAACTCAATCCCTCGATTAATGAAGGCCAGTACACCATACGCCTTCTTGACCACCTCCTCCACCTGCGAGGCCAATTTAAGAGTCCTGTGGACCTGGACCCCAAAATCCTTCTGCTCTTCAACACTACTAAGACTCCTGTCCTTGATAGTGTACTCGTTCATCCCATTGGTTCTGCCGAAATGGACGACTACACATTTATCCACGTTGAAGTCCATCTGCCACTTCTCCGCCCATTCCTGCATCCTATCTATGTCCTGCTGCAACTTTTGACATCCTTCCAGACCATCCACAACACCACCGACCTTCGTGTCATCAGCGAACTTGCTAACCCATCCCTCCACTTCCTGATCCAGGTCATTTATGAAAATGACAAACAGCAAGGGTCCCAGAACAGATCCCTGGGGCACTCCACTGGTGACTGACCTCCATTCCGAAAAAGACCCATCCACAACCACTCTCTGCCTTCTGCAGGCAAGCCAGTTCTGGATCCACAAGGCCAAAGCCCCTTGGATCCCATGTCCTCTCACCTTCTCAAGAAGTCTTGCATGGGGGACCTTATCAAACGCCTTGCTGAAGTCTATGTACACCACGTCCACTGCACTTCCTTCGTCAATGTGTTCGGTCACATTTTTGAAGAACTCAACCAGGCTCGTAAGGCACGACCTGCCCTTGACAAAACCATGCTGACTATTCCTGATCATGTCAAACCTCTCCAAATGCTCATAAATCTTGTCCCTCAGAAGCCTCTCCATCAGCTTACCAACCACTGAGGTCAGACTCACCAGTCGGTAATTTCCCAGGCTATCTCTGTTCCCTTTCTTGAAAATAGGAACTACATCCACAATCCTCCAATCTTCCGGAACCTCTCCTGTCTCCATTGACGACGCAAAGATCATCGCCAGGAGCTCTGCAATCACTTCCCTCGCCTCCCACAGTATCCTGGAGTACATCCCATCTGGTCCCGGTGACTTATCTATCTTGATAGAATTCAAAAGTTCTAACACATCCTCCTCCTTAATGTCCACGTACTCAATCTTTTCCATCTGCTGCAAGTCCATAGCAAGATCTCCCAGATCAGCTTCCACTGTGAATACTGAGGCAAAGTACTCATTAAGCACCTCCGCCATTTCTTCTGGTTCCACACAGACCTTTCCCCCTTCACCTTTTATAGGTCCTATCCCTTCTCTTCTTATCCTTTTATCCTTTTTCCCAAACATCGACTGGAATATCCCAAGGGTAAGGGATTTGGATGGGGAGGAGTTTGTTAGGTGTGTTCAGCGGGCTTCCTGACACAGTACGTGGATAAGCCTATGGGAGGAGAGGCTGTACTTGACCTGGTACTGGCTAATGAACCAGGACAGGTGACGGATCTCTCAGTTGGAGAGCACCTCGGGGATGGAGATCATAATTCTATTTCCTTCACAATAGTATTGGAAAGAGACAGGATCAGGCAGGCTAGGAAGGTGTTTGTCTGGAGTAAGGGGAAATATAATAACATCAGGCAGAGAATTGGATGAGTAAACTGGAAGGAGGTGTTCCTGGGGAAAAGTACTGAAGGAAGGTGGTGGATATTCAAGGAATGTTTGACTGGAGCTCTGCACGATAACGTTCCGATGAGATAAGGGGGTTTTGGTAGGTCGCAGGAACCGTGGTGCACGAGGACTGTGTTGAACCTGGTCAGGAAGAAAAGAAAGGTGTACAAAAGGTTCAGGGAACTAGGAGAGGTTAAGGATCTTGAAGAGTATAAGGACTGTAGAAAGGAGGTTAAAAGGGAAATTAGGAGAGCCAGAAGGGGTCATGAGAAGACCTTGACGGGTAAGATTAAGGAGAATCCCAAGGCATTCTACAAATATGTGGAGAGTAAAAGGATGAGAGGTGAAGGAATAGGACCTATAAAAGGTGAAGGGGGAAAAGTCTGTGTGGAACTGGAATACATGGCAGAGGTGCTTAATGAGTATTTTGCCTCGGTATTCACGATGGAAACTGATCTGGGAGGTTGCACTAGTGACTTGCGGCAGACTGAAAAGATTGAGCATGTGGATGTTAAGAAAGAGGGTGTGATGGAACTTTTAAATTCTATCAAGATAAATAAGTCGCCGGGACCAGATGGGATGTACCCCAGGTTACTGTGGGAGGTGAGGGAAGTGATTGCAGAGCACTTGGCGATGATCTTTGCATCGTCGATGGAGACAGGAGAGATTCCAGAGGATTGGAGGATTGAGGATGTGGTTCCTATTTTCAAGAAAGGGAACAGGGATAGCCTGGGAATTACCGCCCGGTGAATCTGACCTCAGTGGTTGGTAAGTTGATGGAGAGGATTCTGAGGGACAAGATTTATGAGCATTTAGAGAAGTTTGGAATGATCAGGAATAGTCAACACGGCTTTGTCAAGGGCAGGTCGTGCCTTACGAGCCTAGCTGAGTTCTTTGAAAATGTGACTGAACACATTATCGAAGGAAGAGCGGTGGACGCAGTTTACATGGACTTCAGCATGGCATTTGATAAGGTCCCCCATGCAAGACTTCTTGAGAAGGTGAGAGGGCATGGGATCCAAGGGGCTTTGGCCTTGTGGATCCAGAACTGGCTTGCCTGCAGAACCCCCTCGAAGAGGCAGCCCCCTCGAAAGCTTGTGAGAATATTATCAAATAAATTGGTTGGACTAAAACCTGGTGTTGTCAGACTTTTTACTGTGTTGCCTGCAGAAGGCAGAGCGTGGTTGTGGATGGGTCTTTTTCTGCATGGAGGTCGGTCACCAGTAGAGTGCCCCAGGGATCTGTTCTGGGACCCTTGCTGTTTGTCATTTTTATAAATGACCTGGATGAGGAAGTGGAGGGATGGGTTAGCAAGTTCGCTGATGACACGAAGGTCGGTGGTGTTGTGGATAGTCTGGAGGGATGTCAGAAGTTGCAGCAGGACATAGATAGGATGCAGGAATGGGCGGAGAAGTGGCAGATGGACTTCAACGTGGATAAATGTGTAGTAGTCCATTTTGGCAGGACAACGGGTTGCAGGAGTACACTATTAAGGGCAGGAGTCTTAGTAGTGTTGAAGAGCAGAAGGATCTTGGGGTCCGGGTCCACAGGACTCTTAAATCGGCCTCGCAGGTGGAGGATGTGATCAAGAAGGCGTATGGTGTACTGGCCTTCATTAATCGAGGGACTGAGTTTAGGAGTCGGGAGGTAATACTGCAACTTTATAAGACCCTTGTCAGACCCCACTTGGAGTACTGTGCGCAGTTCTGGTCGCCTCACTACAGGAAGGATGTGGAAGCTATTGACAGGGTGCAGAGGAGATTTACAAGGATGTTGCCTGGATTAGGAGGCATGCCTTATGAAGGTAGATTGAGGGAGCTGGGACTCTTTTCTCTGGAGAGACGAACGTTGAGAGGTGACCTGATAGAAGTTTATAAAATGTTGAGAGGAATAGGTAGGGTGGAACCTCGGAGGCTATTTCCCAGGGCTGAAATGGTCGCTACGAGAGGACACAGGTTTAAGGTGCTGGGAAGCAAGTACAGAGGAAATGTGAGCGGTAAGTTTTTCACTCAGAGGGTGGTGAGTGAATGGAATCGGCTGCCGTCAGTGGTGGTGGAGGCAAACTCGCTGGGGTCTTTTAAAAGACTTCTGGATGAATATATGGGATCTAATGGGATTGGGAGTTACAGATAGATCTATGGCTTGGTAGGTATAGATGTGGGCGGCACGGTAGCACAGTGGGTTAGCACTGCTGCTTCACAGCTCCAGGGTCCTGGGTTCGATTCCCGGCTCGGGTCACTGCCTGTGTGGAGTTTGCACATAATCCTCGTGTCTGCATGGGTTTTCTCCGGGAGCTCCGGTTTCCTCCCACAGTCCAAAGATGTGCGGGTTAGGTTCATTGGCTATGCTAAAATTGCCCCTTAGTATCCTGGGATGTGTAGGTTAGAGGGATTAGCAGGTAAAATGTGTAGGGATATGGGGATAGGGTCTGGGTGGGATTGTGTTCGGTGCAGACTCGATGGGCCGAAGGGCCTGTTTCTGCACTGTAGGCTTCTATGTTCTACAACTTCTGGGCCGAAGGGCCTGTTTGTGCTGTAGTTTTTCTATGTTCTATGTTCTAATACTGAGAAAGACAAGGAAGGAAATTGCTGAGGTGTTGAGAGAAATCTTTGTATCCTCACTGGCTACAGGGAGGTCCCAGAAGATTGGCGAATAGCCAATGTTGTTCCTTTGTTGAAGAAGGGTAGCAAAAATAATCAAGATAATTACTTCAGTGGTAGGGAAATTATTGGAGAGGATTCTTTAAGAAAGGGTTTGCTCCCACTTGGAAATAGGTGACTGTATTAACGAGAGGTAACATGGTTTTACGAAAGGGAGGTCATGTCTCGCTAACTTGACCGAGTTTTCCGAGGAAGTGACAAATATGATTGATGAGGGTAGGGCAGTGGATGTTGTCGAGATGGACTTTATTAAGGCCTTTGACAAGGTCCCTCATGGTAGACTGGTGTAGAAGGCGAAGTTACATGGGATCAGAGGTGAACTGGCAAGGTGGATAAAGAACTGGCTCAGTCAAAGAAGACAGAAGGTAGCAGTGTTTCTGAATGGCATTCTGTGACAGTAGTGTTCCTCAGGGATCAGTGCTGGGACCCTTTGCTGTTTGTAATATTATATATAATTTGGGGGAAATGTAACTGGTTTGATTAGTAAGTTTGCAGATGACACAAAAGTTGGTGGATTTGCAGATGGTGATGGGGACCATCAGAGGAAATAGCAGGATACAGATTGGCTGGAAGCTTGGGCAGAGAGATGGCAGATGGAGTTTAATCTGGACAAATGTGAGGTAATGTGTTTTGGAAGGTCTAATACAAATAGGGAATATACAGTCAATTGCAGAACCCTAAAGAGTATTGATAGGTAGAGGGATCTAGGTGTATAGGTACGCAGATCAATGAAAGAGGTAACGCAGGTGGAGAACATAGAACATAGAACATAGAACATTACAGCGCAGAACAGGCCCTTCGGCCCACGATGTTGTGCCGACCAGTTACAAAAAAAATGACCCACTAACCTAAACCAATCACTTTTCATCCATAAACCTATCCACGGATCTCTTAAACGCCCCCAAACTAGGTGCTTTTACAACTGCAGCAGGCAGGGCATTCCAATCCCTCACCACCCTCTGGGTAAAGAACCTACCCCTGACATCCGTCCTATAACTACCACCCCTTAATTTAAAGCCATGCCCCCTCGTCCAAGATTTCTCCATCAGAGGAAAAAGGCTACTACTATCCACTCTATCTAAACCTCTAATCAGCTTATATGTTTCAATAAGATCCCCTCTTAGCCTCCTTCTTTCCAGCGAAAACAACCCCAAATCCCTCAGCCTCTCCTCATAGGACCTCCCCTCCATACCAGGCAACATCCTGGTAAACCTCCTCTGCACCTTCTCCAAAGCCTCCACATCCTTCCTGTAATGTGGGGACCAGAACTGCACACAGTACTCCAAGTGCGGCCGCACCAGAGTTGTGTACAGTTGCAACATGACACTGCGACTCCTAAATTCAATCTCCCTACCAATAAACGCCAAGACACCGTAAGCCTTCTGAACAACCTTATCTACTTGACTCCCAACTTTCAGGGATCTATATACACATACACCTAGATCCCTCTGCTCATCCACACGATTCAAAGTCCTCCCGTTAGCCCTATACTCGACACATCTGTTATTCCTACCAAAGTGAATTACCTCACACTTCTCCGCATTAAACTCCATCCGCCACCTCTCAGCCCAGCTCTGCAACCTGTCTAAGTCTTCCTGCAAACTATGACACCCTTCATCACTATCTACCACACCTCCAACTTTGGTGTCATCAGCGAATTTACTAATCCACCCAACTATACCCTCATCCAGATCATTAATAAAAATTACAAACAGCAGTGGCCCCAAAACAGATCCCTGAGGCACACCACTCGTACTCCATGATGAATATTTACCATCAACCACCACCCTCTGCCTCCTATCCGCTAGCCAATTCCTGATCCAATTCCCTAGATCACCCCCAATCCCATACATCTGCATTTTCTGTAGAAGCCTACCATGGTGAACCTTATCAAACGCCTTATTAAAATCCATATACACCACATCAACTGCCTTACCCCTATCTACCTCTTTGGTCACTTTCTCAAAGAACTCGATAAGGTTAGTAAGGCACGACCTACCCTCCACAAAACCATGCTGACTATCTCCAATCAATTCATTACTCTCCAAATAACTATAAATCCTATCCCGAATAATTTTTCTAAAACCTTGCCCACAACAGAAGTGAGACTCACCGGTCTATAATTCCCGGGGAAGTCTCTGTTCCCCTTCTTAAACAATGGGACAACATTCACTAACCTCCAATCTTCCGGTACTATACCAGAGGCCAACGACGACCTGAAGATCAGAGCCAGAGGCTCTGCAATCACTTCTCTTGCCTCCCAGAGAATCCTGGGGTAAATCCCATCCGGACCAGGGGACTTATCTATTTTCAGACCCTCCAGAATATCCAGCACATCCTCCTTATCAATTCTGTCAATTCTACTCCCCTGCAATCTAGTGTCCTCCTCAGCTATATCCATGTCCCCCTGCGTGAACACCGAAGAGAAATATTGGTTCAATGCCTCTCCAATCTCCTTCGGTTCCACACATAACTTCCCTCTGCTGTCTATAACTGACCCTAATCTTGCCCTAACCAACCTTCTGTTCTTGACATACCTATAGAACGCCTTAGGATTCTCCTTAACCCTATCAGCCAAAGTCTTCTCATGTCCTCTTTTAGCCCTTCTTAGCTCACTCTTCAACTCCCTCCTAGCCAATCTAAAGTTTTCTAGTGCACTACCCGAGCCCTCACGTCTCATCCGAACATAAGCCTCCTTTTTCCTCCTAACCAACGAGAAAACTTTTTTGGTGCACCACGGTTCCCTAGCCCTACCAATTCCTCCTTGCCTGACAGGGACATACCTATCACAGACTCGCAGTAGCTGCTCCTTGAAAAAACTCCACATTTCAGACGTTCCCAGTCCCTGTAATCTCCTAGTCCAACCTATGCTTCCTAATTCTCTCCTAATAGCCTCATAATTACCCTTGTCCCAGCTAAAACTACTGACCCAAGGTTCATGCCTATCCCTTTCCATCACTAAGGTGAACGTAACTGAATTATGGTCACTATCACCAAAATGCACACCAACTTCCAAGTCTAGCACCTGGTCTGGCTCATTTCCCAGCACCAAATCCAATATAGCCTCACCTCTAGTTGGCCTATCTACATACTGAGTTAAAAAACCTTCCTGCACGCATTGTACAAAAACTGACCTCTCAAATGACCTAGAGCTATAACGATTCCAATCAATATTAGTAAAGTTAAAATCCCTCATAACAATTACCCTATTACTTTCACTCCTAACCAGGATCGTCTCCGCAATCCTTTCCTCAACCTCTCTAGAACTTTTAGGAGGTCTATAAAAGACTCCCAACAGGGTGACCTCTCCTCTCCTCTCCCGGGAACAGAGATAGCCCGGGAAATTACCGCCCGGTGAGTCTGACCTCAGTGGTTGGTAAGCTGATGGAGAGGCTTCTGAGGGACAAGATTTACGAGCATTTGGAGAGGTTTGACATGATCAGGAATAGTCAGCATGGATTTGTCAAGGGCAGGTCGTGCCTTACGAGCCTAGTTGAGTTCTTCGATAATGTGACTGAACACATTGACGAAGGAAGTGCCGTGGACGTAGTGTACATGGACTTCAGCAAGGCTTTTGATAAGGTCCCCCATGCAAGACTTCTTGAGAAGGTGAGAGGGCATGGGATCCAAGGGCCTTTGGCCTTGTAGATCCAGAACTGGCTTGCCTGCAGAAGGCAGAGAGTGGTTGTGGATGGGTCTTTTTCGGAATGGAGGTCAGTCACCAGTGGGGTGCCCCAGGGATCTGTTCTGGGACCCTTGTTGTTTGTCATTTTCATAAATGACCTGGATGAGGAAGTGGAGGGATGGGTTAGCAAGTTCGCTGATGACACGAAGGTCGGCGGTGTTGTGGATGGTCTGGAAGGATGTCAAAAGTTGCAGCAGGACATAGATAGGATGCAGGAATGGGCAGAGAAGTGGCAGATGGACTTCAACGCGGATAAATGTGTAGTAGTCCATTTCGGCAGAACCAACGGGATGAACGAGTACACTATTAAGGGCAGGGGTCTTAGTAGCGTTGAAGAGCAGAAGGATCTCGGGGTCCGGGTTCATAGGACTCTTAAATCGGCCTCGCAGGTGGAGGAGGTGGTCGGGAGGGCGTGTGGTGTACTGGCCTTCATTAATCGAGGGATTGAGTTTAGGAGTCGGGAGGTAATGCTGCAACTTTACAGGACCCTCGTCAGGCCTCATTTGGAGTACTGTGCGCAGTTCTGGTCGCCTCACTATAGGAAGGACGTGGAGGCTATTGAAAGGGTGCAGAGGAGATTTACAAGGATGTTGCCTGGACTGGGAGGCATGCCTTATGAAGATAGGTTGAGGGAGCTGGGACTCTTTTCCCTGGAGAGGCGAAGGTTGAGAGGCGACCTGATAGAAGTTTATAAAATGTTGAGAGGAATAGATAGGGTGGACTCTCAGAGGCTATTTCCCCGGGTTGAAATGGTCGCTACGAGAGGACACAGATTTTAGGTGCGGGGAGGGAAGTACAGAGGTGGTGATGTTAGGGGTAAGTTTTTCACTCAGAGGGTAGTGAGTGAATGGAATCGGCTGCCGTCGTCGGTGGTGGAGGCGAACTCGCTGGGGTCTTTTAAAAGACTCCTGGATGAGTATATGGGGTTTAATGGGATTGGGGGTTATAGATAGGTCTATAGATTGGTGGGGTTGATGCGATCGGCGCAACTCGAGGGCCGAAGGGCCTGTTTGTGCTGTAATGTTCTATGTTCTATTTCTAATCTCTGCCCATACTACCTCAACCGACAAGTCCTCATCAAACTTCCTCTCTGACACTGTGATACAATCCCTGACCAATAATGCTACCCCTCCCCCCCTCCTACCTCCTTCTCTACTCCGACTAAAAGTAGGTAGAGAAGGTAGTCAAGAAGCCATCTTGCCTTCATCACTGGGGCATTGAGTTTAAAAATTAGCAAATCATGTTGTCGCTTTATAGAATCTTAGTTCGGCCATTCTTGGAATATAATGTTCAATTCAAGTTGCCACACTACCAGAAAGATATGGATGCTTTGGAGAAGGTACAGAAAAGATTTACCAGGATGTTGCCTGGTATGGAGGGCATTAGCTATGAGGAAAGGTTGGAGAAAGGTTGTTCTCATTGGAATGATGGAGGTTGAGGGGTGAGGTGATAGAACAAGATTATGAGGGGCATGGACAGGATGGATAGTCAGAAGCTTTTTTCCAGGGTGGAAGAGTCAATTACTAGGGGGCATAGATTTAAGGTGCGGGGGGCAAGATTTAAAGGAAATGTACGAGGCAGTTTTTTACATTAAGGGTAGAACACGCTGCCGGGTGAGGGAGTGAAAGCAGATACATAAGAACATAAGAAATAGGAGCAGGAGTAGGCCATCTAGCCCTTCGAGCCTGCCCCGCCATTCAATAAGATCATGGCTGATGTGTCGTGGCTCAGTTCCACTTTCCCGCCCTCTCCCCATAACCCTTAATCCCCTCGCTTATCAAAAACCCATCAACCCACATCTTAAAAATATTTAGCGAGGCAGCCTCCACCACTTCAACGGGCAGAGAATTCCAGAGATTCACCACCCTTTGAGTGAAGAAGTTCCTCCTCAACTCTGTTCTAAACCCCCCCTTTATCTTGAGGCTGTGCCCCCTAATCCTACTGTCCTTTCTGAGCGGGAAGGGTCTCTCCACCTCTATCCTATCCATCCCATTCATCATCTTATACGTCTCAATGAGATCTCCCCTCATTCTTCTAAACTCTAACGAGTACAAGCTTAGTTTATTCAGCCTCTCCTCATAGCTCAATCCCCTCAACTCCGGTATCAGCCTAGTAAACCTCCTCTGCACTCCCTCCAAGGCCAAAATATCCTTGCGTAAGTGCGGTGACCAAAACTGCACACAGTACTCCAGCTGCGGTCTCACCAATGCCCATAACAGCTGCAGCAAGACCTCCCTACTTTTATATTCAGTCCCCCTCGCTATGAAGGCCAGCATCCCATTCGCCTTCCTGACCACCTGCTGCACCTGCAAGCTGGGTTTTTGCGACTCATGCACAAGGACCCCGAGGTCCCTCTGCACCGTCGCATGCTGCAGTTTTTCGCCCCGTAAGTAATCGTCCTTCCTACCATTATTCCTACCAAAGTGGACCACCTCGCACTTGCCAACATTAAATTCCATTTGCCATTTCCTGGCCCATTCGCCCAGCCTATCTAGATCCTTCTGCAGACTCTCCACACCGTCCGCGCAATTTGCTGTTCCACCAATCTTGGTGTCATCAGCAAATTTCGACACCCTACACTCGGTTCCCTCCTCCAGATCATCTATATAAATGGTAAATAGCTGAGGTCCCAGCACCGACCCCTGGGGCACTCCACTAATCACCAACCGCCAATCCGAATAGCACCCATTAACCCCCACTCTCTGCCTCCTATTTGACAACCAATCCTCTATCCACGCTAACACCCTACCCCCATCTCCATGCCCCCTTACCTTCTGCAATAACCTCTTGTGAGGCATCTTGTCAAACGCCTTCTGAAAATCCAGAACGACCACATCCACCGGCTCTCCTCTATCCACCGCACTAGACACATCCTCATAGAACTCCAATAAATTTGTCAGACACGACTTCCCCTTAACGAAACTGTGCTGCGTCTGCTCTATCAAGCAATTCCCCTCAAGATGCCTCGCTATTTCATCCTTGATGATGGATTCTAACATTTTACCTGCAACAGACGTTAAACTAACCGGCCTATAATTCCCTGTCTTTTGCCTGCCACCCTTCTTAAACAATGGCGTAACATTAGCCGTTTTCCAATCTTCCGGCACTTCCCCGGAATCCAGCGACGTTTGGAACATAACCACCAAGGCATCCACTATAACCTCTGCCATTTCAGAACCCTTGGATGCATTCCATCTGGTCCTGGGGACTTGTCCACAATCAGCCCCTCCAGTCTGCCGAGCACCACCTCTCTAGTAACAATAATGTCATTGAGACTCACAATAGTGAGTTTTAAGGGGTGTCTGGACAAATACCTGAATGGGATGGGAATTGAGGGATCTGGTCCCTAGAAGGATAGGAGGTTTTCATTCAGTTGGGCAGTATAGTCAGTGCAGGCTTGGAGAGCTGCAGGCCCTGCTCCCGTGCTGTAATTTTCTTTGTTCTTTGATATTGCCATGCCACTCTGTTCATCCCATTTCCTATGAGATGCTCTGCTGTCCAGAAGGGGGGAAATTGGAAGTTCTGGGGTCATATGGTGTCTCCTGGCTGCAAGACCCCAGAATGGGTTTCAACCTCCTCTCTCGAGGACTAGGGGAAACACCATGGGATGGCGGGCAGCTGATGCGATCTCCAGAAGCCTCGGTGTCAACTGGTTCTGAGAGCCTGGTTCTGAGAACTGTGTCTCGCTCACAGTGTGTGAGCCCTCAGAAACAGAGCTCTGTGACTGAGCCATGTTTTGCAGTATTGACTGCCTACCTTACTGTGCCAGCACCACCTACCTGTTGGACTTCTCCAAACAACCTTGCATTGCTGACGCTTGTGGTTAATACAGTTCACTGTGACTCTAAAGATAGTTGGTTAATACAGTTCACTTTCACTCTATATAGAGTCAGTTGATGCAGTTGACTCTAACTCTATACACTTTCGGTTAATAGAGTTCATTCTCATTCTGTGGACTGTCAGTAAACACAGTTCTCACTCAAAGAATAGACTGCCAGTTCATGCAGTTCAGTCTCACTCCGTATACAGTCAGTAAACACAGTTCACACACACTCTACACAGTCAGTTACTAGAATTCACTCTCACTTAAAAGTGTCAGCTGACACAGCTCACTTTTACTCTTTATAGTGTCAGATAATACATTTCACTCACTCTATGCAGAGTGAGTTGATGCAGTTCATTCTCAATATATAGTCAGTAAGGTAATACAATGCACTCTCACTATATAGACAGCCAGTTAACATAGTTCATAAGAACATAAGAACATAAGAAATAGGAGCAGGAGTAGGCCATCTAGCCCTTCGAGCCTGCCCCGCCATTCAATAACATCATGGCTGATCTGTCGTGGCTCAGCTCCACTTTCCCACCCTCTCCCCATAATCCTTAATCCCCTCTCTTATCAAAAACCCATCAACCCGCGCCTTAAAAATATTTAGCGAGGCAGCCTCCACCACTTCAACGGGCAGAGAATTCCAGAGATTCACCACCCTTTGAGTGAAGAAGTTCCTCCTCAACTCCGTTCTAAACCGCACCCCCTTTATCTTGAGGCTGTGCCCCCTAGTCCTACTGTCTTTTTTGAGCGGGAAGAGTCTCTCCACCTCTATCCTATCCATCCCATTCATCATCTTATACGTCTCAATGAGATCTCCCCTCATTCTTCTAAACTCTAATGAGTACAAGCCTAGTTTATTCAGCCTCTCCTCATAGCTCAACTCCCTCAACTCCGGTATCAGCCTAGTAAACCTCCTCTGCACTCCCTCCAGGGCCAAAATATCCTTGTGCAGGTGCGGCGCCCAAAACTGCACACAGTACTCCAGCTGCGGCCTCACCGATGCCCTTAATCCCCTTTCTTATCAAAAACCAATGTTGCTAATGTACCTGCTCCCACCACATTCTCTGGCAGCGCATTCCAGTCACCCGCCATTAAGATGGTGGGACGGGCTCGTTGGGCCAAAGGGCCTGTTTCCCGTGCTGTGTTGTTCTTTATTCTCTGCGTGAAACATGTCCTCTGCACATCTCCCTTAAGATTTCCCCCCTCTCACCTTGAATTTGTGCCCCCTTGTAATTGTCACTTCCACCCTGGAAAAAAGCCTCTGATCATCCATCTTGTCTGTGCCTCTCATAGTTTTGTACACATCTATCAGGTCTCCCCTTAGCCTCTGTCTTTCCAGTCCTAGTTTATTCAATCTCTCCTCATAACTAACACCTTAGATACCAGGCAACATCTTGGTGAACATTCTTTGCACTCTCTCCAAAGCTTCCGTGTCCGTCTGGTAGAGTGGTGACCAGAACTGCAGGCAGTACTCTAAATGCAGCCTAACCATGGTTTTATATAGCTGCATTTCTCAACTTTTGTACTCAATGCCTCAACTGATGAAGGCAAGCATGCCAAATGCTTCTTAATCACCTTAGCCACCTGAGTTGCTACTTTTAGGGAACTGTGGACCTGCACATTCAGATCCCTCCATATATTAATGATCCTTAGGGTTCTGCCATTTGCAGTACAATTCACACCTAAATTTGATTGTCAAAATGCACCAGCTCATATTTGTCCAGATGAATGGGACGGTGGCGCGGGCTCGTTGGGCCGAAGGGCCTGTTTCCCGTGCTGTGTTGTTCTTTGTTGTTCTTTGTTCTTTGTTATGAAACTCCATCTGCCATTCTGTGCCTCAAAGTCCAAACTAACTAAATGTTATCATAGAATCTACAGCATGGAGACAGGCCCTTCAGCCCAAATTAGTCCATGTGAACAAAAAAGCTCAACTAGGCTAACCACATTTACCTGCATTTAGAACATAGAACATAGAACATTACAGCGCAGAACAGGCCCTTCAGCTCACGATGTTGAACCGCCCAATTAAAAAGCAATGACCCTCTAACCTAAACCAATCCCTTTCCATCCATAAACCTATCCACGGATCCACGCCCCCAAACTAGCCGCATTTACAACTGCAGCAGGCAGGGCATTCCAATCCCTCACCACCCTCTGGGTAAAGAACCTACCTCTGACATCCATCCTATAACTACCATGCCCCCTCATGCTAGCTTTCTGCATCTGAGGAAAAAGGCTATCACTATCCACGATATCTAAACCTCTAATCATCTTATATGTTTCAATAAGGTCCCCTCTTAGCCACCTTCTTTCTAATGAAAACAACCTCAAATCACTCAGTCTCTCCTCATAAGACCTCCCCTCCATACCAGGCAACATCCTGGTAAACCTCCTCTGCACCCTCTCCAATTAACTAAATCACCCTCAATCCCATACATCTGCATTTTCTGCAGAAGCCTACCATGGTGAACCTTATCAAACGCCTTACTAAAATCCATATACACCACGTCCACTGCCTTACCCCCATCCACCTCTTTGGTCACCTTATCAAAAAACTCAATAAGGTTAGTAAGGCACGATCTACCCGCCACAAAACCATGCTGACTATCTCCAATCAATTCATTACTCTCCAAATAACTATAAATCCTATCCTGAATAATTTTTTCTAAAACTTTGCCCACAACAGAAGTGAGACTCACCGGTCTATAATTCCCAGGAAAGTCTCTGTTCCCCTTCTTAAACAATGGGACAACATTCGCTAACCTCCAATCTTCTGGCACTATACCTGTGACCAATGACGACCTGAAGATCAGAGCCAGAGGCTCTGCAATCGCCTCTCTTGCCTCCCAGAGAATCCTAGGGTAAATCCCGTCCGGCCCAGGGTACTTATCTATTTTCAAACCCTCAAGAATATCTAGTACATCCTCCTTATCAACTGCAATACTGTCCAGTTTACAACCCTGTAACCCAGTGTTCTCCACAGCTACATTTATGTCCCCCTGCGTGAACACCGAAGAGAAATATTGGTACAATGCCTCTCCAATCTCTTCCGGTTCCACACATAGCTTCCCACTGCTGTCTCTAACTGGCCCTAATCTTCCCTAACCAATCTTCTGTTCTTAAAATATCTATATATGTATATATAGATATATATATATATATCTATATATACAGTGCTGTCTCTCTCTCACGGACTGCGGTGTTGTCAAAATCTCAGTGAGTGAGGTGTTCTCTCACTCAGTGAGTGCAGTGTTGTCTCTCTCTCAGTGAGTGAGGTGTTCTCTCGCTCAGTGAGTGCAGAGTTGTCTCTCTCGCAGTGAGTGCAGTGTTGTCTCTCTCTCAGTGAGTGAGGTGTTCTATCGCTCAGTGAGTGCAGTGTTGTCTCTCTCTCAGTGAGTGTGGTGTTGTCTCTCTCTCAGTGAGTGCAGTGTTGTCTCTCTCAGTGAGTGCAGTGTTGTCTCTCTCTCAGTGAGTGCAGTGTTTTCTCTCTCTCAGTGAGTGTGGTGTTGTCTCTCTCTCAGTGAGTGTGGTGTTGTCTCTCTCTCAGTGAGTGCGGTGTTGTCTCTCTCTCAGTGAGTGCAGTGTTGTCTCTCTCTCAGTGAGTGCAGTGTTGTCTCTCTCTCAGTGAGTGCGGTGTTGTCTCTCTCTCAGTGAGTGCAGTGTTGTCTCTCTCTCAGTGAGTGCAGTGTTGTCACTCTCTCAGTGAGTGCAGTGTTGTCTCTCTCTCAGTTAGTGCAGTGTTGTCTCTCTCTCAGTGAGTGCAGTGTTGTCTCTCTCTCAGTGAGTGCGGTGTTGTCTCTCGCTCAGTGAGTGCAGTGTTGTCTCTCTCTCAGTTAGTGCAGTGTTGTCTCTCTCTCAGTGAGTGCAGTGTTGTCTCTCTCTCAGTGAGTGCGGTGTTGTCTCTCTCTCAGTGAGTGCAGTGTTGTCTCTCTCTCAGTGAGTGCAGTGTTGTCACTCTCTCAGTGAGTGCAGTGTTGTCTCTCTCTCAGTGAGTGCAGTGTTGTCTCTCTCTCAGTGAGTGCAGTGTTGTCTCTCTCTCAGTGAGTGCAGTGTTGTCTCTCTCTCAGTGAGTGCAGTGTTGTCTCTCTCTCAGTGAGTGCAGTGTTGTCTCTCTCTCAGTGAGTGCAGTGTTGTCTCTCTCAGTGAGTGCAGTGTTGTCTCTCTCTCAGTGAGTGCAGTGTTGTCTCTCTCAGTGAGTGCAGTGTTGTCTCTCTCTCAGTGAGTGCAGTGTTGTCTCTCTCTCAGTGAGTGCAGTGTTGTCTCTCTCAGTGAGTGCAGTGTTGTCTCTCTCTCAGTGAGTGCGGTGTTGTCTCTCTCTCAGTGAGTGCAGTGTTGTCTCTCTCTCAGTGAGTGCGGTGTTGTCTCTCTCTCAGTGAGTGCAGTGTTGTCTCTCTCTCAGTGAGTGCAGTGTTGTCTCTCTCTCAGTGAGTGCGGTGTTGTCTCTCTCTCAGTGAGTGCAGTGTTGTCTCTCTCTCAGTGAGTGCAGTGTTGTCTCTCTCAGTGAGTGCAGTGTTGTCTCTCTCTCAGTGAGTGCAGTGTTGTCTCTCTCTCAGTGAGTGCAGTGTTGTCACTCTCTCAGTGAGTGCAGTGTTGTCTCTCTCTCAGTGAGTGCAGTGTTGTCTCTCTCTCAGTGAGTGCAGTGTTGTCTCTCTCTCAGTGAGTGCAGTGTTGTCTCTCTCTCAGTGAGTGCAGTGTTGTCTCTCTCTCAGTGAGTGCAGTGTTGTCTCTCTCTCAGTGAGTGCAGTGTTGTCTCTCTCTCAGTGAGTGCAGTGTTGTCTCTCTCTCAGTGAGTGTGGTGTTGTCTCTCGCTCACTGAGTGCAGTGTTGTCTCTCTCTCAGTTAGTGCAGTGTTGTCTCTCTCTCAGTGAGTGCAGTGTTGTCTCTCTCTCAGTGAGTGCAGTGTTGTCTCTCTCTCAGTGAGTGCGGTGTTGTCTCTCTCTCAGTGAGTACAGTGTTGTCTCTCTCTCAGTGAGTGCAGTGTTGTCTCTCTCTCAGTGAGTGTGGTGTTGTCTCTCTCTCAGTGAGTGCAGTGTTGTCTCTCTCTCAGTGAGTGCAGTGTTGTCTCTCTCTCAGTGAGTGTGGTGTTGTCTCTCTCTCAGTGAGTGCAGTGTTGCCTCTCTCTCAGTGAGTGTGGTGTTGTCTCTCGCTCACTGAGTGCAGTGTTGTCTCTCTCTCAGTTAGTGCAGTGTTGTCTCTCTCTCAGTGAGTGCAGTGTTGTCTCTCTCTCAGTGAGTGCGGTGTTGTCTCTCTCTCAGTGAGTACAGTGTTGTCTCTCTCTCAGTGAGTGCAGTGTTGTCTCTCTCTCAGTGAGTGCAGTGTTGTCTCTCTCTCAGTGAGTGTGGTGTTGTCTCTCTCTCAGTGAGTGCAGTGTTGTCTCTCACTCAGTGAGTGCAGTGTTGTCTCTCTCTCAGTGAGTGCAGTGTTGTCTCTCTCTCAGTGAGTGCAGTGTTGTCTCTCTCTCAGTGAGTGTGGTGTTGTCTCTCTCTCAGTGAGTGCAGTGTTGTCTCTCACTCAGTGAGTGCAGTGTAGTCTCTCTCTCAGTGAGTGCAGTGCTGTCTCTCACTCAGTGAGTGCAGTGTTGTCTCTCTCTCAGTGAGTGTGGTGTTGTCTCTCTCTCAGTGAGTGTGGTGTTGTCTCTCTCTCAGTGAGTGCAGTGTTGTCACTCTCTCAGTGAGTGCAGTGTTGTCTCTCACTCAGTGAGTGCAGTGTTGTCTCTCTCTCAGTGAGTGCGGTGTTGTCTCTCTCTCAGTGAGTGCAGTGTTGTCTCTCTCTCAGTGAGTGCAGTGTTGTCTCTCTCTCAGTGAGTGCAGTGTTGTCTCTCTCTCAGTGAGTGCAGTGTTGTCTCTCTCTCAGTGAGTGTGGTGTTGTCTCTCTCTCAGTGAGTGCAGTGTTGTCTCTCTCTCAGTGAGTGCGGTGTCGTCTCTCGCTCAGTGAGTGCAGTGTTGTCTCTCTCTCAGTTAGTGCAGTGTTGTCTCTCTCTCAGTGAGTGTGGTGTTGTCTCTCTCTCAGTGAGTGCAGTGTTGTCTCTCTCTCAGTGAGTGCAGTGTTGTCTCTCTCTCAGTGAGTGCAGTGTTGTCTCTCTCTCAGTTAGTGCAGTGTTGTCTCTCTCTCAGTGAGTGTGGTGTTGTCTCTCTCTCAGTGAGTGCAGTGTTGTCTCTCTCAGTGAGTGCGGTGTTGTCTCTCTCTCAGTGAGTGCAGTGTTGTCTCTCTCTGAGTGAGTGCAGTGTTGTCTCTCTCTGAGTGAGTGTAGTGTTGTCTCTCTCAGTGAGTGCGGTGTTGTCTCTCGCTCAGTGAGTGCAGTGTTGTGTCTCTCTCAGTTAGTGCAGTGTTGTCTCTCTCTCAGTGAGTGCGGTGTTGTCTCTCGCTCAGTGAGTGCAGTGTTGTGTCTCTCTCAGTTAGTGCAGTGTTGTCTCTCTCTCAGTGAGTGCAGTGTTGTCTATCTCTCAGTGAGTGCGGTGTTGTCTCTCTCTCAGTTAGTGCAGTGTTGTCTCTCTCTCAGTCAGTGCGGTGATGTCTCTCGCTCAGTGAGTGCAGTGTTGTCTCTCTCTCAGTTAGTGCAGTGTTGTCTCTCCCTCAGTGAGTGCAGTGTTGTCTCTCTCAGTGAGTGCAGTGTTGTCTCTCTCAGTGAGTGCAGTGTTGTCTCTCTCTCAGTGAGTGCAGTGTTGTCTCTCTCTCAGTGAGTGCAGTGTTGTCTCTCTCTCAGTGAGTGCGGTGTTGTCTCTCTCTCAGTGTGTGCGATGTTGTATCTCTCTCAGTGAGTGCAGTGTTGTCTCTCTCTCAGTGAGTGCGGTGTTGTCTCTCTCTCAGTGAGTGCAGTGTTGTCTCTCTCTCAGTGAGTGCAGTGTTGTCTCTCTCTCAGTGAGTGCGGTGTTGTCTCTCTCTCAGTGAGTGCAGTGTTGTCTCTCTCTCAGTGAGTGCGGTGTTGTCTCTCTCTCAGTGAGTGCAGTGTTGTCTCTCTCTCAGTGAGTGCAGTGTTGTCTCTCTCTCAGTGAGTGCAGTGTTGTCTCTCTCAGTGAGTGCAGTGTTGTCCTTCTCTCAGTGAGTGCAGTGTTGTCTCTCTCTCAGTGAGTGCAGTGTTGTCTCTCTCAGTGACTGCAGTGTTGTCTCTCTCTCAGTGAGTGCGGTGTTGTCTCTCTCTCAGTGAGTGCGGTGTTGTCTCTGTCTCAGTGAGTGCAGTGTTGTCTCTCTCTCAGTGAGTGCAGTGTTGTCTCTCTCTCAGTGAGTGCAGTGTTGTCTCTCTCAGTGACTGCAGTGTTGTCTCTCTCTCAGTGAGTGCAGTGTTGTCTCTCTCTCAGTGAGTGCATTGTTGTCTCTCTCTCAGTGAGTGCAGAGTTGACTCTCTCTCAGTGAGTGCGGTGTTGTCTCTCTCTCAGTGAGTGCAGTGTTGTCTCTCTCTCAGTGAGTGCGGTGTTGTCTCTCTCAGTGAGTGCAGTGTTGTCTCTCTCTCAGTGAGTGCAGTGTTGTCTCTCTCTCAGTTAGTGCAGTGTTGTCTCTCTCTCAGTGAGTGCGGTGTTGTCTCTCTCTCAGTGAGTGCAGTGTTGTCTCTCTCTCAGTGAGTGCGGTGTTGTCTCTCTCTCAGTGAGTGCAGTGTTGTCTCTCTCTCAGTGAGTGCAGTGTTGTCTCTCTCTCAGTGAGTGCAGTGTTGTCTCTCTCAGTGAGTGCAGTGTTGTCCTTCTCTCAGTGAGTGCAGTGTTGTCTCTCTCTGAGTGAGTGCAGTGTTGTCTCTCTCAGTGACTGCAGTGTTGTCTCTCTCTCAGTGAGTGCGGTGTTGTCTCTCTCTCAGTGAGTGCGGTGTTGTCTCTCTCTCAGTGAGTGCAGTGTTGTCTCTCTCTCAGTGAGTGCAGTGTTGTCTCTCTCTCAGTGAGTGCAGTGTTGTCTCTCTCAGTGACTGCAGTGTTGTCTCTCTCTCAGTGAGTGCAGTGTTGTCTCTCTCTCAGTGAGTGTATTGTTGTCTCTCTCTCAGTGAGTGCAGAGTTGACTCTCTCTCAGTGAGTGCGGTGTTGTCTCTCTCTCAGTGAGTGCAGTGTTGTCTCTCTCTCAGTGAGTGCGGTGTTGTCTCTCTCAGTGAGTGCAGTGTTGTCTCTCTCTCAGTGAGTGCAGTGTTGTCTCTCTCTCAGTTAGTGCAGTGTTGTCTCTCTCTCAGTGAGTGTGGTGTTGTCTCTCTCTCAGTGAGTGCAGTGTTGTCTCTCTCAGTGAGTGCGGTGTTGTCTCTCTCTCAGTGAGTGCAGTGTTGTCTCTCTCTGAGTGAGTGCAGTGTTGTCTCTCTCTGAGTGAGTGTAGTGTTGTCTCTCTCAGTGAGTGCGGTGTTGTCTCTCGCTCAGTGAGTGCAGTGTTGTGTCTCTCTCAGTTAGTGCAGTGTTGTCTCTCTCTCAGTGAGTGCGGTGTTGTCTCTCGCTCAGTGAGTGCAGTGTTGTGTCTCTCTCAGTTAGTGCAGTGTTGTCTCTCTCTCAGTGAGTGCAGTGTTGTCTATCTCTCAGTGAGTGCGGTGTTGTCTCTCTCTCAGTTAGTGCAGTGTTGTCTCTCTCTCAGTCAGTGCGGTGTTGTCTCTCGCTCAGTGAGTGCAGTGTTGTCTCTCTCTCAGTTAGTGCAGTGTTGTCTCTCCCTCAGTGAGTGCAGTGTTGTCTCTCTCAGTGAGTGCAGTGTTGTCTCTCTCAGTGAGTGCAGTGTTGTCTCTCTCTCAGTGAGTGCAGTGTTGTCTCTCTCTCAGTGAGTGCAGTGTTGTCTCTCTCTCAGTGAGTGCGGTGTTGTCTCTCTCTCAGTGTGTGCGATGTTGTATCTCTCTCAGTGAGTGCAGTGTTGTCTCTCTCTCAGTGAGTGCGGTGTTGTCTCTCTCTCAGTGAGTGCAGTGTTGTCTCTCTCTCAGTGAGTGCAGTGTTGTCTCTCTCTCAGTGAGTGCGGTGTTGTCTCTCTCTCAGTGAGTGCAGTGTTGTCTCTCTCTCAGTGAGTGCGGTGTTGTCTCTCTCTCAGTGAGTGCAGTGTTGTCTCTCTCTCAGTGAGTGCAGTGTTGTCTCTCTCTCAGTGAGTGCAGTGTTGTCTCTCTCAGTGAGTGCAGTGTTGTCCTTCTCTCAGTGAGTGCAGTGTTGTCTCTCTCTCAGTGAGTGCAGTGTTGTCTCTCTCAGTGACTGCAGTGTTGTCTCTCTCTCAGTGAGTGCGGTGTTGTCTCTCTCTCAGTGAGTGCGGTGTTGTCTCTCTCTCAGTGAGTGCAGTGTTGTCTCTCTCTCAGTGAGTGCAGTGTTGTCTCTCTCTCAGTGAGTGCAGTGTTGTCTCTCTCAGTGACTGCAGTGTTGTCTCTCTCTCAGTGAGTGCAGTGTTGTCTCTCTCTCAGTGAGTGCATTGTTGTCTCTCTCTCAGTGAGTGCAGAGTTGACTCTCTCTCAGTGAGTGCGGTGTTGTCTCTCTCTCAGTGAGTGCAGTGTTGTCTCTCTCTCAGTGAGTGCGGTGTTGTCTCTCTCAGTGAGTGCAGTGTTGTCTCTCTCTCAGTGAGTGCAGTGTTGTCTCTCTCTCAGTGAGTGTAGTGTTGTCTCTCTCAGTGAGTGCGGTGTTGTCTCTCTCTCAGTGAGTGCAGTGTTGTCTCTCTCTCATTGAGTGCAGTGTTGTCTCTCTCTCAGTGAGTGTAGTGTTGTCTCTCTCAGTGAGTGCAGTGTTGTCTCTCTCAGTGAGTGCAGTGTTGTCTCTCTCAGTGAGTGCAGTGTTGTCTCTCTCTCAGTGAGTGCAATGTTGTCTCTCTCTCAATGAGTGCGGTGTTGTCTCTCTCTCAGTGAGTGCAGTGTTGTCTCTCTCTCAGTGAGTGCGGTGTTTTCTCTCTCTCAGTGAGTGCAGTGTTGTCTCTCTCTCAGTGAGTGCAGTGTTGTCTCTCTCTCAGTGAGTGCGGTGTTTTCTCTCTCTCAGTGAGTGCGGTGTTGTCTCTCTCTCAGTGAGTGCAGTGTTGTCTCTCTCTCAGTGAGTGCAGTGTTGTCTCTCTCTCAGTGAGTGCGGTGTTTTCTCTCTCTCAGTGAGTGCAGTGTTGTCTCTCTCTCAGTGAGTGCGGTGTTTTCTCTCTCTCAGTGAGTGCAGTGTTGTCTCTCTCTCAGTGAGTGCAGTGTTGTCTCTCTCTCAGTGAGTGCTGTATTGTCTCTCTCTCAGTGAGTGCAGTGTTGTCTCTCTCTCAGTGAGTGCGGTGTTGTCTCTCTCAGTGAGTGCAGTGTTGTCTCTCTCAGTGAGTGCAGTGTTGTCTCTCTCTCAGTGAGTGCAGTGTTGTCTCTCTCTCAGTGAGTGCAGTGTTGTCTCTCTCTCAGTGAGTGCAGTGTTGTCTCTCTCTCAGTGAGTGCAGTGTAGTCTCTCACTCAGTGAGTGCAGTGTTGTCTCTCTCAGTGAGTGCAGTGTTGTCTCTCACTCAGTGAGTGCGGTGTTTTCTCTCTCTTAGTGTGTGTAGTGTTGTCTCTCTCTCAGTGAGTGCAGTGTTGTCTCTCACACAGTGAGTGCGGTGTTTTCTCTCTCTCAGTGAGTGTAGTGTTGTCTCTCTCTCAGTGAGTGCAGTGTTGTCTCTCTCTGAGTGAGTGCAGTGTTGTCTCTCTCTGAGTGAGTGCAGTGTTGTCTCTCTCTCAGTGAGTGCAGTGTTGTCTCTCTCTCAGTGAGTGCAGTGTTGTCTCTCTCTGAGTGAGTGCAGTGTTGTCTCTCTCTCAGAGAGTGTAGTGTTGTCTCTCTCAGTGAGTGCGGTGTTTTCTCTCTCTCAGTGAGTGCAGTGTTGTCTCTCTCTCAGTGAGTGCAGTGTTGTCTCTCTCTCAGTGAGTGCGGTGTTGTCTCTCTCTCAGTGTATGCAGTGTTGTCTCTCTCTGAGTGCAGTGTTGTCTCTCACTCAGTGAGTGCGGTGTTGTCTCTATCTCAGTGAGTGCAGTGTTTTCTCTCTCTCAGTGAGTGCAGTGTTGTCTCTCTCTCAGTGAGTGCAGTGTTGTCTCTCTCTCAGTGAGTGCGGTGTTTTCTTTCTCTCAGTGAGTGCAGTGTTGTCTCTCTATGAGTGACTGCAGTGTTGTCTCTCTCTCAGTGAGTGCAGTGTTGTCTCTCTCTCAGTGAGTGCGGTGTTGTCTCTCTCTCAGTGAGTGCAGTGTTGTCTCTCTCTCAGTGAGTGCAGTGTTGACTCTCTCTCAGTGAGTGCGGTGTTGTCTCTCTCTCAGTGAGTGCAGTGTTGTCTCTCTCTCAGTGAGTGCAGTGTTGTCTCTCTCTCAGTGAGTGCGGTGTTGTCTCTCTCTCAGTGAGTGCAGTGTTGTCTCTCTCTCAGTGAGTGCGGTGTTGTCTCTCTCTCAGTGAGTACAGTGTTGTCTCTCTCTCAGTGAGTGCAGTGTTGTCTCTCTCTCAGTGAGTGCAGTGTTGTCTCTCTCTCAGTGAGTGCAGTGTTGTCTCTCTCTCACTGAGTGCAGTGTTGTCTCTCTCTCAGTGAGTGCAGTGTTGTCTCTCTCAGTGAGTGCAGTGTTGTCTCTCTCGAAGTGAGTGCAATGTTGTCTCTCTCTCAATGAGTGCGGTGTTGTCTCCCTCTCAGTGAGTGCAGTGTTGTCTCTCTCTCAGTGAGTGCAGTGTTGTCTCTCTCTCAGTGAGTGCGGTGTTGTCTCTCTCTCAGTGAGTGCAGTGTTGTCTCTCTCTCAGTGAGTGCAGTGTTGACTCTCTCTCAGTGAGTGCGGTGTTGTCTCTCTCTCAGTGAGTGCAGTGTTGTCTCTCTCTCAGTGAGTGCAGTGTTGTCTCTCTCTCAGTGAGTGCGGTGTTGTCTCTCTCTCTCAGTGAGTGCAGTGTTGTCTCTCTCTCAGTGAGTGCGGTGTTGTCTCTCTCTCAGTGAGTACAGTGTTGTCTCTCTCTCAGTGAGTGCAGTGTTGTCTCTCTCTCAGTGAGTGCAGTGTTGTCTCTCTCTCACTGAGTGCAGTGTTGTCTCTCTCTCAGTGAGTTCAGTGTTGTCTCTCTCTCAGTGAGTGCAGTGTTGTCTCTCTCAGTGAGTGCAGTGTTGTCTCTCTCGAAGTGAGTGCAGTGTTGTCTCTCTCTCAGTGAGTGCAGTGTTGTCTCTCTCTCAGTGAGTGCAGTGTTGTCTCTTTCTCAGTGAGTGCAGTGTTGTCTCTCTCTCAGTGAGTGCAGTGTTGTCTCTCTCTCAGTGAGTGCAGTGTTGTCTCTCTCTCAGTGAGTGCAATGTTGTCTCTCTCTCAGTGAGTGCGGTGTTGTCTCTCTCTCAGTGAGTGCAGTGTTGTCTCTCTCTCAGTGAGTGCAGTGTTGTCTCTCTCTGAGTGAGTGCAGTGTTGTCTCTCTCTGAGTGAGTGCAGTGTTGTCTCTCTCTCAGTGAGTGCAGTGTTGTCTCTCTCTCAGTGAGTGCAGTGTTGTCTCTCTCTGAGTGAGTGCAGTGTTGTCTCTCTCTCAGAGAGTGTAGTGTTGTCTCTCTCAGTGAGTGCGGTGTTTTCTCTCTCTCAGTGAGTGCAGTGTTGTCTCTCTCTCAGTGAGTGCAGTGTTGTCTCTCTCTCAGTGAGTGCGGTGTTGTCTCTCTCTCAGTGTATGCAGTGTTGTCTCTCTCTCAGTGAGTGCAGTGTTGTCTCTCATTCAGTGAGTGCGGTGTTGTCTCTATCTCAGTGAGTGCAGTGTTTTCTCTCTCTCAGTGAGTGCAGTGTTGTCTCTCTCTCAGTGAGTGCAGTGTTGTCTCTCTCTCAGTGAGTGCGGTGTTTTCTTTCTCTCAGTGAGTGCAGTGTTGTCTCTCTATGAGTGACTGCAGTGTTGTCTCTCTCTCAGTGAGTGCAGTGTTGTCTCTCTCTGAGTGAGTGCAGTGTTGTCTCTCTCTCAGTGAGTGTAGTGTTGTCTCTCTCAGTGAGTGCAGTGTTGTCTCTCTCAGTGAGTGCGGTGTTGTCTCTCTCTCAGTGAGTGCAGTGTTGTCTCTCTCTCAGTGAGTGCAGTGTTGTCTCTCTCTCAGTGAGTGCAGTGTTGTCTCTCTCTCAGTGAGTGCAGTGTTGTCTCTCTCTCAGTGAGTGCAGTGTTGTCTCTCTCTCAGTGAGTGCAGTGTTGTCTCTCTCTCAGTGAGTGCAGTGTTGTCTCTCTCTCAGTGAGTGCGGTGTTGACTCTCTCTCAGTGAGTGCAGTGTTGTCTCTCTCTCAGTGAGTGCAGTGTTGTCTCTCACTCAGTGAGTGCAGTGTTGTCTCTCTCTCAGTGAGTGCAGTGTTGTCTCTCTCTCAGTGAGTGCAGTGTTGTCTCTCTCTCAGTGAGTGCAGTGTTGTCTCTCTCTCAGTGAGTGCAGTGTTGTCTCTCTCTCAGTCGGTGCAGTGTTGTCTCTCTCTCAGTGAGTGTAGTGTTGTCTCTCTCTCAGTGAGTGCAGTGTTGTCTCTCTCTCAGTGAGTGCAGTGTTTTCTCTCTCTCAGTGAGTGCAGTGTTGTCTCTCTCTCAGTGAGTGCAGTGTTGCCTCTCTCTCAGTGAGTGCGGTGTTGTCTCTCTCTCAGTGAGTGCAGTGTTGTCTCTCTCTCAGTGAGTGCAGTGTTGTCTCTCTCTCAGTGAGTGCGGTGTTGTCTCTCTCTCAGTGAGTGCAGTGTTGTCTCTCTCAGTGAGTGCAGTGTTGTCTCTCTCAGTGAGTGCAGTGTTGACTCTCTCTCAGTGAGTGCAGTGTTGTCTCTCTCTCAGTGAGTGCGGTGTTGTCTCTCTCTCAGTGAGTGCAGTGTTGTCTCTCTCTCAGTGAGTGCAGTGTTGTCTCTCTCTCAGTGAGTGCGGTGTTGTCTCTCTCTCAGTGAGTGCGGTGTTGTCTCTCTCTCAGTGAGTGCAGTGTTGTCTCTCTCTCAGTGAGTGCAGTGTTGTCTCTCTCTCAGTGAGTGCAGTGTTGTCTCTCTCTCAGTGAGTGCAGTGTTGTCTCTCTCTCAGTGAGTGCAGTGTTGTCTCTCTCTCAGTGAGTGCAGTGTTGTCTCTCTCTCAGTGAGTGCGGTGTTTTCTCTCTCTCAGTGAGTGCAGTGTTGTCTCTCTCTCAGTGAGTGCAGTGTTGCCTCTCTCTCAGTGAGTGCGGTGTTGTCTCTCTCTCAGTGAGTGCAGTGTTGTCTCTCTCTCAGTGAGTGCAGTGTTGTCTCTCTCTCAGTGAGTGCGGTGTTGTCTCTCTCTCAGTGAGTGCAGTGTTGTCTCTCTCAGTGAGTGCAGTGTTGTCTCTCTCAGTGAGTGCAGTGTTGACTCTCTCTCAGTGAGTGCAGTGTTGTCTCTCTCTCAGTGAGTGCGGTGTTGTCTCTCTCTCAGTGAGTGCAGTGTTGTCTCTCTCTCAGTGAGTGCAGTGTTGTCTCTCTCTCAGTGAGTGCGGTGTTGTCTCTCTCTCAGTGAGTGCAGTGTTGTCTCTCTCTCAGTGAGTGCAGTGTTGTCTCTCTCTCAGTGAGTGCAGTGTTGTCTCTCTCTCAGTGAGTGCAGTGTTGTCTCTCTCTCAGTGAGTGCAGTGTTGTCTCTCTCTCAGTGAGTGCAGTGTTGTCTCTCTCTCAGTGAGTGCAGTGTTGTCTCTCTCTCAGTGAGTGCAGTGTTGTCTCTCTCTCAGTGAGTGCGGTGTTGTCTCTCTCTCAGTGAGTGCAGTGTTGTCTCTCTCTCAGTGAGTGCAGTGTTGTCTCTCTCTCAGTGAGTGCAGTGTTGTCTCTCTCTCAGTGAGTGCAGTGTTGTCTCTCTCTCAGTGAGTGCAGTGTTGTCTCTCTCTCAGTGAGTGCAGTGTTGTCTCTCTCTCAGTGAGTGCGGTGTTGTCTCTCTCTCAGTGAGTGCAGTGTTGTCTCTCTCTCAGTGAGTGCAGTGTTGTCTCTCTCTCAGTGAGTGCGGTGTTGTCTCTCTCAGTGAGTGCAGTGTTGTCTCTCTCTCAGTGAGTGCGGTGTTGTCTCTCTCAGTGAGTCCGGTGTTGTCTCTCTGTCTCAGTGAGTGCAGTGTTGTCTCTCACTCAGTGAGTGCGGTGTTTTCTCTCTCTCAGTGAGTACAGTGTTGTCTCTCTCTCAGTGAGTGCAGTGTTGTCTCTCTCTCAGTGAGTGCAGTGTTTTCTCTCTCTCAGTGAGTGTGGTGTTGTCTCTCTCTCAGTGAGTGCGGTGTTGTCTCTCTCTCAGTGAGTGCGGTGTTTTCTCTCTCTCAGTGAGTGTGGTGTTGTCTCTCTCAGTGAGTGCAGTGTTGTCTCTCACTCAGTGAGTGCAGTGTTGTCTCTCTCTCAGTGAGTGTGGTGTTGTCTCTCTCAGTGAGTCCGGTGTTGTCTCTCTCTCAGTGAGTGCAGTGTTGTCTCTCTCTCAGTGAGTGCAGTGTTGTCTCTCTCTCAGTGAGTGTGGTGTTGTCTCTCTCAGTGAGTCCGGTGTTGTCTCTCTCTCAGTGAGTGCGGTGTTGTCTCTCTCTCAGTGAGTGCAGTGTTTTCTCTCTCTCAGTGAGTGCAGTGTTGTCTCTCTCTCAGTGAGTGCAGTGTTGTCTCTCTCTCAGTGAGTGCGGTGTTGTCTCTCTCTCAGTGAGTGCAGTGTTGTCTCTCTCTCAGTGAGTGCAGTGTTGTCTCTCTCAGTGAGTGCAGTGTTGTCTCTCTCTCAGTGAGTGCAGTGTTGTCTCTCTCTCAGTGAGTGCGGTGTTGTCTCTCTCTCAGTGAGTGCGGTGTTGTCTCTCTCTCAGTGAGTGCAGTGTTGTCTCTCTCTCAGTGAGTGCAATGTTGTCTCTCTCTCAGTGAGTGCGGTGTTGTCTCTCTCTCAGTGAGTGCAGTGTTGTCTCTCTCTCAGTGAGTGCAGTGTTGTCTCTCTCAGTGAGTGCAGTGTTGTCTCTCTCAGTGAGTGCAGTGTTGTCTCTCTCTCAGTGAGTGCAGTGTTGTCTCTCTCTCAGTGAGTGCGGTGTTGTCTCTCTCAGTGAGTCCGGTGTTGTCTCTCTCTCAGTGAGTGCGGTGTTGTCTCTCTCTCAGTGAGTGCGGTGTTGTATCTCTCTCAGTGAGTGCAGTGTTGTCTCTCTCTCAGTGAGTGCGGTGTTGTCTCTCTCAGTGAGTGCAGTGTTGTCTCTCTCTCAGTGAGTGCAGTGTTGTCTCTCTCTCAGTGAGTGCGGTGTTCTCTCTCTCAGTGAGTGCAGTGTTGTCTCTCTCTCAGTGAGTGCGGTGTTGTATCTCTCTCAGTGAGTGCAGTGTTGTCTCTCTCTCAGTGAGTGCGGTGTTGTCTCTCTCAGTGAGTGCAGTGTTGTCTCTCTCTCAGTGAGTGCAGTGTTGTCTCTCTCTCAGTGAGTGCGGTGTTGTCTCTCTCTCAGTGAGTGCGGTGTTGTCTCTCTCTCAGTGAGTGCAGTGTTGTCTCTCTCTAAGTGAGTGCGGTGTTGTCTCTCTCAGTGAGTGCAGTGTTGTCTCTCTCAGTGAGTGCAGTGTTTTCTCTCTCTCAGTGAGTGCGGTGTTGTCTCTCTCTCAGTGAGTGCAGTGTTGTCTCTCTCTCAGTGAGTGTAGTGATTTCTCTCTCTCAGTGAGTGCGGTGTTGTCTCTCTCTCAGTGAGTGCGGTGTTGCCTCTCACTCAGTGAGTGCAGTGTTTTCTCTCTCTCAGTGAGTGCGGTGTTGTCTCTCTCTCAGTGAGTGCAGTGTTGTCTCTCTCTCAGTGAGTGCAGTGTTGTCTCTCTCTCAGTGAGTGCAGTGTTGTCTCTCTCTCAGTGAGTGCGGTGTTGTCTCTCTCTCAGTGAGTGCAGTGTTGTCTCTCTCTCAGTGAGTGCAGTGTTGTCTCTCACTCAGTGAGTGCAGTGTTGTCTCTCTCTCAGTGAGTGCGGTGTTGTCTCTCTCTCAGTGAGTGCAGTGTTGTCTCTCTCTCAGTGAGTGCAGTGTTGTCTCTCTCTCAGTGAGTGCAGTGTTGTCTCTCTCTCAGTGAGTGCAACGTTGTCTCTCTCTCAGTGAGTGCGGTGTTGTCTCTCTCTCAGTGAGTGCAGTGCTGTCTCTCTCAGTGAGTGTGGTGTTGTCTCTCTCTCAGTGAGTGCAGTGTTGTCTCTCTCTCAGTGAGTGCGGTGTTGTCTCTCTCTCAGTGAGTGCAGTGTTGTCTCTCTCTCAGTGATTGCGGTGTTGTCTCTCTCTCAGTGAGTGCAGTGTTGTCTCTCTCTCAGTGAGTGCGGTGTTGTCTCTGTCTCAGTGAGTGCAGTGTTGTCTCTCTCTCAGTGAGTGCAGTGTTGTCTCTCTCTCAGTGAGTGCAGTGTTGTCTCTCTCTCAGTGAGTGCGGTGTTGTCTCTCTCTCAGTGAGTGCAGTGTTGTCTCTCTCTCAGTGAGTGCAGTGTTTTCTCTCTCTTAGTGAGTGTAGTGTTGTCTCTCTCTCAGTGAGTGCAGTGTTGTCTCTCTCTCAGTGAGTGCGGTGTTGTCTCTCTCTCAGTGAGTGCAGTGTTGTCTCTCTCTCAGTGAGTGCAGTGTTTTCTCTCTCTTAGTGAGTGTAGTGTTGTCTCTCTCTCAGTGAGTGCAGTGTTGTCTCTCTCTCAGTGAGTGCAGTGTTGTCTCTCTCTCAGTGAGTGCGGTGTTGTCTCGCTCAGTGAGTGCAGTGTTGTCTCTCTCTCAGTGAGTGCAGTGTTGTCTCTCTCTCAGTGAGTGCGGTGTTGTCTCTCTCTCAGTGAGTGCAGTGTTGTCTCTCTCTCAGTGAGTGCAGTGTTGTCTCTCTCCCAGTGAGTGCGGTGTTGTCTCTCTCTCAGTGAGTGCAGTGTTGTCTCTCTCTCAGTGAGTGCAGTGTTGTCTCTCTCTCAGTGAGTGCAGTGTTGTCTCTCACTCAGTGAGTGCAGTGTTGTCTCTCTCTCAGTGAGTGCAGTGTTGTCTCTCTCTCAGTGAGTGCAGTGTTGTCTCTCTCAGTGAGTGCAGTGTTGTCTCTCTCGAAGTGAGTGCAATGTTGTCTCTCTCTCAATGAGTGCGGTGTTGTCTCCCTCTCAGTGAGTGCAGTGTTGTCTCTCTCTCAGTGAGTGCAGTGTTGTCTCTCTCTCAGTGAGTGCGGTGTTGTCTCTCTCTCAGTGAGTGCAGTGTTGTCTCTCTCTCAGTGAGTGCAGTGTTGACTCTCTCTCAGTGAGTGCGGTGTTGTCTCTCTCTCAGTGAGTGCAGTGTTGTCTCTCTCTCAGTGAGTGCAGTGTTGTCTCTCTCTCAGTGAGTGCGGTGTTGTCTCTCTCTCAGTGAGTGCAGTGTTGTCTCTCTCTCAGTGAGTGCGGTGTTGTCTCTCTCTCAGTGAGTACAGTGTTGTCTCTCTCTCAGTGAGTGCAGTGTTGTCTCTCTCTCAGTGAGTGCAGTGTTGTCTCTCTCTCACTGAGTGCAGTGTTGTCTCTCTCTCAGTGAGTGCAGTGTTGTCTCTCTCTCAGTGAGTGCAGTGTTGTCTCTCTCAGTGAGTGCAGTGTTGTCTCTCTCGAAGTGAGTGCAGTGTTGTCTCTCTCTCAGTGAGTGCAGTGTTGTCTCTCTCTCAGTGAGTGCAGTGTTCTCTCTTTCTCAGTGAGTGCAGTGTTGTCTCTCTCTCAGTGAGTGCAGTGTTGTCTCTCTCTCAGTGAGTGCAGTGTTGTCTCTCTCTCAGTGAGTGCAATGTTGTCTCTATCTCAGTGAGTGCGGTGTTGTCTCTCTCTCAGTGAGTGCAGTGTTGTCTCTCTCTCAGTGAGTGCAGTGTTGTCTCTCTCTGAGTGAGTGCAGTGTTGTCTCTCTCTGAGTGAGTGCAGTGTTGTCTCTCTCTCAGTGAGTGCAGTGTTGTCTCTCTCTCAGTGAGTGCAGTGTTGTCTCTCTCTGAGTGAGTGCAGTGTTGTCTCTCTCTCAGAGAGTGTAGTGTTGTCTCTCTCAGTGAGTGCGGTGTTTTTTCTCTCTCAGTGAGTGCAGTGTTGTCTCTCTCTCAGTGAGTGCAGTGTTGTCTCTCTCTCAGTGAGTGCGGTGTTGTCTCTCTCTCAGTGTATGCAGTGTTGTCTCTCTCTCAGTGAGTGCAGTGTTGTCTCTCACTCAGTGAGTGCGGTGTTGTCTCTATCTCAGTGAGTGCAGTGTTGTCTCTCTCTCAGTGAGTGCAGTGTTGTCTCTCTCTCAGTGAGTGCAGTGTTGTCTCTCTCTCAGTTAGTGCAGTGTTGTCTCTCTCTCAGTGAGTGTGGTGTTGTCTCTCTCTCAGTGAGTGCAGTGTTGTCTCTCTCAGTGAGTGCGGTGTTGTCTCTCTCTCAGTGAGTGCAGTGTTGTCTCTCTCTGAGTGAGTGCAGTGTTGTCTCTCTCTGAGTGAGTGTAGTGTTGTCTCTCTCAGTGAGTGCGGTGTTGTCTCTCGCTCAGTGAGTGCAGTGTTGTGTCTCTCTCAGTTAGTGCAGTGTTGTCTCTCTCTCAGTGAGTGCGGTGTTGTCTCTCGCTCAGTGAGTGCAGTGTTGTGTCTCTCTCAGTTAGTGCAGTGTTGTCTCTCTCTCAGTGAGTGCAGTGTTGTCTATCTCTCAGTGAGTGCGGTGTTGTCTCTCTCTCAGTTAGTGCAGTGTTGTCTCTCTCTCAGTCAGTGCGGTGATGTCTCTCGCTCAGTGAGTGCAGTGTTGTCTCTCTCTCAGTTAGTGCAGTGTTGTCTCTCCCTCAGTGAGTGCAGTGTTGTCTCTCTCAGTGAGTGCAGTGTTGTCTCTCTCAGTGAGTGCAGTGTTGTCTCTCTCTCAGTGAGTGCAGTGTTGTCTCTCTCTCAGTGAGTGCAGTGTTGTCTCTCTCTCAGTGAGTGCGGTGTTGTCTCTCTCTCAGTGTGTGCGATGTTGTATCTCTCTCAGTGAGTGCAGTGTTGTCTCTCTCTCAGTGAGTGCGGTGTTGTCTCTCTCTCAGTGAGTGCAGTGTTGTCTCTCTCTCAGTGAGTGCAGTGTTGTCTCTCTCTCAGTGAGTGCGGTGTTGTCTCTCTCTCAGTGAGTGCAGTGTTGTCTCTCTCTCAGTGAGTGCGGTGTTGTCTCTCTCTCAGTGAGTGCAGTGTTGTCTCTCTCTCAGTGAGTGCAGTGTTGTCTCTCTCTCAGTGAGTGCAGTGTTGTCTCTCTCAGTGAGTGCAGTGTTGTCCTTCTCTCAGTGAGTGCAGTGTTGTCTCTCTCTCAGTGAGTGCAGTGTTGTCTCTCTCAGTGACTGCAGTGTTGTCTCTCTCTCAGTGAGTGCGGTGTTGTCTCTCTCTCAGTGAGTGCGGTGTTGTCTCTCTCTCAGTGAGTGCAGTGTTGTCTCTCTCTCAGTGAGTGCAGTGTTGTCTCTCTCTCAGTGAGTGCAGTGTTGTCTCTCTCAGTGACTGCAGTGTTGTCTCTCTCTCAGTGAGTGCAGTGTTGTCTCTCTCTCAGTGAGTGCATTGTTGTCTCTCTCTCAGTGAGTGCAGAGTTGACTCTCTCTCAGTGAGTGCGGTGTTGTCTCTCTCTCAGTGAGTGCAGTGTTGTCTCTCTCTCAGTGAGTGCGGTGTTGTCTCTCTCAGTGAGTGCAGTGTTGTCTCTCTCTCAGTGAGTGCAGTGTTGTCTCTCTCTCAGTTAGTGCAGTGTTGTCTCTCTCTCAGTGAGTGCGGTGTTGTCTCTCTCTCAGTGAGTGCAGTGTTGTCTCTCTCTCAGTGAGTGCGGTGTTGTCTCTCTCTCAGTGAGTGCAGTGTTGTCTCTCTCTCAGTGAGTGCAGTGTTGTCTCTCTCTCAGTGAGTGCAGTGTTGTCTCTCTCAGTGAGTGCAGTGTTGTCCTTCTCTCAGTGAGTGCAGTGTTGTCTCTCTCTCAGTGAGTGCAGTGTTGTCTCTCTCAGTGACTGCAGTGTTGTCTCTCTCTCAGTGAGTGCAGTGTTGTCTCTCTCTCAGTGAGTGTATTGTTGTCTCTCTCTCAGTGAGTGCAGAGTTGACTCTCTCTCAGTGAGTGCGGTGTTGTCTCTCTCTCAGTGAGTGCAGTGTTGTCTCTCTCTCAGTGAGTGCGGTGTTGTCTCTCTCAGTGAGTGCAGTGTTGTCTCTCTCTCAGTGAGTGCAGTGTTGTCTCTCTCTCAGTTAGTGCAGTGTTGTCTCTCTCTCAGTGAGTGTGGTGTTGTCTCTCTCTCAGTGAGTGCAGTGTTGTCTCTCTCAGTGAGTGCGGTGTTGTCTCTCTCTCAGTGAGTGCAGTGTTGTCTCTCTCTGAGTGAGTGCAGTGTTGTCTCTCTCTGAGTGAGTGTAGTGTTGTCTCTCTCAGTGAGTGCGGTGTTGTCTCTCGCTCAGTGAGTGCAGTGTTGTGTCTCTCTCAGTTAGTGCAGTGTTGTCTCTCTCTCAGTGAGTGCGGTGTTGTCTCTCGCTCAGTGAGTGCAGTGTTGTGTCTCTCTCAGTTAGTGCAGTGTTGTCTCTCTCTCAGTGAGTGCAGTGTTGTCTATCTCTCAGTGAGTGCGGTGTTGTCTCTCTCTCAGTTAGTGCAGTGTTGTCTCTCTCTCAGTCAGTGCGGTGTTGTCTCTCGCTCAGTGAGTGCAGTGTTGTCTCTCTCTCAGTTAGTGCAGTGTTGTCTCTCCCTCAGTGAGTGCAGTGTTGTCTCTCTCAGTGAGTGCAGTGTTGTCTCTCTCAGTGAGTGCAGTGTTGTCTCTCTCTCAGTGAGTGCAGTGTTGTCTCTCTCTCAGTGAGTGCAGTGTTGTCTCTCTCTCAGTGAGTGCGGTGTTGTCTCTCTCTCAGTGTGTGCGATGTTGTATCTCTCTCAGTGAGTGCAGTGTTGTCTCTCTCTCAGTGAGTGCGGTGTTGTCTCTCTCTCAGTGAGTGCAGTGTTGTCTCTCTCTCAGTGAGTGCAGTGTTGTCTCTCTCTCAGTGAGTGCGGTGTTGTCTCTCTCTCAGTGAGTGCAGTGTTGTCTCTCTCTCAGTGAGTGCGGTGTTGTCTCTCTCTCAGTGAGTGCAGTGTTGTCTCTCTCTCAGTGAGTGCAGTGTTGTCTCTCTCTCAGTGAGTGCAGTGTTGTCTCTCTCAGTGAGTGCAGTGTTGTCCTTCTCTCAGTGAGTGCAGTGTTGTCTCTCTCTCAGTGAGTGCAGTGTTGTCTCTCTCAGTGACTGCAGTGTTGTCTCTCTCTCAGTGAGTGCGGTGTTGTCTCTCTCTCAGTGAGTGCGGTGTTGTCTCTCTCTCAGTGAGTGCAGTGTTGTCTCTCTCTCAGTGAGTGCAGTGTTGTCTCTCTCTCAGTGAGTGCAGTGTTGTCTCTCTCAGTGACTGCAGTGTTGTCTCTCTCTCAGTGAGTGCAGTGTTGTCTCTCTCTCAGTGAGTGCATTGTTGTCTCTCTCTCAGTGAGTGCAGAGTTGACTCTCTCTCAGTGAGTGCGGTGTTGTCTCTCTCTCAGTGAGTGCAGTGTTGTCTCTCTCTCAGTGAGTGCGGTGTTGTCTCTCTCAGTGAGTGCAGTGTTGTCTCTCTCTCAGTGAGTGCAGTGTTGTCTCTCTCTCAGTGAGTGTAGTGTTGTCTCTCTCAGTGAGTGCGGTGTTGTCTCTCTCTCAGTGAGTGCAGTGTTGTCTCTCTCTCATTGAGTGCAGTGTTGTCTCTCTCTCAGTGAGTGTAGTGTTGTCTCTCTCAGTGAGTGCAGTGTTGTCTCTCTCAGTGAGTGCAGTGTTGTCTCTCTCAGTGAGTGCAGTGTTGTCTCTCTCTCAGTGAGTGCAATGTTGTCTCTCTCTCAATGAGTGCGGTGTTGTCTCTCTCTCAGTGAGTGCAGTGTTGTCTCTCTCTCAGTGAGTGCGGTGTTTTCTCTCTCTCAGTGAGTGCAGTGTTGTCTCTCTCTCAGTGAGTGCAGTGTTGTCTCTCTCTCAGTGAGTGCGGTGTTTTCTCTCTCTCAGTGAGTGCGGTGTTGTCTCTCTCTCAGTGAGTGCAGTGTTGTCTCTCTCTCAGTGAGTGCAGTGTTGTCTCTCTCTCAGTGAGTGCGGTGTTTTCTCTCTCTCAGTGAGTGCAGTGTTGTCTCTCTCTCAGTGAGTGCGGTGTTTTCTCTCTCTCAGTGAGTGCAGTGTTGTCTCTCTCTCAGTGAGTGCAGTGTTGTCTCTCTCTCAGTGAGTGCTGTATTGTCTCTCTCTCAGTGAGTGCAGTGTTGTCTCTCTCTCAGTGAGTGCGGTGTTGTCTCTCTCAGTGAGTGCAGTGTTGTCTCTCTCAGTGAGTGCAGTGTTGTCTCTCTCTCAGTGAGTGCAGTGTTGTCTCTCTCTCAGTGAGTGCAGTGTTGTCTCTCTCTCAGTGAGTGCAGTGTTGTCTCTCTCTCAGTGAGTGCAGTGTAGTCTCTCACTCAGTGAGTGCAGTGTTGTCTCTCTCAGTGAGTGCAGTGTTGTCTCTCACTCAGTGAGTGCGGTGTTTTCTCTCTCTTAGTGTGTGTAGTGTTGTCTCTCTCTCAGTGAGTGCAGTGTTGTCTCTCACACAGTGAGTGCGGTGTTTTCTCTCTCTCAGTGAGTGTAGTGTTGTCTCTCTCTCAGTGAGTGCAGTGTTGTCTCTCTCTGAGTGAGTGCAGTGTTGTCTCTCTCTGAGTGAGTGCAGTGTTGTCTCTCTCTCAGTGAGTGCAGTGTTGTCTCTCTCTCAGTGAGTGCAGTGTTGTCTCTCTCTGAGTGAGTGCAGTGTTGTCTCTCTCTCAGAGAGTGTAGTGTTGTCTCTCTCAGTGAGTGCGGTGTTTTCTCTCTCTCAGTGAGTGCAGTGTTGTCTCTCTCTCAGTGAGTGCAGTGTTGTCTCTCTCTCAGTGAGTGCGGTGTTGTCTCTCTCTCAGTGTATGCAGTGTTGTCTCTCTCTGAGTGCAGTGTTGTCTCTCACTCAGTGAGTGCGGTGTTGTCTCTATCTCAGTGAGTGCAGTGTTTTCTCTCTCTCAGTGAGTGCAGTGTTGTCTCTCTCTCAGTGAGTGCAGTGTTGTCTCTCTCTCAGTGAGTGCGGTGTTTTCTTTCTCTCAGTGAGTGCAGTGTTGTCTCTCTATGAGTGACTGCAGTGTTGTCTCTCTCTCAGTGAGTGCAGTGTTGTCTCTCTCTCAGTGAGTGCGGTGTTGTCTCTCTCTCAGTGAGTGCAGTGTTGTCTCTCTCTCAGTGAGTGCAGTGTTGACTCTCTCTCAGTGAGTGCGGTGTTGTCTCTCTCTCAGTGAGTGCAGTGTTGTCTCTCTCTCAGTGAGTGCAGTGTTGTCTCTCTCTCAGTGAGTGCGGTGTTGTCTCTCTCTCAGTGAGTGCAGTGTTGTCTCTCTCTCAGTGAGTGCGGTGTTGTCTCTCTCTCAGTGAGTACAGTGTTGTCTCTCTCTCAGTGAGTGCAGTGTTGTCTCTCTCTCAGTGAGTGCAGTGTTGTCTCTCTCTCAGTGAGTGCAGTGTTGTCTCTCTCTCACTGAGTGCAGTGTTGTCTCTCTCTCAGTGAGTGCAGTGTTGTCTCTCTCAGTGAGTGCAGTGTTGTCTCTCTCGAAGTGAGTGCAATGTTGTCTCTCTCTCAATGAGTGCGGTGTTGTCTCCCTCTCAGTGAGTGCAGTGTTGTCTCTCTCTCAGTGAGTGCAGTGTTGTCTCTCTCTCAGTGAGTGCGGTGTTGTCTCTCTCTCAGTGAGTGCAGTGTTGTCTCTCTCTCAGTGAGTGCAGTGTTGACTCTCTCTCAGTGAGTGCGGTGTTGTCTCTCTCTCAGTGAGTGCAGTGTTGTCTCTCTCTCAGTGAGTGCAGTGTTGTCTCTCTCTCAGTGAGTGCGGTGTTGTCTCTCTCTCAGTGAGTGCAGTGTTGTCTCTCTCTCAGTGAGTGCGGTGTTGTCTCTCTCTCAGTGAGTACAGTGTTGTCTCTCTCTCAGTGAGTGCAGTGTTGTCTCTCTCTCAGTGAGTGCAGTGTTGTCTCTCTCTCACTGAGTGCAGTGTTGTCTCTCTCTCAGTGAGTTCAGTGTTGTCTCTCTCTCAGTGAGTGCAGTGTTGTCTCTCTCAGTGAGTGCAGTGTTGTCTCTCTCGAAGTGAGTGCAGTGTTGTCTCTCTCTCAGTGAGTGCAGTGTTGTCTCTCTCTCAGTGAGTGCAGTGTTGTCTCTTTCTCAGTGAGTGCAGTGTTGTCTCTCTCTCAGTGAGTGCAGTGTTGTCTCTCTCTCAGTGAGTGCAGTGTTGTCTCTCTCTCAGTGAGTGCAATGTTGTCTCTCTCTCAGTGAGTGCGGTGTTGTCTCTCTCTCAGTGAGTGCAGTGTTGTCTCTCTCTCAGTGAGTGCAGTGTTGTCTCTCTCTGAGTGAGTGCAGTGTTGTCTCTCTCTGAGTGAGTGCAGTGTTGTCTCTCTCTCAGTGAGTGCAGTGTTGTCTCTCTCTCAGTGAGTGCAGTGTTGTCTCTCTCTGAGTGAGTGCAGTGTTGTCTCTCTCTCAGAGAGTGTAGTGTTGTCTCTCTCAGTGAGTGCGGTGTTTTCTCTCTCTCAGTGAGTGCAGTGTTGTCTCTCTCTCAGTGAGTGCAGTGTTGTCTCTCTCTCAGTGAGTGCGGTGTTGTCTCTCTCTCAGTGTATGCAGTGTTGTCTCTCTCTCAGTGAGTGCAGTGTTGTCTCTCATTCAGTGAGTGCGGTGTTGTCTCTATCTCAGTGAGTGCAGTGTTTTCTCTCTCTCAGTGAGTGCAGTGTTGTCTCTCTCTCAGTGAGTGCGGTGTTGTCTCTCTCTCAGTGTATGCAGTGTTGTCTCTCTCTCAGTGAGTGCAGTGTTGTCTCTCATTCAGTGAGTGCGGTGTTGTCTCTATCTCAGTGAGTGCAGTGTTTTCTCTCTCTCAGTGTATGCAGTGTTGTCTCTCTCTCAGTGAGTGCAGTGTTGTCTCTCATTCAGTGAGTGCGGTGTTGTCTCTATCTCAGTGAGTGCAGTGTTTTCTCTCTCTCAGTGAGTGCAGTGTTGTCTCTCTCTCAGTGAGTGCAGTGTTGTCTCTCTCTCAGTGAGTGCGGTGTTTTCTTTCTCTCAGTGAGTGCAGTGTTGTCTCTCTATGAGTGACTGCAGTGTTGTCTCTCTCTCAGTGAGTGCAGTGTTGTCTCTCTCTGAGTGAGTGCAGTGTTGTCTCTCTCTCAGTGAGTGTAGTGTTGTCTCTCTCAGTGAGTGCAGTGTTGTCTCTCTCAGTGAGTGCGGTGTTGTCTCTCTCTCAGTGAGTGCAGTGTTGTCTCTCTCTCAGTGAGTGCAGTGTTGTCTCTCTCTCAGTGAGTGCAGTGTTGTCTCTCTCTCAGTGAGTGCAGTGTTGTCTCTCTCTCAGTGAGTGCAGTGTTGTCTCTCTCTCAGTGAGTGCAGTGTTGTCTCTCTCTCAGTGAGTGCAGTGTTGTCTCTCTCTCAGTGAGTGCGGTGTTGACTCTCTCTCAGTGAGTGCAGTGTTGTCTCTCTCTCAGTGAGTGCAGTGTTGTCTCTCACTCAGTGAGTGCAGTGTTGTCTCTCTCTCAGTGAGTGCAGTGTTGTCTCTCTCTCAGTGAGTGCAGTGTTGTCTCTCTCTCAGTGAGTGCAGTGTTGTCTCTCTCTCAGTGAGTGCAGTGTTGTCTCTCTCTCAGTCGGTGCAGTGTTGTCTCTCTCTCAGTGAGTGCAGTGTTGTCTCTCTCTCAGTGAGTGCAGTGTTGTCTCTCTCTCAGTGAGTGCAGTGTTTTCTCTCTCTCAGTGAGTGCAGTGTTGTCTCTCTCTCAGTGAGTGCAGTGTTGCCTCTCTCTCAGTGAGTGCGGTGTTGTCTCTCTCTCAGTGAGTGCAGTGTTGTCTCTCTCTCAGTGAGTGCAGTGTTGTCTCTCTCTCAGTGAGTGCGGTGTTGTCTCTCTCTCAGTGAGTGCAGTGTTGTCTCTCTCAGTGAGTGCAGTGTTGTCTCTCTCAGTGAGTGCAGTGTTGACTCTCTCTCAGTGAGTGCAGTGTTGTCTCTCTCTCAGTGAGTGCGGTGTTGTCTCTCTCTCAGTGAGTGCAGTGTTGTCTCTCTCTCAGTGAGTGCAGTGTTGTCTCTCTCTCAGTGAGTGCGGTGTTGTCTCTCTCTCAGTGAGTGCGGTGTTGTCTCTCTCTCAGTGAGTGCAGTGTTGTCTCTCTCTCAGTGAGTGCAGTGTTGTCTCTCTCTCAGTGAGTGCAGTGTTGTCTCTCTCTCAGTGAGTGCAGTGTTGTCTCTCTCTCAGTGAGTGCAGTGTTGTCTCTCTCTCAGTGAGTGCAGTGTTGTCTCTCTCTCAGTGAGTGCGGTGTTTTCTCTCTCTCAGTGAGTGCAGTGTTGTCTCTCTCTCAGTGAGTGCAGTGTTGCCTCTCTCTCAGTGAGTGCGGTGTTGTCTCTCTCTCAGTGAGTGCAGTGTTGTCTCTCTCTCAGTGAGTGCAGTGTTGTCTCTCTCTCAGTGAGTGCGGTGTTGTCTCTCTCTCAGTGAGTGCAGTGTTGTCTCTCTCAGTGAGTGCAGTGTTGTCTCTCTCAGTGAGTGCAGTGTTGACTCTCTCTCAGTGAGTGCAGTGTTGTCTCTCTCTCAGTGAGTGCGGTGTTGTCTCTCTCTCAGTGAGTGCAGTGTTGTCTCTCTCTCAGTGAGTGCAGTGTTGTCTCTCTCTCAGTGAGTGCGGTGTTGTCTCTCTCTCAGTGAGTGCAGTGTTGTCTCTCTCTCAGTGAGTGCAGTGTTGTCTCTCTCTCAGTGAGTGCAGTGTTGTCTCTCTCTCAGTGAGTGCAGTGTTGTCTCTCTCTCAGTGAGTGCAGTGTTGTCTCTCTCTCAGTGAGTGCAGTGTTGTCTCTCTCTCAGTGAGTGCAGTGTTGTCTCTCTCTCAGTGAGTGCAGTGTTGTCTCTCTCTCAGTGAGTGCGGTGTTGTCTCTCTCTCAGTGAGTGCAGTGTTGTCTCTCTCTCAGTGAGTGCAGTGTTGTCTCTCTCTCAGTGAGTGCAGTGTTGTCTCTCTCTCAGTGAGTGCAGTGTTGTCTCTCTCTCAGTGAGTGCAGTGTTGTCTCTCTCTCAGTGAGTGCAGTGTTGTCTCTCTCTCAGTGAGTGCGGTGTTGTCTCTCTCTCAGTGAGTGCAGTGTTGTCTCTCTCTCAGTGAGTGCAGTGTTGTCTCTCTCTCAGTGAGTGCGGTGTTGTCTCTCTCAGTGAGTGCAGTGTTGTCTCTCTCTCAGTGAGTGCGGTGTTGTCTCTCTCAGTGAGTCCGGTGTTGTCTCTCTGTCTCAGTGAGTGCAGTGTTGTCTCTCACTCAGTGAGTGCGGTGTTTTCTCTCTCTCAGTGAGTACAGTGTTGTCTCTCTCTCAGTGAGTGCAGTGTTGTCTCTCTCTCAGTGAGTGCAGTGTTTTCTCTCTCTCAGTGAGTGTGGTGTTGTCTCTCTCTCAGTGAGTGCGGTGTTGTCTCTCTCTCAGTGAGTGCGGTGTTTTCTCTCTCTCAGTGAGTGTGGTGTTGTCTCTCTCAGTGAGTGCAGTGTTGTCTCTCACTCAGTGAGTGCAGTGTTGTCTCTCTCTCAGTGAGTGTGGTGTTGTCTCTCTCAGTGAGTCCGGTGTTGTCTCTCTCTCAGTGAGTGCAGTGTTGTCTCTCTCTCAGTGAGTGCAGTGTTGTCTCTCTCTCAGTGAGTGTGGTGTTGTCTCTCTCAGTGAGTCCGGTGTTGTCTCTCTCTCAGTGAGTGCGGTGTTGTCTCTCTCTCAGTGAGTGCAGTGTTTTCTCTCTCTCAGTGAGTGCAGTGTTGTCTCTCTCTCAGTGAGTGCAGTGTTGTCTCTCTCTCAGTGAGTGCGGTGTTGTCTCTCTCTCAGTGAGTGCAGTGTTGTCTCTCTCTCAGTGAGTGCAGTGTTGTCTCTCTCAGTGAGTGCAGTGTTGTCTCTCTCTCAGTGAGTGCAGTGTTGTCTCTCTCTCAGTGAGTGCGGTGTTGTCTCTCTCTCAGTGAGTGCGGTGTTGTCTCTCTCTCAGTGAGTGCAGTGTTGTCTCTCTCTCAGTGAGTGCAATGTTGTCTCTCTCTCAGTGAGTGCGGTGTTGTCTCTCTCTCAGTGAGTGCAGTGTTGTCTCTCTCTCAGTGAGTGCAGTGTTGTCTCTCTCAGTGAGTGCAGTGTTGTCTCTCTCAGTGAGTGCAGTGTTGTCTCTCTCTCAGTGAGTGCAGTGTTGTCTCTCTCTCAGTGAGTGCGGTGTTGTCTCTCTCAGTGAGTCCGGTGTTGTCTCTCTCTCAGTGAGTGCGGTGTTGTCTCTCTCTCAGTGAGTGCGGTGTTGTATCTCTCTCAGTGAGTGCAGTGTTGTCTCTCTCTCAGTGAGTGCGGTGTTGTCTCTCTCAGTGAGTGCAGTGTTGTCTCTCTCTCAGTGAGTGCAGTGTTGTCTCTCTCTCAGTGAGTGCGGTGTTCTCTCTCTCAGTGAGTGCAGTGTTGTCTCTCTCTCAGTGAGTGCGGTGTTGTATCTCTCTCAGTGAGTGCAGTGTTGTCTCTCTCTCAGTGAGTGCGGTGTTGTCTCTCTCAGTGAGTGCAGTGTTGTCTCTCTCTCAGTGAGTGCAGTGTTGTCTCTCTCTCAGTGAGTGCGGTGTTGTCTCTCTCTCAGTGAGTGCGGTGTTGTCTCTCTCTCAGTGAGTGCAGTGTTGTCTCTCTCTAAGTGAGTGCGGTGTTGTCTCTCTCAGTGAGTGCAGTGTTGTCTCTCTCAGTGAGTGCAGTGTTTTCTCTCTCTCAGTGAGTGCGGTGTTGTCTCTCTCTCAGTGAGTGCAGTGTTGTCTCTCTCTCAGTGAGTGTAGTGATTTCTCTCTCTCAGTGAGTGCGGTGTTGTCTCTCTCTCAGTGAGTGCGGTGTTGCCTCTCACTCAGTGAGTGCAGTGTTTTCTCTCTCTCAGTGAGTGCGGTGTTGTCTCTCTCTCAGTGAGTGCAGTGTTGTCTCTCTCTCAGTGAGTGCAGTGTTGTCTCTCTCTCAGTGAGTGCAGTGTTGTCTCTCTCTCAGTGAGTGCGGTGTTGTCTCTCTCTCAGTGAGTGCAGTGTTGTCTCTCTCTCAGTGAGTGCAGTGTTGTCTCTCACTCAGTGAGTGCAGTGTTGTCTCTCTCTCAGTGAGTGCGGTGTTGTCTCTCTCTCAGTGAGTGCAGTGTTGTCTCTCTCTCAGTGAGTGCAGTGTTGTCTCTCTCTCAGTGAGTGCAGTGTTGTCTCTCTCTCAGTGAGTGCAACGTTGTCTCTCTCTCAGTGAGTGCGGTGTTGTCTCTCTCTCAGTGAGTGCAGTGCTGTCTCTCTCAGTGAGTGTGGTGTTGTCTCTCTCTCAGTGAGTGCAGTGTTGTCTCTCTCTCAGTGAGTGCGGTGTTGTCTCTCTCTCAGTGAGTGCAGTGTTGTCTCTCTCTCAGTGATTGCGGTGTTGTCTCTCTCTCAGTGAGTGCAGTGTTGTCTCTCTCTCAGTGAGTGCGGTGTTGTCTCTGTCTCAGTGAGTGCAGTGTTGTCTCTCTCTCAGTGAGTGCAGTGTTGTCTCTCTCTCAGTGAGTGCAGTGTTGTCTCTCTCTCAGTGAGTGCGGTGTTGTCTCTCTCTCAGTGAGTGCAGTGTTGTCTCTCTCTCAGTGAGTGCAGTGTTTTCTCTCTCTTAGTGAGTGTAGTGTTGTCTCTCTCTCAGTGAGTGCAGTGTTGTCTCTCTCTCAGTGAGTGCGGTGTTGTCTCTCTCTCAGTGAGTGCAGTGTTGTCTCTCTCTCAGTGAGTGCAGTGTTTTCTCTCTCTTAGTGAGTGTAGTGTTGTCTCTCTCTCAGTGAGTGCAGTGTTGTCTCTCTCTCAGTGAGTGCAGTGTTGTCTCTCTCTCAGTGAGTGCGGTGTTGTCTCGCTCAGTGAGTGCAGTGTTGTCTCTCTCTCAGTGAGTGCAGTGTTGTCTCTCTCTCAGTGAGTGCGGTGTTGTCTCTCTCTCAGTGAGTGCAGTGTTGTCTCTCTCTCAGTGAGTGCAGTGTTGTCTCTCTCCCAGTGAGTGCGGTGTTGTCTCTCTCTCAGTGAGTGCAGTGTTGTCTCTCTCTCAGTGAGTGCAGTGTTGTCTCTCTCTCAGTGAGTGCAGTGTTGTCTCTCACTCAGTGAGTGCAGTGTTGTCTCTCTCTCAGTGAGTGCAGTGTTGTCTCTCTCTCAGTGAGTGCAGTGTTGTCTCTCTCAGTGAGTGCAGTGTTGTCTCTCTCGAAGTGAGTGCAATGTTGTCTCTCTCTCAATGAGTGCGGTGTTGTCTCCCTCTCAGTGAGTGCAGTGTTGTCTCTCTCTCAGTGAGTGCAGTGTTGTCTCTCTCTCAGTGAGTGCGGTGTTGTCTCTCTCTCAGTGAGTGCAGTGTTGTCTCTCTCTCAGTGAGTGCAGTGTTGACTCTCTCTCAGTGAGTGCGGTGTTGTCTCTCTCTCAGTGAGTGCAGTGTTGTCTCTCTCTCAGTGAGTGCAGTGTTGTCTCTCTCTCAGTGAGTGCGGTGTTGTCTCTCTCTCAGTGAGTGCAGTGTTGTCTCTCTCTCAGTGAGTGCGGTGTTGTCTCTCTCTCAGTGAGTACAGTGTTGTCTCTCTCTCAGTGAGTGCAGTGTTGTCTCTCTCTCAGTGAGTGCAGTGTTGTCTCTCTCTCACTGAGTGCAGTGTTGTCTCTCTCTCAGTGAGTGCAGTGTTGTCTCTCTCTCAGTGAGTGCAGTGTTGTCTCTCTCAGTGAGTGCAGTGTTGTCTCTCTCGAAGTGAGTGCAGTGTTGTCTCTCTCTCAGTGAGTGCAGTGTTGTCTCTCTCTCAGTGAGTGCAGTGTTCTCTCTTTCTCAGTGAGTGCAGTGTTGTCTCTCTCTCAGTGAGTGCAGTGTTGTCTCTCTCTCAGTGAGTGCAGTGTTGTCTCTCTCTCAGTGAGTGCAATGTTGTCTCTATCTCAGTGAGTGCGGTGTTGTCTCTCTCTCAGTGAGTGCAGTGTTGTCTCTCTCTCAGTGAGTGCAGTGTTGTCTCTCTCTGAGTGAGTGCAGTGTTGTCTCTCTCTGAGTGAGTGCAGTGTTGTCTCTCTCTCAGTGAGTGCAGTGTTGTCTCTCTCTCAGTGAGTGCAGTGTTGTCTCTCTCTGAGTGAGTGCAGTGTTGTCTCTCTCTCAGAGAGTGTAGTGTTGTCTCTCTCAGTGAGTGCGGTGTTTTTTCTCTCTCAGTGAGTGCAGTGTTGTCTCTCTCTCAGTGAGTGCAGTGTTGTCTCTCTCTCAGTGAGTGCGGTGTTGTCTCTCTCTCAGTGTATGCAGTGTTGTCTCTCTCTCAGTGAGTGCAGTGTTGTCTCTCACTCAGTGAGTGCGGTGTTGTCTCTATCTCAGTGAGTGCAGTGTTTTCTCTCTCTCAGTGAGTGCAGTGTTGTCTCTCTCTCAGTGAGTGCAGTGTTGTCTCTCTCTCAGTGAGTGCAGTGTTGTCTCTCACTCAGTGAGTGCGGTGTTGTCTCTATCTCAGTGAGTGCAGTGTTTTCTCTCTCTCAGTGAGTGCAGTGTTTTCTCTCTCTCAGTGAGTGCAGTGTTGTCTCTCTCTCAGTGAGTGCAGTGTTGTCTCTCACTCAGTGAGTGCGGTGTTGTCTCTATCTCAGTGAGTGCAGTGTTTTCTCTCTCTCAGTGAGTGCGGTGTTGTCTCTCTCTCAGTGAGTGCAGTGTTGTCTCTCTCTCAGTGAGTGCAGTGTTGTCTCTCTCTCAGTGAGTGCAGTGTTGTCTCTCTCTCAGTGAGTGCGGTGTTTTCTTTCTCTCAGTGAGTGCAGTGTTGTCTCTCTATGAGTGACTGCAGTGTTGTCTCTCTCTCAGTGAGTGCAGTGTTGTCTCTCTCTCAGTGAGTGCGGTGTTGTCTCTCTCTCAGTGAGTGCAGTGTTGTCTCTCTCTCAGTGAGTGCAGTGTTGACTTTCTCTCAGTGAGTGCGGTGTTGTCTCTCTCTCAGTGAGTGCAGTGTTGTCTCTCTCTCAGTGAGTGCAGTGTTGTCTCTCTCTCAGTGAGTGCGGTGTTGTCTCTCTCTCAGTGAGTGCAGTGTTGTCTCTCTCTCAGTGAGTGCGGTGTTGTCTCTCTCTCAGTGAGTACAGTGTTGTCTCTCTCTCAGTGAGTGCAGTGTTGTCTCTCTCTCAGTGAGTGCAGTGTTGTCTCTCTCTCAGTGAGTGCAGTGTTGTCTCTCTCTGAGTGAGTGCAGTGTTGTCTCTCTCTCAGAGAGTGTAGTGTTGTCTCTCTCAGTGAGTGCGGTGTTTTCTCTCTCTCAGTGAGTGCAGTGTTGTCTCTCTCTCAGTGAGTGCAGTGTTGTCTCTCTCTCAGTGAGTGCGGTGTTGTCTCTCTCTCAGTGTATGCAGTGTTGTCTCTCTCTCAGTGAGTGCAGTGTTGTCTCTCACTCAGTGAGTGCGGTGTTGTCTCTATCTCAGTGAGTGCAGTGTTTTCTCTCTCTCAGTGAGTGCAGTGTTGTCTCTCTCTCAGTGAGTGCAGTGTTGTCTCTCTCTCAGTGAGTGCGGTGTTTTCTTTCTCTCAGTGAGTGCAGTGTTGTCTCTCTATGAGTGACTGCAGTGTTGTCTCTCTCTCAGTGAGTGCAGTGTTGTCTCTCTCTGAGTGAGTGCAGTGTTGTCTCTCTCTCAGTGAGTGTAGTGTTGTCTCTCTCAGTGAGTGGAGTGTTGTCTCTCTCAGTGAGTGCGGTGTTGTCTCTCTCTCAGTGAGTGCAGTGTTGTCTCTCTCTCAGTGAGTGCAGTGTTGTCTCTCTCTCAGTGAGTGCAGTGTTGTCTCTCTCTCAGTGAGTGCAGTGTTGTCTCTCTCACAGTGAGTGCAGTGTTGTCTCTCTCTCAGTGAGTGCAGTGTTGTCTCTCTCTCAGTGAGTGCAGTGTTGTCTCTCTCTCAGTGAGTGCGGTGTTGACTCTCTCTCAGTGAGTGCAGTGTTGTCTCTCTCTCAGTGAGTGCAGTGTTGTCTCTCACTCAGTGAGTGCAGTGTTGTCTCTCTCTCCGTGAGTGCAGTGTTGTCTCTCTCTCAGTGAGTGCAGTGTTGTCTCTCTCTCAGTGAGTGCAGTGTTGTCTCTCTCTCAGTGAGTGCAGTGTTGTCTCTCTCTCAGTGGGTGCAGTGTTGTCTCTCTCTCAGTGAGTGCAGTGTTGTCTCTCTCTCAGTGAGTGCAGTGTTGCCTCTCTCTCAGTGAGTGCGGTGTTGTCTCTCTCTCAGTGAGTGCAGTGTTGTCTCTCTCTCAGTGAGTGCAGTGTTGTCTCTCTCTCAGTGAGTGCGGTGTTGTCTCTCTCTCAGTGAGTGCAGTGTTGTCTCTCTCAGTGAGTGCAGTGTTGTCTCTCTCAGTGAGTGCAGTGTTGACTCTCTCTCAGTGAGTGCAGTGTTGTCTCTCTCTCAGTGAGTGCGGTGTTGTCTCTCTCTCAGTGAGTGCAGTGTTGTCTCTCTCTCAGTGAGTGCAGTGTTGTCTCTCTCTCAGTGAGTGCGGTGTTGTCTCTCTCTCAGTGAGTGCAGTGTTGTCTCTCTCTCAGTGAGTGCAGTGTTGTCTCTCTCTCAGTGAGTGCAGTGTTGTCTCTCTCTCAGTGAGTGCAGTGTTGTCTCTCTCTCAGTGAGTGCAGTGTTGTCTCTCTCTCAGTGAGTGCAGTGTTGTCTCTCTCTCAGTGAGTGCAGTGTTGTCTCTCTCTCAGTGAGTGCAGTGTTGTCTCTCTCTCAGTGAGTGCGGTGTTGTCTCTCTCTCAGTGAGTGCAGTGTTGTCTCTCTCTCAGTGAGTGCAATGTTGTCTCTCTCTCAGTGAGTGCAGTGTTGTCTCTCTCTCAGTGAGTGCAGTGTTGTCTCTCTCTCAGTGAGTGCAGTGTTGTCTCTCTCTCAGTGAGTGCAGTGTTGTCTCTCTCTCAGTGAGTTCGGTGTTGTCTCTCTCTCAGTGAGTGCAGTGTGGTCTCTCTCTCAGTGAGTGCAGTGTTGTCTCTCTCTCAGTGAGTGCAGTGTTGTCTCTCTCAGTGAGTGCAGTGTTGTCTCTCTCTCAGTGAGTGCAGTGTTGTCTCTCTCAGTGAGTGCAGTGTTGTCTCTCTCAGTGAGTGCAGTGTTGTCTCTCTCTCAGTGAGTGCAGTGTTGTCTCTCTCAGTGAGGGCAGTGTTGTCTCTCTCTCAGTGAGTGCAGTGTTGTCTCTCTCTCAGTGAGTGCAGTGTTGTCTCTCTCCCAGTGAGTGCGGTGTTGTCTCTCTCTCAGTGAGTGCAGTGTTGTCTCTCTCAGTGAGTGCAGTGTTGTCTCTCTCTCAGTGAGTGCGGTGTTGTCTCTCTCTCAGTGAGTGCAGTGTTGTCTCTCTCTCAGTGAGTGCAGTGTTGTCTCTCTCTCAGTGAGTGCAGTGTTGTCTCTCTCAGTGAGTGCAGTGTTGTCTCTCTCTCAGTGAGTGCAGTGTTGTCTCTCTCTCAGTGAGTGCGGTGTTGTCTCTCTCAGTGAGTGCAGTGTTGTCTCTCTCTCAGTGAGTGTGGTGTTGTCTCTCTCTCAGTGAGTGCGGTGTTGTCTCTCTCAGTGAGTCCGGTGTTGTCTCTCTGTCTCAGTGAGTGCAGTGTTGTCTCTCACTCAGTGAGTGCGGTGTTTTCTCTCTCAGTGAGTGCAGTGTTGTCTCTCTCAGTGAGTGCAGTGTTGTCTCTCTCTCAGTGAGTGCGGTGTTGTCTCTCTCAGTGAGTGCAGTGTTGTCTCTCTCTCAGTGAGTGTGGTGTTGTCTCTCTCTCAGTGAGTGCGGTGTTGTCTCTCTCAGTGAGTCCGGTGTTGTCTCTCTCTCTCAGTGAGTGCAGTGTTGTCTCTCTCTCAGTGAGTGCAGTGTTGTCTCTCTCTCAGTGAGTGCGGTGTTGTCTCTCTCAGTGAGTGCAGTGTTGTCTCTCTCTCAGTGAGTGTGGTGTTGTCTCTCTCTCAGTGAGTGCGGTGTTGTCTCTCTCAGTGAGTCCGGTGTTGTCTCTCTGTCTCAGTGAGTGCAGTGTTGTCTCTCTCTCAGTGAGTGCAGTGTTGTCTCTCTCTGAGTGAGTGCAGTGTTGTCTCATCTCAGTGAGTACAGTGTTGTCTCTCTCTCAGTGAGTGCAGTGTTGTCTCTCTCTCAGTGAGTGCAGTGTTTTCTCTCTCTCAGTGAGTGTGGTGTTGTCTCTCTCTCAGTGAGTGCGGTGTTGTCTCTCTCTCAGTGAGTGCGGTGTTTTCTCTCTCTCAGTGAGTGTGGTGTTGTCTCTCTCAGTGAGTGCAGTGTTGTCTCTCACTCAGTGAGTGCAGTGTTGTCTCTCTCAGTGAGTGCAGTGTTGTCTCTCTCTCAGTGAGTGTGGTGTTGTCTCTCTCAGTGAGTCCGGTGTTGTCTCTCTCTCAGTGAGTGCAGTGTTGTCTCTCTCTCAGTGAGTGCAGTGTTGTCTCTCTCTCAGTGAGTGTTGTGTTGTCTCCCTCAGTGAGTCCGGTGTTGTCTCTCTCTCAGTGAGTGCGGTGTTGTCTCTCTCTCAGTGAGTGCGGTGTTGTCTCTCTCTCAGTGAGTGCAGTGTTGTCTCTCTCTCAGTGAGTGCAGTGTTGTCTCTCTCAGTGAGTGCAGTGTTGTCTCTCTCTCAGTGAGTGCAGTGTTGTCTCTCTCTCAGTGAGTGCGGTGTTGTCTCTCTCTCAGTGAGTGCAGTGTTGTCTCTCTCTCAGTGAGTGCAGTGTTGTCTCTCTCTCAGTGAGTGCAATGTTGTCTCTCTCTCAGTGAGTGCGGTGTTGTCTCTCTCTCAGTGAGTGCAGTGTTGTCTCTCTCTCAGTGAGTGCAGTGTTGTCTCTCTCAGTGAGTGCAGTGTTGTCTCTCTCAGTGAGTGCAGTGTTGTCTCTCTCTCAGTGAGTGCAGTGTTGTCTCTCTCTCAGTGAGTGCGGTGTTGTCTCTCTCTCAGTGAGTGCGGTGTTGTCTCTCTCTCAGTGAGTGCAGTGTTGTCTCTCTCTCAGTGAGTGCGGTGTTGTCTCTCTCAGTGAGTGCAGTGTTGTCTCTCTCTCAGTGAGTGCGGTGTTGTCTCTCTCTCAGTGAGTGCGGTGTTGTATCTCTCTCAGTGAGTGCAGTGTTGTCTCTCTCTCAGTGAGTGCGGTGTTGTCTCTCTCAGTGAGTGCAGTGTTGTCTCTCTCTCAGTGAGTGCAGTGTTGTCTCTCTCTCAGTGAGTGCGGTGTTCTCTCTCTCAGTGAGTGCAGTGTTGTCTCTCTCTCAGTGAGTGCGGTGTTGTCTCTCTCTCAGTGAGTGCGGTGTTGTCTCTCTCTCAGTGAGTGCAGTGTTGTCTCTCTCTCAGTGAGTGCGGTGTTGTCTCTCTCAGTGAGTGCAGTGTTGTCTCTCTCAGTGAGTGCAGTGTTTTCTCTCTCTCAGTGAGTGCGGTGTTGTCTCTCTCTCAGTGAGTGCAGTGTTGTCTCTCTCTCAGTGAGTGTAGTGATTTCTCTCTCTCAGTGAGTGCGGTGTTGTCTCTCTCTCAGTGAGTGCGGTGTTGCCTCTCACTCAGTGAGTGCAGTGTTTTCTCTCTCTCAGTGAGTGCGGTGTTGTCTCTCTCTCAGTGAGTGCAGTGTTGTCTCTCTCTCAGTGAGTGCAGTGTTGTCTCTCACTCAGTGAGTGCAGTGTTGTCTCTCTCTCAGTGAGTGCGGTGTTGTCTCTCTCTCAGTGAGTGCAGTGTTGTCTCTCTCTCAGTGAGTGCAGTGTTGTCTCTCTCTCAGTGAGTGCAGTGTTGTCTCTCTCTCAGTGAGTGCAACGTTGTCTCTCTCTCAGTGAGTGCGGTGTTGTCTCTCTCTCAGTGAGTGCAGTGCTGTCTCTCTCAGTGAGTGTGGTGTTGTCTCTCTCTCAGTGAGTGCAGTGTTGTCTCTCTCTCAGTGAGTGCGGTGTTGTCTCTCTCTCAGTGAGTGCGGTGTTGTCTCTCTCTCAGTGAGTGCAGTATTGTCTCTCTCTCAGTGAGTGCAGTGTTGTCTCTCTCTCAGTGAGTGCAGTGTTGTCTCTCTCTCAGTGAGTGCAGTGTTGTCTCTCTCTCAGTGATTGCGGTGTTGTCTCTCTCTCAGTGAGTGCAGTGTTGTCTCTCTCTCAGTGAGTGCGGTGTTGTCTCTCTCTCAGTGAGTGCAGTGTTGTCTCTCTCTCAGTGAGTGCAGTGTTGTCTCTCTCTCAGTGAGTGCAGTGTTGTCTCTCTCTCAGTGAGTGCGGTGTTGTCTCTCTCTCAGTGAGTGCAGTGTTTTCTCTCTCTCAGTGAGTGCAGTGTTGTCTCTCTCTCAGTGAGTGCAGTGTTGTCTCTCTCTCAGTGAGTGCGGTGTTGTCTCTCTCTCAGTGAGTGCAGTGTTGTCTCTCTCTCAGTGAGTGCAGTGTTGTCTCTCTCAGTGAGTGCAGTGTTGTCTCTCTCTCAGTGAGTGCAGTGTTGTCTCTCTCTCAGTGAGTGCGGTGTTGTCTCTCTCTCAGTGAGTGCGGTGTTGTCTCTCTCTCAGTGAGTGCAGTGTTGTCTCTCTCTCAGTGAGTGCAATGTTGTCTCTCTCTCAGTGAGTGCGGTGTTGTCTCTCTCTCAGTGAGTGCAGTGTTGTCTCTCTCTCAGTGAGTGCAGTGTTGTCTCTCTCAGTGAGTGCAGTGTTGTCTCTCTCAGTGAGTGCAGTGTTGTCTCTCTCTCAGTGAGTGCAGTGTTGTCTCTCTCTCAGTGAGTGCGGTGTTGTCTCTCTCTCAGTGAGTGCGGTGTTGTCTCTCTCTCAGTGAGTGCAGTGTTGTCTCTCTCTCAGTGAGTGCGGTGTTGTCTCTCTCAGTGAGTGCAGTGTTGTCTCTCTCTCAGTGAGTGCGGTGTTGTCTCTCTCTCAGTGAGTGCGGTGTTGTATCTCTCTCAGTGAGTGCAGTGTTGTCTCTCTCTCAGTGAGTGCGGTGTTGTCTCTCTCAGTGAGTGCAGTGTTGTCTCTCTCTCAGTGAGTGCAGTGTTGTCTCTCTCTCAGTGAGTGCGGTGTTCTCTCTCTCAGTGAGTGCAGTGTTGTCTCTCTCTCAGTGAGTGCGGTGTTGTCTCTCTCTCAGTGAGTGCGGTGTTGTCTCTCTCTCAGTGAGTGCAGTGTTGTCTCTCTCTCAGTGAGTGCGGTGTTGTCTCTCTCAGTGAGTGCAGTGTTGTCTCTCTCAGTGAGTGCAGTGTTTTCTCTCTCTCAGTGAGTGCGGTGTTGTCTCTCTCTCAGTGAGTGCAGTGTTGTCTCTCTCTCAGTGAGTGTAGTGATTTCTCTCTCTCAGTGAGTGCGGTGTTGTCTCTCTCTCAGTGAGTGCGGTGTTGCCTCTCACTCAGTGAGTGCAGTGTTTTCTCTCTCTCAGTGAGTGCGGTGTTGTCTCTCTCTCAGTGAGTGCAGTGTTGTCTCTCTCTCAGTGAGTGCAGTGTTGTCTCTCACTCAGTGAGTGCAGTGTTGTCTCTCTCTCAGTGAGTGCGGTGTTGTCTCTCTCTCAGTGAGTGCAGTGTTGTCTCTCTCTCAGTGAGTGCAGTGTTGTCTCTCTCTCAGTGAGTGCAGTGTTGTCTCTCTCTCAGTGAGTGCAACGTTGTCTCTCTCTCAGTGAGTGCGGTGTTGTCTCTCTCTCAGTGAGTGCAGTGCTCTCTCTCTCAGTGAGTGTGGTGTTGTCTCTCTCTCAGTGAGTGCAGTGTTGTCTCTCTCTCAGTGAGTGCGGTGTTGTCTCTCTCTCAGTGAGTGCGGTGTTGTCTCTCTCTCAGTGAGTGCAGTATTGTCTCTCTCTCAGTGAGTGCAGTGTTGTCTCTCTCTCAGTGAGTGCAGTGTTGTCTCTCTCTCAGTGAGTGCAGTGTTGTCTCTCTCTCAGTGATTGCGGTGTTGTCTCTCTCTCAGTGAGTGCAGTGTTGTCTCTCTCTCAGTGAGTGCGGTGTTGTCTCTCTCTCAGTGAGTGCAGTGTTGTCTCTCTCTCAGTGAGTGCAGTGTTGTCTCTCTCTCAGTGAGTGCAGTGTTGTCTCTCTCTCAGTGAGTGCGGTGTTGTCTCTCTCTCAGTGAGTGCAGTGTTTTCTCTCTCTTAGTGAGTGTAGTGTTGTCTCTCTCTCAGTGAGTGCAGTGTTGTCTCTCTCTCAGTGAGTGCGGTGTTGTCTCTCTCTCAGTGAGTGCAGTGTTGTCTCTCTCTCAGTGAGTGCAGTGTTTTCTCTCTCTTAGTGAGTGTAGTGTTGTCTCTCTCTCAGTGAGTGCAGTGTTGTCTCTCTCTCAGTGAGTGCAGTGTTGTCTCTCTCTCAGTGAGTGCGGTGTTGTCTCGCTCAGTGAGTGCAGTGTTGTCTCTCTCTCAGTGAGTGCAGTGTTGTCTCTCTCTCAGTGAGTGCGGTGTTGTCTCTCTCTCAGTGAGTGCAGTGTTGTCTCTCTCTCAGTGAGTGCAGTGTTGTCTCTCTCCCAGTGAGTGCGGTGTTGTCTCTCTCTCAGTGAGTGCAGTGTTGTCTCTCTCTCAGTGAGTGCAGTGTTGTCTCTCTCTCAGTGAGTGCAGTGTTGTCTCTCACTCAGTGAGTGCAGTGTTGTCTCTCACTCAGTGAGTGCAGTATTGTCTCTCTCTCAGTGAGTGCGGTGTTGTCTCTCTCTCAGTGAGTGCAGTGTTGTCTCTCTCTCAGTGAGTGCAGTGTTGTCTCTCCCTCAGTGAGTGCAGTGTTGTCTCTCTCTCAGTGAGTGCAACGTTGTCTCTCTCTCAGTGAGTGCGGTGTTGTCTCTCTCTCAGTGAGTGCAGTGCTGTCTCTCTCAGTGAGTGTGGTGTTGTCTCTCTCTCAGTGAGTGCGGTGTTGTCTCTCTCTCAGTGAGTGCGGTGTTGTCTCTCTCTCAGTGAGTGCGGTGTTGTCTCTCTCTCAGTGAGTGCAGTATTGTCTCTCTCTCAGTGAGTGCAGTGTTGTCTCTCTCTCAGTGAGTGCAGTGTTGTCTCTCTCTCAGTGAGTGCAGTGTTGTCTCTCTCTCAGTGATTGCGGTGTTGTCTCTCTCTCAGTGAGTGCAGTGTTGTCTCTCTCTCAGTGAGTGCGGTGTTGTCTCTCTCTCAGTGAGTGCAGTGTTGTCTCTCTCTCAGTGAGTGCAGTGTTGTCTCTCTCTCAGTGAGTGCAGTGTTGTCTCTCTCTCAGTGAGTGCGGTGTTGTCTCTCTCTCAGTGAGTGCAGTGTTTTCTCTCTCTCAGTGAATGCAGTGTTGTCTCTCTCTCAGTGAGTGCAGTGTTGTCTCTCTCTCAGTGAGTGCGGTGTTGTCTGTCTCTCAGTGAGTGCAGTGTTGTCTCTCTCTCAGTGAGTGCAGTGTTGTCTCTCTCAGTGAGTGCAGTGTTGTCTCTCTCTCAGTGAGTGCAGTGTTGTCTCTCTCTCAGTGAGTGCGGTGTTGTCTCTCTCTCAGTGAGTGCGGTGTTGTCTCTCTCTCAGTGACTGCAGTGTTGTCTCTCTCTCAGTGAGTGCAATGTTGTCTCTCTCTCAGTGAGTGCGGTGTTGTCTCTCTCTCAGTGAGTGCAGTGTTGTCTCTCTCTCAGTGAGTGCAGTGTTGTCTCTCTCAGTGAGTGCAGTGTTGTCTCTCTCAGTGAGTGCAGTGTTGTCTCTCTCTCAGTGAGTGCAGTGTTGTCTCTCTCTCAGTGAGTGCGGTGTTGTCTCTCTCTCAGTGAGTGCGGTGTTGTCTCTCTCTCAGTGAGTGCAGTGTTGTCTCTCTCTCAGTGAGTGCGGTGTTGTCTCTCTCAGTGAGTGCAGTGTTGTCTCTCTCTCAGTGAGTGCGGTGTTGTCTCTCTCTCAGTGAGTGCGGTGTTGTATCTCTCTCAGTGAGTGCAGTGTTGTCTCTCTCTCAGTGAGTGCGGTGTTGTCTCTCTCAGTGAGTGCAGTGTTGTCTCTCTCTCAGTGAGTGCAGTGTTGTCTCTCTCTCAGTGAGTGCGGTGTTCTCTCTCTCAGTGAGTGCAGTGTTGTCTCTCTCTCAGTGAGTGCGGTGTTGTCTCTCTCTCAGTGAGTGCGGTGTTGTCTCTCTCTCAGTGAGTGCAGTGTTGTCTCTCTCTCAGTGAGTGCGGTGTTGTCTCTCTCAGTGAGTGCAGTGTTGTCTCTCTCAGTGAGTGCAGTGTTTTCTCTCTCTCAGTGAGTGCGGTGTTGTCTCTCTCTCAGTGAGTGCAGTGTTGTCTCTCTCTCAGTGAGTGTAGTGATTTCTCTCTCTCAGTGAGTGCGGTGTTGTCTCTCTCTCAGTGAGTGCGGTGTTGCCTCTCACTCAGTGAGTGCAGTGTTTTCTCTCTCTCAGTGAGTGCGGTGTTGTCTCTCTCTCAGTGAGTGCAGTGTTGTCTCTCTCTCAGTGAGTGCAGTGTTGTCTCTCACTCAGTGAGTGCAGTGTTGTCTCTCTCTCAGTGAGTGCGGTGTTGTCTCTCTCTCAGTGAGTGCCGTGTTGTCTCTCTCTCAGTGAGTGCAGTGTTGTCTCTCTCTCAGTGAGTGCAGTGTTGTCTCTCTCTCAGTGAGTGCAACGTTGTCTCTCTCTCAGTGAGTGCGGTGTTGTCTCTCTCTCAGTGAGTGCAGTGCTCTCTCTCTCAGTGAGTGTGGTGTTGTCTCTCTCTCAGTGAGTGCAGTGTTGTCTCTCTCTCAGTGAGTGCGGTGTTGTCTCTCTCTCAGTGAGTGCGGTGTTGTCTCTCTCTCAGTGAGTGCAGTATTGTCTCTCTCTCAGTGAGTGCAGTGTTGTCTCTCTCTCAGTGAGTGCAGTGTTGTCTCTCTCTCAGTGAGTGCAGTGTTGTCTCTCTCTCAGTGATTGCGGTGTTGTCTCTCTCTCAGTGAGTGCAGTGTTGTCTCTCTCTCAGTGAGTGCGGTGTTGTCTCTCTCTCAGTGAGTGCAGTGTTGTCTCTCTCTCAGTGAGTGTAGTGTTGTCTCTCTCTCAGTGAGTGCAGTGTTGTCTCTCTCTCAGTGAGTGCGGTGTTGTCTCTCTCTCAGTGAGTGCAGTGTTTTCTCTCTCTTAGTGAGTGTAGTGTTGTCTCTCTCTCAGTGAGTGCAGTGTTGTCTCTCTCTCAGTGAGTGCGGTGTTGTCTCTCTCTCAGTGAGTGCAGTGTTGTCTCTCTCTCAGTGAGTGCAGTGTTTTCTCTCTCTTAGTGAGTGTAGTGTTGTCTCTCTCTCAGTGATTGCAGTGTTGTCTCTCTCTCAGTGAGTGCAGTGTTGTCTCTCTCTCAGTGAGTGCGGTGTTGTCTCGCTCAGTGAGTGCAGTGTTGTCTCTCTCTCAGTGAGTGCAGTGTTGTCTCTCTCTCAGTGAGTGCGGTGTTGTCTCTCTCTCAGTGAGTGCAGTGTTGTCTCTCTCTCAGTGAGTGCAGTGTTGTCTCTCTCCCAGTGAGTGCGGTGTTGTCTCTCTCTCAGTGAGTGCAGTGTTGTCTCTCTCTCAGTGAGTGCAGTGTTGTCTCTCTCTCAGTGAGTGCAGTGTTGTCTCTCACTCAGTGAGTGCAGTGTTGTCTCTCTCTCAGTGAGTGCAGTGTTGTCTCTCTCTCAGTGAGTGCAGTGTTGTCTCTCTCTCAGTGAGTGTGGTGTTGTTTCTCTCAGTGAGTGCGGTGTTGTCTCTCTCTCAGTGAGTGCAGTGTTGTCTCTCTCTCAGTGAGTGTGGTGTTGTCTCTCTCAGTGAGTGCAGTGTTGTCTCTCTCCCAGTGAGTGCGGTTTTGTCTCTCTCTCAGTGAGTGCAGTGTTGTCTCTCTCTCAGTGAGTGCAGTGTTGTCTCTCACTCACTGAGTGCGGTGTTGTCTCTCTCTCAGTGAGTACAGTGTTGTCTCTCTCTCAGTGAGTGCAGTGTTGTCTCTCACTCAGTGAGTGCAGTGTTGTCTCTCTCAGTGAGTGCAGTGTTGTCTCTCTCTCAGTGAATGCAGTGTTGTCTCTCTCAGTGAGTGCGGTGTTGTCTCTCTCTCAGTGAGTGCAGTGTTGTCTCTCTCTCAGTGAGTGCAGTGTTGTCTCTCTCTCAGTGAGTGCAGTGTTGTCTCTCACTCAGTGAGTCCGGTGTTGTCTCTCTCTCAGTGAGTGCAGTGTTGTCTCATAAGAACATAAGAACATAAGAAATAGGAGCAGGAGTAGGCCATCTGGCCCTTCGAGCCTGCCCCGCCATTCAATAAGATCATGGCTGATCTGTCGTGACTCAGCTCCACCTTCCCGCCCTCTCCCCATAACCCTTAATCCCTTCTCTTATCAAAAACCCATCAACCCGTTTCTTAAAAATATTTAGCGAGGCAGCCTCCACCACTTCAACGGGCAGAGAATTCCAGAGATTCACCACCCTTTGAGTGAAGAAGTTCCTCCTCAACTCTGTTCTAAACCGCCCCCCCTTTATCTTGAGGCTGTGCCCCCTAGTCCTACTGTCTTTTTTGAGCGGGAACAGTCTCTCCACCTCTATCCTATCCATCCCATTCATCATCTTATACGTCTCAATGAGATCTCCCCTCATTCTTCTAAACTCTAACGAGTACAAGCCTAGTTTATTCAGCCTCTCCTCATAGCTCAATCCCCTCAACTCCGGTATCAGCCGAGTAAACCTCCTCTGCACTCCCTCCAGGGCCAAAACATCCTTGCGCAGGTGCGGCGCCCAAAACTGCACACAGTACTCCAGCTGCGGCCTCACCAATGCCCTATACAGCTGCAGCAAGACCTCCCTACTTTTATATTCAATCCCCTTCGCTATGAAGGCCAGCATCCCATTCGCCTTCCTGACCACCTGCTGCACCTGCAAGCTGGGTTTTTGCGACTCATGCACAAGGACCCCGAGGTCCCTCTGCACCGTCGCCTGCTGCAGTTTTTCGCCCCGTAAGTAATAGTCCTTCCTACCATTCCTCCTACCAAAGTGGACCACCTCACACTTGCCAACATTAAATTCCATTTGCCATTTCCTGGCCCATTCGCCCAGCCTATCTAGATCCTTCTGCAGACTCTCCACACCCTCCGCACAATTTGCCTTTCCCCCAATCTTGGTGTCATCAGCAAATTTCGACACCCTGCACTCGGTTCCCTCCTCCAGATCATCTATATAAATGGTAAATAGCTGAGGCCCCAGCACCGACCCCTGGGGCCCCCCACTAGTCACCAACCGCCAATCCGAATAGCATCCATTGACCCCCACTCTCTGCCTCCTATTTGACAACCAATCCTCTATCCACGCTAACACCCTACCCCCAACTCCATGTCCCCTGACCTTCTGCAATAACCTCTTGTGAGGTACCTTGTCAAACGCCTTCTGAAAATCCAGAAAGACCACATCCACCGGCTCTCCTCCATCCACTGCCCTAGACACATCCTCATAGAACTCCAGTAAATTTGTCAGACACGACTTCCCTTTAATGAAACCGTGTTGCGTCCGCCCTATCAAGCAATTCCCCTCAAGATGCCTCGCTATTTCCTCCTTAATGATGGTTTCTAACATTTTACCTACCACAGACGTTAAACTAACCGGCCTATAATTCCCCGCCTTTTGCCTGCCACCCTTCTTAAACAACGTCGTAACATTAGCCGTTTTCCAATCTTCCGGCACTTCCCCGGAATCCAGCGACGTCTGGAAAATAACCACCAAGGCATCCACTATCACCTCCGCCATTTCTTTCAGAACCCTCGGATGCATTCCATCCAGTCCTGGGGACTTGTCCACAATCAGCCCCTCCAGTCTGTCGAGCACCACCTCTCTAGTAACAGTAATGTCATTAAGACCCTCCATTCCTACCACCTTTCCATCGCTAACACCCGGCAAATTATTCACGTCCTCCTCCGTGAAGACAGAAACAAACTCTCTCAGGGAGTGCAGTGTTGTCTCTCTCTCAGTGAGTGCAGTGTTGTCTCTCTCCCAGTGAGTGCAGTGTTGTCTCTCTCTCAGTGAGCGCAGTGTTGTCTCTCTCTCAGTGAGTGCAGTGTTGTCTCTCTCTCAGTGAGTGCGGTGTTGTCTCTCTCTCAGTGAGTGCAGTGTTGTCTCTCTCTCAGTGAGCGCAGTGTTGTCTCTCTCTCAGTGAGTGCAGTGTTGTCTCTCTCTCAGTGAGTGCAGTGTTGTCTCTCTCTCAGTGAGCGCAGTGTTGTCTCTCTCTCAGTGAGTGCAGTGTTGTCTCTCTCTCAGTGAGTGCGGTGTTGTCTCTCTCTCAGTGAGCGCAGTGTTGTCTCTCTCTCAGTGAGTGCAGTGTTGTCTCTCTCTCAGTGAGTGCGGTGTTGTCTCTCTCTCAGTGAGTGCAGTGTTGTCTCTCTCTCAGTGAGTGCGGTGTTGTCTCTCTCTCAGTGAGCGCAGTGTTGTCTCTCTCTCAGTGAGTGCAGTGTTGTCTCTCTCAGTGAGTGCAGTGTTGTCTCTCTCAGTGAGTGCAGTGTTGTCTCTCTCTCAGTGAGTGCAGTGTTGTCTCTCTCTCAGTGAGTGCGGTGTTGTCTCTCTCTCAGTGAGTGCGGTGTTGTCTCTCTCTCAGTGAGTGCAGTGTTGTCTCTCTCTCAGTGAGTGCGGTGTTGTCTCTCTCAGTGAGTGCAGTGTTGTCTCTCTCTCAGTGAGTGCGGTGTTGTCTCTCTCTCAGTGAGTGCGGTGTTGTATCTCTCTCAGTGAGTGCAGTGTTGTCTCTCTCTCAGTGAGTGCGGTGTTGTCTCTCTCAGTGAGTGCAGTGTTGTCTCTCTCTCAGTGAGTGCAGTGTTGTCTCTCTCTCAGTGAGTGCGGTGTTCTCTCTCTCAGTGAGTGCAGTGTTGTCTCTCTCTCAGTGAGTGCGGTGTTGTCTCTCTCTCAGTGAGTGCGGTGTTGTCTCTCTCTCAGTGAGTGCAGTGTTGTCTCTCTCTCAGTGAGTGCGGTGTTGTCTCTCTCAGTGAGTGCAGTGTTGTCTCTCTCAGTGAGTGCAGTGTTTTCTCTCTCTCAGTGAGTGCGGTGTTGTCTCTCTCTCAGTGAGTGCAGTGTTGTCTCTCTCTCAGTGAGTGTAGTGATTTCTCTCTCTCAGTGAGTGCAGTGTTGTCTCTCTCAGTGAGTGCAGTGTTTTCTCTCTCTCAGTGAGTGCGGTGTTGTCTCTCTCTCAGTGAGTGCAGTGTTGTCTCTCTCTCAGTGAGTGTAGTGATTTCTCTCTCTCAGTGAGTGCGGTGTTGTCTCTCTCTCAGTGAGTGCGGTGTTGCCTCTCACTCAGTGAGTGCAGTGTTTTCTCTCTCTCAGTGAGTGCGGTGTTGTCTCTCTCTCAGTGAGTGCAGTGTTGTCTCTCTCTCAGTGAGTGCAGTGTTGTCTCTCACTCAGTGAGTGCAGTGTTGTCTCTCTCTCAGTGAGTGCGGTGTTGTCTCTCTCTCAGTGAGTGCCGTGTTGTCTCTCTCTCAGTGAGTGCAGTGTTGTCTCTCTCTCAGTGAGTGCAGTGTTGTCTCTCTCTCAGTGAGTGCAACGTTGTCTCTCTCTCAGTGAGTGCGGTGTTGTCTCTCTCTCAGTGAGTGCAGTGCTCTCTCTCTCAGTGAGTGTGGTGTTGTCTCTCTCTCAGTGAGTGCAGTGTTGTCTCTCTCTCAGTGAGTGCGGTGTTGTCTCTCTCTCAGTGAGTGCGGTGTTGTCTCTCTCTCAGTGAGTGCAGTATTGTCTCTCTCTCAGTGAGTGCAGTGTTGTCTCTCTCTCAGTGAGTGCAGTGTTGTCTCTCTCTCAGTGAGTGCAGTGTTGTCTCTCTCTCAGTGATTGCGGTGTTGTCTCTCTCTCAGTGAGTGCAGTGTTGTCTCTCTCTCAGTGAGTGCGGTGTTGTCTCTCTCTCAGTGAGTGCAGTGTTGTCTCTCTCTCAGTGAGTGTAGTGTTGTCTCTCTCTCAGTGAGTGCAGTGTTGTCTCTCTCTCAGTGAGTGCGGTGTTGTCTCTCTCTCAGTGAGTGCAGTGTTTTCTCTCTCTTAGTGAGTGTAGTGTTGTCTCTCTCTCAGTGAGTGCAGTGTTGTCTCTCTCTCAGTGAGTGCGGTGTTGTCTCTCTCTCAGTGAGTGCAGTGTTGTCTCTCTCTCAGTGAGTGCAGTGTTTTCTCTCTCTTAGTGAGTGTAGTGTTGTCTCTCTCTCAGTGATTGCAGTGTTGTCTCTCTCTCAGTGAGTGCAGTGTTGTCTCTCTCTCAGTGAGTGCGGTGTTGTCTCGCTCAGTGAGTGCAGTGTTGTCTCTCTCTCAGTGAGTGCAGTGTTGTCTCTCTCTCAGTGAGTGCGGTGTTGTCTCTCTCTCAGTGAGTGCAGTGTTGTCTCTCTCTCAGTGAGTGCAGTGTTGTCTCTCTCCCAGTGAGTGCGGTGTTGTCTCTCTCTCAGTGAGTGCAGTGTTGTCTCTCTCTCAGTGAGTGCAGTGTTGTCTCTCTCTCAGTGAGTGCAGTGTTGTCTCTCACTCAGTGAGTGCAGTGTTGTCTCTCTCTCAGTGAGTGCAGTGTTGTCTCTCTCTCAGTGAGTGCAGTGTTGTCTCTCTCTCAGTGAGTGCGGTGTTGTTTCTCTCAGTGAGTGCGGTGTTGTCTCTCTCTCAGTGAGTGCAGTGTTGTCTCTCTCTCAGTGAGTGTGGTGTTGTCTCTCTCAGTGAGTGCAGTGTTGTCTCTCTCCCAGTGAGTGCGGTTTTGTCTCTCTCTCAGTGAGTGCAGTGTTGTCTCTCTCTCAGTGAGTGCAGTGTTGTCTCTCACTCACTGAGTGCGGTGTTGTCTCTCTCTCAGTGAGTACAGTGTTGTCTCTCTCTCAGTCAGTGCAGTGTTGTCTCTCACTCAGTGAGTGCAGTGTTGTCTCTCTCAGTGAGTGCAGTGTTGTCTCTCTCTCAGTGAATGCAGTGTTGTCTCTCTCAGTGAGTGCGGTGTTGTCTCTCTCTCAGTGAGTGCAGTGTTGTCTCTCTCTCAGTGAGTGCAGTGTTGTCTCTCTCTCAGTGAGTGCAGTGTTGTCTCTCACTCAGTGAGTCCGGTGTTGTCTCTCTCTCAGTGAGTGCAGTGTTGTCTCATAAGAACATAAGAACATAAGAAATAGGAGCAGGAGTAGGCCATCTGGCCCTTCGAGCCTGCCCCGCCATTCAATAAGATCATGGCTGATCTGTCGTGACTCAGCTCCACCTTCCCGCCCTCTCCCCATAACCCTTAATCCCTTCTCTTATCAAAAACCCATCAACCCGTTTCTTAAAAATATTTAGCGAGGCAGCCTCCACCACTTCAACGGGCAGAGAATTCCAGAGATTCACCACCCTTTGAGTGAAGAAGTTCCTCCTCAACTCTGTTCTAAACCGCCCCCCCTTTATCTTGAGGCTGTGCCCCCTAGTCCTACTGTCTTTTTTGAGCGGGAACAGTCTCTCCACCTCTATCCTATCCATCCCATTCATCATCTTATACGTCTCAATGAGATCTCCCCTCATTCTTCTAAACTCTAACGAGTACAAGCCTAGTTTATTCAGCCTCTCCTCATAGCTCAATCCCCTCAACTCTGGTATCAGCCGAGTAAACCTCCTCTGCACTCCCTCCAGGGCCAAAACATCCTTGCGCAGGTGCGGCGCCCAAAACTGCACACAGTACTCCAGCTGCGGCCTCACCAATGCCCTATACAGCTGCAGCAAGACCTCCCTACTTTTATATTCAATCCCCTTCGCTATGAAGGCCAGCATCCCATTCGCCTTCCTGACCACCTGCTGCACCTGCAAGCTGGGTTTTTGCGACTCATGCACAAGGACCCCGAGGTCCCTCTGCACCGTCGCCTGCTGCAGTTTTTCGCCCCGTAAGTAATAGTCCTTCCTACCATTCCTCCTACCAAAGTGGACCACCTCACACTTGCCAACATTAAATTCCATTTGCCATTTCCTGGCCCATTCGCCCAGCCTATCTAGATCCTTCTGCAGACTCTCCACACCCTCCGCACAATTTGCCTTTCCCCCAATCTTGGTGTCATCAGCAAATTTCGACACCCTGCACTCGGTTCCCTCCTCCAGATCATCTATATAAATGGTAAATAGCTGAGGCCCCAGCACCGACCCCTGGGGCCCCCCACTAGTCACCAACCGCCAATCCGAATAGCATCCATTGACCCCCACTCTCTGCCTCCTATTTGACAACCAATCCTCTATCCACGCTAACACCCTACCCCCAACTCCATGTCCCCTGACCTTCTGCAATAACCTCTTGTGAGGTACCTTGTCAAACGCCTTCTGAAAATCCAGAAAGACCACATCCACCGGCTCTCCTCCATCCACTGCCCTAGACACATCCTCATAGAACTCCAGTAAATTTGTCAGACACGACTTCCCTTTAATGAAACCGTGTTGCGTCCGCCCTATCAAGCAATTCCCCTCAAGATGCCTCGCTATTTCCTCCTTAATGATGGTTTCTAACATTTTACCTACCACAGACGTTAAACTAACCGGCCTATAATTCCCCGCCTTTTGCCTGCCACCCTTCTTAAACAACGTCGTAACATTAGCCGTTTTCCAATCTTCCGGCACTTCCCCGGAATCCAGCGACGTCTGGAAAATAACCACCAAGGCATCCACTATCACCTCCGCCATTTCTTTCAGAACCCTCGGATGCATTCCATCCGGTCCTGGGGACTTGTCCACAATCAGCCCCTCCAGTCTGTCGAGCACCACCTCTCTAGTAACAGTAATGTCATTAAGACCCTCCATTCCTACCACCTTTCCATCGCTAACACCCGGCAAATTATTCACGTCCTCCTCCGTGAAGACAGAAACAAACTCTCTCAGTGAGTGCAGTGTTGTCTCTCTCTCAGTGAGTGCAGTGTTGTCTCTCTCCCAGTGAGTGCAGTGTTGTCTCTCTCTCAGTGAGCGCAGTGTTGTCTCTCTCTCAGTGAGTGCAGTGTTGTCTCTCTCTCAGTGAGTGCGGTGTTGTCTCTCTCTCAGTGAGTGCAGTGTTGTCTCTCTCTCAGTGAGTGCAGTGTTGTCTCTCTCTCAGTGAGTGCGGTGTTGTCTCTCTCTCAGTGAGTGCAGTGTTGTCTCTCTCTCAGTGAGCGCAGTGTTGTCTCTCTCTCAGTGAGTGCAGTGTTGTCTCTCTCTCAGTGAGTGCAGTGTTGTCTCTCTCTCAGTGAGCGCAGTGTTGTCTCTCTCTCAGTGAGTGCAGTGTTGTCTCTCTCTCAGTGAGTGCGGTGTTGTCTCTCTCTCAGTGAGCGCAGTGTTGTCTCTCTCTCAGTGAGTGCAGTGTTGTCTCTCTCTCAGTGAGTGCGGTGTTGTCTCTCTCTCAGTGAGTGCAGTGTTGTCTCTCTCTCAGTGAGTGTGGTGTTGTCTCTCTCTCAGTGAGCGCAGTGTTGTCTCTCTCTCAGTGAGTGCAGTGTTGTCTCTCTCTCAGTGAGCGCAGTGTTGTCTCTCTCTCAGTGAGTGCAGTGTAGTCTCTCTCTCAGTGAGTGCAGTGTTGTCTCTCTCTCAGTGAGTGTGGTGTCTCTCTCTCAGTGAGTGCAGTGTTGTCTCTCTCTCAGTGAGTGTGGTGTCTCTCTCTCAGTGAGTGTGGTGTTGTCTCTCTCTCAGTGAGTGCAGTGTTGTCTCTCTCTCAGTGAGTGTGGTGTCTCTCTCTCAGTGAGTGCGGTGTTGTCTCTCTCTCAGTGAGTGCAGTGTTGTCTCTCTCTCAGTCAGTGCAGTGTTGTCTCTCTCTCAGTGACTGCAGTGTTGTCTCTCTCTCAGTGAGTGTAGTGTTGTCTCTCTCTCAGTGAGTGCAGTGTTGTCTCTCTCTCAGTGAGTGCAGTGTTGTCTCTCTCTCAGTGAGTGCAGTGTTGTCTCTCTCTCAGTGAGTGCGGTGTTGTCTCTCTCTCAGTGAGTGCAGTGTTGTCTCTCTCTCAGTGAGTGCAGTGTTGTCTCTCTCTCAGTGAGTGCGGTGTTGTCTCTCTCTCAGTGAGCGCAGTGTTGTCTCTCTCTCAGTGAGTGCAGTGTTGTCTCTCTCTCAGTGAGCGCAGTGTTGTCTCTCTCTCAGTGAGTGCAGTGTTGTCTCTCTCTCAGTGAGTGCAGTGTTGTCTCTCTCTCAGTAAGTGCAGTGTTGTCTCTCTCAGTGAGTGTGGTGTTGTCTCTCTCTCAGTGAATGCAGTGTTGTCTCTCTCTCAGTGAGTGTGGTGTTGTCTCTCTCTCAGTGAGTGCGGTGTTGTCTCTCTCCCAGTGAGTGCGGTGTTGTCTCTCTCTCAGTGAGTGCAGTGTTGTCTCTCTCTCAGTGAGTGCAGTGTTGTCTCTCTCTCAGTGAGTGCAGTGTTGTCTCTCTCTCAGTGAGTGCAGTGTTGTCTCTCTCTCAGTGAGTGCAGTGTTGTCTCTCTCAGTGAGTGTGGTGTTGTCTCTCTCTCAGTGAGTGCAGTGTTGTCTCTCTCTCAGTGAGTGCAGTGTTGTCTCTCTCTCAGTTAGTGCAGTGTTGTCTCTCTCTCAGTGAGTGCGGTGTTGTCTCTCTCTCAGTGAGTGCAGTGTTGTCTCTCTCTCAGTGAGTGCAGTGTTGTCTCTCTCAGTGAGTGTGGTGTTGTCTCTCGCTCAGTGAGTGCAGTGTTGTCTCTCTCAGTTAGTGCAGTGTTTTCTCTCTCTCAGTGAGTGCAGTGTTGTCTCTCTCAGTTAGTGCAGTGTTGTCTCTCTCTCAGTGAGTGTGGTGTTGTCTCTCTCTCAGTGAGTGCGGTGTTGTCTCTCTCTCAGTGAGTGCAGTGTTGTCTCTCTCTCAGTGAGTGCAGTGTTGTCTCTCTCTCAGTGAGTGCGGTGTTGTCTCTCTCTCAGTGAGTGTGGTGTTGTCTCTCTCTCAGTGAGTGCAGTGTTGTCTCTCTCTCAGTGAGTGCGGTGTTGTCTCTCTCTCAGTGAGTGTGGTGTTGTCTCTCTCTCAGTGAGTGCAGTGTTGTCTCTCTCTCAGTGAGTGCAGTGTTGTCTCTCTCTCAGTGAGTGCAGTGTTGTCTCTCTCTCAGTGAGTGTGGTGTCTCTCTCTCAGTGAGTGTGGTGTTGTCTCTCTCTCAGTGAGTGCAGTGTTGTCTCTCTCTCAGTGAGTGTGGTGTCTCTCTCTCAGTGAGTGTGGTGTTGTCTCTCTCTCAGTGAGTGCAGTGTTGTCTCTCTCTCAGTCAGTGCAGTGTTGTCTCTCTCTCAGTGACTGCAGTGTTGTCTCTCTCTCAGTGAGTGTAGTGTTGTCTCTCTCTCAGTGAGTGCAGTGTTGTCTCTCTCTCAGTGAGTGCAGTGTTGTCTCTCTCTCAGTGAGTGCAGTGTTGTCTCTCTCTCAGTGAGTGCGGTGTTGTCTCTCTCTCAGTGAGTGCAGTGTTGTCTCTCTCTCAGTGAGTGCAGTGTTGTCTCTCTCTCAGTGAGTGCGGTGTTGTCTCTCTCTCAGTGAGCGCAGTGTTGTCTCTCTCTCAGTGAGTGCAGTGTTGTCTCTCTCTCAGTGAGCGCAGTGTTGTCTCTCTCTCAGTGAGTGCAGTGTTGTCTCTCTCTCAGTGAGTGCGGTGTTGTCTCTCTCTCAGTGAGCGCAGTGTTGTCTCTCTCTCAGTGAGTGCAGTGTTGTCTCTCTCTCAGTGAGTGCGGTGTTGTCTCTCTCTCAGTGAGTGCAGTGTTGTCTCTCTCTCAGTGAGTGTGGTGTTGTCTCTCTCTCAGTGAGTGCAGTGTTGTCTCTCTCTCAGTGAGTGTAGTGTTGTCTCTCTCAGTGAGTGCAGTGTTGTCTCTCTCTCAGTGAGTGCAGTGTTGTCTCTCTCTCAGTGAGCGCAGTGTTGTCTCTCTCTCAGTGAGTGCAGTGTTGTCTCTCTCTCAGTGAGTGCAGTGTTGTCTCTCTCTCAGTGAGTGCAGTGTTGTCTCTCTCTCAGTGAGTGCAGTGTTGTCTCTCTCTCAGTGAGTGCAGTGTTGTCTCTCTCTCAGTGAGTGCAGTGTTGTCTCTCTCTCAGTGAGCGCAGTGTTGTCTCTCTCTCAGTGAGTGCAGTGTTGTCTCTCTCTCAGTGAGTGCAGTGTTGTCTCTCTCTCAGGGAGCGCAGTGTTGTCTCTCTCTCAGTGAGTGCAGTGTTGTCTCTCTCTCAGTGAGTGCAGTGTTGTCTCTCTCTCAGTGAGTGCAGTGTTGTCTCTCTCTCAGTGAGTGCAGTGTTGTCTCTCTCTCAGTGAGTGCAGTGTTGTCTCTCTCTCAGTGAGTGCAGTGTTGTCTCTCTCTCAGTGAGCGCAGTGTTGTCTCTCTCTCAGTGAGTGCGGTGTTGTCTCTCTCTCAGTGAGTGCAGTGTTGTCTCTCTCAGTGAGTGCAGTGTTGTCTCTCTCTCAGTGAGTGCAGTGTTGTCTCTCTCTCAGTGAGTGCAGTGTTGTCTCTCTCTCAGTGAGTGCGGTGTTGTCTCTCTCTCAGTGAGTGCGGTGTTGTCTCTCTCTCAGTGAGTGCGGTGTTGTCTCTCTCTGAGTGAGTGCGGTGTTGTCGCTCTCTCAGTGAGTGCAGTGTTGTCTCTCTCTCAGTGAGTGCAGTGTTGTCTCTCTCTCAGTGAGTGCGGTGTTGTCTCTCTCTCAGTTAGTGCAGTGTTGTCTCTCTCAGTGAGTGCAGTGTTGTCTCTCTCTCAGTGAGTGTGGTGTCTCTCTCTCAGTGAGTGTGGTGTTGTCTCTCTCTCAGTGAGTGCAGTGTTGTCTCTCTCTCAGTGAGTGCGGTGTTGTCTCTCTCTCAGTGAGTGCAGTGTTGTCTCTCTCTCAGTGAGTGCAGTGTTGTCTCTCTCTCAGTGAGTGCGGTGTTGTCTCTCTCTCAGTGAGCGCAGTGTTGTCTCTCTCTCAGTGAGTGCAGTGTTGTCTCTCTCTCAGTGAGCGCAGTGTTGTCTCTCTCTCAGTGAGTGCAGTGTTGTCTCTCTCTCAGTGAGTGCAGTGTTGTCTCTCTCTCAGTGAGTGCAGTGTTGTCTCTCTCAGTGAGTGTGGTGTTGTCTCTCTCTCAGTGAATGCAGTGTTGTCTCTCTCTCAGTGAGTGTGGTGTTGTCTCTCTCTCAGTGAGTGCGGTGTTGTCTCTCTCCCAGTGAGTGCGGTGTTGTCTCTCTCTCAGTGAGTGCAGTGTTGTCTCTCTCTCAGTGAGTGCAGTGTTGTCTCTCTCTCAGTGAGTGCAGTGTTGTCTCTCTCTCAGTGAGTGCAGTGTTGTCTCTCTCTCAGTGAGTGCAGTGTTGTCTCTCTCAGTGAGTGTGGTGTTGTCTCTCTCTCAGTGAGTGCAGTGTTGTCTCTCTCTCAGTGAGTGCAGTGTTGTCTCTCTCTCAGTTAGTGCAGTGTTGTCTCTCTCTCAGTGAGTGCGGTGTTGTCTCTCTCTCAGTGAGTGCAGTGTTGTCTCTCTCTCAGTGAGTGCAGTGTTGTCTCTCTCAGTGAGTGTGGTGTTGTCTCTCGCTCAGTGAGTGCAGTGTTGTCTCTCTCAGTTAGTGCAGTGTTTCTCTCTCTCAGTGAGTGCAGTGTTGTCTCTCTCAGTTAGTGCAGTGTTGTCTCTCTCTCAGTGAGTGCAGTGTTGTCTCTCTCTCAGTGAGTGCAGTGTTGTCTCTCTCTCAGTGAGTGCAGTGTTGTCTCTCTCTCAGTGAGTGCGGTGTTGTCTCTCTCTCAGTGAGTGTGGTGTTGTCTCTCTCTCAGTGAGTGCGGTGTTGTCTCTCTCTCAGTGAGTGCAGTGTTGTCTCTCTCTCAGTGAGTGCAGTGTTGTCTCTCTCTCAGTGAGTGCGGTGTTGTCTCTCTCTCAGTGAGTGTGGTGTTGTCTCTCTCTCAGTGAGTGCAGTGTTGTCTCTCTCTCAGTGAGTGCGGTGTTGTCTCTCTCTCAGTGAGTGTGGTGTTGTCTCTCTCTCAGTGAGTGCAGTGTTGTCTCTCTCTCAGTGAGTGCAGTGTTGTCTCTCTCTCAGTGAGTGCAGTGTTGTCTCTCTCTCAGTGAGTGTAGTGTTGTCTCTCTCAGTGAGTGCAGTGTTGTCTCTCTCTCAGTGAGTGCAGTGTTGTCTCTCTCTCAGTGAGCGCAGTGTTGTCTCTCTCTCAGTGAGTGCAGTGTTGTCTCTCTCTCAGTGAGTGCAGTGTTGTCTCTCTCTCAGTGAGTGCAGTGTTGTCTCTCTCTCAGTGAGTGCAGTGTTGTCTCTCTCTCAGTGAGTGCAGTGTTGTCTCTCTCTCAGTGAGTGCAGTGTTGTCTCTCTCTCAGTGAGCGCAGTGTTGTCTCTCTCTCAGTGAGTGCAGTGTTGTCTCTCACTCAGTGAGTGCAGTGTTGTCTCTCTCTCAGTGAGTGCGGTGTTGTCTCTCTCTCAGTGAGTGCGGTGTTGTCTCTCTCTCAGTGAGTGCAGTGTTGTCTCTCTCTCAGTGAGTGCAGTGTTGTCTCTCTCTCAGTGAGTGCAGTGTTGTCTCTCTCCCAGTGAGTGCAGTGTTGTCTCTCTCTCAGTGAGCGCAGTGTTGTCTCTCTCTCAGTGAGTGCAGTGTTGTCTCTCTCTCAGTGAGTGCGGTGTTGTCTCTCTCTCAGTGAGTGCAGTGTTGTCTCTCTCTCAGTGAGTGCAGTGTTGTCTCTCTCTCAGTGAGTGCGGTGTTGTCTCTCTCTCAGTGAGTGCAGTGTTGTCTCTCTCTCAGTGAGCGCAGTGTTGTCTCTCTCTCAGTGAGTGCAGTGTTGTCTCTCTCTCAGTGAGTGCAGTGTTGTCTCTCTCTCAGTGAGCGCAGTGTTGTCTCTCTCTCAGTGAGTGCAGTGTTGTCTCTCTCTCAGTGAGTGCGGTGTTGTCTCTCTCTCAGTGAGCGCAGTGTTGTCTCTCTCTCAGTGAGTGCAGTGTTGTCTCTCTCTCAGTGAGTGCGGTGTTGTCTCTCTCTCAGTGAGTGCAGTGTTGTCTCTCTCTCAGTGAGTGTGGTGTTGTCTCTCTCTCAGTGAGCGCAGTGTTGTCTCTCTCTCAGTGAGTGCAGTGTTGTCTCTCTCTCAGTGAGCGCAGTGTTGTCTCTCTCTCAGTGAGTGCAGTGTAGTCTCTCTCTCAGTGAGTGCAGTGTTGTCTCTCTCTCAGTGAGTGTGGTGTCTCTCTCTCAGTGAGTGCAGTGTTGTCTCTCTCTCAGTGAGTGTGGTGTCTCTCTCTCAGTGAGTGTGGTGTTGTCTCTCTCTCAGTGAGTGCAGTGTTGTCTCTCTCTCAGTGAGTGTGGTGTCTCTCTCTCAGTGAGTGTGGTGTTGTCTCTCTCTCAGTGAGTGCAGTGTTGTCTCTCTCTCAGTCAGTGCAGTGTTGTCTCTCTCTCAGTGACTGCAGTGTTGTCTCTCTCTCAGTGAGTGTAGTGTTGTCTCTCTCTCAGTGAGTGCAGTGTTGTCTCTCTCTCAGTGAGTGCAGTGTTGTCTCTCTCTCAGTGAGTGCAGTGTTGTCTCTCTCTCAGTGAGTGCGGTGTTGTCTCTCTCTCAGTGAGTGCAGTGTTGTCTCTCTCTCAGTGAGTGCAGTGTTGTCTCTCTCTCAGTGAGTGCGGTGTTGTCTCTCTCTCAGTGAGCGCAGTGTTGTCTCTCTCTCAGTGAGTGCAGTGTTGTCTCTCTCTCAGTGAGCGCAGTGTTGTCTCTCTCTCAGTGAGTGCAGTGTTGTCTCTCTCTCAGTGAGTGCAGTGTTGTCTCTCTCTCAGTGAGTGCAGTGTTGTCTCTCTCAGTGAGTGTGGTGTTGTCTCTCTCTCAGTGAATGCAGTGTTGTCTCTCTCTCAGTGAGTGTGGTGTTGTCTCTCTCTCAGTGAGTGCGGTGTTGTCTCTCTCCCAGTGAGTGCGGTGTTGTCTCTCTCTCAGTGAGTGCAGTGTTGTCTCTCTCTCAGTGAGTGCAGTGTTGTCTCTCTCTCAGTGAGTGCAGTGTTGTCTCTCTCTCAGTGAGTGCAGTGTTGTCTCTCTCTCAGTGAGTGCAGTGTTGTCTCTCTCAGTGAGTGTGGTGTTGTCTCTCTCTCAGTGAGTGCAGTGTTGTCTCTCTCTCAGTGAGTGCAGTGTTGTCTCTCTCTCAGTTAGTGCAGTGTTGTCTCTCTCTCAGTGAGTGCGGTGTTGTCTCTCTCTCAGTGAGTGCAGTGTTGTCTCTCTCTCAGTGAGTGCAGTGTTGTCTCTCTCAGTGAGTGTGGTGTTGTCTCTCGCTCAGTGAGTGCAGTGTTGTCTCTCTCAGTTAGTGCAGTGTTTTCTCTCTCTCAGTGAGTGCAGTGTTGTCTCTCTCAGTTAGTGCAGTGTTGTCTCTCTCTCAGTGAGTGCAGTGTTGTCTCTCTCTCAGTGAGTGCAGTGTTGTCTCTCTCTCAGTGAGTGCAGTGTTGTCTCTCTCTCAGTGAGTGCGGTGTTGTCTCTCTCTCAGTGAGTGTGGTGTTGTCTCTCTCTCAGTGAGTGCGGTGTTGTCTCTCTCTCAGTGAGTGCAGTGTTGTCTCTCTCTCAGTGAGTGCAGTGTTGTCTCTCTCTCAGTGAGTGCGGTGTTGTCTCTCTCTCAGTGAGTGTGGTCTTGTCTCTCTCTCAGTGAGTGCAGTGTTGTCTCTCTCTCAGTGAGTGCGGTGTTGTCTCTCTCTCAGTGAGTGTGGTGTTGTCTCTCTCTCAGTGAGTGCAGTGTTGTCTCTCTCTCAGTGAGTGCAGTGTTGTCTCTCTCTCAGTGAGTGCAGTGTTGTCTCTCTCTCAGTGAGTGTAGTGTTGTCTCTCTCAGTGAGTGCAGTGTTGTCTCTCTCTCAGTGAGTGCAGTGTTGTCTCTCTCTCAGTGAGCGCAGTGTTGTCTCTCTCTCAGTGAGTGCAGTGTTGTCTCTCTCTCAGTGAGTGCAGTGTTGTCTCTCTCTCAGTGAGTGCAGTGTTGTCTCTCTCTCAGTGAGTGCAGTGTTGTCTCTCTCTCAGTGAGTGCAGTGTTGTCTCTCTCTCAGTGAGTGCAGTGTTGTCTCTCTCTCAGTGAGCGCAGTGTTGTCTCTCTCTCAGTGAGTGCAGTGTTGTCTCTCACTCAGTGAGTGCAGTGTTGTCTCTCTCTCAGTGAGTGCGGTGTTGTCTCTCTCTCAGTGAGTGCGGTGTTGTCTCTCTCTCAGTGAGTGCAGTGTTGTCTCTCTCTCAGTGAGTGCAGTGTTGTCTCTCTCTCAGTGAGTGCAGTGTTGTCTCTCTCCCAGTGAGTGCAGTGTTGTCTCTCTCTCAGTGAGCGCAGTGTTGTCTCTCTCTCAGTGAGTGCAGTGTTGTCTCTCTCTCAGTGAGTGCGGTGTTGTCTCTCTCTCAGTGAGTGCAGTGTTGTCTCTCTCTCAGTGAGTGCAGTGTTGTCTCTCTCTCAGTGAGTGCGGTGTTGTCTCTCTCTCAGTGAGTGCAGTGTTGTCTCTCTCTCAGTGAGTGCGGTGTTGTCTCTCTCTCAGTGAGTGCAGTGTTGTCTCTCTCTCAGTGAGTGCAGTGTTGTCTCTCTCTCAGTGAGTGTGGTGTTGTCTCTCTCTCAGTGAGTGCAGTGTTGTCTCTCTCTCAGTGAGTGCAGTGTAGTCTCTCTCTCAGTGAGTGCAGTGTTGTCTCTCTCTCAGTGAGTGTGGTGTCTCTCTCTCAGTGAGTGCAGTGTTGTCTCTCTCTCAGTGAGTGTGGTGTCTCTCTCTCAGTGAGTGTGGTGTTGTCTCTCTCTCAGTGAGTGCAGTGTTGTCTCTCTCTCAGTGAGTGTGGTGTCTCTCTCTCAGTGAGTGTGGTGTTGTCTCTCTCTCAGTGAGTGCAGTGTTGTCTCTCTCTCAGTCAGTGCAGTGTTGTCTCTCTCTCAGTGACTGCAGTGTTGTCTCTCTCTCAGTGAGTGTAGTGTTGTCTCTCTCTCAGTGAGTGCAGTGTTGTCTCTCTCTCAGTGAGTGCAGTGTTGTCTCTCTCTCAGTGAGTGCAGTGTTGTCTCTCTCTCAGTGAGTGCGGTGTTGTCTCTCTCTCAGTGAGTGCAGTGTTGTCTCTCTCTCAGTGAGTGCAGTGTTGTCTCTCTCTCAGTGAGTGCTGTGTTGTCTCTCTCTCAGTGAGCGCAGTGTTGTCTCTCTCTCAGTGAGTGCAGTGTTGTCTCTCTCTCAGTGAGCGCAGTGTTGTCTCTCTCTCAGTGAGTGCAGTGTTGTCTCTCTCTCAGTGAGTGCGGTGTTGTCTCTCTCTCAGTGAGCGCAGTGTTGTCTCTCTCTCAGTGAGTGCAGTGTTGTCTCTCTCTCAGTGAGTGCGGTGTTGTCTCTCTCTCAGTGAGTGCAGTGTTGTCTCTCTCTCAGTGAGTGTGGTGTTGTCTCTCTCTCAGTGAGTGCAGTGTTGTCTCTCTCTCAGTGAGTGCAGTGTTGTCTCTCTCAGTGAGTGCAGTGTTGTCTCTCTCTCAGTGAGTGCAGTGTTGTCTCTCTCAGTGAGTGCAGTGTTGTCTCTCTCTCAGTGAGTGCAGTGTTGTCTCTCTCTCAGTGAGTGCAGTGTTGTCTCTCTCAGTGAGTGCAGTGTTGTCTCTCTCTCAGTGAGTGCGGTGTTGTCTCTCTCTCAGTGAGCGCAGTGTTGTCTCTCTCTCAGTGAGTGCAGTGTTGTCTCTCTCTCAGTGAGCGCAGTGTTGTCTCTCTCTCAGTGAGTGCAGTGTTGTCTCTCTCTCAGTGAGCGCAGTGTTGTCTCTCTCTCAGTGAGTGCAGTGTTGTCTCTCTCTCAGTGAGTGCAGTGTTGTCTCTCTCTCAGTGAGCGCAGTGTTGTCTCTCTCTCAGTGAGTGCAGTGTTGTCTCTCTCTCAGTGAGTGCGGTGTTGTCTCTCTCTCAGTGAGCGCAGTGTTGTCTCTCTCTCAGTGAGTGCAGTGTTGTCTCTCTCTCAGTGAGTGCGGTGTTGTCTCTCTCTCAGTGAGTGCAGTGTTGTCTCTCTCTCAGTGAGTGTGGTGTTGTCTCTCTCTCAGTGAGCGCAGTGTTGTCTCTCTCTCAGTGAGTGCAGTGTTGTCTCTCTCTCAGTGAGCGCAGTGTTGTCTCTCTCTCAGTGAGTGCAGTGTTGTCTCTCTCTCAGTGAGTGCAGTGTTGTCTCTCTCAGTGAGTGCAGTGTTGTCTCTCTCTCAGTGAGTGCAGTGTTGTCTCTCTCAGTGAGTGTGGTGTTGTCTCTCTCTCAGTGAGTGTAGTGTTGTCTCTCTCAGTGAGTGCAGTGTTGTCTCTCTCTCAGTGAGTGCAGTGTTGTCTCTCTCAGTGAGTGTGGTGTTGTCTCTCTCTCAGTGAGTGTAGTGTTGTCTCTCTCAGTGAGTGCAGTGTTGTCTCTCTCTCAGTGAGTGCAGTGTTGTCTCTCTCAGTGAGTGCAGTGTTGTCTCTCTCTCAGTGAGTGCAGTGTTGTCTCTCTCAGTGAGTGTGGTGTTGTCTCTCTCTCAGTGAGTGTAGTGTTGTCTCTCTCTCAGTGAGTGCGGTGTTGTCTCTCTCTCAGTGAGTGTGGTGTTGTCTCTCTCTCAGTGAGTGCAGTGTTGTCTCTCTCCCAGTGAGTGCAGTGTTGTCTCTCTCAGTGAGTGCGGTGTTGTCTCTCTCAGTGAGTGCGGTGTTGTCTCTCTCAGTGAGTGTGGTGTTGTCTCTCTCTCAGTGAGTGCAGTGTTGTCTCTCTCTCAGTGAGTGCAGTGTTGTCTCTCTCAGTGAGTGTGGTGTTGTCTCTCTCTCAGTGAGTGCAGTGTTGTCTCTCTCTCAGTGAGTGCAGTGTTGTCTCTCTCAGTGAGTGCGGTGTTGTCTCTCTCAGTGAGTGCAGTGTTGTCTCTCTCTCAGTGAGTGTGGTGTTGTCTCTCTCTCAGTGAGTGCAGTGTTGTCTCTCTCTCAGTGAGTGTGGTGTTGTCTCTCTCTCAGTGAGTGTGGTGTTGTCTCTCTCTCAGTGAGTGCAGTGTTGTCTGTCTCTCAGTGAGTGCAGTGTTGTCTCTCTCAGTGAGTGCGGTGTTGTCTCTCTCAGTGAGTGTGGTGTTGTCTCTCTCTCAGTGAGTGCAGTGTTGTCTCTCTCTCAGTGAGTGCAGTGTTGTCTCTCTCTCAGTGAGTGCAGTGTTGTCTCTCTCTCAGTGAGTGCATTGTTGTCTCTCTCTCAGTGAGTGCGGTGTTGTCTCTCTCTCAGTGAGTTCAGTGTTGTCTCTCTCTCAGTGAGTGCAGTGTTGTCTCTCTCTCAGTGAGTGCAGTGTTGTCTCTCTCTCAGTGAGTGCAGTGTTGACTCTCTCTCAGTCAGTGCGGTGTTGTCTCTCTCTCAGTGAGTGCAGTGTTGTCTCTCTCTCAGTGAGTGCAGTGTTGTCTCTCTCTCAGTGAGTGCAGTGTTGTCTCTCTCTCAGTGAGTGCGGTGTTGTCTCTCTCTCAGTGAGTGCAGTGTTGTCTCTCTCTCAGTGAGTGTGGTGTCTCTCTCTCAGTGAGTGCAGTGTTGTCTCTCTCTCAGTGAGTGCGGTGTTGTCTCTCTCTCAGTGAGTGCAGTGTTGTCTCTCTCTCAGTGAGTGTAGTGTTGTCTCTCTCTCAGTGAGTGTGGAGTCTCTCTCTCAGTGAGTGCAGTGTTGTCTCTCTCTCAGTGAGTGCGGTGTTGTCTCTCTCTCAGTGAGTGCAGTGTTGTCTCTCTCTCAGTGAGTGCGGTGTTGTCTCTCTCTCAGTGAGTGCGGTGTTGTCTCTCTCTCAGTGAGTGCAGTGTTGTCTCTCTCTCAGTGAGTGCAGTGTTGTCTCTCTCTCAGTGAGTGCGGTGTTGTCTCTCTCAGTGAGTGCGGTGTTGTCTCTCTCTCAGTGAGTGTGGTGTTGTCTCTCTCTCAGTGAGTGCAGTGTTGTCTCTCTCTCAGTGAGTGTAGTGTTGTCTCTCTCTCAGTGAGTGCAGTGTTGTCTCTCTCTCAGTGAGTGTGTTGTTGTCTCTCTCTCAGTGAGTGTGGTGTTGTCTCTCTCTCAGTGAGTGCAGTGTTGTCTCTCTCTCAGTGAGTGCAGTGTTGTCTCTCACTCAGTGAGTGCAGTGTTGTCTCTCTCTCAGTGAGTGCAGTGTTGTCTCTCTCTCAGTGAGTGTAGTGTTGTCTCTCTCTCAGTGAGTGCAGTGTTGTCTCTCACTCAGTGATTGCGGTGTTGTCTCTCTCTCAGTGAGTGCAGTGTTGTCTCTCTCTCAGTGAGTGCAGTGTTGTCTCTCTCTCAGTGAGTGCGGTGTTGTCTCTCTCAGTGAGTGCAGTGTTGTCTCTCTCTCAGTGAGTGCAGTGTTGTCTCTCTCTCAGTGAGTGCAGTGTTGTCTCTCTCTCAGTGAGTGCAGTGTTGTCTCTCTCTCAGTGAGTGCAGTGTTGTCTCTCACTCAGTGAGTGCAGTGTTGTCTCTCTCTCAGTGAGTGCGGTGTTGTCTCTCTCCCAGTGAGTGCGGTGTTGTCTCTCTCTCAGTGAGTGCAGTGTTGTCTCTCTCTCAGTGAGTGCAGTGTTGTCTCTCTCTCAGTGAGTGCAGTGTTGTCTCTCACTCAGTGAGTGCAGTGTTGTCTCTCTCTCAGTGAGTGCAGTGTTGTCTCTCTCTCAGTGAGTGCAGTGTTGTCTCTCTCTCAGTGAGTGCGGTGTTGTTTCTCTCAGTGAGTGCGGTGTTGTCTCTCTCTCAGTGAGTGCAGTGTTGTCTCTCTCTCAGTGAGTGTGGTGTTGTCTCTCTCAGTGAGTGCAGTGTTGTCTCTCTCCCAGTGAGTGCGGTTTTGTCTCTCTCTCAGTGAGTGCAGTGTTGTCTCTCTCTCAGTGAGTGCAGTGTTGTCTCTCACTCACTGAGTGCGGTGTTGTCTCTCTCTCAGTGAGTACAGTGTTGTCTCTCTCTCAGTGAGTGCAGTGTTGTCTCTCACTCAGTGAGTGCAGTGTTGTCTCTCTCAGTGAGTGCAGTGTTGTCTCTCTCTCAGTGAATGCAGTGTTGTCTCTCTCAGTGAGTGCGGTGTTGTCTCTCTCTCAGTGAGTGCAGTGTTGTCTCTCTCTCAGTGAGTGCAGTGTTGTCTCTCTCTCAGTGAGTGCAGTGTTGTCTCTCACTCAGTGAGTCCGGTGTTGTCTCTCTCTCAGTGAGTGCAGTGTTGTCTCATAAGAACATAAGAACATAAGAAATAGGAGCAGGAGTAGGCCATCTGGCCCTTCGAGCCTGCCCCGCCATTCAATAAGATCATGGCTGATCTGTCGTGACTCAGCTCCACCTTCCCGCCCTCTCCCCATAACCCTTAATCCCTTCTCTTATCAAAAACCCATCAACCCGTTTCTTAAAAATATTTAGCGAGGCAGCCTCCACCACTTCAACGGGCAGAGAATTCCAGAGATTCACCACCCTTTGAGTGAAGAAGTTCCTCCTCAACTCTGTTCTAAACCGCCCCCCCTTTATCTTGAGGCTGTGCCCCCTAGTCCTACTGTCTTTTTTGAGCGGGAACAGTCTCTCCACCTCTATCCTATCCATCCCATTCATCATCTTATACGTCTCAATGAGATCTCCCCTCATTCTTCTAAACTCTAACGAGTACAAGCCTAGTTTATTCAGCCTCTCCTCATAGCTCAATCCCCTCAACTCCGGTATCAGCCGAGTAAACCTCCTCTGCACTCCCTCCAGGGCCAAAACATCCTTGCGCAGGTGCGGCGCCCAAAACTGCACACAGTACTCCAGCTGCGGCCTCACCAATGCCCTATACAGCTGCAGCAAGACCTCCCTACTTTTATATTCAATCCCCTTCGCTATGAAGGCCAGCATCCCATTCGCCTTCCTGACCACCTGCTGCACCTGCAAGCTGGGTTTTTGCGACTCATGCACAAGGACCCCGAGGTCCCTCTGCACCGTCGCCTGCTGCAGTTTTTCGCCCCGTAAGTAATAGTCCTTCCTACCATTCCTCCTACCAAAGTGGACCACCTCACACTTGCCAACATTAAATTCCATTTGCCATTTCCTGGCCCATTCGCCCAGCCTATCTAGATCCTTCTGCAGACTCTCCACACCCTCCGCACAATTTGCCTTTCCCCCAATCTTGGTGTCATCAGCAAATTTCGACACCCTGCACTCGGTTCCCTCCTCCAGATCATCTATATAAATGGTAAATAGCTGAGGCCCCAGCACCGACCCCTGGGGCCCCCCACTAGTCACCAACCGCCAATCCGAATAGCATCCATTGACCCCCACTCTCTGCCTCCTATTTGACAACCAATCCTCTATCCACGCTAACACCCTACCCCCAACTCCATGTCCCCTGACCTTCTGCAATAACCTCTTGTGAGGTACCTTGTCAAACGCCTTCTGAAAATCCAGAAAGACCACATCCACCGGCTCTCCTCCATCCACTGCCCTAGACACATCCTCATAGAACTCCAGTAAATTTGTCAGACACGACTTCCCTTTAATGAAACCGTGTTGCGTCCGCCCTATCAAGCAATTCCCCTCAAGATGCCTCGCTATTTCCTCCTTAATGATGGTTTCTAACATTTTACCTACCACAGACGTTAAACTAACCGGCCTATAATTCCCCGCCTTTTGCCTGCCACCCTTCTTAAACAACGTCGTAACATTAGCCGTTTTCCAATCTTCCGGCACTTCCCCGGAATCCAGCGACGTCTGGAAAATAACCACCAAGGCATCCACTATCACCTCCGCCACTTCTTTCAGAACCCTCGGATGCATTCCATCCGGTCCTGGGGACTTGTCCACAATCAGCCCCTCCAGTCTGTCGAGCACCACCTCTCTAGTAACACTAATGTCATTAAGACCCTCCATTCCTACCACCTTTCCATCGCTAACACCCGGCAAATTATTCACGTCCTCCTCCGTGAAGACAGAAACAAACTCTCTCAGTGAGTGCAGTGTTGTCTCTCTCTCAGTGAGTGCAGTGTTGTCTCTCTCCCAGTGAGTGCAGTGTTGTCTCTCTCTCAGTGAGCGCAGTGTTGTCTCTCTCTCAGTGAGTGCAGTGTTGTCTCTCTCTCAGTGAGTGCAGTGTTGTCTCTCTCTCAGTGAGTGCGGTGTTGTCTCTCTCTCAGTGAGTGCGGTGTTGTCTCTCTCTCAGTGAGTGCAGTGTTGTCTCTCTCTCAGTGAGTGCGGTGTTGTCTCTCTCTCAGTGAGTGCAGTGTTGTCTCTCTCTCAGTGAGTGCAGTGTTGTCTCTCTCTCAGTGAGTGCAGTGTTGTCTCTCTCTCAGTGAGTGCAGTGTTGTCTCTCTCTCAGTGAGTGCAGTGTTGTCTCTCTCTCAGTGAGTGCAGTGTTTTCTCTCTCTCAGTGAGTGCAGTGTTTTCTCTCTCTCAGTGAGTGCAGTGTTGTCTCTCTCTCAGTGAGTGCGGTGTTGTCTCTCTCTCAGTGAGTGCAGTGTTGTCTCTCTCTCAGTGAGTGCGGTGTTGTCTCTCTCTCAGTGAGTGCAGTGTTGTCTCTCTCTCAGTGAGTGTGGTGTTGTCTCTCTCTCAGTGAGTGCAGTGTTTTCTCTCTCTTAGTGAGTGTAGTGTTGTCTCTCACTCAGTGATTGCGGTGTTGTCTCTCTCTCAGTGAGTGCAGTGTTGTCTCTCTCTCAGTGAGTGCAGTGTTGTCTCTCTCTCAGTGAGTGCGGTGTTGTCTCTCTCAGTGAGTGCAGTGTTGTCTCTCTCTCAGTGAGTGCAGTGTTGTCTCTCTCTCAGTGAGTGCAGTGTTGTCTCTCTCTCAGTGAGTGCAGTGTTGTCTCTCTCTCAGTGAGTGCAGTGTTGTCTCTCACTCAGTGAGTGCAGTGTTGTCTCTCTCTCAGTGAGTGCGGTGTTGTCTCTCTCCCAGTGAGTGCGGTGTTGTCTCTCTCTCAGTGAGTGCAGTGTTGTCTCTCTCTCAGTGAGTGCAGTGTTGTCTCTCTCTCAGTGAGTGCAGTGTTGTCTCTCACTCAGTGAGTGCAGTGTTTTCTCTCTCTCAGTGAGTGCAGTGTTGTCTCTCTCTCAGTGAGTGCGGTGTTGTCTCTCTCTCAGTGAGTGCAGTGTTGTCTCTCACTCAGTGAGTGCAGTGTTTTCTCTCTCTCAGTGAGTGCAGTGTTGTCTCTCTCTCAGTGAGTGCAGTGTTGTCTCTCTCTCAGTGAGTGCAGTGTTGTCTCTCTCTCAGTGAGTGCAGTGTTGTCTCTCTCTCAGTGAGTGCGGTGTTGTCTCTCTCTCAGTGAGTGCGGTGTTGTCTCTCTCAGTGAGTGCGGTGTTGTCTCTCTCTCAGTGAGTGCAGTGTTGTCTCTCTCTCAGTGAGTGCAGTGTTTTCTCTCTCTCAGTGAGTGTGGTGTTGTCTCTCTCTCAGTGAGTCCGGTGTTGTCTCTCTGTCTCAGTGAGTGCGGTGTTGTCTCTCTCTCAGTGAGTGCGGTGTTGTCTCTCTCTCAGTGAGTGCGGTGTTGTCTCTCTCTCAGTGAGTCCGGTGTTGTCTCTCTCTCAGTGAGTGCGGTGTTGTCTCTCACTCAGTGAGTGCGGTGTTGTCTCTCTCTCAGTGAGTGCGGTGTTTTCTCTCTCTCAGTGAGTGTAGTGTTGTCTCTCTCAGTGAGTGCGGTGTTGTCTCTCTCTCAGTGAGTGCAGTGTTGTCTCTCTCTCAGTGAGTGCAGTGTTGTCTCTCTCTCAGTGAGTGCAGTGTTGTCTCTCTCTCAGTGAGTGCGGTGTTGTCTCTCTCTCAGTGAGTGCGGTGTTGTCTCTCTCTCAGTGAGTGCAGTGTTGTCTCTCTCTCAGTGAGTGCGGTGTTGTCTCTCTCTCAGTGAGTGCAGTGTTGTCTCTCTCTCAGTGAGTGCAGTGTTGTCTCTCTCTCAGTGAGTGCAGTGTTGTCTCTCTCTCAGTGAGTGCAGTGTTGTCTCTCTCTCAGTGAGTGCAGTGTTGTCTCTCTCTCAGTGAGTGCAGTGTTTTCTCTCTCTCAGTGAGTGCAGTGTTTTCTCTCTCTCAGTGAGTGCAGTGTTGTCTCTCTCTCAGTGAGTGCGGTGTTGTCTCTCTCTCAGTGAGTGCAGTGTTGTCTCTCTCTCAGTGAGTGCGGTGTTGTCTCTCTCTCAGTGAGTGCAGTGTTGTCTCTCTCTCAGTGAGTGTGGTGTTGTCTCTCTCTCAGTGAGTGCAGTGTTTTCTCTCTCTTAGTGAGTGTAGTGTTGTCTCTCACTCAGTGATTGCGGTGTTGTCTCTCTCTCAGTGAGTGCAGTGTTGTCTCTCTCTCAGTGAGTGCAGTGTTGTCTCTCTCTCAGTGAGTGCGGTGTTGTCTCTCTCAGTGAGTGCAGTGTTGTCTCTCTCTCAGTGAGTGCAGTGTTGTCTCTCTCTCAGTGAGTGCAGTGTTGTCTCTCTCTCAGTGAGTGCAGTGTTGTCTCTCTCTCAGTGAGTGCAGTGTTGTCTCTCACTCAGTGAGTGCAGTGTTGTCTCTCTCTCAGTGAGTGCGGTGTTGTCTCTCTCCCAGTGAGTGCGGTGTTGTCTCTCTCTCAGTGAGTGCAGTGTTGTCTCTCTCTCAGTGAGTGCAGTGTTGTCTCTCTCTCAGTGAGTGCAGTGTTGTTTCTCACTCAGTGAGTGCAGTGTTGTCTCTCTCTCAGTGAGTGCAGTGTTGTCTCTCTCTCAGTGAGTGCAGTGTTGTCTCTCTCTCAGTGAGTGCGGTGTTGTTTCTCTCAGTGAGTGCGGTGTTGTCTCTCTCTCAGTGAGTGCAGTGTTGTCTCTCTCTCAGTGAGTGTGGTGTTGTCTCTCTCAGTGAGTGCAGTGTTGTCTCTCTCCCAGTGAGTGCGGTTTTGTCTCTCTCTCAGTGAGTGCAGTGTTGTCTCTCTCTCAGTGAGTGCAGTGTTGTCTCTCACTCACTGAGTGCGGTGTTGTCTCTCTCTCAGTGAGTACAGTGTTGTCTCTCTCTCAGTGAGTGCAGTGTTGTCTCTCACTCAGTGAGTGCAGTGTTGTCTCTCTCAGTGAGTGCAGTGTTGTCTCTCTCTCAGTGAATGCAGTGTTGTCTCTCTCAGTGAGTGCGGTGTTGTCTCTCTCTCAGTGAGTGCAGTGTTGTCTCTCTCTCAGTGAGTGCAGTGTTGTCTCTCTCTCAGTGAGTGCAGTGTTGTCTCTCACTCAGTGAGTCCGGTGTTGTCTCTCTCTCAGTGAGTGCAGTGTTGTCTCATAAGAACATAAGAACATAAGAAATAGGAGCAGGAGTAGGCCATCTGGCCCTTCGAGCCTGCCCCGCCATTCAATAAGATCATGGCTGATCTGTCGTGACTCAGCTCCACCTTCCCGCCCTCTCCCCATAACCCTTAATCCCTTCTCTTATCAAAAACCCATCAACCCGTTTCTTAAAAATATTTAGCGAGGCAGCCTCCACCACTTCAACGGGCAGAGAATTCCAGAGATTCACCACCCTTTGAGTGAAGAAGTTCCTCCTCAACTCTGTTCTAAACCGCCCCCCCTTTATCTTGAGGCTGTGCCCCCTAGTCCTACTGTCTTTTTTGAGCGGGAACAGTCTCTCCACCTCTATCCTATCCATCCCATTCATCATCTTATACGTCTCAATGAGATCTCCCCTCATTCTTCTAAACTCTAACGAGTACAAGCCTAGTTTATTCAGCCTCTCCTCATAGCTCAATCCCCTCAACTCCGGTATCAGCCGAGTAAACCTCCTCTGCACTCCCTCCAGGGCCAAAACATCCTTGCGCAGGTGCGGCGCCCAAAACTGCACACAGTACTCCAGCTGCGGCCTCACCAATGCCCTATACAGCTGCAGCAAGACCTCCCTACTTTTATATTCAATCCCCTTCGCTATGAAGGCCAGCATCCCATTCGCCTTCCTGACCACCTGCTGCACCTGCAAGCTGGGTTTTTGCGACTCATGCACAAGGACCCCGAGGTCCCTCTGCACCGTCGCCTGCTGCAGTTTTTCGCCCCGTAAGTAATAGTCCTTCCTACCATTCCTCCTACCAAAGTGGACCACCTCACACTTGCCAACATTAAATTCCATTTGCCATTTCCTGGCCCATTCGCCCAGCCTATCTAGATCCTTCTGCAGACTCTCCACACCCTCCGCACAATTTGCCTTTCCCCCAATCTTGGTGTCATCAGCAAATTTCGACACCCTGCACTCGGTTCCCTCCTCCAGATCATCTATATAAATGGTAAATAGCTGAGGCCCCAGCACCGACCCCTGGGGCCCCCCACTAGTCACCAACCGCCAATCCGAATAGCATCCATTGACCCCCACTCTCTGCCTCCTATTTGACAACCAATCCTCTATCCACGCTAACACCCTACCCCCAACTCCATGTCCCCTGACCTTCTGCAATAACCTCTTGTGAGGTACCTTGTCAAACGCCTTCTGAAAATCCAGAAAGACCACATCCACCGGCTCTCCTCCATCCACTGCCCTAGACACATCCTCATAGAACTCCAGTAAATTTGTCAGACACGACTTCCCTTTAATGAAACCGTGTTGCGTCCGCCCTATCAAGCAATTCCCCTCAAGATGCCTCGCTATTTCCTCCTTAATGATGGTTTCTAACATTTTACCTACCACAGACGTTAAACTAACCGGCCTATAATTCCCCGCCTTTTGCCTGCCACCCTTCTTAAACAACGTCGTAACATTAGCCGTTTTCCAATCTTCCGGCACTTCCCCGGAATCCAGCGACGTCTGGAAAATAACCACCAAGGCATCCACTATCACCTCCGCCATTTCTTTCAGAACCCTCGGATGCATTCCATCCGGTCCTGGGGACTTGTCCACAATCAGCCCCTCCAGTCTGTCGAGCACCACCTCTCTAGTAACAGTAATGTCATTAAGACCCTCCATTCCTACCACCTTTCCATCGCTAACACCCGGCAAATTATTCACGTCCTCCTCCGTGAAGACAGAAACAAACTCTCTCAGTGAGTGCAGTGTTGTCTCTCTCTCAGTGAGTGTGGTGTTGTCTCTCTCTCAGTGAGTGTGGTGTTGTCTCTCTCTCAGTGAGTGCAGTGTTGTCTCTCACTCAGTGAGTGCAGTGTTGTCTCTCTCTCAGTGAGTGCAGTGTTGTCTCTCTCTCAGTGAGTGCAGTGTTGTCTCTCTCTCAGTGAGTGCGGTGTTGTCTCTCTCTCAGTGAGTGCAGTGTTGTCTCTCACTCAGTGAGTGCAGTGTTTTCTCTCTCTCAGTGAGTGCAGTGTTGTCTCTCTCTCAGTGAGTGCGGTGTTGTCTCTCTCTCAGTGAGTGCAGTGTTGTCTCTCTCTCAGTGAGTGCAGTGTTGTCTCTCTCTCAGTGAGTGCAGTGTTGTCTCTCTCTCAGTGAGTGCGGTGTTGTCTCTCTCTCAGTGAGTGCGGTGTTGTCTCTCTCTCAGTGAGTGCAGTGTTGTCTCTCTCTCAGTGAGTGCGGTGTTGTCTCTCTCTCAGTGAGTGCAGTGTTGTCTCTCTCTCAGTGAGTGCAGTGTTGTCTCTCTCTCAGTGAGTGCAGTGTTGTCTCTCTCTCAGTGAGTGCAGTGTTGTCTCTCTCTCAGTGAGTGCAGTGTTGTCTCTCTCTCAGTGAGTGCAGTGTTTTCTCTCTCTCAGTGAGTGCAGTGTTTTCTCTCTCTCAGTGAGTGCAGTGTTGTCTCTCTCTCAGTGAGTGCGGTGTTGTCTCTCTCTCAGTGAGTGCAGTGTTGTCTCTCTCTCAGTGAGTGCGGTGTTGTCTCTCTCTCAGTGAGTGCAGTGTTGTCTCTCTCTCAGTGAGTGTGGTGTTGTCTCTCTCTCAGTGAGTGCAGTGTTTTCTCTCTCTTAGTGAGTGTAGTGTTGTCTCTCACTCAGTGATTGCGGTGTTGTCTCTCTCTCAGTGAGTGCAGTGTTGTCTCTCTCTCAGTGAGTGCAGTGTTGTCTCTCTCTCAGTGAGTGCGGTGTTGTCTCTCTCAGTGAGTGCAGTGTTGTCTCTCTCTCAGTGAGTGCAGTGTTGTCTCTCTCTCAGTGAGTGCAGTGTTGTCTCTCTCTCAGTGAGTGCAGTGTTGTCTCTCTCTCAGTGAGTGCAGTGTTGTCTCTCACTCAGTGAGTGCAGTGTTGTCTCTCTCTCAGTGAGTGCGGTGTTGTCTCTCTCCCAGTGAGTGCGGTGTTGTCTCTCTCTCAGTGAGTGCAGTGTTGTCTCTCTCTCAGTGAGTGCAGTGTTGTCTCTCTCTCAGTGAGTGCAGTGTTGTTTCTCACTCAGTGAGTGCAGTGTTGTCTCTCTCTCAGTGAGTGCAGTGTTGTCTCTCTCTCAGTGAGTGCAGTGTTGTCTCTCTCTCAGTGAGTGCGGTGTTGTTTCTCTCAGTGAGTGCGGTGTTGTCTCTCTCTCAGTGAGTGCAGTGTTGTCTCTCTCTCAGTGAGTGTGGTGTTGTCTCTCTCAGTGAGTGCAGTGTTGTCTCTCTCCCAGTGAGTGCGGTTTTGTCTCTCTCTCAGTGAGTGCAGTGTTGTCTCTCTCTCAGTGAGTGCAGTGTTGTCTCTCACTCACTGAGTGCGGTGTTGTCTCTCTCTCAGTGAGTACAGTGTTGTCTCTCTCTCAGTGAGTGCAGTGTTGTCTCTCTCTCAGTGAATGCAGTGTTGTCTCTCTCAGTGAGTGCGGTGTTGTCTCTCTCTCAGTGAGTGCAGTGTTGTCTCTCTCTCAGTGAGTGCAGTGTTGTCTCTCTCTCAGTGAGTGCAGTGTTGTCTCTCACTCAGTGAGTCCGGTGTTGTCTCTCTCTCAGTGAGTGCAGTGTTGTCTCATAAGAACATAAGAACATAAGAAATAGGAGCAGGAGTAGGCCATCTGGCCCTTCGAGCCTGCCCCGCCATTCAATAAGATCATGGCTGATCTGTCGTGACTCAGCTCCACCTTCCCGCCCTCTCCCCATAACCCTTAATCCCTTCTCTTATCAAAAACCCATCAACCCGTTTCTTAAAAATATTTAGCGAGGCAGCCTCCACCACTTCAACGGGCAGAGAATTCCAGAGATTCACCACCCTTTGAGTGAAGAAGTTCCTCCTCAACTCTGTTCTAAACCGCCCCCCCTTTATCTTGAGGCTGTGCCCCCTAGTCCTACTGTCTTTTTTGAGCGGGAACAGTCTCTCCACCTCTATCCTATCCATCCCATTCATCATCTTATACGTCTCAATGAGATCTCCCCTCATTCTTCTAAACTCTAACGAGTACAAGCCTAGTTTATTCAGCCTCTCCTCATAGCTCAATCCCCTCAACTCCGGTATCAGCCGAGTAAACCTCCTCTGCACTCCCTCCAGGGCCAAAACATCCTTGCGCAGGTGCGGCGCCCAAAACTGCACACAGTACTCCAGCTGCGGCCTCACCAATGCCCTATACAGCTGCAGCAAGACCTCCCTACTTTTATATTCAATCCCCTTCGCTATGAAGGCCAGCATCCCATTCGCCTTCCTGACCACCTGCTGCACCTGCAAGCTGGGTTTTTGCGACTCATGCACAAGGACCCCGAGGTCCCTCTGCACCGTCGCCTGCTGCAGTTTTTCGCCCCGTAAGTAATAGTCCTTCCTACCATTCCTCCTACCAAAGTGGACCACCTCACACTTGCCAACATTAAATTCCATTTGCCATTTCCTGGCCCATTCGCCCAGCCTATCTAGATCCTTCTGCAGACTCTCCACACCCTCCGCACAATTTGCCTTTCCCCCAATCTTGGTGTCATCAGCAAATTTCGACACCCTGCACTCGGTTCCCTCCTCCAGATCATCTATATAAATGGTAAATAGCTGAGGCCCCAGCACCGACCCCTGGGGCCCCCCACTAGTCACCAACCGCCAATCCGAATAGCATCCATTGACCCCCACTCTCTGCCTCCTATTTGACAACCAATCCTCTATCCACGCTAACACCCTACCCCCAACTCCATGTCCCCTGACCTTCTGCAATAACCTCTTGTGAGGTACCTTGTCAAACGCCTTCTGAAAATCCAGAAAGACCACATCCACCGGCTCTCCTCCATCCACTGCCCTAGACACATCCTCATAGAACTCCAGTAAATTTGTCAGACACGACTTCCCTTTAATGAAACCGTGTTGCGTCCGCCCTATCAAGCAATTCCCCTCAAGATGCCTCGCTATTTCCTCCTTAATGATGGTTTCTAACATTTTACCTACCACAGACGTTAAACTAACCGGCCTATAATTCCCCGCCTTTTGCCTGCCACCCTTCTTAAACAACGTCGTAACATTAGCCGTTTTCCAATCTTCCGGCACTTCCCCGGAATCCAGCGACGTCTGGAAAATAACCACCAAGGCATCCACTATCACCTCCGCCATTTCTTTCAGAACCCTCGGATGCATTCCATCCGGTCCTGGGGACTTGTCCACAATCAGCCCCTCCAGTCTGTCGAGCACCACCTCTCTAGTAACAGTAATGTCATTAAGACCCTCCATTCCTACCACCTTTCCATCGCTAACACCCGGCAAATTATTCACGTCCTCCTCCGTGAAGACAGAAACAAACTCTCTCAGTGAGTGCAGTGTTGTCTCTCTCTCAGTGAGTGTGGTGTTGTCTCTCTCTCAGTGAGTGTGGTGTTGTCTCTCTCTCAGTGAGTGCAGTGTTGTCTCTCACTCAGTGAGTGCAGTGTTGTCTCTCTCTCAGTGAGTGCAGTGTTGTCTCTCTCTCAGTGAGTGCAGTGTTGTCTCTCTCTCAGTGAGTGCGGTGTTGTCTCTCTCTCAGTGAGTGCAGTGTTGTCTCTCACTCAGTGAGTGCAGTGTTTTCTCTCTCTCAGTGAGTGCAGTGTTGTCTCTCTCTCAGTGAGTGCGGTGTTGTCTCTCTCTCAGTGAGTGCAGTGTTGTCTCTCACTCAGTGAGTGCAGTGTTTTCTCTCTCTCAGTGAGTGCAGTGTTGTCTCTCTCTCAGTGAGTGCAGTGTTGTCTCTCTCTCAGTGAGTGCAGTGTTGTCTCTCTCTCAGTGAGTGCAGTGTTGTCTCTCTCTCAGTGAGTGCGGTGTTGTCTCTCTCTCAGTGAGTGCAGTGTTGTCTCTCTCTCAGTGAGTGCGGTGTTGTCTCTCTCAGTGAGTGCGGTGTTGTCTCTCTCTCAGTGAGTGCAGTGTTGTCTCTCTCTCAGTGAGTGCAGTGTTGTCTCTCTCTCAGTGAGTGCAGTGTTGTCTCTCTCTCAGTGAGTGCGGTGTTGTCTCTCTCTCAGTGAGTGCAGTGTTGTCTCTCTCTCAGTGAGTGCAGTGTTGTCTCTCTCTCAGTGAGTGCAGTGTTGTCTCTCTCTCAGTGAGTGCAGTGTTGTCTCTCTCTCAGTTAGTGCAGTGTTGTCTCTCTCTCAGTGAGTGCGGTGTTGTCTCTCTCTCAGTGAGTGCGGTGTTGTCTCTCTCTCAGTGAGTGCGGTGTTGTCTCTCTCTCAGTGAGTGCGGTGTTGTCTCTCTCTCAGTTAGTGCAGTGTTGTCTCTCTCTCAGTGAGTGCAGTGTTGTCTCTCTCTCAGTGAGTGCGGTGTTGTCTCTCTCTCAGTGAGTGCGGTGTTGTCTCTCTCTCAGTGAGTGCGGTGTTGTCTCTCTCTCAGTGAGTGCAGTGTTGTCTCTCTCTCAGTTAGTGCAGTGTTGTCTCTCTCTCAGTGAGTGCAGTGTTGTCTCTCTCTCAGTGAGTGCAGTGTTGTCTCTCTCTCAGTGAGTGCAGTGTTGTCTCTCTCTCAGTGAGTGCGGTGTTGTCTCTCTCTCAGTGAGTGCGGTGTTGTCTCTCTCTCAGTTAGTGCAGTGTTGTCTCTCTCTCAGTGAGTGCAGTGTTGTCTCTCTCAGTGAGTGCGGTGTTGTCTCTCTCTCAGTGAGTGCAGTGTTGTCTCTCTCTCAGTGAGTGCGGTGTTGTCTCTCTCTCAGTGAGTGCAGTGTTGTCTCTCTCTCAGTGAGTGTGGTGTTGTCTCTCTCTCAGTGAGTGCAGTGTTGTCTCTCTCTCAGTGAGTGCAGTGTTGTCTCTCTCTCAGTGAGTGCAGTGTTGTCTCTCTCTCAGTGAGTGCAGTGTTGTCTCTCTCTCAGTGAGTGCAGTGTTGTCTCTCTCTCAGTGAGTGCGGTGTTGTCTCTCTCTCAGTGAGTGTGGTGTTGTCTCTCTCTCAGTGAGTGCGGTGTTGTCTCTCTCTCAGTGAGTGCAGTGTTGTCTCTCTCTCAGTGAGTGCAGTGTTGTCTCTCTCTCAGTGAGTGCATTGTTGTCTCTCTCTCAGTGAGTGCAGTGTTGTCTCTCTCTCAGTGAGTGCAGTGTTGTCTCTCTCTCAGTGAGTGCATTGTTGTCTCTCTCTCAGTGAGTGCGGTGTTGTCTCTCTCTCAGTGAGTGCAGTGTTGTCTCTCTCTCAGTGAGTGCAGTGTTGTCTCTCTCTCAGTGAGTGTGGTGTTGTCTCTCTCTCAGTGAGTGCAGTGTTGTGGATGGTCTGGAAGGATGTCAAAAGTTGCAGCAGGACATAGATAGGATGCAGGAATGGGCGGAGAAGTGGCAGATGGACTTCAACGCGGATAAATGTGTAGTAGTCCATTTCGGCAGAACCAACGGGATGAACGAGTACACTATTAAGGGCAGGGGTCTTAGTAGCGTTGAAGAGCAGAAGGATCTCGGGGTCCGGGTTCACAGGACTCTTAAATCGGCCTCGCAGGTGGAGGAGGTGGTCAAGAAGGCGTATGGTGTACTGGCCTTCATTAATCGAGGGATTGAGTTTAGGAGTCGGGAGGTAATGCTGCAACTTTACAGGACCCTCGTCAGGCCTCATTTGGAGTACTGTGCGCAGTTCTGGTCGCCTCACTATAGGAAAGACGTAGAAGCTATTGAAAGGGTGCAGAGGAGATTTACAAGGATGTTGCCTGGACTGGGAGGCATGCCTTATGAAGATAGGTTGAGGGAGCTGGGACTCTTTTCCCTGGAGAGGCGAAGGTTGAGAGGCGACCTGATAGAAGTTTATAAAATGTTGAGAGGAATAGATAGGGTGGACTCTCAGAGGCTATTTCCCCGGGTTGAAATGGTCGCTACGAGAGGACACAGATTTAAGGTGCGGGGAGGGAAGTACAGAGGTGATGTTAGGGGTAAGTTTTTCACTCAGAGGGTAGTGAGTGATTGGAATCGGCTGCCGTCGTCGGTGGTGGAGGCGAACTCGCTGGGGTCTTTTAAAAGACTTCTGGATGAGTATATGGGGTTTAATGGGATTGGGGGTTATAGATAGGTCTATAGATTGGTGGGGTTGATGCGATCGGCGCAACTCGAGGGCCGAAGGGCCTGTTTGTGCTGTAATGTTCTATGTTCTATGTCTCTCTCTCAGTGAGTGCAGTGTTGTCTCTCTCTCAGTGAGTGCAGTGTTGTCTCTCTCTCAGTGAGTGCAGTGTTGTCTCTCTCTGAGTGAGTGCAGTGTTGTCTCTCTCTCAGTGAGTGCAGTGTTGTCTCTCTCTCAGTGAGTGCAGTGTTGTCTCTCTCTCAGTGAGTGCAGTGTTGTCTCTCTCTCAGTGAGTGCAGTGTTGTCTCTCTCTCAGTGAGTGCAGTGTTGTCTCTCTCTCAGTGAGTGCATTGTTGTCTCTCTCTCAGTGAGTGCAGTGTTGTCTCTCTCTCAGTGAGTGCAGTGTTGTCTCTCTCTCAGTGAGTGCAGTGTTGTCTCTCTCTCAGTGAGTGCAGTGTTGTCTCTCTCTCAGTGAGTGCAGTGTTGTCTCTCAGTGAGTGTGGTGGTGCTCCTCTCTCCATGAATGTGGTGTTGAGTGAATATGGTGTTGTCTCTCTCTCTCTCCCCCTCAGTGTAATGGTGTCTCAGTTTGTTTGTTCTTCACTTTTTGTTGGGTTGCAGTTTCTCCATTCCATGACTTATATCAATTGATATTCTTATGGGCATGTGCATTGATCTTGTTTCTGGAAGCTTGTTGAAGTGTTATTGCTTTGACATGACATTTCTTTTGCTGCATATCTATGTTTATCACTCCAACTTTAATCCTGCTTGTCTGATGCTTGAATCTCTCCAGTAGCATGGACAGATGCCTTTAATAATTAAAGGGACAATCTTTATTGTAGGGCACTGTCTCCTCCCCCTGTCATAAGCTGTGTAGACTCTGCTTGGCTCCCATGTGATGCTGTTATTCAGACTGATTTTTGATGCTGCCTTCGGAATGAGATGCTGCTGGTGCTACTTTTCCCTGCTTCTGGTTTCGGCTCTCTAACTACTGAATCCAGGGTCTCAATTCTCATTCAAACTGCCTGTAAATAATGCTGGGTTGTGTGTTTTTTGAAGGGAATATGTAAATGAGCTGCTGTCAGTCGGGCTGGGCCAGCTTGAGATAATTATAGAGGGATATGTGGAATAGAGTGTGTGTTGGTTGGCTGACAGCTGCGGGTGGGCCTTTGGAATCTCTTCAGTGTGTGTTTGGATTGTTGAGAGGGAGCTACCATAAGATGGAGCCAGCCAGCAGTTTGCTGCAGTGAAGGGAGAGATTGTTTGGAGACGCAGTCTGTACACACACAGGAGCACCGACATCCTGCAGCAGGCCAAGGTGAGTTCTTTGGAGCTATGTTCATCACATCTAACAGCTTTGTTCAGTGCTTGAGGGAGAATCCTAGACTGGACCTACTTGCTTAATCAGACAGTGTTCAACACTGATATTAGACTCTCAGATGGGTCATAAATAAAATCGCAAACTCAGACAGCAAATATCAAGAATGTCAGACTCACGATCAGATTCTGTCAGACTGTCGTACACACACACACCTAAAAATGACATCCCCTGATTCAGACAATACACTGATGCACATAGCTACACAGACTGACAGATACACTGAGACAGACGCACCAACACATGAACTTAAAATTTTAGAATCCCTACAATGCAGAAGGAGGCCATTCAATCCATCTAGTCTGCACCAACCACAATCCCACCTAGGTCTTATTCCCGTAACCCCGTGTCCTGCTAATCCCTGAACACAAGGGTCAATTTAGCATGGCTCATCAATCTCACCCGCACATCTTTGGACTTTGGGTGGAAACTGGCACACCCGGAGGAAATCACGCAGACACAGGGAGAATCTGCAAACTCCACATAGACAGTGATCTGAGGCTGGAATTGAACCCAGCTCCCTGGGGCTGTAAGGCAGCTGTACCACCATGCTGCCCCTAACCACTGTGCCATCCCATGCTGCTGTACACATTATATATATGTACACACACTGACCGTGTGCTGCTGTACACATTTACATGACATAACGCACACACACTGGCCCATGCAAGCCAACAAGCCTACAAATAATGGTCCATGCACACACACACACACACACACTGTGGCATAAAAGAGGAAGATGCTGGCATAGTGGTATTGTGGATTAGGAATCTAGAGAGCCAGGGCAATGCTCTGGGTCTCAGGTTCAAACCCCACCGTGACAGATGGTGAAATTTGAATTTAAATAAAAAGCTGGAATTGTTTGTCTAATGATCACCATGAAACTATTGTTGATTGTAGTAAAAACCCATCTGGTTCACTAATATCCCTTTAGGGAAGAAAATTTGCTGTCCTTACCTAGCCCTGCCTACATATGACTCTAGACACACAGTATTTGACTCTTAAATGACCGCTGAAATGACTACCCTCTTTACTCAAAGGGTAGTAAGGGAGTGGAATGCCCTGCCTGCAGCAGTTGTGAACTCGCCAACTTTAAGGGCGTTCAAATGGTCAGTGGATAGGCATATGGATAACATTGGAATAGTTTAGGTTAGAGGGTCAATAGATTGGTTCCACTGGTCGGCACAACATCGAGGGCTGAAGGGCCTGTACTGCACTGGAATGTTCTATGTTCTATGAAATGGCAAAGTAAACCACTCAGTTCAGCCAATTAGGGCTTTCAGTAAATGCTGGTCTAATGACACCCACACTTCATATAAGACTTTAAAAAAAACAGTCATGCATGCACACACAGACATGCACACACACGTACATACACATGCACATCATCTATGACAGTGGGATAAATGTTACAGGCATATATTCACTGGGAGAAGACTGTAATCTGTTTATGCTGGTGGGAGCTGCAAGTTCACATCCTGAACTCCAGCAGGATTGTACCATTTATATTTACAGTAATGTCTTGCTAACGTGATATCACCGTGTTCTAATTATTTTTAATCAAATTATTGTCGTTTATTAAGCCGACTTGGAAAAGATGTTTGCTACTGTGACAGCAGTTTTGCTTTTCAAATGGTTTGAACCATCAAATTCATATTTTGTTAACTAATGAACTGTATTGATAAGAGTCCTGAGTGTCTGGCCCAGAGCCCAAACCTCACCCTGTCTGAAACAAAAGCAGAAAATGCTGGAAATACTGAAGAGAGTAGGCAACATGTGCAGAAGCAATGAATATTTCAGATTCACAGATGTGAAGCAAGTGAAAGGGGGAATGGTGAGAAAAGGAATGTGGTAGAAGGTCTGTGATAGGGTTGAAGGTAGGAGAGATGCATAACATCAAAGCCAAAGGCAGTGATGATGGGATAAGTAAAGATTCAAAAGATCATGAAATCACAGTCTTATTACAGCACAGAAGGAGGCCATTCAACTTATCGTGCTCATCCCATCTCTCTGAAAAAGTAGTTTGCCTTGAGAACCTCCCTGTCTTCTCCCCGTAACCCTCCATATGCTTCCTTTTTAGATAACAGTCTAATACCCTCTTGAATTGAACCCGCCTCCATCACATTGTCTGGCAGTGCATTCCAGGTCCCAAACACTCAGTCTATGCAAAAACATCCTTCCATAGATAAGGAAATGGGCAGCACAGTGGCACATGGGCAGCATGGTAACACATTGGTTAGCACTGCTGCCTCACAGCGCCAGGGAGCCGGAGTTGGTTTTGATTCCTGGCTTGGGTCACTGTCTGTGTGAAGTTTGCACATTCTCCCTGTGTCTGGGTGGGTTTCCTCCAGGTCCTCCAATTTCCTCCCACAATCCAAAGATGTGCAGATTAGGAGGACTGGTCTTGCTAAATTTCTATTTAGTGTTAGGGACTAGCTAGAGTAAATGCAAAATGTTCTGGGAATCGGGCCTGGGTGGGATTGTGGTTGGTGCAGATTCAATGGGCTGATTGACTTCCTGTATTGTAGGATTTTGAGACCAAAATTGCACACAGCAATCCAGGTGTGGTCTCACTGAGGTCCTGTGCAGCTGCAGTAAGACAACATTGCTCCTGTTCTTGAATCTTCCTGCAATGGAGGTCAACATACCATTTGGCTTCTTAACTGCTTGCTGTAACTGCATGCTTGCATGGTGAAATTGATGGGATTGAAGGCAGATAAATCTAAAGGGCTTGATCATTTTCATCCCAGAGTACTGAAGGAAATGGCCCTAGAAATAGCAGATCTATTGGTGTAATTTTCCAAAGCTGTTTGTACTCTGGACTGGTTCCTACAGATTGGAGGGTAGCTAATATAAGCCAACTATTCTAAAAAGGAGGTAGAGAGAAAACAGGGAACTATAGACCAGTGAGCCTAACATCAGTACTGGGAAGTTGCTCAAATCCATTATCAAGGATTTCATAGCTCTGCATTTGAAATGTAGTGGTGTAGTCAGACAAAGTCAGCCTGGATTTATATTGTTGAGGATGTAACGAGTAGAGTTGTTGAACGACAACCGATGGATATGGTCTAATTAGATTTCAGAAGACTTTTGACAAGGCCTCACGTAGCAGATTACTATGTAAAGTTAGAGTCATAGAGTCAGAGATTTACAGCATGGAAACAGGCCCATCAGCCCAACTTGTCCCTTTTTTTAAACCCCTAAACTAATCCCAATTAATCCCATAGTCCCTGCATTTGTCCCATATTCCTCTATATCCATCTTATCCATGTAATTATCTAAATGCTTTTTAAAAGACAAAATTGTACCCACCTCTGCTACTACCTCTGGCAGCTTGCTCCAGACACTCTGGACATTTTTGTGTCTCTTCCCCCTCACCTTAAACCTATCTCCTCTAGTTTTAGATTTCCCTCTCTTCAGGAAAAGATATTGACTATCTACCTTATCTATGCCCCTCATTATTTTATAAACTTCTATGAGTTAAAGCACATGGGATTGCAGGTGGTGTCTTGAGATGGATAGAAAGCTGATTAGCAGACAGGAAGCAAAGGGTTGACTTAAACGAGTCTTTTCACAATTGGTAGGCATTGACTAGTGGGGTATCACAGGAATCTGTGCTAGGACCCCAACTATTCAGATTATATATTAATGATTTAGAAGAGCGAACTGAATGTATTATCTCCAAATCTGCAGATGATACAAAATTATATGGGAGGGTGAACTATGAGGGGGATGCGGGGATGCTTCAGCATGATTTAGACAGGCTGATTAATTGGGCAAACGCATGGTGATACAGTATAATGTGGATAAATGTGGGGTTATCCACTTTGGTAGTAATAATAAGAAGGCAAATTATTATTTGAATGGGTGTAAATTGAGAAAGGTGGATACTCAGTGAGACATAAGAAATAGGAGCAGGAGTAGGCCATCTGGCCCTTTGAGCCTCCCCCGCCATTCAATAAGATCATGGCTGATCTGTCGTGGCTCAGTTCCACTTTCCCGCCCTCTCCCCATAAAACCTTGGAGGCCTTGTGCATCCATAGATGAAAGTAAGCATGCAAGTACAGCAGGTAGTAAAGAAAGCAAATGGTATGTTAGTCTTCATAATGAAAGGATTTGAATGCAGGAATAGGGATGTTGCACTGCAATCATATAGGGCATTTGAGAGGCCACATCTGCAGTCTCATGTGTAGTTTTGGTGTCCTTATCTGAGGAAAGATGTCCTTGCTACAGAGGGAGTAAAGCGAAGGTTTACCAGACTGTTTCTTGGGATGAAAGAACTGTCATATGAGGAGAGACTAAGTCAGTCAGGATTATATTCATTGGAGTTTGGAAGAGTGAGAGGGATGGCACTGCGGTTAGCACTGCTGTCTCACAGCTCCAGGGATCTGGGTTCAATTCCCAGCTTGGGTCACTGTCTGTGTGGAGTTTGCACATTCTCCCTGTGTCTGCACAGGTTTCCTCCAGGTGCTCTAGTTTTCTCCCACAGTCCAAAGATATGCAGGTTAGGTGGATTGGCCCTGCTAAATTGCCCTTTAGTGTCAGGGGTTAGCTAGGGTAAATGCGTGGAGTAATGGGGATAGGGCCTGGGTGAAATTGTGGTTGGTGCAGACTCAATGGGCCGAATGGCCTCATTCTGCACTTTAGGATCCTATGATTGTATTGTTCTGTCTCATAGAAACTTATAAAATTCTCATAAGGTTAGACAAGACAGATTTAGAAAGAATGTTCCCGATGATTGTTCCACAACCAGAGGTCATAGTTTGAAGATAAGGGACAAACCTTTTAGGACTGAAGTGAGCTTCATCCTCAGAGGTGGTAAATCTGTGGAATTCACTACCACAAAAAGTAGTTGAAGCCAAAATGTTGTGTGATTTCAAGAATAAATTAGGTTAATTCTTGGGGCTAAAGTGATGAAGCAGTATGGGGGGAAGATGGGATCGGGATATAGAATTTAATGATCAGCCATGATGGTCGTAATGAATGGCAAAGCAGAGCAATGACCTGCTCTTGATTCTATTTTCTAGGTTTCTATGCTTGTTTTTAATGACAGGTGTACATCAACATTTCCCAATCTACCACCATTTAAATAATTCTCTTGTCATTCTGTTTCTCTTTCCAAAATGGATAAGTTCACACTGATTCACATTATACTGCACCTGCCATGTATTTGCCCATTCACTCAATTTGTCTGAATTATCTTGAAACCTCTTAACATCCCCCTCACTACTCACCGTAAGACCATAAGATGTAGGAGTGGGGAGCCTTTCGGCCCTTTGAGTCTACTTCACCATTCATTGAAATCATGATATAATGATTCTCAAATCCACTTTTCCACCTTATCCCCTTAACACTTGATTCTCTTATTGATTAAAAATCTATCCATCTCAACCTTGATCATGCTTAACAATCCAACCTCCCCAGTCCTCTGCAGTAAAGAATTCCAGATTCAGTATTTTCTGGGAGAAGGAATTCCTTCTCATCTCTTTCTAAATGGATGATTTAGATGATCTGGTCAGAACTGTGGCAAATGGAATTTAATCCTGATGAGTGTGAAGTGTTGCATAAGAACATAAGAAATAGGAGCAGGAGTAGGCCATCTAGCCCTTCGAGCCTGCCCCGCCATTCAATAAGATCATGGCTGATCTGTCGTGGCTCAGTTCCACCTTCCCGCCCTCTCCCCATAACCCTTAATCCCTTCTCTTATCAAAAACCCATCAACCCGCTTCTTAAAAATATTTAGCGAGGCAGCCTCCACCACTTCAACGGGCAGAGAATTCCAGAGATTCACCACCCTTTGAGCGAAGAAGTTCCTCCTCAACTCTGTTCTAAACCGCCTCCCCTTTATCTTGAGACTGTGCCCCCTAGTCCTACTGTCTTTTTTGAGCGGGAAGAGTCTCTCCACCTCTATCCTATCCATCCCATTCATCATCTTATACGTCTCAATGAGATCTCCCCTCATTCTTCTAAACTCTAACGAGTACAAGCCTAGTTTATTCAGCCTCTCCTCATAGCTCAATCTCCTCAACTCTGGTATCAGCCTAGTAAACCTCCTCTGCACTCCCTCCAGTACCAAAATATCCTTGCGCAGGTGCGGCGCCCAAAACTGCACACAGTACTCCAGCTGCGGCCTCACCAATGCCCTATACAGCTGCAGCAAGACCTCCCTACTTTTATATTCAATCCCCCTCGCTATGAAGGCCAGCATCCCATTCGCCTTCCTGACCACCTGCTGCACCTGCAAGCTGGGTTTTTGCGACTCATGCACAAGGACCCCGAGGTCCCTCTGCACCGTCGCCTGCTGCAGTTTTTCGCCACGTAAGTAATATTCCTTCCTACCATTCCTCCTACCAAAGTGGACCACCTCACACTTGCTAACATTAAATTCCATTTGCCATTTCCTGGCCCATTCGCCCAGCCTATCTAGATCCTTCTGCAGACTCTCCACACCCTCCGCACAATTTGCCTTTCCCCCAATCTTGGTGTCATCAGCAAATTTCGACACCCTGCACTCGGTTCCCTCCTCTAGATCATCTATATAAATGGTAAATAGCTGAGGCCCCAGCACCGACCCCTGGGGCACCCCACTCGTCACCATCCGCCAATCCGAATAGCACCCATTGACCCCCACTCTCTGCCTCCTATTTGACAACCAATCCTCTATCCACGCTAACACCCTACCCCCAACTCCATGTCCCCTGACCTTCTGCAATAACCTCTTGTGAGGTACCTTGTCAAACGCCTTCTGAAAATCCAGAAAGACCACATCCACCGGCTCTCCTCTATCCACTGCCCTAGACACATCCTCATAGAACTCCAGTAAATTTGTCAGACACGACTTCCCTTTAATGAAGAATGAACAATTCAAGAGAATACACAGTGAACAGCAGATGCTAGACATACAAAGAACCAGAGAGATGTTGGGGTGCTTGTCCATAGATCCTTGAAAGCAATAAGATAGGTGGATGTTGTGTTTAAAAAGGCATATGAGACTCTTGCCTTTATTAGCTGAAGCATAGAATAGAGCAGGGAGGTTATGTTAGAGCCATGCAAAACATAGTTAGGCTACAACTGGAGTACTGTTTGCAGTTCAGGTCAGCACACTATAGGAGTGATCCGATTATATGAGAGAGGCTACAGAGGGGATTCACCAGGTGTTGCCTGGGCTGGAGCATTGCAGCTATGAAGAAAGGCTGGATAGGCTGCAGTTGTTCTCCTTAGTGGAGAAAGGGGACTCAATTGAGGTGCACAAAATAAAGGACAGAGCTAGGGTGGATAGGAAAAACTTTTCCCATTAGTAGAAGGGTCAATAACCAGGGGGCCTGGATCCAATGTCAGGGGCAGGAGGTTTAGAAGGGATTTGAAGAAAATCTTTTTCACCCAGATAATGGTGGGCAATTGCAACTTTGTCTAAAAGTGTGGCAGAGACAGGAATCCTCACTACATTTAAGAAGCATTTGGATAAGCACTTCAAAGCAACAGCATACAAAGCAATGGACTAAGTGCTGGAAAATAAAGTTAGAATAGATAGGTGCTTGATGGCTGGAGTAAACATGAAGGGCCGAAGCAGCTCTTTCATAGAATCAGAGAATCTACACTGCAGAAGGATGCCATTTCTTGCCTCTATAGGATGGGGTATAGAGTATAAAAATTGGCATCTGATGTTACACCTGTATAGAGTTGGTTAGGCCACATTTGGAGTACTGCGTTCAGCTCTGGTCACCGCTCTACCAGAAGGGCGTGGAGGCTTTGGAGAGAGAGCAGAGAAGGTTTACCAGGGTGTCTCCTTAGCTATAAGGAGAGATTGGGTAAACTGGGGTTGTTCTCCCTGGAAAGATGGAGAATGAGGGGAGACCTAATAGAAGTGTATAAAATTATGGATAGGGTGAACAGTGGGAAGCTTTTTCCCAGGTCGGAGATGACAAACATGAGGGGTCACAGGTTCAAGGTGAGGGGGGCGAGGTTTAATTCAGATATCAGAGGGATGTATTTTACACAGAGGGTGGTGGGGGCCTGTCAAGCAGGGTGGTGGAGGCGGACATGCTGGGATTGTTTAAGACTTATTTGGATAGTCACATGAGCAGACTGGGAATGGAGGGATACAGAACATAGAACATAGAACATTACAGCGCAGAACAGGCCCTTCGTCCCACGATGTAGCGCCGACCAGTTACAAAAATTATTCTCCTAATTCCCCCTGACACTAACTGGCAATTTAGCATGATCAAACACCGATGTCGGCGCAACATCGTGGGCCGAAGGGCCTGTTCTGCGCTGTAATGTTCTATGTTCTATGTTCTAACACACACATCTTTGGACTGTGGAAGGAAGCCAGAGGAAACTCATGCAGACATGCAGAGAATGTGCAAACTCTGCACAGACAGTGACCTAAGACTGGAATTGAACCTGGGTCCTTGGTACTGTGGGGCAGCAGTGCTAACCACTGTGCCATCCCATGGTGTAAAATTCTGACTCCATGACTATGACCTCTGAGATTATGACCTCTGGTCCTAGACTCTCCCATAAGTAGAAACAACCTCTCAGCACCGACCCTGTCAAGCCCCCTGCAAATTCTAAATGTCTCAATAAGGTCACCTCTCATTCTTCTAAACTCCAATAAATGCAGGCTCAACCTACTCAACCTTCCTCATCAGAAAATCCCTCCATACCTGCGATCAACATTGTGAACCATCTCTGCACTGCCTCCAACGCCAGTGTATCTTTCCTTATATAAGGAGGCAAAAGCTGTTCAGTCTTTCAGATGCGGTCTAACTAGTATTTTGTATAGTTTTTAAGCAAGTTTTCCCTAATTTAATTCCCTTTGAAATAATGCCCAACATTCCATCTGCCTCCCCTAGTATCTGCTGAGCTTGCATGCTAGCTTTCTATAATTTATGTATAAGGATCCCCAAATCCTTCTGTGCTGCAGCTTTCTGCAGTCTTTCTCCACTAAATAATATTGAGCTCCTTTACTCTTCCTACTAAAGTGCATAACTTTGCATTTTCCTGCATTGTATTCCATCTGCCAAGTTTTTGCCCATACATTTAACCTGTCTCCCTCTATAGACTCTTTTGACAGAATTCTACCATCCTGTCAACAATGGAAATGTCCATCAACCTTGGGAAGGAATTTCCAGTCTCACTGAGTGAGGCCATAAAATACCCCTCTTTGTGCCATCTTCACTACTTGCCTTCCCACCAATTTTGTGTCATCAGCAAACTTGACATCGTACATTCACTTTCCTCATCCAAGCTATTAATATATACTATAATTAACTGTGGAGTGATTCCTGTGGCACTCCACCAGTTACATGATCCTAATCCTCAAAATGTCCTTCATATTCCAACTCTGTTAGCTGGTCCTCTATCCATGCAAATATATCACTCCCAAAATCATGGCTTCTTATTTATTAACTAGCCATTTATGAATTACCTCATTAAATGCTTTTTTGGAAATCCAGGCATATTTCATCTTCTGGTTCCCCTTTAGCTATCCTTCTTGTTGCTATCTCAAAGAATTCTAATAATGTTGTCAGGTATCATTTCTCATTCAAGAAGCCATGTTTGATTATATTATGTATTTCTAAATGCTCTGCTATTACATCACTTGTAATGGACTCAAATATTTGACAGATGTTAATCTAATTGGCCTATAGTTTCCTTTTTTTTGTCTTCCTTTTTGAAAAAGGATGTTACATTGTCAATTTTCCAATTCTCTGGGGCCTTTCTAGAATTTAAGGATTCTTGGAAGATTACAATTAGTGCACCAATTACCTCTGTAGCTAGATCCTTAAATATAGAACATAGAACATAGAACATAGAACATTACAGCGCAGAACAGGCCCTTCGGCCCACGATGTTGCGCCGACCAGTTACAAAACAATGACCCACTAGCCTAAACCAATCCCTTTTCATCCATAAACCTATCCACAGATCTTTTAAACGCCCCCAAACTAGGTGCATTTACAACTGCAGCTGGCAGGGCATTCCAGTCCCTCACCACCCTCTGGGTAAAGAACCTACCCCTGACATCTGTCCTATAACTACCCCCCCTTAATTTAAAATCGTGCCCCCTCGTGTTAGCTTTCTCCATCCTAGGAAAAAGGCTATCACTATCTACCCTGTCTAAACCTCTAATCATCTTATATGTTTCAATGAGATCCCCTCTCAGCCGCCTTCTTTCCAGCGAAAACAACCCCAAATCACTCAATCTCTCCTCATAGGATCTCCCCTCCATACCAGGCAACATCCTGGTAAACCTCCTCTGCACCCTCTCCAAAGCCTCTACATCCTTCTTGTAATGTGGGGACCAGAACTGCACACAAAACTCCAAGTGCGGCCGCACCAGAGATGTGTACAGTTGCATCATGACGCTGCGACTCCTAAATTCAATCCCCCTACCAATAAACGCCAAAACTCCGTATGCCTTCTTAACAACTTTATCTACTTGATTCCCAACTTTCAGGGATCTATGTACACATACACCTAGATCCCTCTGCTCCTCCACACTATTCAAAGTCCTCCCGTTAGCCCTATACTCAACACATCTGTTATTCCTACCGAAATGAATTACCTCACACTTCTCCACATTAAACTCCATTCGCCACCTCTCAGCCCAGCTCTGCAACCTTTCTAAGTCATCCTGCAAACTATGACACCCTTCCTCACAATCTACCACACCTCCGACTTTGGTGTCATCAGCCAACTTACTAATCCATATCTTAGGACGCAACCCATCAGACTCAGGTATTTATCAGCCTTTGGCCCCATTCATATTCCCAGCAGGTTTTGTGTTGTCAGCAAACTTGGAAATATTAATTTGATTCACTCGTCCATATCATTGATATATATTGTGAATAGCTGGAGCCCAAGCAGTGACCCTTGTGGGACCCTACTAGTCACTGCCAGCCACTTAAAAAAGGACGTATTTATTCCTACTCTCTGTTTCCTTCTGCTAACCAATTCTCAATCTACACCAGTATATTCATACACTTCCAATTCCATACACTTTAATTTTGCACACTAATCTCTTATGTGGGACTTTATCAGAAGCTTTCTGAAGTTTGAAATACACAACATCCACTGGTTCACCCTTACCTATTTTACTAGTTACATCCTCAAAAAATTCCAGTAGTTCGTCAAACATGATTTCCCTTTCATAAATTCATGTTGACTTTGTCTAATCCTGTTAATATTTTCCAAGTGTCCTGTTATCACATCCTTCATAACATGCATTCGTGTTTTCCCTACTACTAATATTAGGCTAATGAGTCTGTAGGTTCCCTGCTCTCCTTTCTTAATTCTGGAAGATGACAACCAACTCATTCACTATTTCCATGGCCACATTTGGTGCTCTGGGATGTAGATCATCAGGCTCTGGGGATTTATCAACTTTCAGTCCCATTAATTTCTCCAGCATTATTTTGCTAGTAACACTAATTTCCTTCAGCCCCTCCTTCTCACTAAACCCTTGATGCCTTTGCATTTCTGGGGACCGATTTGTATCTTCTTCTGTGAAGAAATAACTAAAGTAATTAATTACTCTGCCATTTCCTTGTTCTCTTATAAATTGTCCCGTTTTGGTTGTAAGTGACCTACATTTACCTTCACCGATTTTTTTTCTTTTTATATACTTATAGAAGCTTTTACAGTCCATTTTTATGTTACTTGCAAGTTTATTCTCGTGCTGTCATTCCTCCAGAACCCCCCCACCCCACTTATTCAATCTCTTTGTCTTCCTTTACTGACTACTAAACTGTTCCTAATGCTCAGGCTTGATACTTTCTCTGACTTCTCTTTGGATCTAATACTATCCTTAATTTCGTTTGTTAGCCATAGTTGGGCTGTTTCACTTGTTGTGTTTTTGCACCAGAAAGGAATGTATTACTGTTACAATGGATACATTTGTTCCTTAAATATTAGTCATTGTCTATCCACCATCATACCTTTTATTGAAGTTCCTATCTTAGCCACCTCACACCTCATACCTTTACAGTTTCCTTTGTTTAGATTTAGGATCTGAGTTTCAGAGTGGGCTTCACTTTCCATCCTAAAGAAGAATTCTATCATAATATGGTCACTGCTCCCTAAGGACCCCACACAATTAGATTATTAATTAACAATAACAGAAAAAGCTGGAAAATCTCAGCAGGTCTGAGATTTTCCAGCAGGTCTGAGATTTTTCTCTCCTGTGGAGACAAAATAGAGCCAAAGTTTTGAGTCTAAATGACCCTTCATCGGAGCTGGATTATTAATTAACCTCTTCTCATTGTATAATGCTAAATCTAGGATAGCATATTCCCTCTTTGGTCCCTCAGCATTCTAGTCTTAAAAAACCTCTCACTCCAGAATTTCATCCACTACAGTGTTGTTAATTTGATTTGCCCAATCTATATATATGTTAAAGTCACCCTGATTTCTGTAGTACCCTTGTTAAATGCATCTTGAATTTCCTGTTTACTGCCATGTCCTGCTGTTTGGAGGCCAATAAACTGCTGTTTGGCGGCCGATGAACAACTCCCACTAATGTTTTCCATTCTTGTTGTTTTTTAGTTCCATCCAGACTAATTTCACATCTAGATTTTCTGAGTCAATATCTTCTCTCACAATTGCACTAATTTCATCCTTTACTAACAGCAACAATCCACCTCCTTTCCTTTTTTGTCTGTTCTTTCTAAAAATTGAATACCCTTGGATATACAGTTCCTACTCTTAGTCACCCTGCAGCCATGTCTTCTTAATCACAACCATATTGTACCTGTACATACCAATTTGCTCTTTAATTCATCTACTTTATTGCAAATGTTCCATTCATTCAGCTGTAGTGCATTTAGATTTGTCTTTTTAACATTTTTATGCATGGTTCTTTTGTACTAGGGCCCTACTTGCTTCTAGCCCTTGTTTCCTCTGCCTCCCACTTTCTACTTTTCTGTCTGTCATTTCTATCATGTCTCCTCTCTCAGGTTCCCATGCATCAGCCATTCTAGTTTTAACCCTTCCCCACAATACTGGCAATATCCCTGAGAGGATATTGGTTCTGGTCCTGCTGCGGTGCAACCAATCCCATTTTTGCAGGTGCCATCTTCCCCAGAATTGGTCCCAATGCCTCAGGAATACAATCCCTCCTTCCTACACCATCTCTTTAGCCACATATTCAACTTGTCTATTCTCCTATTCCTGAGCATTTGGAGTAATCTTGAAATTACTAGCTTTGAGGTCTTTCTTTTTAACGATGATACCAGAAGAATTTACAAGGATGATGCCAGAAATTTGTAGAATACATATTTGAAAATAATGAGCAGGTGGGGCCTCTTCTCTTTTGAAATGAGGGAAGAGCTGCGGAGGTCTGAAATGATGGATAGAGGAAGAACTGGGCGACACGGTAGCACAGTGGTTAGCACTGCTGCTTCACAGCTCCAGGGACCTAGGTTAAATTCCCAACTTGGGTCACTGTCTGTGTGGAGTTTGCACATTCTCCTAGTGTCTGCGTGGGTTTCCTCTGGATGCTCTGGTTTCCTCCACAGTTCAAAGATGTGCGGTTTAGATTGATTGGCCATGCTAAAATTGTCCCTTAGTGTCCTGAGATGTGTCAGTTAGAGGGATTAGTGGGTAAATATATAGGGATATGGGTGTTGGGCCTGGGAGGGATTGTGACCTGTACACACTCAATGGGCCAAATGGCCTCTTTCTGCACTGTAGGGTTTCTATGATTTCTATGCATGTTTCCTCTTATGTGGAAGAGCATAACTAGAGAGCGTCAATATAAAATATTCTGCAAGAAATCCATTTACTTTAACTACTCTTTTTACACACTTCAAAAGCTCTCATCTCTTTTGATATTACCAGCTGGTTCACTTTTATATTCTTTTTATCAATTTCTTCGTGATGCTGTGCTGGTTTCTAAAACACTTCAAATCCTCAGAACTGCCACTATTTGTAACATTAGAAGATTATATTTTTAATCTAATACTATCCTTAATTTATCCAGTAAACTAAGGGACTTTATGAACTTCATTTGGCAATGGACTATTATTGTTAAACCCAAGTAGTACCTGTTCCAGACTGTTTGTCTCTATTGCTACATTGTTTAATGATCTCAGATTTTCTTTTCAGTTTTCTAAATCTCCCTGCACCTGAGCCACCTCCCATAAGTTAAATGCCCTGTCCTTGTTACAATTCACCAAGACACAGATCCCCAGCCCAGTATAAATGGAGACCATCCAAACGGAATAGTTTCCTCTTTTCCCTGTATTGGTTCTAGAGTCCTTTCTTCCCATATCATTCTTTGCACAATTTGGTGCATGGCTCAGGTAACAATCCACTAATTATCATCTCTGAGATCCTAGCTTTTAATTTGGACCATAAATCTTCAAACCCTCCCAACAAAATGTGAATTTTAAAAATCAATTCATTAGGCATGGGATGTCACACAATGGCTGGTCAGCATTTGTTGCCCAAACTGAGTTGGCCTTGGATGGCAGCTGAGAGTCAACCACATTGCTGTGGCTCTGGAACCACATCATAGAATCGTACCGTGCAGAAGAGGTCCTTCGGCCCATCAATTCCACACCGACACATCAGAAACTATGAAATTCCACTTAATTCCATCTGCCAGCATTTGGCCCATGGCCCTGAATGTTATGATGTGCCAAGTGTTCATCCAGATACTTTTCTTGTAGGCCATACCAGATAAGGATGGCAGATTTCCTTCCCTAAAGGACATTGGTGAACCAGATGGGTTTTCCTGACAATTGACAATGGTCATTAGTCGATTCCAAATTCCTGATATTTTTTATTGAATTCAAATTCCACCATCTGCCATAGCAGGATTTGAACCCTGGTCCCCAGAACATTAGCTGAATTTTTGGATTAATAATCTAGTGATAATATCACTAGGCCATTACCTTCTATGCTAATGCCATTGATTACTAAATTGGAATGGTCACTGGATCCTTTCCCTTTCACTCCAGATTTGGTTCCAGTAATGAAGAAATGTCTTTACCTTTGGCACTAGGCAGGCAACAGAGAACAGTATTCATTCCCTTAACTATGTGGTCTCCAATCGCTATCACTTTCCTTCTCAAATATTCCACTGGAATGATACCCGGTACTATGGTACTATGGTCAGTTTGCCAATTCATCCTGTAGTCCTTGTTCTGATCCATTTGGGTATCAAGTCACTGTTGATCAAAGTGAAATGCTGATGCACCTGCATCACTGTATTTTTATTCCTCACATCTACCTGACTCACAGTCACACTCTCCTCTGTGGTCTCCTAACAATTGAACAACTTTAAAATTCTACTTAACCTAAAAGGTGTACCTTCCTCCTGGAGCAAAGTGCCCATGTAACCTTCCCCCTCTCTGATTTCCCATAATGTCTGTAGCTCAGACTCTGGAACAGTGACTGAGCCAACATGAACCAGATTGCTTACATTGGCACTCAGCTTACAAAATTCCCTGTTCTCCAATCACTCTGTTTCACAGTCTCTTTCTTTCACTCCCACTCTCTCTCTCCCTCCAACTTCTTAACCATCTTTCTCACTCATTCTCTTAGCACAGTGGTTAGCACTGCTGCTTCACAGCTCCAGGGTCCTGGGTTCGATTCCCGGCTCGGGTCACTGCCTGTGTGGAGTTTGCACATTCTCCTCGTGTCTGCGTGGGTTTTCTCCGGGTGCTCCGGTTTCCTCCCACAGTCCAAAGATGTGCGGGTTAGGTTCATTGGCTATGCTAAAATTGCCCCTTAGTGTCCTGGGATGTGTAGGTTAGAGGGATTAGCAGGTAAAATGTGTAGGAATATGGGGATAGGGTCTGGGTGGGATTGTGTTCGGTGCAGACTCGATGGGCTGAAGGGCCTGTTTCTGCACTGTAGGGTTCTATGCTGGTTCTATGCTTTCTCTGTGCCTCTTGTTCTCTTCCTCGGTAACACTGGAATTCTGACCTTTTGCCTTGTTTTGTTGAACAGCAAAGGCGCGATGGAGTGGTGGTGAAAAGATCGAGTACGGAGTTTATACGAAGAAAGGACAAGGTGAAGAGGCAGTAAGCACAAAGCTGATAGACTGGGAGATTCTCCAGTAGAATGGCTTCAAATTTCAATGACATTGTGAAACAAGGATACGTGAGAATGAAGAGCAGGAAGCTGGGGGTAAGTTTGATAGTTGTCTTGTTACACATGCCGGCACACCTGACAAACCGATGGTTCTGATGGACTGGTGCATTGACCATTACGCTGACCTGCACTTAGACTGATGCATTGACTGTCACAGTGATCCATTATTTCATCAATGATCTTCCTTGCCTCATAACGTCAGAAGTGGGGATGATCGCTGATGATTGCACAATATTCAGTACCATTCATGACTGAAACTGTCCTTGTCCAAATGCACAAGACCTGGATAATATTCACGCTTGGGCTGACAGGTGGCTAGTAATATTTGCGCCAGGCATTAGCATGACTGAATCCCCCACTATCAACATCCTGGGGCTTACCATTGACCAGGAACTGAACTGGGTCAAATATAAATACTGTGGCAGGTCAGATGCTAGGAATCCTGCGGCAAATAACTGACCTTCTGACTCCCCAAAGCCTGTTCACCATCTTCAATAAAAAGTCTGACAACACCAGGTTTTTTACTGTGTTTACGCCAGTCCAACGCCGGCATACCCACATCATCACCATCTTCAAGTCAGGAGTGTAATGGAATACTCACCACTTGCCTGCATAAGTGCAGCTCCAACAACATTCAAGAAGCCCAACACCATCCAGGACTAAGCAGCCTACTTGATTCACACCACATCCACTACCTACAACAACCACTCTCTCCAATGATGAATAGTAACAACAGTGTGTACCATCTACAAGAATCACTGCAGCAATTCACCAAGGCTCCTTAGGCAGCACCTTCTAAACCCACGACCACTGGAAGGACAAGAGCAACAGATACCTAGGGTCACCACCACCTGGAGGTCCCCCTCCAAGTCACTCGCCATCCTGACTTGGAAATACATTACCACTCCTTCACTGTTATTGGGTAAAAAGCCTGGAACTCCCTTCCTATCAGCACTCTGGGTGTGCCTACTCATAAGAGACTGCAAAGGGTCAAGAAGGCAGCTCACCACCACCTTTTCAAGGACAATTGAAGATGGACAATAAATGCCAGTCTAGCCAGTGAGTCCCACATCCTGTAAGTGAACTGAAACAAAATTAGCACTCGTACTAGCATTCTGACATGAATATTTACATGCCCACATACAAACTCACTCAGGTTAACATTCTCAGCCAGTAGCAGCAAAATTGGGGCATAGTGATTGGGGCTGGTTATTTCCTCTCTGTACCTGAGTCTTCACATTGAACCCTATTTGGAATGGGACATATTCTCTAAATAACTCTGTTTAAAATCTTTGCCCGAAGTTGGGAAGATCAGCTTTTTCTGATGTTTCCTTGCACTCTGTTTGGTTTTCATTTCAGATTTACCGCCGATGTTGGCTCATCTTCAAAAAATCATCGAGCAAAGGTCCTCGTAGACTGGAGAAATATCCTGATGAGAAAGCAGCCAATCTCAGGGGAAGTCCCAAGGTAAAGGACAGGTAACCCACTGACTCTTACACAGACCCACATGCTGACTCTCACATTTGTCCATTCCCACTCACCAGCCTTTCTTTCCTTCTCTCTTCATCTCATTCCATATCTCCTATAATTATTGAATGGTTACAGCACAGCGGAAGAGCCTATACTAGCTCTCCATAGGACCACTGTGCCTAATGCATATTCCCATCTTCTTCTTGGAGCCCATGTTTTTTCTCACTTTAGATAATGAATCCAATCTCTTTGGGCTAAAGATAACATTCTCCTCATGTCTCCATTGCTTTTTTTGTCAATTATCTGAAATCTGTTCCCTCTTGTTCCCAATCTAACCATCAGTGGGAACAGTTTCTCCCTACTCACTCTGTCCATCCCCCTCCTGATTTTGAACATCTCTATCAGATCTTCTCTCACCCTTGTTTTCTCTAACGAAAACAGTCATTCTATATGTAAATAAAGTTCACATCTCTGGAATCATTCCCATGAATCTTTACAGCATCCTCTCTGGCACCTTCACATCCTTCCTAAAATGCGGCACAATATTCCAGTTGAGGCTGAGCAGAGGTAGAAATTAGCAAGTAGGACCTCAAAAGTAGTAATCTGCAGCATATACTCTTAGCTCTATGTTTCTATACAGGTGGCATGGTGGCACAGTGGTTAGCACAGTACTGTCTCACAGCACCAGGGATCAGGGCTGAATTCTGGCCTTGGCCCACTATCTGTGTGGAGTTTGCACATTCTCCTCGGGTCTGCTTGGCTTTCCTCCCACAATCCAAAAATGTACAGGTTAGGTTGATTGGCTGTGCTAAATTGCCCCTTAATGTCAGGGGACTAGCATGATAAATATGTGAGATTATGGGGATGGGAATAGGGCCTGGGTGGGAATGTTGTCGGTACAGGCTCGATGGGCCTAATAGCCTCCTTCTGCACTGTATGGGTTCTATGATGAAAGCCCAGGGCACGGCATGCTGTTTTCTCATCCTGCTACCTCCAATGTTCTATGCACATATAAGGCTGGGTCGCTCTGTTCCTGCACCCCTTAAGAATTTTATTCCTTATTTTATATTGTCTCTCCATGTTCTTCCTGCCAAAATGCATGAACTACACTTCTCCACATTGAACTTCACCTGCCACCTATCTGTCATTTTGAAGTTCGACACTCTTTTCCTGGCAGTTTACAATGTTTCCAGGTTTTGAATCATCAAAGAATTTAGAAATTGTCCCCTGCATACCAAGATCTAGATCATTAAATACATATTAGCAAAGGCAAGTGTCCTAATTCCGACCCCTGGGTAAACTCCAGCCCAAATAACATTGATAAACTATTACTCTTTCTTGCCAGTCACTCAGTAAGTTCCAGATCAATGCTGCTGTCCATTTTATTGCATAACCTTGTTCACAAATCTGTTATGTGGCACTGTATAAAATGCCTTTTTGAGGTCCTTTACACGACATCCACAGATTACCCTCATCATGTTTTTCAGATTGGAAGCCTGTGTTGGGCCCTTGCTGTCTGTAGTTTAGGTAAATGACTTGAATGCAGGAGAATTGATCAGTAAGTTCATGGATGATACAATAATTGGTAGGAAAATAGTGAGGAGGATAGTGTTAGATTGCAGGAGGTTGTAGACGGCCTGGTCAGATGGGCTGATCAATGGTAACAGAATTCAACCCAGGATGTGAAATGATGCACTTGGGCAGGACCCTGAAAAGCACCAAGAATCAGAGGGACCTTCTTGTGCATGTACACTGGTCCTGTAAAATAGGAGGACAATGGATAAATTTAGTTACCTCTTCAAAGACAAGACTTACCCCTCACAAATTCATACTGACTATCCCTGATTAAGCTGCATCTTTCCAAATGGTCATAAATCCTATCCCTCAGGACCTTTTCCATTAACTTACCGACCACCAAAGTAATATTAAGTGGCCTATAATTTACCCGGATCATTCTGATTTCTTTTCTTGAACAAAGGAACAATACTTGCCACACTACAGTCCTCTGGCACAATCCCTGTGGATATGAGGACTCAAAGATCAAATCTAAAGGCTCCACAATCTCATCCCTTCCCTCCCAAAGTTTCCTAGGATATATCCCATCTGGCCCAGGGAACTTATCGACCCTCAGGTTTTTCAAAATTACTAATACATCTTTCCTCAGAACATCTACCTCCTCCATGCTATCTGCCTGAATACACTCTCATCCTTAAAAACATGGCCTCTCTCCTTAGTGAACACTGAAGAAAAGTATTTATTCAATGCCTCACCTATCTTTTCTGACATGAACAATTCCCACTACTATCCTTGACCGGTCCTAACCTCACCCTGGTCATTCTTTTATTTCATATATAAAAGTAAAAAGCCTTGGGATTTTCCTTTATCCGACTCACCAAGGACTTCTCATGCCCCCTCCTGGCTCTCCTAAGCCCTTTTTTTAGCTCATTCCTTGTTACCTTGTAACCCTCATGCGACCCAACTGAACCTTGTTTTCTCATCCTTACATACACTTCCTTTTTCCTCTTGACAAAACATTCAACCTCCTTTGTGAACCATGGTTCCCTCACTCGGCCATTTTCTCCCTGCCTGACAGGGACATACCTATCTAGGAAATGCAGTATTGTTCCATGAACAAGCTCCATTTATAGAGGACCTTATAGAGGTCTATAAAATAATGTGGACATAGCCAAGGTAGATAGTCAATATCTTTTCCCAAAGGTAGAGGAGTCTAAAACTAGATTTCATAAGTTTAAGGTGAGACAGGAGAGCTACTAAGGTGTCCAGAGGGGCAATTTTTTCACAGAGGGTGGTAAGTGTCTGGAACAAGCAGGTAGTAGATGCAGGTACAATTTCACCTTTTAGAAAGCATTTAGATTGTTACATGGGTACCATGGGTATAGAGGGATATGGGCCAAATGCGGGCAATTGGGATTAGCTTAGGAGTTTTAAAAAAAAGGCAGCATGGACAAGTTGGGCTGAAGGGCCTGTTTCCATGCTGCAAACCTCTTTAAAAATCAAGAGCCTAGTTTCAATTTCAATAAGCAACAGAACCAGTTAGCTGAGTGGCAGTTATCTGTCAATCAATTTAAGCCTGAAGAGGGCCTCAATCGATGTGAACACTTAGGAATTTTAGACTTGTGTGTGAGTCATCCCAGTTCACCTCAGCTACATATCAGGCAGTAGTTTTAGCAAGTGCATAACCAGTGAGCCTGTGCACGCCGGTGGCAGTGAGACTGCAGCCAGAGCGAGGGCTTTGAGAATTTGGAGTTGAGTGAGAATTCGGTGCTGAGAGAACCTGCCTAGGCTGCAGGTTCACCTTTGGGTGAGGCGGACCTGCAAGTGTGAGGTAGAAGGAAATTGAACCGTACCACCACAGTCAGCACGCAAGTGATTGGTTGGTAACTGGCAATTTTTTTCTTTCCTTTTTGCTCTTGGCATTGCAGTTTTGTTGTACACTACAATCATGTTTCCATGTGATTTCTGTGGTTTATAGTTTGTAAAGGTTATATGCGGTATAATGAGGAGCAGGAAAGAAGGGCCCTAGAGAATTGATATAATCTGAAACAAAACATCTTTCAAAAGTTTAATTTAAATGGGTAAGGCATGACAGGAGAGCTCCAAGCCATGGTTTGCTCCTCCTGCTCCATGTGGCAGGGTGGGGACAGTTCTCGTCCCCTGGGTCAGCATGTGTGCACAAGCGTCTCCAGCTATAGCTCCTGGAAGCTCGAGTTTCAGAACTGGAGCAGTGGCTGGAGACACTGTGGAGCATCTGCGAGTGAGAGAGTATCGTGGATAGCACGTATAGAGAGTTTGCTCCAAACAGTCTAATTAGAGTGCTTAATGAATACTTGTTAGATATTCATAGGTGGGTTTGTGCTGCAGGGCTTGTCCTGCTCATCAATTTGAAATCTGTGGTGTTTATCATTTATTCCCAAAGATAATTACCATGTTCTTAAGAAGATGGCATCTTGTAACATTATACTAATTACTAAATGAATTAACTTTGATATTTCCCCGGGTTGAAATGGTCGCTACGAGAGGACACAGATTTAAGGTGCGGGGAGGGAAGTACAGAGGTGATGTTAGGGGTAAGTTTTTCACTCAGAGGGTGGTGAGTGAATGGAATCGGCTGCCGTCATCGGTGGTGGAGGCGAACTCGCTGGGGTCTTTTAAAAGACTTCTGGATGAGTATATGGGGTTTAATGGGATTGGGGGTTATAGATAGATCTATAGATTGGTGGGGTTGATGTGATCGGCGCAACTTGAGGGCCGAAGGGCCTGTTTGTGCTGTAAATGTTCTATGTTCTATGTTCTATTTGTAATTTCTGCTGCACCCTCTCAAAGGTTTCGACATCCTATACAGTCTCAGACTCCACAGGCAAGAAGGGAATGGGTGATCACCAGACAAAGCAAGAGAGAAAGGCAGGGGGTGCAGGAATCTCCTGTGGCCATTCCCCTGCTAAACAGCTTTGGATATTGTTGAAGGGAATGACCTCTCTGGGGAAAGCAGCAGCAGCCAAACTCATTGCACCACAGTTGGTTCTGCTGCAGAGAGGAGGGGTAAAAAGTGTGCCAGTGCAATAGTTACAGGGGATTCGATTGTAAAGGAAATAGACAGACATTTCTGTGGCTGCAAATGAGATTCCAGGATGGTATGTTGCCTCACTGGTGCTAGGGTCAAGGATGTCAAAGAACAAAGAACAAAGAACAAAATCAGCCCGGGAAACAGGCCCTTCGGCCCAACGAGCCCACGCCACCATCCCAACACCACCAGTCCACACGACCCCTGCTTAATGTTTTATGGCCATCCAGATTGAGGGAAACTTATTTAGGGACAATTTATTTCTGCCAATCAGCCTAACAGCACATCTTTGGGGTGTGGGAGGAAACCGGAGCATCCAGAGAAAACCCACGCAAGCACGGGGAGAATGCGCAAACTCCCACAGACACCGGCCCAAATCCATGTGTCTGCACAGCAATCAGCGATAGTCACTGAGCTGTCGTCTTGCCCAGTATCTTGTCCAGTTTAAGCACACACTAACGACATGAAGCACGAGGCCAATCTTGAACAACCAAGAGCAGCCCCAGTACGACCCATCGCGTGTATGCCCCTCGTTGGACACGAGGTGGACCGACTTAAAACCTGTGAATGAAAAGAGAAAAACATTATTATTGTACCATATCCATTTACCTTACCAGGGACACCCCAATGCTAATGACCCTTATTTAAAACAATCTCCTATATCCACCCATCTCCAACCCAGTCATGTGCCTGTCTAAGTTACTCTTAAATGACTCTAGTGTGTTTGCCTCCACCACCTTACTTGGCAGAGCATTCCATACCCCCACTACCCTGTATAAAAAAACCTCCCTGTAATATCTATGTTGTACCTCTCCCCCCTCACCTTAAGTCCATGGCCCCTTATCCTACGTGTCTCTATCAAAGGAAATAGCTTACCTGTGTTTACTCGATCTATACCCTTCATAATCTTATATACCTCTATTAGATCCCCCCTCAGTCATCGTCTTTCAAGGGAAAAGAGCCCCAATTTCTTCAATCTTTCCTCATACCCCAGTCCTTCCATACCAGGCAACATCCTGGTAAACCTCCTCTGCACTCTCTCCAGAGTCTCCACATCCTTCCAGTAGTAAGGCGACCAGAACTGGACACAGTACTCCAAATGCAGCCTAACCAACGTTCTGTACAACTGCAACATTAGACTCCATCTCTTATATTCTATACTCCTTCCTATAAAGGCTAACATACCATAGGCTTTCTTCACCACACTCTCCACTTGCACTGCCACCTTCAAAGACTTGTGCACTTGCACCCCCAGGTCTCGCTGCGATTCTATACTCCTTATGGGCTTACCCTTTATCATATAACTCCCCCCTACATTATTCCGGCCAAAATGCATCACCTCACATTTATCCGGATTAAACTCCATTTGCCATGTATCTGCCCAATCAACCAGCCTATCAATATCCTGCTGTATTGCCAGACACTGCTCCTCACTGCCCGCCAATCCAGCCATCTTGGTGTCGTCAGCAAATTTGTTGATCACACCACCTACTCCCTCTTCCAAATCATTTATATACATTACAAAGAGAAAAGGTCCCAGTACTGAGCCCTGTGGCACACCACTAGTGACAGACCTCCAACTAGAAAAAGACCCCTCCACTACTACTCTCTGACTCCTCTTTGCAAGCTAGTTCTCTACCCATCTAGATACCTGGCCACATATCCCATGAGCTTTAATCTTCTGTACCAACCTACCATGAGGGATTTTGTCAAACGCCTTACTGAAATCCATATAGGCGACATCAACGGCTCGTCCTTCGTCAACCGTTTTTGTCATCTCCTCAAAGAATTCTACCAGATTCGTAAGGCAAGACTTCCCCTTGACAAAGCCATGCTGCATAACCTTAATCAGATTGCAACGATCTAAGTGCTCATACATCCTATCCCTAAGAATCCTCTCCATCAACTTACCTACCACTGACGTTAAGCTCACCGGCCTATAGTTACCCGGGCTATCCCTCCTACCCTTTTTAAACAATGGTGCCACGTTCACTATCCTCCAGTCTTCTGGGACCTCACCTGTGTCCAAAGAAGAGTCAAAGATTTGCGTCAGAGGCCCAGCAATCTCATCCCTCACCTCTCTAAGCAGCCTAGGATAAATGTAATCGGGTCCCGGAGATTTATTGGTTTTAATGTTACCTAAAAGCCCTAACACTTCTTCCCTTGTAATCAATATATCTTTCAATCGGTCTACTGCTCCCTCAAAGACCGTACCAGACATCAAGCCCCTCTCCTTCGTGAATACCGACGCAAAGTATTCATTCAGGATCTCCCCCATTCCCTCTGCCTCTAAGCACAATTCCACAGGACCGATTTTACTCCTAGCCACCCTTTTGTTCCTCCAACGCTCTCTCCGTTCCCAGCTGCTTAGACCTGACATACGCCTCTTGTTTCTTCCTAACCAGGTCTTCTATATCTGTAGTAATCCACGGCTCTCTAATCCTACCTTTCCCATCCTTTCTCCTGACTGGCACATGCCTTTCCTGCAGCCATTGCAGTTTTCCCTTGAAAGACTCCCACATGCCTAATGTGGTCTTGCCTTCCAACAGCCTATCCCAGTCTGTATCCCTAAGCTCCTGCCTAATCCGGCTGTGTCTAGCTTTCCCCCAATTTAGCACCCTCCCCTTAGGACAGCTCTCATCTTTTTCCATTCGTATCCTAAAGTAGACGGAGTTGTGGTCACTATTAGCCACATGTTCGCCTACCGCAGCCTCAACCACCTGACCCGGCTCATTTCCCAGAACTAAATCCAGTATCGCCCCCTCTCTAGTCGGGCTATCTACATACTGTTGCCAGGACCCTTCCAATACATATCTTACGAATTCCTCCCCATCAGACCCCCCAGCTCTAAGCACCTTCCAATCCACTCCAGGGAGATTAAAATCTCCCACTACAACAACCCTGTTCTTCCTACACTTATCCAAAATGTCCCTACATATACCCTCTTCCACTGCCCGTGGGCTGTCGGGCGGCCTATAGTACGCTCCTAGCATAGTAATGGCCCCCTTCCTATTCCTCAACTGCACCCACAGAGACTCAATTCCCAACCCCCCGTGTTATCCTCCCTCTGCACCGCTGTGATCTGCTCTCTAAGAGCGCCACTCCCCCTCCTCTTTTCAACCCTCCCCTATCACGCCTAAAACACTTATGCCCTGAATATTTAGCTGCCAGTCCTGCCCCTCCTTTAACCTCGTCTCTGTCACTGCCACCACATCTAAATTCCTCGCGAACATCAAGGCCCTAAGTTCATCCGTCTTACCCGTCACACTCCTCGCATTAAAACAGATGCACCGAAGACCCTCAGGCCCTCTTGGATCCTCCTTCTCCTGGGAGATTTTCCTATCATCTAGACTTACCCTGACCTCCAACTCACTCCCACTCACAGTGCCTGAGCTGTCTCTCTCCTCTCCACCCCTCCTCCATATTAGTTTAAATCCTGCCTAAACACTCCAGCCAACCTCCCAGCTAAAATATGTGTACCCTTCCCATTTAAATGTTCCCCATCCCTCTTATACAAGTGCCCTTCCTTTGCAAAGACTTCCCAATGGTCTACAAAACTAAAACCCTCTGTCCTGCACCAATCCCTCAGCCATGCATTCAGCTGCAGGATCTCATTATTTTTATTCCTACTATTGCTGGGCATTGGCAGCAGCCCAGAGATCGCCACCCTGGAGACCCTGCACTTCAGCCTGGCTCCCAACTCCCTGAACTGCCTACGTATTTCCCCTCTACTCTTCCTTCCTATGTGAAGGTTATGCGGAGTGGTTTAAACTGATTCAGAGGGGGGGTGGGATTCTGAGTAGAGGGGGTGAAAGTGAGGGGGGCATAGATGGGGACTGCAATACACGGCATCGTGGGGGTGGGGCGGAGCAGGGTTTGAAATGCGTATACTTTAATGCGAGGAGTATTCGCAATAAAGTGGATGAACTTGCAACGTGGATCAGTACCTGGGACTTCGATGTTGTGGCCATTTCAGAGACTTGGATAGAGCAGGGTCAGGAATGGATGTTGCAGGTCCCGGGGTACAAATGCTTTAGTCGGAGTAGAGAAGGAGGTAGAAGGGGGGGTGGGGTAGCATTATTGGTCAAGGACTGTATCACAGTGTCAGAGAGGAACTTTGATGAGGACTTGTCTGTTGAGGTAGTATGGGCGGAGATTAGAAATAGGAGAGGAGAGGTCACCCTGCTGGGAGTCTTTTATAGACCTCCAAAAAGTTCTACAGAGGTTGAGGAAAGGATTGCGGAGACGATCCTTGTTAGGAGTGAAAGTAATAGGGTAATTGTTATGGGGGACTTTAACTTTACTCATGTTGATTGGAATTGCTATAGCTCTAGCTCGTTAGAGGAGTCAGTTTTTGTTCAAAGTGTGCAGGAAGGTTTTTTGACTCAGTGTATAGATAGGCCGACTAGAGGTGAGGCTATATTGGATTTGGTGCTGGGTAATGAGCCAGACCAGGTGCTTGACTTGAAAGTTGGTGTGCATTTTGGGGATAGTGACCACAATTCGATTACGTCCACCTTAGTGATGGAAAGGGATAGGCATGAACCTCAGGTCAGTAGTTTCAGCTGGGGGAAGGGTAATTATGAGGCTATTAGGAGAGAATTAGGAAGCATTGGTTGGACTAGGAGATTACAGGGACTGGGAACATCCGAGATGTGGAGATTTTTCAAGGAGCAGCTATTGCGGGTCTGTGATAGGTATATCCCTGTCAGGCAAGGAGGATTTGGTAGGCCCAGGGAACCGTGGTGCACTAAAAAAGTTGATTCGTTGGTTAGGAAGAAAAAGGAGGCTTATGTTCGGATGAGGCTTGAGGGCTCAGGTAGTGCATTAGAAAGTTTTAGATTGGCTAGGAGGGAGTTGAAGAGGGAGTTAAGAAGGGCTAAAAGAGGACATGAAATGTCTTTGGCTGATAGGATTAAGGAGAACCCTAAGGCGTTTTACAGGTATGTCAAGAACAGAAGGTTGGTTAGGGCAAGATTAGGGCCAGTTACAGACAGTAGAGGGAAGTTGTGTGTGGAACCGGAGGAGATTGGAGAGGCGTTGAACCAATATTTCTCTTCGGTGTTCACGCAAGGGGACATGAATGTAGCTGAGGAGGACACTGGGGTGCAGGGATGTAAAATAGATAGTATTGCAGTTGATACGGGGGATGTGCTGGATATTTTAGAGGGTTTGAAAATAGATAAGTCCCCTGGTCCGGATGGGATTTACCCTAGGATTCTTTGGGAGGCAAGAGAGGTGATTGCGAAGCCTCTGGCTCTGATCTTCAGGTCGTCGTTGGTCTCTGGTATAGTACCGGAAGATTGGAGGACAGCAAATGTTGTCCCATTGTTTAAGAAGGGGAGAAGAGACTTCCCTGGGAATTATAGACCGATGAGTCTTACTTCTGTGGTGGGTAAGGTTTTGGAAAGGATTATTAGAGACAGGATTTATAGTTATTTGGAGAGTAATGAATTGATTAGAGACAGTCAGCATTGTTTTGTAGCGGGTAGGTCGTGCCTTACTAACCTTATCGAGTTCTTTGAGAAAGTGACCAAAGAGGTGGATAGGGGTAAGGCAGTTGATGTGGTGTATATGGATTTTAGTAAGGTGTTTGATAAGGTTCACCATGGTAGGCTTCTGCAGAAAATGCAGATGTATGGGATTGGGGGTGATCTAGGTAATTGGATCAGGAATTGACTAGCAGATAGGAGACAGAAGGTGGTGGTTGATGGTAAATATTCGTCATGGAGTTCGGTTACGAGTGGTGTGCCTCAGGGATCTGTTTTGGGGCCACTGCTGTTTGTAATTTTTATTAATGATCTGGATGAGGGTATAGTTGGGTGGATTAGTAAGTTTGCTGATGACACCAAAGTCAGAGGTGTGGTAGATTGTGAGGAAGAGTGTCATATTTTGCAGGGTGACTTAGAAAGGTTGCAGAGCTGGGCTGCGAGGTGGCGGATGGAGTTTAATGTGGAGAAGTGTGAGGTAATTCATTTCGGTAGGAAAAACAGATGTGTTGAGTATGGGGCTAACGGGAGGACTTTGAATAGTGTGGAGGAGCAGAGGGATCTAGGTGTATGTGTACATAGATCCCTGAAAGTTGGGAATCAAGTAGATAAGGTTGTTAAGAAGGCATACGGTGTCTTGGCATTAATTGGTAGGGGGATTAAATTTAGGAGTCGCAGCATCATGATGCAACTGTACACAACTCTGGTGCGACCGCACTTGGAGTTTTGTGTGCAGTTCTGGTCCCCACATTACAGGAAGGATGTAGAGGCTTTGGAGAGGGTGCAGAAGAGGTTTACCAGGATGTTGCCTGGTATGGAGGGGAGATCCTATGAGGAGAGACTGAGAGATTTGGGGTTGTTTTTGCTGGAAAGAAGGCGGCTCAGAGGGGACCTTATTGAAACATATAAGATGATTAGAGGTTTAGATAGGATGGATAGTGATAGCTTTTTTCCTCGGATGGAGAAAGTTAGCACGAGGGGGCACGACTTTAAATTAAGGGGGGGTAGTTATAGGACTGATGTCAGGGGTAGGTTCTTTACCCAGAGGGTGGTGAGGGACTGGAATGCCCTGCCAGCTGCAGTTGTAAATGCACCTAGTTTGGGGGCGTTTAAGAGATCTGTGGATAGGTTTATGGACGAAAAGGGATTGGTTTAGGCTAGTGGGTCATTGTTTTGTAACTGGTCGGCGCAACATCGTGGGCCGAAGGGCCTGTTCTGCGCTGTAATGTTCTATGTTTTATGTTCTATGTCCTTCTCTCCTACATGTATAATTACATGTAGACATTCTGAAGGGTGAGGACAAACAGCTAATGGTTGTAGCACATGTTGGTACAAACGATATAGGTAAGAAAAAAGATGAGATCCCAAAAGCGAAATGCAGGAAGCTAGGAAGAAAGTTAAGAAATCAGACCTCAAAGGTAGTAATATCAGGATTACTATCGGTTCCATGTGCTCATCAGAGTAGAAATGACAGGATATATCAGATAAATATGTGGCTGAAGAGATGGTGTCGGGGGAGGATTTCAGATTCCTGGGGCAATGGGACTGGTTCTTGGGGATGTGGGGTCTGTACAAATTGGACAGGTTACCCCTGCGCAGAACTGGAACTGATGTCTTAAGGGGAGTGTTTGCTAGAGTGGTTGGGGAGGATTTAAACTGAAATGCCAGAGGAATGGGAACCTATGTAAGGAGTCAGAAAGGGAGCAAGCAAGGACAAAAACAAAAGGTAGAAAAGTGATAGGCAGAGAAACCAAGGACAACGTGTGAACAGGGCTATAGAGAAAAATACTGGGATCAAGGCAAGCAATGTTAAAAAGACAAGCGCAAAGGCTCTGTACCTTAATGTGCAGAGCATTTGCAATAAAGCGAATCAACTAATTGTGCAGATCGATATAAACAGGTAGGATGTAATTGGGATTATGGAGACATGGCTACAGTGTGACCGGGGATAGGAATCGAATGTCCCAGGGTATTCAATATTTAGGAAGGACAGGCATGAAGGGAAAGGTGGTGGAGTGGCATTGCTGATTAAAGAGAAAAATTAACACAATAATGAGAAAGGATAGTGACAATGTGGAATCTGTATGGGTAGAGTTGAGAAATACCAAGGGGCAAAAAGCATTAGTGGGTATCACATACAGACCCTAAAACTGCAGTGGTGATGTTGGGAATGGCATTAAACATGAAATTAGAGATGCATGTGATGAGGGAGTATCGATGATCATGGATGGTTTTAATCTGCGCATAGATTGGGCAAATCAAATTAGCCACAATGCCGTAGAGGAGGAATTCTAAGAGTGTTATGGGATAGTTTTCTTGACCAATATGTGGAGGAGCCAACTCGAGAGCAGGCCATCTTAGACTGGGTACTGTGTAATGAGAAGGGAATTATTGTCAATCTAGCTGTGTGAGACCCCTGGGGAATGAGCGACCATAACATGATAGAATTTTTTATTGAGATGGAGAGTGAAGTAGTTGATTTGGAGACTAAGTTGCTGAATCTTAATAAAGGAAACTATGATATGAAGCATGAGTTGGCCCTGATAGATTGTGGAGAGTTACTTAAAGGGATAACAGCGGTTAGACAATGGTAAACATTCAATAAATGCATGGGGGAACTGCAGCAACTGTTTATTCCTATCTGGCACAAAAGCAAAATGGGAAGAGAGCTGATCCATGGCTTACAAAGGAAATTAGAGAGAGTATCTGATCTAAGGAAGAAGCATACAGATTGACCAAGGAAAATAAAAGGTCTGAGGATTGGGAACTTTAAGACTCAGAAGGACCAAGGGATTGATTAAGAAGGAGAAAATAGAGTGTAAACGTTAGCTTGCAGGGAACATAAAGACTGACACTAAGAGTTTCTATAGATCTTTGAAGAGCAAGAGGTTGGTGAAGCCAAATGTAGGTCCCTTATAGACAGAAACAGGGGAATGTATAATAGGGGACAAAGAAATGGCTGAACAACTGAATACATACTTTGGCTCTGTCTTTACAAAAGAGGGCACAAATCAGATACCAGAAATGTTAGAGAATGCAATATTTAGTGAGAGAAAAGAACTGAATATTAGTAGAGAAATGATACTGGAAAAGTTGATGGGATTGAAGGTGTATAACATTATGAAGGGGAAGGGGATAGGGTAGAGGTAGAGAGATTCTTCCCGCTTAGAAAGGATAGCAGGACAAGAGGGCACAGCCTCAAGATAAGGGGGGAGCAGTTTAGATCAGAGTTGAGGAGGAACTTCTTCACTCAAAGGGTGGTGAATCTCTGGAATTTTCTGCCCGTTGAAGTGGAGGAGGCTACCTTGCTAAATATATTTAAGTCACGGTTAGATAGGTTTCTGGTAGGCAAGGGAATTAAGGGTTATAGGGAGAAAGCGGGAAAGTAGAACTGATCCACTTCAGATCAGCCATGATCTTATTGAATGGCAGGGCAGGCTTGAAGGGCTAGATGGCCTACTCCTGCTCCTATTTCTTATGTTCTTATGTTTAAGGCGGATAAATCTCCAGGGCTTGATAATCTATATCCCAGAGTACTTAAGGAAGTGGCTCTAGAAATAATGGATGCATTGGTGGTCATCTTCCAGGATTCTATAGACTCTGGAACCCTGCAGATTGGAGGGTTGCTAATGTCACTCCAATATTCAAAAAGGGAGATAGAGAGAAAACAAGGAATTATAGACCAGTAAGCTTAACATCGGTAGTGGGGAAAATTCTTGAATCCATTATCAAGGACTTTATAGCAGAACATTTAGAAAACAGTGGGAGGATCAAACGGAGTCAGCATGGATTTATGAAGGGGAAATCACGCTTGACAAATCGGTTGGAATTCTTTGAAAATGTACCTGGTAGAGTTGACAAGGGAAAACCAGTAGATGTGGTACATTTTGACTTTCAGAAAGCGTTTGACAAATTCCTGCACTTGAAATTATCATGCAAGATAAAAGCGCAGGGGATTGGAGGAAGTGTATTGAGATGGATAGAAAACTGGTTGGCAGAAAGGAAACAAAAAGTAGGAATTAATGGGTGCTTTTCAAATTGGCAGGCAGTAACTACTGGATTGCCACAGGGATCAGAGCTGAGACCCCAGCTATTCACAATATATATCAATGATTTGGATGAGGGAACAAAATGTAACATCTCAAAGTTTGCAGATGATACCAAATTGGGTGGGAGGATAGACTGTAACGAGGATGCAGAGATCCTTCAAAATGATCTGGATAGGTTGGGTGAGTGGATTAATCAATGGTAGATGCAGTATAATTTGGATAAGTGTGAGGTTATTCACTTTGGAAGCAAAAACAAGGCAGATTATTACCTGAATGGCTGTAAATTGGGAGAGGGGAGTGTGCAGCTGAACCTGGGTATCCTTGTGCACCAGTCACTGAAGGTAAGCATGCAGGTGCAGCAGGCAGTAAAGGAGGCAAATAGCATGTTGCCCTTAATTGTGAGAGGTTTCAAGTACAGGAGCAGGAATGTGTTGTTGCAACTACACAGGGCCTTGATGAGGCCCCTCCTAGAATATTGTATGCAGTTTTACATAGAACATTACAGCACAAACAGGCCCTTCGGCCCTCGAGTTGCGCCGATCACATCAACCCCACCAATCTATAGACCTATCTATAACCCCCAATCCCATTAAACCCCATATACTCATCCAGAAGTCTTTTAAAAGACCCCAGCGAGTTCGCCTCCACCACCGATGACGGCAGCCGATTCCATTCACTTTTGCTCTCCTTTTCTGAGGAAGGATTTTCTTGCTCTCGAGGGAGTGCGGAGAAGGTTTACCAAGCTGATTCCTGGAATGGCGGGATTGATGTATGAAGGTTGACCGGGTTAGGATTATTTTTCGCTGGAGTTCAGGTGAATGAGTGGCGATCTCATAGACGTATAAAAGTCTAACAGGTCTAGACAGAATAAATGCAGGGAGGATGCTTCTGATGGCAGGGTCATCCAGAACCAGGGATCAGAGTCTAAGGATTCTTTTAGGAGAGGAGAAACTTCTTCACCCAAGGAGTGGTCAACCTATGGAATTCATTACCTATGGAAGTAGTTGATGCCAAAAACATTGAATGCGTTCAAGAGACTATATATATAGCACCCCAAGTGCTATATTGAATGCATTCAATATAGCACTTGGGGTGAAGGTGATCAAATATTATGGGGAGAAAGCAGAATTAAGCTATTGAGTTGGATGATCAGCCATGATCTTATGGACTAGGCTCAAAGGGCCAATGGCCTCCTCCTGCTCCTATTGTCTCTGTCTATGTCTAACAGTAGAGTCCATTGTAAATTACCTTGCAAAATTCCAGGGGCTTCACCTTTCAGGATTATGCCTTCCAGGATCACAAATAGTTCATGCAAATATTTCCAATGTTCCACCCCACCGGTCCAGATCTTCCAGGGTTACGCCTACTGGAGTTACACATTCCTGAATTACACCTTCTGGAGTTGAACTTTCTGACTTACATTTTCCTGGGCACCGCTCCTGGGTTACTAGGACACGCGAGTTTCAACTGGAAGATCACTTCTCACACAAGTCCCAGCTGGGACAAAAGCTCTTGCATGAGTCCCAAACAAGACAGATGAAAACACACTTTGGCCCTCAGACAGGAATCAAAGGAAGGCCCAGGAGGAGAAAGTTACTGAGGCCAAGCAGTGGCTTTTGACTCTGCTTTTGAATAAACTGGAATTGTTCTTCTTGGAAACATGGAGGCTGAACATAGAACATAACAGCGTAGAACAGGCCCTTCGGCCCACGATGTTGCGCCGACCAGTTACAAAAACAATGACCCACTAGCCGACACCAATCCCTTTTCGTCCATAAACCTATCTACAGATCTCTTAAACGCCCCCAAACTAGGCGCATTTACAACTGCAGCAGGCAGGGCATTCCAATCCCTCACCACCCTCTGGGTAAAGAACCTACCCCTGACATCTGTCCTATAACTACCACCCCTTAATTTAAAGCCATGCCCCCTCGTGCTAGCTTTCTCCATCCGAGGAAAAAGGCTATCACTGTCCACCCTATCTAAACCTCTAATCATCTTATATGTTTCAATAAGATCCCCTCTTAGCCACCTTCTTTCTAGCGAAAACAACCCCAAATCCCTCAGTCTCTCCTCATAGGACCTCCCCTCCGTACCAGACAACATCCTGGTAAACCTCCTCTGCACCCTCTCCAAAGCCTCCACATCCTTCCTGTAATGTGGGGACCAGAACTGCACACAGTACTCCAAGTGCGGCCGTACCAGAGTAGTATACAGTTGCAACATGACGCTGCAACTCTTAAATTCAATCCCCCTATCAATAAACGCCAAGACACCGTACGCCTTCTTAACAACCTTATCTACTTGATTCCCAACTTTCAGGGATCTATGTACACATACACCTAGATCCCTCTGTTCATCCACACTATTCAAAGTCCTCCCGTTAGCCCTATACTCGACACATCTGTTGCTCCTACCAAAGTGAATTACCTCACACTTCTCCGCATTAAATTCCATCCGCCACCTCTCGGCCCAGCTCTGCAACTTATCTAAGTCTCCCTGCAGACTATGACACCCTTCCTCACAATCTACCACACCTCCGACGTTGGTGTCATCAGCAAATTTACTGATCCACCCAACTATACCCTCATCCAGATCATTAATAAAGATTACAAACAGCAGTGGCCCCAAAACAGATCCCTGAGGCACACCACTCGTAACCGAACTCCATGATGAATATTTACCATCAACCACCACCCTCTGTCTCCTATCTGATAGCCAATTTCTGATCCAATTTCCTAGATTACCCACAATCCCATACATCTGCATTTTCTGCAGAAGCCTACCATGGTGAACCTTATCAAACGCCTTACTAAAATCCATATATACCACATCAACTGCCTTGCCCCCATCCACCTCTTTGGTCACCTTATCAAAAAACTCAATAAAGTTAGTAAGGCACGACCTACCCGCTACAAAACCATGCTGACTATTTCTAATCAATTCATTACACTCCAAATAACTATAAATCCTATCCCTAATAATTTTTTCTAAAACCTTGCCCACAACAGAAGTAAGACTCACCGGTCTATAATTCCCGGCAAAGTCTCTGTTCCCCTTCTTAAACAATGGGACAACATTCGCTATCCTCCAATCCTCTGGGACTACACCAGAGACCAATGACGACCTGAAGATCAGAGCCAGAGGCTCTGCAATCACCTCTCTAGCCTCCCAGAGAATCCTAGGGTAGATCCCATCCGGACCAGGGGACTTATATATTTTCAACCCCTCAAGAATATCCAGCACATCCCCCTTATCAACTGCAATAGTGTCTATTTTATACCCCTGCAACCCAGTGTCCTCCTCAGCTATATTCATGTCCCCCTGCGTGAACACCGAAGAAAAATATTGGTTCAATGCCTCTCCAATCTCCTCTGGTTCCACACACAACTTCCCTCTGCTGTCTGTAACTGGCCCTAATCTTGCCCTGACCAACCTTCTGTTCTTAACATATCTATAGAACGCCTTAGGATTCTCCTTAATCCTATCAGCCAAAGTCTTCTCATGTCCTCTTTTAGCCCTTCTTAACTCACTCTTCAACTCCCTCCTAGCCAATCTAAAGCTTTCTAGTGCACTACCTGAGCCCTCAAGCCTCATCCGAACATAAACTGAGGGGTGACTTGGTAGAGGTTTATAAAATTATGAGGGGTATGGATAGGGTGAACATTTGGAAGCTTTTTCCCAGGACAGAAATGACAATTACAAGGGGGCAGAAGTTCAAGATGAAGGGGGAAAGGTTCAGTGGAGATGTATGGGGGAGGTTTTTTACACCGTGAGTGCTGGGAGCCAGGAATGCACTGCCAAATGAGGTGGTTCAGGCAGATACGTTAGCGACATTTGAGACTTATCTGAATAGACACATGAACAGATGGGGAATAGAGGGATATAAGCAGTTAGTCTAGGTAAGATAATGTGACTGGCACAGAATTAGAGGGCCAAAGGGCCTGTTCCTATGCTGTTCTTTGTTCATAGAACATAGAACATAGAACATTACAGCGCAGAACAGGCCCTTCGGCCCACGATGTTGCGCCGACCAGTTACAAAACAATGACCCACTAGCCTAAACCAATCCCTTTTCATCCATAAACCTATCCACAGATCTCTTAAACGCCCCCAAACTAAGTGCATTTACAACTGCAGCTGGCAGGGCATTCCAGTCCCTCACCACCCTCTGGGTAAAGAACCTACCCCTGACATCTGTCCTATAACTACCCCCCCTTAATTTAAAATCGTGCCCCTTCGTGCTAGCTTTCATGGAGATTGCTGGCCTGGAAACTGTTGACACCAGGTTTTAGTCCAACCTATTTATTTGATAATATTCTCACAAGCTTTCGAGGTTACCCTCTTCGTCAGGTGAATGGAGAGTTCTGGCCTCAGACAGAGCATATAAAGCACAGACAGTTTAGAGATTGCTGATTAGAATGCGAATCCTTATACCTAACCTGCTGTTCAAGTCTTAAAGTGGCTGATAATGTGAGTGGAAGGAGTACTGATCACAGGTTAAAGAGATGTGTATTGTCTTATAGTCTTAATTGTATTATAGTCTTATATTGTCTTAATAGGTTGGACTAAAACCTGGTGTTGTCAGACTTTTTACTGTGTTTACGCCAATCCAACGCCGGCATACCCACATCCTGGAAACTGTTGCCAGAGATCAAATCAACAAAAAGCTCCAACATACACCAGCACTAGGAACAAAAACCCTCACTCCTTCTGGAGAGAGAGGCACTCCAGGCAGAGAATGCAATGGAAACAGGGCCAGAAACATAGGCTGCAAACCTGTAGCCCCAGGCCACAGCAATAGCACTCACCATAATAAATTTTTCCAAGGGAGAAGTCCTTTTCCCCAAAATACAACTCTTAACAGCCGTACACAGAGCATTTGTACTTAGCAGCCTATCTCTGGGAGTGTCAGAGGGACTCATGATTAAGTACAAGGCAAAGACTCCCTGATTGGCCCATTGGGGCGGCACGGTAGCACAGTGGTTAGCACTGCTGCTTCACAGCTCCAGGGTCCTGGGTTCGATTCCCGGCTCGGGTCACTGCCTGTGTGGAGTTTGCACATTCTCCTCGTGTCTGCGTGGGTTTTCTCCGGGTGCTCCGGTTTCCTCCCACAGTCCAAAGATGTGCGGGTTAGGTTCATTGGCTATGCTAAAAAATTGCCCCTTAGTATCCTGGGATGTGTAGGTTAGAGGGATTAGCAGGTAAAATGTGTAGGGATATGGGGATAGGGTCTGGGTGGGATTGTGTTTGGTGCAGACTCAATGGGCCGAAGGGCCTGTTTCTGCACTGTAGGGTTCTATATCTATCAATTGGATCCAATCTTTTTGACCCCATCAATTGGATTCTTAATCAGGGAGTTCATAAGCCAATCTCAATGGCCTCATTGAAGTCATTACTACAAGGCAGCTTGTTCCAGACATTCACCACTTGTGGAGGCGAGTACAATTTTGCCTTTTAAAAAGCAATTACATGGGTCAAATGAGTATGGAGGGATATGGGCCTAACGCAGACAATTGGGACGAGTTTAGCGGTTTGAAAAAAAGGGCAGCATAGACAAGTTTGGGCCTGTTTCCATGCTGTAAAGCTCAAAGACTCTTTAGTTGACTATTAGACTTTATTTTGAGCTTCACTCAAAATCCCTTCATTGAGCCAAGTGTCTCTTTGAATACACTCTTGCATTTATCCAAAAGGTCTGTTTTGGCATCGATCAATCCGTTGACAGTACTTCATTTGAGCTTTATCTTCTCCAGCTATGATTTCCCAAATAAAGCTTAAATATTACTGAAGGAACTTTTTAACAGCACAAGCTGTTCAGTATATGTCTTTAAAAACATATCAGATGTTTTTAAAGGAAGGCACTTCTGCTTTTGTTGGTTTGTACTCTCAAGAATTAAAGAAACAGCAGCACCAGTAGCGACTTCCATCCAAATAGATTTTCTATGTAATCATCCAGAATCTATGTGATTCACCCTCTATGGATAAGATGTTCAGTTGGACTTCTTCATATTTCTGGACATTTTCTTCTTCACAGTCATAATCCTTTTGTTCCATGTTGTAATCTATTTTTATAAATGCAACTTGTTCTTCTTCTTGAAGCCACCCAGATTCTTTGTCTAAATATTCTCTTCAGGGAAGCTGGTCCAGTTTTGCTTTTGCAGTGTGACTCATTTTTCCATAATTCTTACATTGACTATCGTTGTTACAACATTAACTCACTGAATGGCCTACTTTAGACGTATTTGGTGCGGTTTTAATCTCTTATGGGTAGTTCCCAACGTATGGACCTTCATTCTTGTATCAAATTGTGAAGCCTCTTTAGCAGCCAGTGCCATTCAAACTGCAATTTCTACTGATGTCTTTAAGTCAAAGATGTTCAGTAAGCAACCTTCTTTTCATAGCCTCATTTTGTAATCCACAAACTGTACAATTTCCAAGAGTATCTTCTAACGACTCACCAAACTCTCAATGTTGTGCCAGCTTTTTTAACATTGTCACAAACTGAGCAATGCTTCACCTTCCACTTGATTCTTGCATTGGAACCTGAACCATTTCACAATGATCTGTATGTTGGAGAGTAATGCACTTCAAGGATCTTTGTCAAGTCATTGTAAGCTTTGGTTTCTGGCTTTGCTGGATGAGCCAAGTTCCAGAGCAAGTTAAAGGTTTTACTTCCTAGTGTACTGAGAAACCTTGGCACAATCGACATGTTTGCAAAGTACTGAAAATGCTCCACATAGGAATTCCATGATTCATTTTCCTGTTTGAAAGGACCCACAGATCTTAATTGACCTGCCATTTCACTTGCAGGTATGAGTGGCATAGTGGTTAGCAATGCTGCCTCAAAATGCCAGGGAATCAGGTTTGATTCCCATCTTGGGTCATTATCTGTGTGCTGTCCATGTTCTACCAGTGTCTGCGTGCGTTTCCTCTGGGTGCTCCAGTTTCCTCCCACAACCTGAAAGATGTGCTGGTTAGGTGCAAGGATCCAAACAGGCACCAGAATGTGATGACTAGGAAGAGGTCACGGTAGCTTCATTGCAGTGTTAATGTAAGACTTACTTGTGACTAATAAACTTTTCCATGCTGTAAATCTCTAAGACTCTATAGATAGTTACATAGGTATAGAGGGGTATGGGTCAAATGTGGGCAATAGGGATTAGCTTACGGGTTTTTAAAAACAGGGGCAGCATGGACAAGTTGGGCCGAAGAGCCTGTTTCCATGTGTAAGCTTCTATGACTCTATGAGTGAGTCGAGACTGCTCAATATACTGTTTTACTCTCTTCCCAGTACTCCCTTTCTACCCTGGAAATCATTCACTCGATGTATAGCTTTTCAAAGACCCAAGTCATACAGCAAGGCATTCCTTCTTTTCAAGTATGTCAGATACTGCTTGGAATCTACCTTTCCCTGATTGGAAATATAGAAACACAGAAAAACTACAGCACAATACAGGTTCACCATGGTAGGCTTCTGCAGAAAATGCAGATGTATGGGATTGTGGGTAATCTAGGTAATTGGATCAGGAATTGGCTAGCAGATAGGAGACAGAGAGTGGTGGTTGATGGGAAATATTCGTCATGGAGTTCGGTTACAAGTGGTGTGCCTCAGGGATCTGTTTTGGGGCCACTGCTGTTTGTAATCTTTATTAATGATCTGGATGAGGGTATAGTTGGGTGGATTAGTAGATTTGCTGATGACACCAAAGTCAGAGGTAGATTGTGAGGAGGGGTGTCATAGTTTGCAGAGAGACTTAGACAGGTTGCAGAGCTGGGCCGAGAGGTGGCGGATGGAGTTTAATGTGGAGAAGTGTGAGGTAATTCACTTTGGTAGGAATAACAGATGTGTTGAGTATAGGGCTAACAGGAGGACTCTGAATAGTGTGGATGAACAGAGGGATCTAGGTGTATGTGTACATAGATCCCTGAAAGTTGGGAATCAAGTAGATAAGGTTGTTAAGAAGGCGTACGGTGTCTTGGTGTTTATTGGTAGGGGGACTGAATTTAAGAGTCGCAGCGTCATGTTGCAACTGTACACAACTCTGGTGCGGCCACACTTGGAGTTTTGTGTGCAGTTCTGGTCCCCACATTACAGGAAGGATGTGGAGGCTTTGGAGAGGGTGCAGAGGAGGTTTACCAGGATGTTGCCTGGTATGGAGGGAAGGTCCTATGAGGAGAGACTGAGGGATTTGGGGTTGTTTTCGCTGGAAAGAAGGCGGCTAAGAGGGGATCTTATTGAAACATATAAGATCATTAGAGGTTTAGATAGGGTGGATAGTGATAGCCTTTTTCCTCGGATGGAGAAAGCTAGCACGAGGGGGCATGGCTTTAAATTAAGGGGGGGTCAGGGGTGTCAGGGGTAGGTTCTTTACCCAGAGGGTGGTGAGGGATTGGAATGCCCTGCCTGCTGCAGTTGTAAATGCGCCTAGTTTGGGGGCGTTTACGAGATCCGTGGATAGGTTTATGGATGAAAAGGGATTGATTTAGGTTAGAGGGTCAGTGTTTTTTAACTGGTCGGCACAACATCGTGGGCCGAGGGCCTGTTCTGCGCTGTAATGTTCTATGTTCTATGTTCTGTTCACAAAGTTGTGCCGAAAATGTCCCTACGTTAGAGATTACTAGGCTTACCTATAACCCTCTATCTTATTAAGATCCATGGATTTATCTAAAAGTCTGTTAAAAGACCCTGTTGAATCTGCCTCCACCACCGTTGCTGGCAGCCCATTCCACGCACCCACCACTCTCTGAGTGAAAAACTTACCCCGGACATCTCCTCTGTACCTACTCCCCAGCACCTTAAACCTGTGTCCTCTTGTGGCAACTATTTCAGCCCTGAGAAAAAGTCTCTGACTATCCACTCGATCAATACCTCTCAACATCTTGTACACCTCTATCAGGTCACCCCTCATCCTTCGTCTCTCCAAGAGAAAAGGTCAATCTCACTCAACCTATCTTCATAAGGCATGCTCCCCAGTCCAGGCAACATCCTTGTAAATCTCCTCTGCACCCTTTCTATGGCTTCCACATCCTTCCTGTAATGAAGTGACCAGAACTGAGCACAGTACTCTAAGTGGGGTCTGACCAGGGTCCTATATATCTGCAACATAATCTCTCGACTCCTAAACTCAATTCCTCTATTGATAAAGGCCAGTACACCATTTGCCTTCTTAACCACAGCTTCAACCTGCGCAGCTGCTTTGAGCGTTCTATGAACTCGGTCCCCAAGATCCTTCTGATCTTCCACACTGCCAAGTATCCTATAAATATTATATTCTGCCATCCTATTTGACCTGCAAAAATGAACCGCTTCACACTTATCTGGGTTGAACTCCATCTGCCACTTCTCCGCCCAGTCTTGCATCCTGTCAACGTCTCACTGCAACTTCTGACATCCCTCCAAACTATCCACAACACCTCCAACCTTTGTGTCATTAGCAAGCTTACCAACCCATCCCTCCATTTCCTCATCCAGGGTCATTTATGAAAATGACAAAGAGTAAGGGTCCCAGAACAGATCCCTGGGGCACTCCACTGGTGAACAACCTCCATGCAGAATATAACCCTTCTATAACCACTGTTTGCCTTCTGTGGGCAAGCCAGTTCTGGAACCACAATATAATGTCCCCTTGGATCCCATGCCGCCTCACTTTCTCAATAAACCTTGCATGGGGCACCTTATCAAATGCCTTGCTGAAGTCCATATATACTACATCTACTGCTCTTCCTTCATCAATGTTGTTTAGTCACTCCTTCAAAAAATTCAATCAGGCTCATAAGGCATTATTTGCCTTTGACAAAGCCACGCTGACTATTCTTAATCATATTATGCCTCTCCAAATGTTCATAAATCCTTCATCTCAGGGTCTTCTCCGTCAACTTAGCAACCACTGATTTTAGACTTACTGGTCTATAATTTCCAGGGCTATCTCTACTCCCTTTCTTGAATAAAGGAACAATATCTGCAATCCTCCAATCTTCCGGAACCTCTCCCATCTCCATTGATGATGCAAAGATCATCGCCAGAGGCTCAGCAATCTCCTCCCACATTAGTCTGGGGTACATCCCATCCCGTCCCGGCGACTTATCTAAATTGATGCTTTTCAAAAGCTCCAACACATCCTCTTTCTTAACATCTACAAGCTCAAGCTTTTCAGTCCATTGCAAGTCTGCACTACAACCAAAAAAATCCTTTTCCACTGTGAATATTGAAATAAAGTATTCATTAAGTACCTCTGCTACTTCTTCCGGTTCCATACAAACTTTCCCATCACACTTGATAGGTCCTACTCTTTCACTAGTTACCCTCTTGCTCTTCACATACTTGTAGAATTCCTTGGGGTTTTCCTTAATCTTACCTGCCAAGGCCTTCTCATGACCTCTTCTGGCTCTCCTAATTTCCTTCTTAAGATCCTTCCTATTAGCCGTATACTCTTCTAGATCTCTAACATTACCTAGCTCTCTGAACCTTTTGTAAGCTTTTCTTTTCTTCTTGACTAGGTTTATTACAGCCTTTGTACACCACGGTTCCTGTAACCTACCATAACTTCCCTGTCTCATTGGAATGTTGCTGTACAGAACTCCAGACAAATATTCCCTGAAAATTTGCCTCATTTCTTCCATACATTTCCCTGAGAAAACCTCTTTCCAACTTAAGCCTCCAATTTCCTGCTTGATAGCCTCATAATTTCCCTTACTCCAATTAAACATTTTTCTAACCTCTCTTTTAAAACCACACAGAGAGCTTCCATCTTTATTAAACAGAGTATGGAGTTTCCTGCACTGCCACTACATACTGCAACATGTACGCAGACTCTGCTGTGATGTTGACCTGATTTTATTTTGGTAAGAAACATGATATTTATTTTCTCCTTTCTTTTCCTTACTTGGTCTTCCTTCAATGGTACTTCAACCTTTAATCTGATTGTTGATTTTTCCCAGCCTTCTAATATTTGAAGGGTGAGAACTCATAATGTCTTTTTCTGTAACTTAGGATCTTTAATCCACATTATCAACAAAACAAATTCCCAACCCATCGCCAATTTTTTTTTGTAATGTACTAACTATGATAGTGGTTGTGGGTTTTGATCAAAAAGATGCGTTTTGCACACAGATTCAAATTAATTACAGAAGGTTTAATCTAGGAACTGTTTCCTGTACAGAGGCAAAAATTAAACTAGATAGGAACATGTGAAGCACTCAAATGACATCTCCATCAAATCATGTGACTGGCTCTTAGAGCAATCATGTGTCCACTTAAAAATGTAACAGGATATGATGCGAGTATGATTGCTCAAAGGTCTAAGTATTGTACTGGTGAGGCTGAATGTGCCTGTTTGAGTCTGGTGAAGACCACTATGTGGGGTTCTTGCCAACACTTTTTAACATTCTAGTGAAGGAGCTGACAAAGACATCCAGTGTCCTCACTGTAACATGGGTCAAACTTAGATCATTTATCATATCAAGTAAGTGCTGTAAAGTGTGGTTGTCCGCAGGAATGGCCATCTGTCTTATAGCTGGTGTCTAGTTTGGATCTGGTTTCACACCATCGACTATGAGTAAGTGAGACATGCTGAACCTGGTTGATCCTGAATCTGCATTTAGCAAGGTTAAGCTTCAGCTGTATGGTTCTGATTTGGTTGAGGACGAGACGAAGGCATGCATTGTATGACCCCAAACCAGGATGGCATTGGTGATGATTTCACAGGGTTGGACTGCACAGGGTTGGACTCCATGCATCGTTGGAAGACCTTGCTGCCAGTGAAAATCCCATAGGCTACATAAAGAAAAAAACATCTGCCAACTGAAAACATGATTGTGGTGTGTTGTGAGGAATTCTCATCTTGCTAAATCTGCTAGAACCCACATTTCACAGAGGATGCTGAATATCTTGGCATTGGGTACGTTTGCTATCACCTGTTTCAATGTCTTCAAAGGGTGATATTGTCTGTGCAGTGGCGTATTATGTTGCACAGGGTCAATACATATCCTGACTGTGCCATCTTTCTTTACTGCAACCACCATTGCTGAAGTTCATTCTGTGGCCTCATCTATAGTAGCTATTACACCCAGTGTTGTCACTTGATGCAACTCATTAATGAATTTCTGCTTCATGATTATTGGTACTCTCCTCAGAGCACAGAGCGTTGGCGGTACTTGAACCATCTAGCCTCATGTGGTTTACAACTGATGGCTTGCCAATGATGCCACAGTTCAAGAGGAATTTGTGTGCAGTCATTTCTGGGATTTAGAGTTGGAAAGTATGTACTTCTGGACCAGGAGGGATCTTACAGAAACATAAAATTGTGAAGGGAATAGATAAGATAAAAGCATGGAGGTTGTTTGCACTGTCAGGCAAATCCAGGACTTGGGGGCATAGCCTCAAAATAAAGGGAAGCAAATTAAGGACTGAGTTGAGGAGAAACATCTTCATCCAAATGGTTGCAAATCTGTGAAATTCCCTGCTCAGTCAAGTACTTGAGGCTACATTGTTAAATGTTTTTAAGGCAAAGATGGATAGATTTTTGAACATGAAAAGAATTATCAGTTATGGTGAGCAGGCAGGTAGGTGGAGCTGAGTCCACGAAAAGATCAACCATGATCTTATTGAATGGCGGAGCTAGCTCAACAGGCCAGATGGCGTAGTGCTGCTCCTAATTCTTATGTTCTTATGTGAGTCACAGTGTCCACCTGGGTGCTGGGAATTGGTGCTCCATTTAGATTCTAGTTCCTGTAACCTTTGGCAAAAAGGTGCAGTTTGGGGTGACTCGGTGGCATGGTGGTTAGCACAGCTGCCTTATACTGCCAGGGGCCCAGGCTTGATTCCTGGCTTGGGTCACTGTCTGTGTGGAGTTTGCAGGTTCTCCCCATGTCTATGTGGGTTTCCTCCAAGTCGTCCATTTGACCTTTCTACCCTAGGAAAGACATCTGACTATCCACTCTGTCCATGCCACTCAATCTTGAAAACCTCTATCAGGTCACCCCTTAATCTCTGTCATTCCAGTGAGAACAAACTTAAGTTTATCCAACCTCTCTTCATAGCTAATATCCTCCATACCAGGCAACATCCTGGTAAACCTGTTCTGTACCCTCTGCAAAGTGTCCACATCCTTCTGGTAATGAGATGACCAAAATTGTACACAATATTCTAAATGAGGCCTAACTAAGGTTCTGTACAGCTGCAGCACGACCTGCCAATTATAATATCCAATGCCCCAGCCGATGAAAGCAAGCATGTCGTATGCTTTCTTGACTATCTTATCCAGCTGCATTGCCACTTTCAGTGATCGGTGGACATAGAACCATAGAAAGGTACAGCTCAGAAACAGGCCTTTTGGCCCTTCTTGTCTGTGCCAAACCATTTTTTGCCTCGTCCCACTGACCTGCACTTGGACCATATCCCTCCACACCCCTCTCATCCATAAACCCATCCAAGTTTTTCTTAAATGTTAAAAGTGACCCCGCATTTACCACTTTATCCGGCAGCTCATTCCACACTCCCATCACTCTCTGCATGAAGAAGCCCCCCCTAATATTCCCTTTAAACTTTTCTCCTTTCACCCTAAACCCATGCCCTCTGGTTTTTTTCTCCCCTAGCCCTCAGTGGAAAAAGCCTGCTTGCATTCACTCTATCTATACCCATCAAAATCTTATACACCTCTATCAAATCTCTCCTCATTCTTCTACACTCCAGGGAATAAAGCCCTAACCTATTCAATCTCTCTCTGTAACTCAGCTTCTCAAATCCCAGCAACATCCTCGTGAACCTTCTCTGCACTCTTTCAACCTTATTTACATTCTTCCTGTAACTAGGTGACCAAAACTGTACACAATACTCTAAATTCAGCCTCACCAATGCCTTATGTAACCTCACCATAACACTCCAACTTTTATACTCAATACTCTGATTTATAAAGGCCAATGTACCAAAAGCACTCTTTACGACCCTATCCACCTGTGACATCACTTTTAGTGAATTCTGTACCTGTATTCCCAGATCCCTGTGTTCAACTGCACTCTTCAGAGTCCTACCATTTACCCTGCTCATTCTACTTTGGTTTGTCCTTCCAAAATGCAATACCTCACACTTGTCTGCGTTAAATTCCATTTGCCATTTTTCAGCCCAGTTTTCTAGTGGTCCAAATCCCTCTGCAAGCTTTGAAAACCTTCCTCACTGTCCACTACACCTCCAATCTTTGTATCATCAGCAAACTTGCTGATCCAATTTACCACATTAACATCCAGATCATTGATATAGATGACAAACAACAATGGACCGAACACCGATCCCTGCGGCACACCACTAGTCACAGGCCTCCACTCAGAGATGCAGTCCTCCACAACCACTCTCTGGGTTCTTCCAAGATGTGGGTATGCCGGCGTTGGAGTGGCGTAAACACAGTAAAAAGTCTGACAACACCAGGTTTTAGTCCAACCTATTTATTTGATAATATTCTCACAAGCTTTCGAGGTTACCCTCTTCGTCAGGTGAAAGGAGAATTCTGGCCTCAGACAGAGCATATAAAGCACAGACAGTTTAGAGATTGCTGATTAGAATGCAAATCTTACACCTAACCTGCTGTTCAAGTCTTAAAGTGGCTGATAATGTGAGTGGAAGGAGCACTGATCACAGGTTAAAGAGATGTGTATTGTCTCCAGACAGTACAGTAAGTGAGGTTTTGCAAACCCAGGCAAGTCACGGGGGTTACAGATAGTGCGACATGAACCCAAGATCCCTGTTGAGACCGTCCTCATGTGTGCAGAACTTGGCTATCAGTCTCTGTTCAGCGACTCTGCGCTGTCGTGTGTCATGAAGGCCGCCTTGGAGAATGCTTACCCGAAGGTCAGAGGCTGAATGCCCGTGACCACTGAAGTGTTCGCCAACAGGAAGGGAACAGTCTTGCTTGGTGACTGTCAAGCGATGTTCATTCATCCGTTGTCGTAGTGTCTGCATGGTCTGCACGCTATGACAACGGATGAATGAACATCGCTCGACAGTCACCAGGCAAGACTGTTCCCTTCCTGTTGGCGAACACTTCAGTGGTCATGGGCATTCAGCCTCTGACCTTCGGGTAAGCATTCTCCAAGGCGGCCTTCATGACACACGACAGCGCAGAGTCGCTGAACAGAGACTGATAGCCAAGTTCCGCACACATGAGGACGGTCTCAACAGGGATCTTGGGTTCATGTCGCACTATCTGTAACCCCCGTGACTTGCCTGGGTTTGCAAAACCTCACTTACTGTACTGTCTGAAGACAATACACATAATAACAGATGTGTTGAGTATAGGGCTAATGGGAGGACTTTGAATAGTGTGGAGGAGCAGAGGGATCTAGGTGTATGTGTACATAGATCCCTGAAAGTTGGGAATCAAGTAGATAAGGTTGTTAAGAAGGCATACGGAGTTTTGGCGTTTATTGGTAGGGGGATTCAATTTAGGAGTCGCAGCGTCATGATGCAACTGTACACATCTCTGGTGCGGCCGCACTTGGAGTTTTGTGTGCAGTCCCCACATTACAGGAAGGATGTAGAGGCTTTGGAGAGGGTGCAGAAGAGGTTTACCAGGATGTTGCCTGGTATGGAGGGGAGATCCTATGAGGAGAGATTGAGAGATTTGGGGTTGTTTTCGCTGGAAAGAAGGTGGCTAAGAGGGGATCTCATTGAAACATATAAGATGATTAGAGGTTTAGACAGGGTAGATAGTGATAGCCTTTTTCCTAGGATGGAGAAAGCTAGCACGAGGGGGCACGATTTTAAATTAAGGGGGGGTAGTTATAGGACAGATGTCAGGGGTAGGTTCTTTACCCAGAGGGTGGTGAGGGACTGGAATGCCCTGCCAGTAAATGCACCTAGTTTGGGGGCGTTTAAAAGATCTGTGGATAGGTTTATGGATGAAAAGGGATTGGTTTAGGCTAGTGGGTCATTGTTTTGTAACTGGTCGGCGCAACATCGTGGGTCGAAGGGCCTGTTCTGCGCTGTAATGTTCTATGTTCTATGTTCTATGTTCTACATCTCTTTAACCTGTGATCAGTGCTCCTTCCACTCACATTATCAGCCACTTTAAGACTTGAACAGCAGGTTAGGTGTAAGGATTCGCATTCTAATCAGCAATCTCTAAACTGTCTGTGCTTTATATGCTCTGTCTGAGGCCAGAACTCTCCATTCACCTGACGAAGAGGGTAACCTCGAAAGCTTGTGAGAATATTATCAAATAAATCGGTTGGACTAAAACCTGGTGTTGTCAGACTTTTTACTGTGTTTCTTCCATTGAGCCAGTGTCTAATCCAATTTACTACCTCCCCATGTATGCCTAGCGACTGAACCTTCCTAATTAACCTCCCATGAGGGACCTTGTCAAAGGCCTTGCTGAAATCCAGGTAAATAACATCCACTGCCTTCCCTTCATCCACTTTCCTGGTAATATATGCACAGATCCCTCTGCCCATAAATACTCCTAAGGACTCGACCATTTACTATATAATTCCTACATGCTTTGAATCTTCCAAAATGCATTATCTCACAATTGTCTGGATTAACCTCCGCCTACCATTTCTCCACCCAAGTCTCCAGTCGGTCTGTATCTTGTTGTTCCTCATTTCTATTCTTTCCTACTCTTTTGACAATAGGATTACATTTGACAACTCCCACCTTGCAGGAACTATTCCAGAATCTATAGAGTTTTGGAAGATGGCCATTAATGTATTCACTATCTCTACAGAACCTCTTTCAACTTTCGGGAGCGTGTATCATCAGCTCCAGGGAATTTATCAACTTTCAGTCCCATTTATTTCTTCAATACTTCTTCTTTACTGATACTCATCCTTTCAATGCCCCATTGCTGCTTATCCCTTGATTCTCTAATATTTCAATGAGCTTGTTAGCATCTTCCTCCGTGAAGATAGACATAAAGTTTATGTTAATTATTAACGTTATGTTAATAAACATTATGTTTATTAACATAATGCTTAATTTTCTATCATTTTTATTCCCGATAATAAATTCTCCTTTGTTCAGGTCACTGAGATCAGCAATGTGAAGAATGTTACTCGCTTACCAAAGGACACAAAGCGCCAGGCAGTTGCTCTCATCTTCACTGATGACACATCCCGCACATTTACCTGCGACTCTGGTAAGCACCTGCAAAAGTGTCAGTGTGAGCAAACGGGTATAAAGAGGGGGGACAACAAAACAACTGGGAGTCAGAGCATGTATGACTGGAACAGAATGTTGTAAAACATTACAACAGCGAGAGTCAGTGTATGTGGCACCTGTACTCCAGAGAGAGTCAGTGTGTGTGGGACTTACACCCCAGTGAAAGCCAGTGTGTGTGGGACCCGTAACCCAGTGACAGCCAGTGTGTGTGGAACCTGTACCCCACTGAGAGCCAATCTGTGTGGACCTGTAACCCAGTGAGAGCCAGTGTGTGTGGAAGCCCTACACCAGAGAAAGCCAGTGTGTGGGACCCACACCCCACTGAGAGCCAGTGTTTGAGGGAACTGTACCCCTGTGAGAACCAGTGTGCGTGGAAGCCGTACCTCAACGAGAGGCAGTGTGTGTGGGACCTGTATCCCAGTGAGAGTCAGTGTGTGTAGCATCTGTGCCCCAGTGAGAGTGAGTGTATGTGGGAGATCTACCACAGTGAGAGGCAGCGTGTGTAACACCATTATCACAATGAAATGGCACCTTACAGGTAATTTCAGTGTGTACTTTGTTGTTGGTTTGAGGTTTGTTGGTTTCTGTAAGCTGTGAAATCTCATTCCTTACAGAGTTGGAGGCTGAGGAATGGTACAAGATTCTCTCCATCGAATGCCTCGGGGCAAGACTCAATGACATCACACTGGGGGAGCCTGATCTGCTTGCAGCCGGAGTCGTTTGTGAGCAGAATGGTGAGAAAATCTCAAACTGTGCAAATCAAACAGTGTATATAAGTTGGCCACTGAGTTACAATTGTCAGTATGTGTCTATTATCATGTCTTAGTCTGTGTGAGATTGTGTGTGTGAATTGTGCAAGGTGTGTGTTTGTTGCTGTTAGTGTGTTTGTTGCTCTGTGTATGTGTGTGGGGGGAGAGAGAGACAGCTGTGAGTGTGTTTGGAAGAGCGAGAGACAGAATTGTAAGGTGTGTGACAGAGAGAGCTGACCGTGTGTTTAGCACAGTGAGAGAGAATTGGGAATGTGTTTGGCAGAAAGAGAAAGAGAGAGAGAACACGAGCTGTGAGTGTGTTTGGCATGAAGAGAGAGAGGAAGCTGTGTGCATATTTGGCAGAAAGAGAGCTGGTAATGTGTTTGGCAGAGAGAGAGAGAGCTGTGAGTGTATTTGGCAGAGGGAGCGAGCTGTGATTGTGTTTGTTAGAGAGGGCGAGAGCTGAGAATGTGTTTGGCCTAGAGAGAGAGAGTCTGTGGTAGTGGGACTAGGCAAAAAATGGTTTGGCACAGACAAGAAGGGCCAAAAGGCCTGTTTCTGAGCTGTAATGTTCTTTGGTTCTATGGTTTTTGGCAGAAAGAGAGAGCAGTGAGTATGTTTGACAGAGTGAGAGAAAGAGCAGTGAGTGTGTTTGACAGAGTGAGAGAAAGAGCAGTGAGTGTGTTTGACAGAGTGAGAGAAAGAGCAGTGAGTATGTTTGACAGAGAGGGACAGAGCTGAGAATGAGTTTGGCAGAGAGAGAGTTGTGAGTGTGTTTCGCAGAGAGAGAGGGAGCTGTAAGTGTTTATTGCAGAGAAAGAGAATGTGTGTGTTTGGCAAAGAGAGAGGGAGAGATTACTCTAAACTGTCTGTGCTTTATATGCTCTGTCTGAGGCCAGAACTCTCCATTCACCTGACGAAGGGGCTAACCCCGAAAGCTTGTGAGTATATTATCAAATAAATAGGTTGGACTAAAACCTGGTGTTGTCAGACTTTTTACAGTGTGTTTGGCAGACAGAGAGAGAGAGAGAGAGAGAGCTTTGAGTTTGTCAGTGAGAGAGCTGTGAGTATATTTGGCAGAGTGGGAGAGAGAGCGCTGAGCGTATGTTTGGCAGAGTGGGAGAGAGAGAGAGCTGTGACTGTGTTTGTCAGAGTGAACGTGAGAGAGTGATTAGTGTGTTTGGCAGAGAGAGAGAGCGAGCGAGCACTGTGATTGTGTTTGCCAGCATGAGTGAGATATGCTTTTGTTCCAGAAAGAGAGAGAGCTGTGAGCGTATTTTTCAGAGAGTGGGAGAGAGCTGTGAGCGTGTTTATAAAAATTTATTATTGATTAGTCACACATAAGGCTTACATTAACACTACAATGAAGTTACTGTGACATTCCCCTAGTTGCCACAGTCCAGTGCCTGTTCGGGTCTATGCACATAACCAGCACATCTTTCAGATTGTGGGAGGAAACCGGAGCACCCAGAAGAAACCCACGCAGACACAGGGAGAACATGCAAACTCTACACAGACAATGACCTGAGCTGGGAATTGAACCCTGGTCCCTGGCGCTGTGAGGCAGCAGTGACAACAACTGTGCCACCCTATAGGAATAGCAGAGGATGGTTTTGATCAAATAGACATTTCTACAGTCAATGACATGAACAACATAGAACATAACAGCGCAGAACAGGCCCTTCGGCCCACGATGTTGCGCCGACCAGTTACAAAACAATGACCCACTAGCCTAAACCAATCCCTTTTCATCCATAAACCTATCTACAGATCTCTTAAACGCCTCCAAACTAGGCGCATCTACAACTCCAAGGTGATGTGCTGTCTCCTTGGTGCCAGTGTCAGGGATGTCATTGCTGCAGGACATCCTGAAAGGGGAGGGTGATGAGTTGAAGGTTGTGGTTCTTGTTAGTATCAACGATATAGGTAAAGTGAGAAACGATGTCTTGCATCAAGAACTCAGGGAGCTGGGCAGTAGTGAAAAAGCAGGACCTCAGTGGTTGTAATCCCTAGATTACTCCATATACTGGTGAGTTTAGAATCAGGAGAATGGGACAGATGAATTGGTGGTAAAGTGGATAGCGAAGAAGGTTATCTTGGATTGCAACAGGATTTCAATCAACTGGACCAGTCGGCTGACAAAAGACACATGGAGTTTAATTTAGATAATTGCGAGCTGATGCATTTTTGTAGATTGAACCAGGGCATGATCTACTGTTGGGGAGAGTTATCGAACAAAGATTTAGGGGTACAAGTTCATAGCTCCTTGAACGTGGAGTCACAGATGGACAGAATGGTGAAGAAGGCTTTTGGCATGGTTGGTTTCATTGGTCAGAACATTGAATACAGGAGTAGGGACTTCTTGTTGAAGTTGTACAAGACATTGGTAAGGCCACACTTAGAATACTGTACGCATTTCTGGTCTCCCTATTTTGGAAAGGATATTATTAGACTAGAAAGAATGCAGAAAAGATTTACTAGGATGCTATGGGGTTTGATGGCTTGAGTTATAAGGAGAAGCTGGATAGACTAGGACTTTTTCCCCTGGAGCATAAGAGATTTAGGGATGATCTTCTCGAGGTCTACCAAATAATGACGGGCATAGGTCAGTTAGATAGTCAACATCTTTTCCCACAGGCAGGGGAGTCTAAAACTAGAGGGCATAGGTTTAAGATGAGAGGAGAGAGATACAAAGGGTCCAGAGGGTCAAATTTTTCACAGACAGGATAGTGAGTGTCTGGAACAAGCTTCCAGTGGTAACAGTAGAGGTAGTACTAAAAAACATTTAGATAGTTACATGAGTAAGATGGCTATCGAGGGATATGTGCCAAATGCGGGCAATTGGGACTAGCTTAGTGGTCTAAAATAAAAAGGATGGTATGGACAAATTGGGCTGAAAGGCTTGTTTCCACACTGTAAACCTCTATGACTCTCTGAATGCGAGGCTCAAGAGGAGGGATTTAGATTTCTGGATCATTGGGAGCGTTTCTGGGGAATGTGAGACATGAACAAACAGGACAGTCTGCATCTGAACTACATGGGGGCAACATGCTTGTGGGTAGGTTTGTCAGGAGGAGTTTAAACTAGTCTTGCAAGGGAAGGGGACCCAGAATAGTGGTGAAATAGAGACACATCATGCTACAGCAAAGGAAGCAATTCAGAGTGAATTCAGCTATGTTGAGTGCTCAGCAAAACTGGATGGTCTTTCCTTAAATGCTAGGAGTGCAATAGGTAAGAATGATGAGATAAATGCATGGATTGACATGTGAAAGTGTGATAGTATTGCCATCACGGAAACATGGTTGAGGAAAAGGCAGGACTGGCAATTCAACATTCTGGGGATAGGATCTTTAGGTGAGACAGAGGATGTAAAAATGGAGGTGATGTAGCTCTATTAATTAAGGAGTCAATCACTGCAATAAGGAAAGATGATATCTTGTCAGCATCTTCAAATGAGGCTCTGACGGTAGAATTTAACAATATTAAGGGTGCAGCCACATTATTGGGAGTGTAATGGAGGAGCAAATATGTACAGTTTACAGAGGGATGTAAGAGTAGTGATTGGGTAATTGTACCAGGGAATTTCAACTTTTTCAACAGAAATTGGGATAGTCTGAGTGTTAAGTGTTTAGAAGTGCAGAGGCAGGGGAAATGGCGGATTTTTTGAAATGTATCCAGGGGAGTTTTTGTATCATTATGTAGAAGGCCCAACAAGGGATGGGGCAATGGACCTTGTTCAGGGGAATAAAACCAGACAAGTGTTCAATGTGGCAGTGGGGGAATCTTTCAGCCATAGTGACCACAACATAATATAGTTCAAATTTGTTATGATCAAGGAGAAAGATGGCTTGCAAAAGATGCTTTGGATTGGGGTGAGGCAGGTTTTATTAAAATAGAGCAAGATATGGCTAAAGTTGACTGGAAGCAGCTCCTTGAGGTTAAGTCTACAACAGAGCAATGTGGTTGGGGTGAGGGGAGCATTCAAAAAGGAGCTGGGAAGAGTACGAGTTCAACATGTAGTCTTTAGGCAGAAATGTAGGGGCAATAAACTCAGGGAACAGTGGATATCTAGACTAATTCAGGACTGGATGAGGAAGAACAAGTCGAAAGAAAGCAGTTCAGTTGTGGCCCTAGAGGAATGTAGGAAGTGCAAGAGGGACCTTAAGAAAACAATTTGAAGAGCAAAAAGGGGGCATGACAAAGGACTTGTGAGCAGGATTATGGAGAATCCAAAGATATTTTACAAATACATTAAAGGGGAGAGGTTAACCAAGGACAGGTGTTAACTGAATTCTCTTCAGTCTTCATTTTAGAAAAGGAAAACATAAGTATGGAATTCAGGAAAAAACACTGTGTGAGGAACCTGCACAGTTTGACATTGGAACTGAAGAGGTATTGGAAGCTCTGACAGGCTTAAAACAAAACAAAACCTCTGGGCCAGATGAATTGTATCCCAGGCTGCTTTGGGAGGTGAGGCAGGAAATTGCAGGGGTTCTGACACATTTTTTTATTCGTCGCTGGCCACAGGGTATTTGTCGCTGGCCTTGGTGGTATTTTCCAAATGTCGCTGGATTCCGGGGAAGTGCCGGAAGATTGGAAAACAGCTAATGTTACGCTGTTGTTTAAGAAGGGTGCCAGGCAAAAGGCGGGGAATTATAGGCCTGTTAGTTTAACGTCTGTGGTAGGTAAAATGTTAGAATCCGTGATCAAGGAGGAAATAGTGAGGCATCTTGAGGAGAATTGCTTGATAGAGCAGACGCAGCACAGTTTCGTTAAGAGGAAGTCGTGTCTGACAAATTTACTGGAGACTATGAGGATGTGTCGAGGGCGGTGGATAGAGGAGAGCCGGTGGATGTGGTCTTTCTTGATTTTCAGAAGGCGTTTGACAAGGTACCTCACAAGAGGTTATTGCAGAAGGTAAGGGGGCATGGAGTTGGGGGTAGGGTGTTAGCATGGATAGAGGATTGGTTGTCAAATAGGAGGCAGAGAGTGGGGGTCAATGGGTGCTATTCGGATTGGCGGTTGGTGACTAGTGGAGTGCCCCAGGGGTCGGTACTGGGGCCTCAGCTATTTACCATTTATATAGATGACCTGGAGGAGGGAACCAAGTGTATGATGTCGAAATTTGCTGATGACACCAAGATTGGTGGAACGGCAAATTGTTCAGAGGGTGTGGAGAGTCTGCAGAAGGATCTAGATAGGCTGGGTGAATGGGCCAGGAACTGGCAAATGTGAGGTTGTCCACTTTGGTAGGAATAATGGTAGGAAGGACTATTACTTATGTGGCGAAAAACTGCAGCATGCGATGGTGCAGAGGGACCTCGAGGTCCTTGTGCATGAGTCGCAAAAACCCAGCTTGCAGGTGCAGCAGGTGGTCAGGAAGGCGAATGGGATGCTGGCCTTCATAGCGAGGGGAATTGAATATAAAAGTAGGGAGGTCTTGCTGCAGCTGTATAGGGCACTGGTGAGGCCGCAGCTGGAGTACTGTGTGCAGTTTTGGTCGCTGTACTTACGCAAGGATATTTTGGCCTTGGAGAGAGTGCAGAGGAGGTTTACTAGGCTGATACCGGAGTTGAGGACGTTGAACTATGAGGAGAGGCTGAATAAACTAGGCTTGTACTCGTTAGAGTTTAGAAGAATGAGGGGAGATCTCATTGAGACATATAAGATGAAGAATGAGATGGATAGGATAGAGGTGGAGAGACTCTTCCTGCTCAGAAAGGACAGTAGGACTAGAGGGCACAGCCTCAAGATAAAGGGGGGGCGGTTTAGAACGGAGTTGAGGAGGAACTTCTTCACTCAAAGGGTGGTGAATCTCTGGAATTCTCTGCCCGTTGAAGTGGTGGAGGCTGCCTCGCTAAATATTTTTAAGAAACGGGTTGATAGATTTTTGATAGGCAAGGGGATTAAGGGTTACGGGGAGAGGGCGGGAATGTGGAACTGAGACACGACAGATCAGCCATGATCTTATTGAATGGCAGGGCAGGCTCGAAGGGCTAGATGGCCTACCCCTGCTCCTATTTCTTATGTTTTTATGTTCTTGTGTTCTTAGGGTAAGTGGCAGAGGACTAATTAGAGATTGTCAGCAAGGCTTTGTCAGAGGGAGATCATGCCTAATAAATTTGTTGGAATTTTTTGAAAATATGATTGTGTGTGGATGAGGAAGGCCAGTTGATGTAGTTTATATGGATTTTAGCAAAGCTTTTGACAAGATCCCACATGGGAGATTGCTTGAGAAAGTTGAAGCACATTGAATTCAGGGAAACTTGGTGAGATGAATTATAAACTGGTTTAGTAATAGGATATAAAGTGTAGCAGTAGAAGGCCGCCGGCTGGTGTCCAGTGGTGTGCCACAAGGATCAGTACTGGGACCTTTATTGTTTGTCATATACGTAAATGATAAATATGGAAATGTGGGGGAATGGTAAGCAAGTTTGCAGATGAGACCAAGATTGGTAGGGTGGCTAATAGTGGAGGTAGTTGTGGGTTACAGGAAAATATAAATGGGTTGGTCAGATGGGCAGAGCAGTGGCAGATGATAGTTAACCCTCATAAATGTGACGTGATGCACTTTGGAAGAAGAAATAAAATGAGAGTGTATTTAATGAGTGCAGGGCACTAGGAAGCTCAGAGGAAGAGAGGGATCTTGGGGTAATTATTGACTGACAGATTCCTGAAGGCAGCAGAACATGCGAATAGGATAGTTAAGAAGGCATATGGAACACTTGCTTTCATCAGTTGTGGCACAGAGTGTAAGAGCAAAGAGGTACTTTTGGAACCGTACAGAGCATTAGTTTGGCCACAGCTGGACTATTGTGTGTAGTTCTGATCACCTCGCTGTAGGGGTGGCACAGTGGTTCACAGTGCTGCCTCAGAGCACCTGGGACCTGGGATCAATTCTGGCTTGGGTCATTGTCTGTACAGAGCCTACACATTCTCCCAGTGTCTCCATTTGTTTCTTCTGGGTGCTCCAGTTTCCTCCCACAGTACAAATGACATGCTGGTTAGATGCATTGACTATACTAAATTCTCCCTCAGTGTACCCGAACAGGTGCCAAAGTGTGGCGACTAGGCAATTTTCACAGTAACTTCATTGCAGTGTTAATGTAAGTCTATTTATGACACTAATAAAATAAACTTACTTTACTTAGCAAGGATGTGATAGCATCAGACGGGGTATAGAGGGGGTTCACTAGGATGTTGCCTAGGATGAAGCACTTAACCTATAAGGAGAGACTGGATAGCCTTGGATTGTTTTTTAGTAAGAAGTCTCACAACACCAGGTTAAAGTCCAACAGGTTGTTTCTTTTAGAGCAGAGAAGGCTGAGGGAGGACATGATGATATGAGAGTATGGACAGGGTGAATAGGAAGCAGCTGTTTCTTTTGTTTGAGGGGTCAATCGATAGTTATTGGGTAAGGGGCAGGGGAGTCATAGGCGATTTGAGAAAAAAAAACTTTCATTCAGGGTGATGGAAATCTGGAATGCACTGCCTGGCAAGGTATTGGAGGCCAGAAACCTTACAGTTGTTAAAATAAAATATTCAGGTAAGCAAAAGAAATATCATAACATTCACAGCTGTGGGATAAGTGAAGGAAAATGGGATTAGTATGTCTTTAGTGATAGCTATTGTCGATGCAGATTCAATGGGATGTTGGGCCTTATCTACACTGTATGACTTTTAAGACTATGGGTTTTTTTTCACTTTGTAAAGTTCTTCCGGAACCAACTGCGTTTGGATTAGGATTAGAACTTCTGTTAGTCTCAGTGTAAATGCTGTTGTGTTGTTGGGATGTCTGATACATCGGCCTGAACTTGTTTTTGATAAGAGAAGGGATTAAGGGTTATGGGGAGAGGGCGGGAAAGTGGAACTGAGCAGCGGCAGATCAGCCATGATCTTATTGAATGGCGGGGCAGGCTCGAAGGGCTAGATGGCCTACTCCTGCTCCTATTTCTTATGTTCTTATGTTCTTATGTTCTAACTGAGTCTCCCTCATCTCTCTGACAGAGCGATTCAATGTTTACCTGATCCCCTCCTCTAACCTGGAAATTTATGGTGAGTGTATGATGCAGATCACTCATGAGAACATCTACCTCTGGGATATTCACAACACACGCAATAAACTCATCACCTGGCCGCTGTGCTCACTGCGGAGATATGGGCGTGACAGCACTCGCTTCACCTTTGAGACTGGACGGTATGGAGACCCTATCGAGGAGAGGGGTGCTGATCAGAAAGCGGAGGGGAGGGGAAATGCGAGGGTGTGGGGAGGGGAAATGGGAGGGTGAGGGAATGTGGTGATAGAGATGGGAGGATGGGGGAAGGAATGATGAGATGAAAGTGTGAAGGCAGATGGTGGGGAGTGGAGAGTGTGGGGTGAAGGTGAAAATAAGGTTAGGGAGGTAGGGGAGGGATGGAGAAAGGGAGGGGAGTATCTGCATAAATATCAGTGTTTCTTCCTTTGATTAGAGAGAGAGCATCATGTGTTTGCAGCTCTCTCTGACTGAATGGTGATTTTGTGTTTTCAGTTTGTGTGACACGGGTGAAGGATTGTTCACATTCCAGACACGAGAAGGAGAAGAAATTTACCAACGAGTGCATGCAGCAACTCTGTCTATCGCAGAGCAACACAGACATAACATCCTGGACATAGAGAAGAATATGAGAGTCAGTACCAGTTCTCTCTCAAATAGAGGGGAGCAGGGCCGGGGAATGTTCCAAAACATAAATAGGCCAGTGTTTCTCACTACATAACCCTCCCAGTCTAATTCTACCCACCTAGTCTCAAGATGTGGATGTCACTGGTTAGGCCAGCATTTGTTTCCTATCAGTAGTTGTCCAATGAAAAGATGGTGAGCTGCCTGTTGAACCGTTACAGTCCCTCTGGTGTGGATACTCACAGTGCTGTTAGGGAGGGTGCTACAGGATTTTCAACCAATGAGTGAAGGAACAGTAATATATTTCCAATTCAGGATGGTGAGTGATTTGGATGGAAGTTGTGTTCTTTGAAGTGGTATTCCCATTCATTTGCTGCCCTTGTCCTTCTAGATGGTATACGTCATGGGGTTGAAAGGTGTTGTCATGACTACACTAACATCCCTCCCCCCACCATTTCCTTCAATATGTGGGATATAATGTCCCTTCAGAACAGATGACGATCAGAAAATGAAGCAGTAGGTCCTGCTTCCCTGGATCTGCTAATCCATCACATCCACATACAACAGGAGAAAAGGGTCAAGAGGAATTGAGCAAGTGTACTCACTTGACCTTTATATGGACAAAGAAATTAAAGCAGGAGTAAACCAAACAACTTCTGAAGCAAGCTCCACCACTTAATAAGATCCTTAATATCAACATCACTTTTCTGTCCAGTCCCCAAATCCATTGATGCCCTTAAATCTGTCTGTCTCAACCTTAATCATACTCAATGACTGAACATCCAAAACGCTTTGGGGTAGAGAATTCCAAAGATTCTCAAACCTCAGTGACAAAATTTCTCCTCATCTTAGTCCTAAATTATCGATCCCTTCTCCTGAGGGGTGACATGGTGTTCTAGACTCTCTAACGGTGAGTTCACCTCAAAGCAAGTATCCTTTCAAGCCCTCTCAGTATTTGATGCATTTCAACCATATAACCTCACATTCTTCTCAACTCCAAAGAGTAAAAACCTAATCTACATTATCCTTCTTCACAGGACAACCCTCTTATCCCAGGAACCAATCTAGTAAGTTTTGTTGCCTTCCTTAAATATGGAAACCAAAATTGCACACAGTTTTCAAGGTGAGGCCTATATAATTGTAGCAAAACTCCTTTATTCATATATTCCAATCCCCTTGCAATAATAACCAACATTCCATTTGCCTATCAAATTGTTTGCTGTTCCTGTGTACCAACTTTCTGTTTTCTTGGTACACCCTGTTGTTTTTTTATAGTGATATAAAGGTGCCAATCACTAATAAGGGATTGGATAAACATGTTGTGGGGTTTGTTTATTTAGACTAGGCACATTGGTAAAATGTGAGAAGACATCAACAGCAAAGCTGTGTGCATCTGTGCTCCACGCAAAAGCAAAACTGAAAGTAAGACTGGAAAGCATTTTCCTACTAGTGATCTCATGCTATTATCCCTTAAAGGTATATTATAACATCTGCCTTTTCAAAGATACTTTCATCCCTTTGAAAGAAGTAATACAATTTGCAATACATGCCCATTACATAAGTACATCATATCGGACTGATAAATCTATGAGTCTCTAAAGTGTAGAGGTAATCTGCTGGTACAATATCTGGTAAAGGTAGCATGTCTGCAGGTTTCTTTAAAGCTCACAGTGATCTGTGGGATTGTCATTCTTGGTTGTGTTTTTGGTTTCATTTGGGATCTTGTCTTTGCTATGACAGTGCTGTATGGGAGTGGAGGAGCTGGAATGGTTATGCCTCATCATTGCACCTTTGTGTATAATGGTCTCAAAGGACCTTGATTCTGAACAACCCCTGTCATCTCAGCGGATTACGACAAACCTCCTATGGATCCTGAATCTGAACTTGTTGTCCCAACTATAAACATGGGAACTCTATACCTGCATTTTGATCATCTTCTCTTGTAGCTTTAAATGTTGCTGTCTGGGTCTGAGAAAATAGAAAGGATATGAGAAGGTAAATTGGTTCGCACTGCTCTGTCAAACATGAACTCTACTGGGATGGAGCCTTAATACTTAAAGATGTAATTCTCAGAGAACATTGCAATGTGTAGATCTTGTTTGGTCTGTCTACATCAAGAATTGGGGATTTCACCCTGTGAATTATTCCTTCAGCTGGGCAATTAGATCTAGGGTAACAAGGAGAAGAAGAAGTAGTGCGATTGATATTCCACTTCTCGTGCATATCTTGAAATGACTATCCAATAAATTGCAGAAGATTATACATACTGATCTCTCTAAGTACATCAAATAACCTGAAATAGAAGTTGAAGTATGGTGTGCTTAATGTATTGTGCAATTGTTCAGTAATGGAGTGTTTGGGAAAGTAGTGCAATGGAAGTAAAAGAGATCAGATGAAATTTTGGATGAAAGACCAAGAGAACTTCATGTGCAATTAATGGTTCTTTGTGTTACATATGTTAAGGTACAAGATCAGAAACCCCAAAGTATATTATGAAGCCAGACTCGATTCCAACCATTTTTCAATTTTGGCATAAATGTAAGGAAAGGATACTTCACCTCAGCAGTGATTCCAATGACAAATTAGGCATATTTGTAACAAAACACACTTTCTTCAGTTTAAGCATAAGACTAATAAAATGGAACAGTTTAACTCTTAACCATTGAACAATCTTAAAACATGAAAAGAAACAACTCTTAACTTCTAACCAATCACTATTCAGTTCCAATTAAGCAATATTTCTCATATAGACTTAAATTCCACTTTAAAAATAGTTAGCAACTCTAGGCATACTTGCTTTGACTTGGGTTAATAGAGAGATTTTGTAGCGAGAGCTGTTTATAAACTTTTCTATCTTTAAACAGTCCTCTTCATAAATCGCTACCAGAAATCTGTTTTTCTCTGCTACAAATGTAACTCTTTCCATTTCTAGCATTACATAACTATATAATCCTGTATGCTTTGGTAGGAGGAATGGTAGGAAGGACTATTACTTACGTGGCGAAAAACTGCAGCAGGCGACGGTGCAGAGGGACCTCGGGGTCCTTGTGCATGAGTCGCAAAAACCCAGCTTGCAGGTGCAGCAGGTGGTCAGGAAGGCGAATGGGATGCTGGCCTTCATAGCGAGGGGGATTGAATATAAAAGTAGGGAGGTCTTGCTGCAGCTGTATAGGGCATTGGTGAGGCCGCAGCTGGAGTACTGTGTGCAGTTTTGGGCGCCGCACCTGCGCAAGGATATTTTGGCCCTGGAGGGAGTGCAGAGGAGGTTTACTAGGCTGATACCGGAGTTGAGGGGATTGAGCTATGAGGAGAGGCTGAATAAACTAGGCTTGTACTCGTTAGAGTTTAGAAGAATGAGGGGAGATCTCATTGAGACGTATAAGATGATGAATGGGATGGATAGGATAGAGGTGGAGAGACTCTTCCCGCTCAAAAAAGACAGTAGGACTAGGGGGCACAGCCTCAAGGTGAAGGGGAGGCGGTTTAGAACAGAGTTGAGGAGGAACTTCTTCACTCAAAGGGTGGTGAATCTCTGGAATTCTCTGCCCGTTGAAGTGGTGGAGGCTGCCTCGCTAAATATTTTTAAGAAACGGGTTGATGGGTTTTTGATAAGAGAAGGGATTAAGGGTTATGGGGAGAGGGCGGGAAGGTGGAGCTGAGCCACGATAGATCAGCCATGATCTTATTGAATGGCGGGGCAGGCTCGAAAGGCCAGATGGCCTACTCCTGCTCCTATTTCTTATGTTCTTATGTTCTTATGTACCCAACTCGCCTTCCATGACTTTACTCAAAAAACATCCCAATGGTCTTTTCTTTGGTAAACAATAGCTCAGTAAACTTTCTGCTAAGTAAACACTTAAATCGATAAAATGAGTAATTTATCCTATTTTCCCTTTTATCCTACTTATCTTATTTTCACGCTAATTTCATAGCAGTGTTAATGTAAGCCTACTTATGACAATCATTAATAAACTTGAAACTCTTTCTAAGACAGAAACATAAAAACTAGAAGCAGGATTAGGCCATTTGGTTCTTCCAGTCTGCTCCGCCATTCATTTTGATCATGGCTGTTTATCGAATTCAATATCCTGATCTCCCATGTCCCCCTAATCCTTTGATCACTTTAGCCCAAAGAGCTATTTTTTTTTTTCTTGAAATCAGACGTATTGGCCTCAACTGCCTTTTGTGGTAGTGAATTGCATACATTCATCACCCTCTGGGTGAAGAAATTTCACCTTACCTCAGTCCTAAATGCTGGAAAATCTCAGCAGGTCTGGCAGCATCTGTAAGGAGAGAAAACAGCTGACATTTCGAGTCCAGTTTTGACAAAGGGATGTCTGGACTCGAATCGTCAGGTCTTTTCTCATCTTACAGATGCTGCCAGACCTGCTGAGATTTTCCAGCATTTTCTGTTTTGGTATGCCAACTCTTTTCTTCCTATCTGCTAACCAGCTTTCTATCCATCTCAAGACATTATCTGTAATCCCATGTGCTTTAACTTTACGTAGTAGTCTGTTATAAACTACATCCACTGTTCCCTTCAGTCAACTTTACTAGCTACATCCTCAAAGAATTCCAATTGTTTTGTCAAGAATGATTTCCCTTTTGTAAATCTATGCTGACTTTGTCTAAGTATAACATTGCCTTCCAAATGCCGAATTATGAAATCCTTAATAATAGACTTGCTCAGTACTGACGTTAGATTCACTGGTCCATAGTTCTTTGTTTTCTCTCCTTTCTGAATTGTGGTCTTATATTAGCCATCCTCCAATCTGGAGGAACTATTCCAGAGTCCAAAGAATATTGCAAAATAACCACCAAATGGATCTATTATTACCAGAGCCCCTTCCTTAAGTACTCATTTGCTGTATTCCTCCCAGAAAAACTGACTGCTTATAACAAAACATAGCATCTTAAAACATTCCCCCTTAAACATAAAATATATTCATAGCACAGTATCATCACACTACCTCGCCTGTTAAAAAATGAACCAGCAATATGAAAAGATGACTTCATTTCTCAAAATCCAATTTTCACACTACTGATATATTTTCTTTACATCTAAGCATACAAAGTTAAAACGGTTGTATAGTCCATTGTCTTTCGTTTCCAATGTCGAACATTTCCATCGTTCTTTCATCAAAGTTGCTGCAAAACATCTGCAATCAGATTCTCTCTTCTTGCTTTGCTTAGCATACTGCTGTAGTTCAGCTGCTTCCTCTTTCTTTTCAGACGCCTCCATCTGTATTGATCATGCTTTCATTCCGAGCCCAGTTCCATTGTAAATTAATCATAGAACCCTACAGTGCAGAAAGAGGCCCTTCGGCACATCGAGTCTGCACTGAACACAATCTCACCCAGGCCTGATCCCCATATCCCTACAAAGAACAACACAGCACAGGAAACAAACCCTTCAGCCCAAAGAGCCCGCGCCACCATTTTAACATTGAGAGTGCCCTCTTCTACCAATGACCTTTGTCTATGCCTATTGGACTCCACAATAAAGGAATTATAACCAGATTGAGGGACGACTAATTTAGGGACAATTTGTTAACACCAGTCAGCCTAAGAGCACGTTTTTGGGGTGTGGGAGGAAACCAGAGCACCTGAAGAAAACCCACGCACGCAGGGGAGAATGTGCAAACTCCCACAGACACCGGCCCAAGTCCATGTATCTGCACAGCAAACAGTGATGGTCACTGAGCTGACATGTTGCCCATCAGCTGGTCCAGTTAAAGCATACACCAATGGCGTGAAGCACTAGATAACTCTCGAAGCAACTTCCAAGAGCAGCCCTCGCACAACCCGCCGCATGTATGCCCCTTGTTGGACAACAAGGCAGACCGAATCACCTGTGGATTAAAAAAAGACATCAATCAATATGCACAACTTATACAGACATTCATGGAATCCCCAGGAGCTTAAACGTAAGACTAGTGAGCCATAAAATATGTTGGACGGTCCATAGGAATCAATTGATTCCCAGAAACATCCCAAGGCTCTTGATCCTTATTTAGAACAATCTTTTGTATCCCTCCATCTCTAGTCTGCTCATGTGCCTATCAAAGCAAACCTTAAATAACTCTCGCGTGCCTGCCTCCTCCACCCTACTTGGCAGTGCATTCCAGGCCCCCACCACCCTCTGTGTGAAAAACCTCCCTCTAACATTCGAATTATACCTCGCCCCCCTCACCCTAAGCCTGTGGCCCCTCGTAATTATTGTATCTAACCTAGGAAAAAGCTTACCACTGTTTACTCTATCTATACCCTTCATAATCTTATACACCTCTATTAGCTCTCCCCTCATTCTCCGTCTTTCTAAGGAAAACAGCCCCAATTTACCCAATCTCTCCTCATATCCCAGTCCTTCCATACCAGGCAGCATCCTGGTAAACCTCCTCTGCACTGTCCCCAGGGTCTCCACGTCCTTCTGGTAGTAAGGCAACCAGAACTGGACGCAGAACTCCAAATGCAGTCTAATCAACGTTCTATACAACTGCAACATTAGACGCCAGCTTTTATACTCTATACCCCTGCCTATAAAGGCTAACATACCATAAGCTTTCTTCGCCACCTTCTCCACCTTCAAGGTGTACTGCCACCTTCAAGGACTCATGTACTTATACCCCTAGGTCCCTCTGTGTTTCTATACTCTTAATAGTCCTATCATTTATCGTATAACTCCCCCCTACATTATTTCTTCCAAAATGCATCACCTCACATTTATTTGGATTAAATTCCACCTGCTATTTATCTGCCCAATATACCAGCCTATCTATATCCTGCTGTATTGCCTGACACTGCTCATTAATATCAGCAAGTCCAACCATCTTCGTGTCATCTGCAAACTTGCTGATCACACCACATATTCCCTCTTCCAAGTCATTTATGTATATTACAAATGACAAAGGGCCCAGTACTGAGCCCTGCGGCACATCACAGACCTCCAGCTAGAAAAAGACCCTTCCACGATTACTCTCTGTCTCCTGTTACCAAGCCAGTTCTCGATCCATCTTGACACCTGTCCTTGCATCCTGTGAGCCTTAACCTTTTCCACCAACTTACCATGAGGGACTTTGTCAAACGCCTTACTGAAATCCATATAGACGATATCCACGGCTCGTCCTTCATCGACCATTTTTGTCACCTCCTCAAAAAATTCTACCAGATTCGTAAGGCACAACTTCCTCTTTACAAAGCCATGCTGCCTATCACTAATCAGGTTGCCACGCTCTAAATGCATATACATCTATCGCTAAGAATCCTTTCCAACAACTTCCCTACCACTGACGTCAAACTCACCGGGTTATCCCTCCTACCCTTTTTAAACAATGGTACCACGTTCGCTATCCTCCAGTCCTCTGGGACCTCACCTGTGTCCAAAGAAGAGACAAAGATTTGCGTCAGAGGCCCAGCAATTTCATCTCTCGTCTCCCTAAGCAGCCTAGGATAAATGCCATCAGGCCCCAGAGCTTTATCAGTTTTAATACTACCTAAAAACCCTAACACTTCCTCCCTCATAATAGATATTTCCTCCAACGGGCGTACAACTCCCTCCAAGACAGTGCCGGACAACAAGTCCCTCTCCATCATGAATACTGACGCAAAGTATTCATTCAGGATCTTCCCCATTCCCTCAGAATCTATGCATAGTTCCCCTCCTCTGTCTCTAAGAGGACTGATTTTTCCTCTAACTACCCTTTTGTTCCTAACATAGGAGTAAAATGCCTTTGGATTTTCCTTAATCCTGTCTGCCAAGACCATTTCATGCTCCCTTTTCGCCCTTCTAACTCCCCGTTTGAGTTCCCTCTTACTCTCTCTGTATTCCACCAAAGCTCTCTCCATTCCCAGTTGCTTGGACCTAACGTACGCCTCTCTTTTCTTCCTGACCAAGTCCACGATATCCCTAGTTATCCACGGCTCCCTAATCCTACCTTTCCCATCCTTCCTTTCAACAGGGACATGTCTTTCCTGCAACCTTTTCAGTTGTCCCTTAAAAGACTCCCACGTGCCGAACATGGACTTACCCACAAACAACCTCTCCCAATCAGTGTCTATAAGTTCCTGCCTAATCTGGCTGTATCTAGCCTTCCCCCAATTTAGCACCCTCCCCTTCGGACAGCACTCCTCCTTTTCCATTAGTATCCTGAAGTAGACAGAATTGTGATCACTGTTTGCCACATGTTCCCCTATTGCAACCTCGACCACCTGACCAGGCTCATTTCTCAGAACTAAATCTCTCGTCGGGCTAGCAACATACTGCTCCAAACAGCCTCCCAGTACACATTTTACAAATTCCTCCCCGTCCGGACCCCCAGCCCTAGGCACCTTCCAATCCACCCCAGGGAGATTAAAGTCTCCCACTACAACAACCCTATTTTTTCTGCATCGATCCAGTATTTCCTTACATATACTTTCTTCCACTTCCCGCAGGCTATTGGGTGGTCTATAGTATACCCCTAGCAAAGTGATTGGCCCCTTCCTATTCCTGAACTCCACCCACAGTGACTCATTTCCTGACTCCTCTAAATTGTCCTCCCTCTGCACTGCTGTAACGTGCTCCCTAACTAACAGCGCCACTCCCCGTCCTCTCTTTGACCGTCCTCTGTCACGTCTGAAACACTTATACCCAGGAATATTTAGCTGCCAGTTCTTCCCTTCTTTTAACCATGTCTCTGTCACTGCCACCACATCTAAATTCCTTGCAAACATTAAGGCCTTAAGTTCATCCGTTTTACCTGTTACTGTCCTCATGTTAAAACAGATGCACTCCAGATCTCCAGGCCCACTCGGATCCTCCTTCTCCCGGATGATTTTCCTCTCGTCTAATCTTACCTTGTCACCGACTCGCTCCCAATCCCAGTGCCTACTGAGCTATCGGTTTCATCCCCACCCCCCCTCCACATTAGTTTAAACCCTGCTGAAACACTCCAGCTAACCTCCCAGTTAAGATATTCGTGCCCTTCCCATTTAAGTGTTCCCAGTTCCTCCTATACATGTTCCCTTCTCTCACGAATACTTCCCAATGATTTACAAATGTAAAACCCTCTGTCTTGCACAATCCTTCAGCCAGTTGAAGGATCTCAGTATTCCTAGCCCCACTGTCACTAGGCACTGGTAGCAACCCAGAGATTGCCACCCTGGAGGCCCTGCTCTTCAGCCTGGCACCCAACTCCCTAAACTGCCTATGTATTTCGCCCCTGCTCTTCCTTCCTACATCCTTCTCACCTATATGCACAATTACATCAACTTGGTTCCCTTCGCCCTTCAATATTCCTCCTACCCTCTCTGAAACATCCTGTACTCCTGCTCCAGGGAGGCAGACTACCATCCTGGAGTCTCGCTTTTGTCCACAGAATCACCTAACCCTTTAACCCTCCCAACCCCCACAACTTTCTCGCTTCTAGTCCCCTTCCTTCCCTCTAAGGCGTTCCAGTCCTTCTCTCTTACCCCTGGAAGATCACCTCCCCGATTTGTTGCCCTTCCCTTGATGTTTTGGGAGACTACCACTGGGGCAGTCTTTGGACCATGACTCTTCTTCTCTTTCCCCTTCCTAACAGTTACCCACCTGTCCCCCCCTTAGGCCGTGGTATCTCCACTTGACTAGGGTTCCTATCCATTATTGCTTTGTTCTCCCTTACTAAAAATACGTCCTCAAGCCGCAGCTCTAATTCCCTGACCCGGTCCCTCAGACGCTGCAGTTCCAAACACTTAACACAGATGTGGACTTTCGGGAGATGAGTTGTCTCCAGAAACTCCCACATATGACACCGAATGCAGTAAAATTGTCTCCCAATTGAACCTGCCATTTACCTGAGTACCTTTGGAGATCAAAACAGAAAAAGGGAAGAGAAGAAAGACAGCAACAGAAACACCCACCTTGCCTACACCTGCTTTCGCCTAAGCCCAGTGAGCCAAAGCCCTTACAGCTCTCACTCTGCTCCCAGCTCACTCCACTGCCTGCTCCCGACGCTACCCGCTGTCTACTGCGGCCTTCTTTTAACATTCCGTGCTACCTTCCCGACTACCCCCGTGCTTAACTTCCGCTACAGAGAGAAAAACAAAAACCCCGCAAACCGGAAAAGGAGAAGAAAACTCGAAAAATAAAGTTATTCAGCCACTCACCACCAGCACTTTCTAAGTCCACTGCTCTGAAGAACAACTAATCCCTTTAACCTATGCATCCCAGGACGCTAAGGGGCAATTTTAGCATGGCCAATCAACCTAACCCGCACATCTTTGGACTGTGGGAGGAAATCCATGCAGACACAAGGAGAATGTGCAAACTCCGCACAGACAGTGACCTGAGCCAGGAATTGAACCCAGGTCCCGGGAGCTGTGAAGCAGCAGTGCTAACCACTGTGCTACCATGCTGCCTGGTGATCCTGGGGATGTCCTCAGAGAGTTGGGCAGGATCCGAAGGGTAAAACTTTACATTGATTGCAAACTGCACAAACTACTTTGGATTTGCTTTTCTTCATTAAGCCAACCAATTCTTTTGATTTTCAGAGTCCCAAAATATCGAACCAAAATAATCTTTTTCAGAACTTCAAGCTGCTGACAGTCTTTGTCACTCAGTACACCATCTCAACTCCACATGCGTGTGTATAGTGCCATCCAGAAGGGTCACTTTTCCCCTGTCCCCTTTCTTTTTAACTGGCCTTAGTGTCTCTGTCAGGTAGACCAACTCCACTTTCTGTTGTGAATTTGCACTCAAAATTCTTTCCAGGGCCTCCAATCTTTAGCTTCAGGTTAGGACAGTGAGTTCTGGGCTACAAGAAGATATAGACAGAATGGTCAAATGGGCAGATAAGTGGCAGATGAATTTAATCCTGAAAAGTGTGAGGTGATGCACTTTGGAAGGAGTAATTTGACAAGGAAAATTCAATGAATGGCAAGACACCAGGAAGTTCTATGGAACAAAAGGACTTTGGCATGTTTGTCCACAGATCTCTGAAAGCAGAGGGCATATTAATAGAGTGGTGAAAAAGGCATATGGGACACTTGCCTTAATCAATTGAGGCATAGATTACAAAAGCAGTGAAGTCATGTTGGAATTGTACAGAACTTTGGTGAGGTTACAGCTAGAGCTCAGTGTGCAGTCCTTGTTGCCACATTATAGGAATGCGATTGCACTGGAGGAGGTGCAGAGAAGATTCACCAGGATGCTTCCTGAGATGGAACCTTTAAGTTATGTGTAGGCTTGGGTTGTTTTTGTTGGAGCAGAGAAGACTGAGGGGGTGACCTTATCGAGGTGTATAAGAATATGAAGGACATGGACAGAGTGGATAAAGAGCAGCTGTTCCCCTTAGTTGAAGGGTGAGCCACGAGGGGACATAGATGAGGGCAGGAGGTTTAGTGGGGATGCGAAGAAAAGTTTTTTTATCCAGAGGGTTGTGACGGTCTGCAATGCGCTACCTGGTGGTAGAGGTTGGTTACCTTGCATCCTTTAAAAAATACCTGGATGAGCCCTTGGCATGTCATAACATTCAAAGCTATGGGCCACATGATGGTAGTTGGGATTAGGTGGGAGTTCAGGTGTTTCTCATATGTTGGTGCAGACTTAATGGATTGAAGGGCCTCTTTTGCACTATATGATTCTATGATTTTCTGTTTTTTCTGCATCCTTGTTTTCACTAGTGGGTTTTCAATTACAACACAATCCCCAATTCTGAAATAGTTAGAAAGCCTTCTTAAATATTATTCTTCTCACCCAGGAAGCTGCAATGATCAGCTATGTTGAACAATCTTGAATAGTGGAAGTAAAAGTATATCTTCCTTTTTCAATATAAAAGCAAAATACTGCAGATGTTGGAATCTGAAACAAAAAGTGGAAAATGCTGGAAAGTCTCAGTAGGTCTAACAGCATCTGTGGGGAGAGAATAGAACCAACATTGAGTCTAGATGACCCTTCGTCAGAGCTGCTCTAATGACAAGTCGTCTAGACTTGAAACATTGTTGTCCTTTTCTTCTATCTGCACTGGTAAAATGCTTCCGCTCCTTAATCTCCATCTTGAGATCACATATGATTGATCTACATTTTTCTTCTCATAGATGACCTATTGTTGACAATCCTGCAGTCAACGTTTCCTGCATTTGTTTCTCTACTTGCTCACTTTCCTTATTCACAACCATCTTTCAGTAACTTGTTCTCCTTCTCTGCCTTCACCAGTTTCACACTGCACTCATCTGCCTCTAATTGTGTCTTCATTATCTGAGATTTGTAATTATCCACTCGCCCTTCATAAAGTTTGATCGAGACTGAGCAAACATTGACTTCTCCTTCTGAACATGTGTCAACTTGAGTGGATTAAGTCTATACAGATGTTACCTAATAGAAACATCTACATCATGCATAACTACATTAGCAATTCCCAATTTGTTCCCACATATAACTCTGTGTGATTTTAATAACTCTTTCAGGTCATTTTGATTTTCTTCTTGAAGGCTTAATAATTTACTCCAAGTTTGGAATACTTCCTCATTATTCAATCCAATTTAGAGAATGTCACATTCAGAGTAATCTGGACCAGTTACCTTTTCCTCCAAATCATTTATATAATCTACGAACAACAAAGCTCCCAGAACTGATCCCTGTGCAACACCACAAGTCACAGCCTTCCATTCAGAAAAACATCCCTCTATTGCTTTCCTCTGTCTTCTATGGCCAAGCTCATTCGGTATCCATCTTGCCACTCTACTCTGATCCCATGTAACTTCACCTTTCATACCAGTCTACCATGACGTACCTTGTCAAAGGCTTTACTGAAGTCCATGTATACAACATCCATTGCCTTGTCCCCATCTATCATCTTCGTCACTTCCTCAAAAAATTCAGTCAAGTTATGACCTCCCTTTCAGAAAACCATGTTGTCTATCACTAATAAGTGATTATCCTCTGGTTAATCCTGACCATAGACCCCAACATGGTCTTTAAAGTTTAATGCCATCACTCTAATGCTCCCTCCGATTCTTGATGGTACACAGTTGATTTAAATTGCTTTACTCCTAAGCCATCCATAATTTTCCTGAACAACTTTGACATAAAATTTAATCCTTCATCTGATTGTATTTCTTTTAGCAGTCCATATCTGGTAAAAAAAAATTTAAGTATCTCCTCTACAATCCTCTTAGCTGTAATATTAGGTAATGGAATAACCTCCATAAATCTAGTAGAAATATCCATTATGGTCAGCCACTACTGATTCGCACTTTTTGTTTTAGGCAGGGATCCCATGCAATCAATTAGGACCTTGTAAGAGGTTCCTCAAATAATAAGTGGGTAATAATAAGCTAGTTTGATTACTACTTGAGGTTTTCCTGTTGCCTGACATGTGAGATGTATAGCAAAATTCAACCACATCTTTATGTGGTCCAGGCCAATAAGAGTGCTTTTGTATTTTTGCTTGAGTTTTCCTTACTCTCAAATGACCTCCTATTGGAACTTAATGCTCTACCTGCAAAGCTTCCTTTTTATAACTCACCAATCACCATCACTTACAATCATAGAATAGAATCTCTACAGTGTAGGATGAGACCTTTTGGCCCATCGAGCCTGAACCAACAACAATCCCACCCAGGCCCTATTCTGGTAACCCCACATTTTTACCCTAGTCTCCCTGACACTGTGGGTCAATTTAGCATGGCCAGTCCACCTAATCGGCACATCTTTGGATTGTGGAAGGAAACTGGAGCACCCGGAGGAAACCCACACAGACATTCTTCACATTTGTCTTCCAACTGAATACGTAAAGGTTTCCACTTGCTCATTAAGTCATTATTTCAAATGTAGTAACACTGCCATATACACTCAGATTCTTCTTCTGTGTATGCTTTTTGACACAACTGCTTTATCTCAACATCTTGCTATAGTAATTCTTTACTAAAGACTCGCATTTCAATCATTATTCTGTAAATTGAGTTTGTGTCTTATACCCTGTTTGTGAAAAGATCTCCCACTCACCTGACGAAGGAGCAGCAAGCGCTCCGAAAGCTAGTGGCTTTTGCTACCAAATAAACCTGTTGGACTTTAAGAACATAAGAACATAAGAAATAGGAGCAGGAGTAGGCCATCTGGCCCTTCGAGCCTGCCCCGCCATTCAATAAGATCATGGCTGATCTGTCGTGGCTCAGCTCCACCTTCCCGCCCTCTCCCCATAACCCTTAATCCCTTCTCTTATCAAAAACCCATCAACCCGTTTCTTAAAAATATTTAGCAAGGCAGCCTCCACCACTTCAACGGGCAGAGAATTCCAGAGATTCACCACCCTTTGAGTGAAGAAGTTCCTCCTCAACTCTGTTCTAAACCACCCCCCCTTTATCTTGAGGCTGTGCCCCCTAGTCCTACTGTCTTTTTTGAGCGGGAAGAGTCTCTCCACCTCTATCCTATCCATCCCATTCATCATCTTATACGTTTCAATGAGATCTCCCCTCATTCTTCTAAACTCTAACGAGTACAAGCCTAGTTTATTCAGCCTCTCCTCATAGCTCAATCCCCTCAACTCCGGTATCAGCCGAGTAAACCTCCTCTGCACTCCCTCCAGGGCCAAAATATCCTTGCGCAGGTGCGGCGCCCAAAACTGCACACAATGCCCTATACAGCTGCAGCAAGACCTCCCTACTTTTATATTCAATCCCCCTCGCTATGAAGGCCAGCATCCCATTCGCCTTCCTGACCACCTGCTGCACCTGCAAGCTGGGTTTTTGCGACTCATGCACAAGGACCCCGAGGTCCCTCTGCACCGTCGCCTGCTGCAGTTTTTCGCCCCGTAAGTAATAGTCCTTCCTACCATTCCTCCTACCAAAGTGGACCACCTCACACTTGCCAACATTAAATTCCATTTGCCATTTCCTGGCCCATTCGCCCAGCCTATCTAGATCCTTCTGCAGACTCTCCACACCCTCTGCACAATTTGCCGTTCCACCGATCTTGGTGTCATCAGCAAATTTCGACACCCAATACTTGGTACCCTCCTCCAGATCTCTGGAATTCTCTGCCCGTTGAAGTGGTGGAGGCTGCCTCGCTAAATATTTTTAAGACGCGGTTTGATGAGTTTTTGATAAGAGAGGGGATTAAGGGTTATGGGGAGAAAGCGGGAATGTGGAACTGAGACACGACAGATCAGCCATGATCTTATTGAATGGCGGGGCAGGTTCGAAGGGCTAGTTGGCCTATTCCTGTTCCTATTTCTTATATAAATGGTAAATAGCTGAAGCCCCAGCACCGACCCCTGGGCAATAAAAAGTAGTTACCTATCTTAGGACAGATAATTCAATCTTGGCAAACACTTTGAATAGTGTGCTTAGGCTTGTCTAAATTTTCCATGAGACTGATTGTGTGAAACATGCGTTCGCTGCTCATTATTTTGCACGATGTGGATGTGCCGGCGGACTGGGGTAAACACAGTAAAAAGTTTGACCACACCAGATTTAAGAGTGTACTATCAAATAAATCGGTTGGACTTAAACTGGTGTTGTCAGACTTTTTACATCATTATGCACATCATTGTCATTTCATGGGTTGCCCATCATCTCATGTTTCTGATGGAATACCAGAAAGAGGTCATTCTTATTGGCTGAAGTTTTACTCTTTGGATCAGTGTTTGTGGCTTCATCAGTCTTAGCTTCAGTGTGTTGCAATAATCTGGATTGTAGTTTGGACCTGAAGCTTCCTTGACCTGCAAGAATCACTTCTTGCATCAATACTTGAATAGCTCTTCAATCTTATACATTTTGGATGTAATCATCAGTTCAAGAATTCTATCTGCTGTCTCTGTGTTTGAAGAATTACAGTTCATAACCTTTTCTCTACATCTGCTGGTGAAATGGTTGATGGATTTTGTAGGTTGTTGTCAAAATGACATGAACGCTAGTCAATAAATGCAAAAGTTTAACCTTATTCTGAACCAGTTTTCCAATGTAGTCCATGTCTTTTGGGGATCCTTCAGTAGACCTTCATTTCCAATTGCTTGGTAATTCTTTATGGCTGGTTTAGATACACCTAAATCAATAAATCATAACTCTGTACACAACTTAAAACTTTTTGAATTCAGATCATAGATCAGTAGGATAGTCTGCCAATTCAAACTGGGAAATATTGTGGACATGATATTGGGAAATGAACCCAGGCAGGTGGTCGGCATTTCAGCAGGAGAGCAGTTTGGGAACAGTGACCACAATTCAGTAAGCTTTAAAGGTATTGATGGATAAGGAAAAGTATAGTCTTCAAGTTAAGGTGCTAAATTGGAGGAAGACTCATTACAACAATACTAGGCAGGAACTGAAGAATGTAGATTGGGGGCAAATGCTCAAAGGCAAATCAATATCTAGCATGCGGGAGGCTTTCAAGTGTAAGTTGATGGGGATTCAGGACCAGCGCGTTCCTTTAGGTTTGTTGTTCATCCATCAACATTGATGAGGACCTCGACACCATTAGGCCGGTTGCGCTGTGTCCGAAGATGACTGATCAGGCCAATTCGGGCGCGGAATGTTTTGGCACATATTGGACAAATGTGTGTAAACACTGTAGTTGTTGCACTGGTGGCTCTGGACTTGCACAGCTTGCGCTTAAGTTGTGCTTCACTTTGCTTTGTAAGCTTGACAGCCCTTGTGGATGAGGCAGCGCCAGGTAGAGTGATTTTGTGCCAGCGTTTCCCAGGTGGTCTTATCTATGTCAAGCAACTTCAGGGAGGCCTTAAGTGTGTTTTTGAAATGTTTCTTCTGCCCTCCGTGCGAGCGTTTTCCAGCAGAGAGTTCCCCAAAAAGGAGCTGCCTGGGTGTGCGCTCATCTGACATACAGATGAAATGACCTGTCCACCGGGTCTGCGCTCTCATCAGCAGTGTGTGTGGACTGATGGTAGACTTGCTCTAGAGAGAACTTCAGTGTCTGGTACTTTGTCTTGCTTTCTGATGCGTAATATTCTATGAAGACAAGTCATGCAGAAATGATTGAGCTGTCTTCCATGCCTTTGATACACAGTCCACGTTTCACAGGCATGCAGGAGGGTTGTGAGTACCGCAGCGCTGTAGACCTTCAGTTTTCTTGCTGGTTTGATTCTTTGATGTTCCCATACAGTGGAGCGCAGTTTACTGAAAGCAGAACTTGCCTTCACTATTCTGCAGTTAACTTCTGTATCAATAGTCACTGCTTGGGAGAGGGTGCTGCCAAGATAAGTGACCTGGTCCACTGCCTGTAGTTTCTGCCCTTTGATTGTGATTATGGGTTCTGTGTATGGTGCATGAGGAGCAGGCTGGTGCATGACTTTGGTCTTTATAATGTTGATGGTGAGTCCAAAGTTGTCACAAGTCTTGGAAAATTTGTCCATAATGACTTGCCTCTCTGGCTCTGAGCCAGTATACAGGGCGCAGTCAGTAAGAACATAAGATCATAAGAAATAGGAGCAGGAGTAGGCCATCTAGCCCTTCGAGCCTGCCCCGCCATTCAATAAGATCATGGCTGATCTGTCGTGGCTCAGTTCCACATTCCCGCCCTCTCTCCATAACCCTTAATCCCCTTGCCTATCAAAAACCCATCAACCGCGTCTTAAATATATTTAGCGAGGCAGCCTCCACCACTTCAACGGGCAGAGAATTCCAGAGATTCACCACCCTTTGAGTGAAGAAGTTCCTCCTCAACTCCGTTCTAAACCCCCCACCCTTTATCTTGAGGCTGTGCCCCCTCGTCCTACTGTCCTTTCTGAGCGGGAAGAATCTCTCCACCTCTATCCTATCCATCCCATTCATCATCTTATATGTCTCAATGAGATCTCCCCTCATTCTTCTAAACTCTAACGAGTACAAGCCTAGTTTATTCAGCCTCTCCTCATAGCTCAACCCCCTCAACTCTGGTATCAGCCTAGTAAACCTCCTCTGCACTCCCTCCAAGGCCAAAATATCCTTGCGCAGGTGCGGCGCCCAAAACTGCACACAGTACTCCAGCTGCGGCCTCACCAGTGCCCTATACAGCTGCAGCAAGACCTTCCTACTTTTATATTCAATCCCCTTCGCTATGAAGGCCAGCATCCCATTCGCCTTCCTGACCACCTGCTGCACCTGCAGGTTGGGTTTTTGCGACTCATGCACAAGGACCCCGAGGTCCCTCGGCACCGTTGCATGCTGCAGTTTTTCGCCACGTAAGTAATAGTCCTTCCTACCATTATTCCTACCAAAGTGGACAACCTCGCATTTGCCAACATTAAATTCCATTTGCCATTTCCTGGCCCATTCGCCCAGCCTATCTAGATCCCTCTGCAGACTCTCCACACCCTCCGCACAATTTGCCGTTCCACCGATCTTGGTGTCATCAGCAAATTTCGACACCATACACTCGGTTCCCTCCTCCAGATCATCTATATAAATGGTAAATAGCTGAGGCCCCAGCACCGACCCCTGGGGCACTCCACTAGTCACCAACCGCCAATCCGAATAGCATCCATTGACCCCCACTCTCTGCCTCCTATTTGACAGCCAATCCCCTATCCACGCTAACACCCTACCCCCAACTCCATGCCCCCAACCTTCTGTAACAACCGTTTGTGTGGCACCTTATCAAACTCCTTCTGAAAATCAAGAAACACCACATCTACCGGCTCTCCTTTATCCACCGCCCTAGACACATCCTCATAGAACTCCAATAAATTCATCAGACACGACTTCCCCTTAACAAAACCATGCTGCATCTGCTCTATCAAGCAATTCCCCTCAAGATGCCTCGCTATTTTCTCCTTGATGAAGGATTCAAGCATTTTACCTACAACAGACATTAAACTAACCGGCCTATAATTCCCCGCCTTTTGCCTGCCACCCTTCTCAAACAATGGCGTAACATTAGCTGTTTTCCAATCTTCCGACACTTCCCCGGAATCCAGCGACGTTTGGAAAATAATCATCAAGGCATCCACTATCACCTCCGACATTTCTTTCAGAATGGCAAAGAGGAAGTTTCTCGAAACAGCCTCCTTCACTTTGGTTACAGCTTGAAGTCTCCTCAGGTTGAAGAACTTCCCATCCACTCTGTACTTGAGGCTGATTCCAGCAACATTGTCCTGGAAGGTGTCATTCAGCATGGCAATAAATATCATGCTGAACAGTGTGGGTGCGAGTACGCAGCCCTGTTTGATGCCATTAGTGACTGGGAATGCTTCAGAGGATTCTGTGCCATTCAGTACTCTGGCCACGCCATCATGGAACTGGCGTACCATCTGAATGAATTTGGGGGAGCAGCTGACATTTGACATGATCCTCCACAGGCAATGTGGCCAAGCTAAAGAACCCCAGCATAGCTTCAGCACTGGCTGAAGACTTAGAAATTATGCTTGCTGACCTACACCTCGCAGGAAGTGCTGAGGACAACTGGGAACACTTCAGGGATGTTGTCCATTCATCTGGAGGATCTGAGCTCTCTCTGTAATGAGAGTTGTACCAATTCTGCTCCTGACACTTCTCCTGAAGTTGGCGCACAGCAAAAATCATGTCAATACTCCCATGACTTTTGCGGAAGCCACACTGTGACTCTGGAAGCAGGCCCAGCTACAGATGGGTGACCAGACAATTTAGTAGGACTCTTGCGAGGGTTTTTCCTGTGATGGAGAACAGAAAGATTCCTCGGTGATTGTCGCATACTTGTTGATTGCCCTTCCTCTTGTAGAGGTGTATGATGGAAGTATCTTTAAGTTCCTGAGGAATGAATCTTTGCTTCCAAAAGGACTGGAACAACTCAACGAGCTTCTTGATTAGTACAGGGCCAGCAGCTTTATAGATCTCTGTGGGTTTTCATCTGCCCCTGGGGCCTTGCCACTGGATAGCTGGATAGCTTTCGTGACTTCGGCTGCTACTGGTAGGTCAGCCATGGCAGATGGAAGGTTGTGTTGGTGATGAGGAGGTTGTGTGCTGCACAGGTTTTCATTAAGAGTAGGCTGTTACTGTTACACTTGCCCACTCCATACCTCCCAATGACTCCCTGGCAGATTGCAGAGTCGCACCCTACTCCTGCATTGAAATCGCCAAGCAAGATCAGCTTGTCAGTACTGCTCACTGCTGATCGTAGAGTGTCTAGTTCTTAGAACTTGTCTTTCATCTCGTCTGAGTTGTTCATTGTGGGGGCATAGGCACTGATCAGGGTGGCTTGACTTCTGTTCTGTAGCAGAAGCTGTAATGTCATAAGCTGGTCATTCACACCCTTGGGTAGACTATCAAGTTCCCGAACAAGGTGACTCCTGACGGTGAATCCAACTCCAGCATCATGACGCTCATCACTGCCGCGACCACTCCAGAAAAAAGTGTATCCACTTCCAGTTTCAGTCAACTGAACTGCGTTGGCAAGACGGGTTTCACTCAGGGCTACAATGTCAATGTTGTAGTTTGTAAGGTATCTGGCAACTAACGCCGTTCTTCTCTCTGGTCTGTCTGCTGTAGGGTTGTCCAAAAGCGTGTGCATGTTCCAAGTGCCAACTGTGAGCGCTGTCACCTTGTGTTTTATTTGTTTGACCGCAAAATGAGATCCCTGCCAACCGTGATAAACTGGCCAGGGTGTAGTAAAGCAAGCAATGTTTAGGGCAACTTTTCTAGCCCCTTCCTCATTCTATGGAGGTGAGCAGTGTGTTCCTGAAGAGGACTGCTCAATCGCCCAGGTAGACACCGAGTTCCACTGCTGCTTCGGTCAGTGGAAAATGACCATTAGACCTGAGCCGCCTGTGACTACAGGTCCCAGTGTTTCCACACCTGCTGCTTCATCGTTCATCCATCGCCACAGGACTTCAAAGGTTGAACAGGATGATGATGATGATGATGGTGTTGAGACTAGTGCTTGGTCCAGTGGCAAGACAAGAGTCAAGATGGCTGGAGATGGAACAAGGTGCAGTGGATGACCAGGATGTCTTCTGTATCTTGTCCTGCTCTTTGCATTCCACGACGCTTGCAGAGACCACCTTCTTGCCATTGGACCTTCCATCCTCATCTGCTCAATCCACCAGAGTCTGTCTTCACACGCTGGGATAGACTCCCTATCTCACTGAGGGTTCAGACCCATTGGCTACCCTCACCTGGTTAAGCCGGCTTGTCGAAGCCTGGGGTGTGGCCGCTGTCACATGCAAACAGCTACGGAGAGCAACAGGTGAGAGCTGAGTGCCAGGTGGGGACAAAGAATGGACAAACCACCCTGAAAGGACGCGACATGTTCCCCCACCAGAGGAACTACCCCTGCCTGACACCCATACACGCCCTTCCTTTAAAGATGAAGGACATCCTTTCCTGTCACAGTGACCACAACACCACACAACCCTGCCACACCAACCTCCGCAAGACGTACCGGATCATCGACACAGATGCTGTCATCTCACGTGAGAACACCATCCACCAGGTATGCGGTACATACTTGATATGCTACAGGAAAGGATGTCCCGAAGCATGGTACATTGGGGAAAATATGCAGATGCTACAACAATGGATGAAAGAACACCACCCGATAATCACCAGGCAAGAGTGTTCTTTTCCTGTAGGGGAACATTTCAGCAGTCACAGGCATTCAGCCTCTGATCTTTGGGTAAGCATTCTCCAAGGCAGCCTTCACGACACACGACAACGCAGAGTTGCTGAGCAGAGACTGATAGCCAAGTTCCGCACACAGGAGAATGGACTCAACCAGGATCTTGGGTTCATGTCACACTATCTGTAACCCCCACAAATTGCCTGGACTTGCAAAATCTCACTGACTGTCCTGTCTGGAGACAATACACATCTCTTTAACCTGTGCTAAATGTTGTCTCTATTCACATTGTCTGTACCTTTAAGACTTGATTCCAACCATTGTTTTGTAAATTGAGTTTGTGTCTTTATATGCCCTGTTTGTGAACAGAATTCCCACTTACCTGACGAAGGGGCAGCGCTTCAAAAGCTAGTGGCTTTTGCTACCAAATAAACCTATTGGACTTCAACCTGATGTTGACAAACTTCTTCATGTGTACAGGAGAGGTCCCAGAGAACTGGAGAATAGCCAATATTGTTCCTTTGTTTAAGAAGGGTGGCAAGCATAATCGAGATAATTACAGGCCGGTGAGCCTTACATCAGTGGTAGGGAAATTATTGGAGAAGATTTTTCAAGACAGGATTTACTCCTACTTGGAAATAAGTGGACATATTAGTGAGAGGCAACATGGTTTCGTGAAGAGGAGGTTATGTCTCACAAACTTGGTCGAGCTTTTCGAGGAAGTGACAAAGATGATTGATGAGAGTAAGGCAGTGGATGTTATCTACATGGGCTTCAGTAAGGCCTTTGACAAGGTCCCTCATGGCAGACTGGTGCAGAAGGTGAAGTCGCATGGCATCGGAGGTGAGCTGGCAAGGTGGATACAGAACTGGCTCGGTCAAAGAAGACAGAGGGTAGGAGTGAAAGGATGTATTTTTGAATGGAGGAATATGACAACTGACTTTCCTTAGAGATCAGTGCTGGGATCTTTGCTGTTCGTAATATATATAAATGATTTGGAGGAAAATGTAACTGGTTTGATTAGTAAGTTTGCGGATGATACAAAGGTTGGTGGATTTGCAGATAGCGATGAGGACCATCAGAGGATACAGCAAGATATAGATCAGTTGGAGACTTGGGCGGAGAGATGGCAGATGGAGGTTAATCTGGAAAACGTGAGGTAATGCATTTTGAAAGGTCAAGCATGGTTTCCCCTTCATAAATTCATGTTGACTCTATATGATCCTGCTACTGCCTTCTAAATGCTCCACTATAAAGTCTTTGATAATGGATACACAAATTTTTCCCACTACCGATGTTAGGCTTACTGGTCTATCATTCCTTATTTTCTCTCTACTCCCTTTTTTGAATATTAGAATGGCATTAGCTAACCTCATAACTGCACAGACTGTTCCAGAGTCTATAGAATCCTGGAAGATGACCACCAATGCATCCATTATTTCCAGAGTCACTTACTTAAATCTGAGATGTATTTCATCAAGCCCTGGGGATTTATCCACCTTCAACCCCATCAATTTTCCAAGCACCATTTCTCTACTAATATTGATCTCCCTCAGTTCTTCCCCCTCACTAAATCATGCACTCTCTAACATTTCTGGCATTTGATTTGTGTCCACTTTTGTGAAGACAGAACCAAAATATGTATTCAGTTGCTCAGCCACTTCTTTGTCCCCTATTTCTGTCTGTAGGGGGCCCAAATTTGTCTTCATCAATCTCTTTTTCGTCATGTATCTATAGAAACTCTTAGCATCAGTCTTTATGTTCCCTGAAAGGTTACTTTCATACCATATTTTCCCCTTCTTGATCAATCCGTTGATTCTTCCTTGCTGAATTCTATACTGCTCCCAATTTTTGGACCAATTATTTTTCTTGGTCAATCTGTATGCTTCATCCTTGGATCGGATACTGTTTCTAATTTCCTTTGTAAGCCACGAATTGGACCTTTTTTCATTTTGCTTTTGTGCTAGACAGGAATAAATAATTGTTGCAGCTTCCCCCCATGCGTTCTTTGAATGTTTGCCATTGCCTATCTACTAACAGCCCTTTAAGTAACCCTCCCCAATCTATCAAGACCAACTCATGAATCATATCTTCATAGTTTCCTTTATTAAGATACAGCAGCCTAGTCTCTGAATCAACTATTTTACTCTCCATTTTGATAAAAAATTCTATCATGTTATGGTCACTCATGCCCAAAGAGTTTCACACAGATTGGCAATGATCCCCTTCTCATTACACAGTACCCAGTCTAAGATGGCCTGCTCTCTATTTGGTTCCTCCATACGTTGGTCAAGAAAACCATCCTGAATACACGCCAGGAATTCCTCCTCTACGGCATTGTGGCTAATTTGATTTGCCCAATCTATGTGCAGATTAAAATCACGCATAATCATCAATATTCCCTTATCATATGCATCTCTAATTTTGTATTTAATGTCATTCTCAACATCACCACTGCAGTTTGGGGGTCTATATATGACACCCATTAATTTTTTTTAACTTCTTGGCATTTCTCAACTCTACCCATACAGGTTCCATCTTGTCAGAGCTAATATCTTTTCTCACTATTGCATTAATTTCCTCGTTAACCAGTAATATCACCTTTTCCTTTATGCCTGTCCTTCCTAAATACTGAATACCCTGTGAAGTGGGCAATTCTATTATGGTGGCTGGATTACTTTAGAAAGTTCTAAAAAGCAACTTCAATAAAGCGTAATAAAATTTTATTTTTAGAACTAGTTTTATTGAAAACATAGAAAATACAAAACAATAACATACAATAGACAGACAAACAGAGATTTTGGCCAAAGGGGGGAATCCAAAATAGGCTCAATGACACAACAGCATCACTGATTTTTCTCCACAGACCTCCATTTTCGTACCAGAAGCTTGGTCAATTAAACAGTTTGGTTATCTCAAATATCTCAAAATACACCCAAGTAATTAATTGACAGAGTTTAATTTAATAATCAACATGTCAATCTATTTATGATCATTTTGATGCTCAAATTATAATCTGACATTTAAAATATTGATCATGTCTCTATTTTACAAAAGTTCTCTCAAAAAAATGGCTTCTTATGATTCAGCATTTTTCTTATGCCAAATGAAGGCACCTTATCATTTGGCATTATCCGCTGGTCTAGATATACATGAGTAATTTACTCTGTAGGGGACGGATAGGAGAGTTGGAGGTAAGGGTAGGGACTCACGGCTGGTGTGTTGCCTACCTGGGGCTGGGGTCCGGGATGTATCGGACAGGGTATTCAGGACTCTTAGGGGAGAGGGAGATCAACCCCAAGTTATAGTTCATGTGGGGACACATGACATAGGGAGATTAAGGGAAGGGGATATTAAGCAAAGATTTATGGAGTTGGGGTGGAAACTAAAGGCCAAGTCTGGAAGAGTAGTTATATCCGGACTCTTGCCTGTGCCACGGGATAGTTTAGAGAGGAATAGAGAGAGGGAAAGTTTGAACTCGTGGCTGAGGGGATGGTGCAGGAGGGAGGGGTTCAGGTACTTAAGCAATTGGGGCTCATTCTGGGGAAGGTGGGACCTCTATATGAGTGATGGTTTACACCTGAACCAGAGGGGAATCAATATCCTGGGGGTAAATTTGCAAAGGCTATGCGGGGAGGTTTAAACTGATTTGGGGGGGGGGTGGGATCTTGAGTAGTGGGGTGAAAGGGAGGGGGGCATAGATGGGGAATGCAAGGCACGGCGTAGTGGGGGTGGGGCGGAGCAGGGTTTGAAATGCATGTACTTTAATACTTTAAAGGTAGGGGAGGACCGCAGGAAACATGGGAGGGAGGTTAGACAGGGGGTGGAGAAGGGAAATGCCCAGACTGAGGGGCTGAAGTGTGTATATTTTAATGCAAGGAGTATAGTAAATAAGGTAGATGAGCTTAGGGCGTGGATAGCTGCTTGGGAATGTGATGTGGTGGCCATCACGGAAACTTGGATGTCTCAGGGACAGGACTGGGTACTTCAGGTGCCAGATTTCAGATGTTTCAGGAAAGACAAGGGAGGCTGGCAGAAGAGGTGGTGGAGTGGCACTGTTAATAAGGGACAGTGTCATGGCTGCAGAGAAAGAGGATGCCGTGGAGGGACTTTCTACAGAGTCTCTGTGGGTGGAAGTTACGAACAGCAAAGGGTCGAAAACTTTGCTGGGTGTATTCTATAGGCCGCCCAATAGTGACAGGGAAGTTGAAGTGCAGATAGGGAACCAGATTCTGGAGAAATGTATTAAAAACAGAGTTGTCGTGATGGGAGACTTCAATTTCCCAAACATCGACTGGAATATCCCTAGACTAAGGGGTTTGGCTGGAGAGGAGTTTGTTAGGTGTGTTCAGGAAGGTTTCCTGACACAGTATGTGGACAAGCCTACGAGGGGAGAGGCTGTACTTGACCTGGTACTGGCGAATGAACCAGGGCAAGTGATGGATCTCTCGGTAGGAGAGCATCTTGGGAATGGTGACCATAATTCTATCTCCTTCACAATTGCATTGGAACGAGATAGGATCAGACAGGCTAGGAAGGTGTTTGTCTGGAGTAAGGGGAGATACGAAGAAGTCAGGAAGTTACTTGGACAAATAAACTGGAAGGAGGCATTCTTAGGGAAAAGTACCGAAGGAAGGTGGCGGATATTCAAGGAATGTTTGTCTGGCGCTCTGCATGACAATGTTCCGATGAGACAAGGGGGTTTTGGTAGGTCGCGGGAACCGTGGTGCACGAAGGCAGTGTTGAACCTAGTCAGGAGGAAAAGGAAGGTGTACAAAAGGTTCAGGGAACTAGGAGAGGTTAAGGATCTTGAAGAATATAAGGACTGTAGAAAGGAGGTTAAAAGGGAAATTAGGAGAGCCAGAAGGGGTCATGAGAAGACCTTGGCGGGTAAGATTAAGGAAAATCCCAAGGCCTTCTATAAGTATGTGAAAGGTAAAAGGGTGAGAAGGGAAAGGATAGGACCTATAAAAGGTGAAGGGGGAAAGGTCTGTGTAGAACCAGAAGAAATGGTGGAGGTGCTTAATGAGTACTTTGCCTCAGTATTCACAGTGGAAGCTGATTTGGGAGATCTTGCTATGGACTTGCAGCAGGTGGAAAAGATTGAGTACGTGGACATTAAGGAGGAGGATGTGTTAGAACTTTTGAATTCTATCAAGGTAGATAAGTCGCCGGGACCAGATGGGATGTACCCCAGGATACTGTGGGAGGCCAGGGAAGTGATTGCAGAGCCCTTGGCGATGATCTTTGCGTCGTCAATGGAGATGGGAGAGGTTCCGGAAGATTGGAGGATTGCGGATGTAGTCCCTATTTTCAAGAAAGGGAACAGAGATAGCCCGGGAAATTACCGCCCGGTGAGTCTGACCTCAGTGGTTGGTAAGCTGATGGAGAGGCTTCTGAGGGACAAGATTTACGAGCATTTGGAGAGGTTTGACATGATCAGGAATAGTCAGCATGGATTTGTCAAGGGCAGGTCGTGCCTTACAAGCCTAGTTGAGTTCTTCGATAATGTGACTGAACACATTGACGAAGGAAGTGCCGTGGACGTAGTGTACATGGACTTCAGCAAGGCTTTTGATAAGGTCCCCCATGCAAGACTTCTTGAGAAGGTGAGAGGGCATGGGATCCAAGGGCCTTTGGCCTTGTGGATCCAGAACTGGCTTGCCTGCAGAAGGCAGAGAGTGGTTGTGGATGGGTCTTTTTCGGAATGGAGGTCAGTCACCAGTGGGGTGCCCCAGGGATCTGTTCTGGGACCCTTGCTGTTTGTCATTTTCATAAATGACCTGGATGAGGAAGTGGAGGGATGGGTTAGCAAGTTCGCTGATGACACGAAGGTCGGCGGTGTTGTGGATGGTCTGGAAGGATATCAAAAGTTGCAGCAGGACATAGATAGGATGCAGGAATGGGCGGAGAAGTGGCAGATGGACTTCAACGCGGATAAATGTGTAGTCGTCCATTTCGGCAGAACCAACGGGATGAACGAGTACACTATTAAGGGCAGGGGTCTTAGTAGCGTTGAAGAGCAGAAGGATCTCGGGGTCCGGGTTCACAGGACTCTTAAATCGGCCTCGCAGGTGGAGGAGGTGGTCAAGAAGGCGTATGGTGTACTGGCCTTCATTAATCGAGGGATTGAGTTTAGGAGTCGGGAGGTAATGCTGCAACTTTACAGGACCCTCGTCAGGCCTCATTTGGAGTACTGTGCGCAGTTCTGGTCGCCTCACTATAGGAAAGACGTAGAAGCTATTGAAAGGGTGCAGAGGAGATTTACAAGGATGTTGCCTGGACTGGGAGGCATGCCTTATGAAGATAGGTTGAGGGAGCTGGGACTCTTTTCCCTGGAGAGGCGAAGGTTGAGAGGCGACCTGATAGAAGTTTATAAAATGTTGAGAGGAATAGATAGGGTGGACTCTCAGAGGCTATTTCCCCGGGTTGAAATGGTCGCTACGAGAGGACACAGATTTAAGGTGCGGGGAGGGAAGTACAGAGGTGGTGATGTTAGGGGCAAGTTTTTCACTCAGAGGGTGGTGAGTGAATGGAATCGGCTGCCGTCGTCGGTGGTGGAGGCGAACTCGCTGGGGTCTTTTAAAAGACTTCTGGATGAGTATATGGGGTTTAATGGGATTGGGGGTTATAGATAGGTCTATAGATTGGTGGGGTTGATGTGATCGGCGCAACTCGAGGGCCGAAGGGCCTGTTTGTGCTGTAATGTTCTATGTTCTGTAGTATAATTTGTGCCTGATTTGTGCTATTATCTTTCATGAATACAATTTACCATTGAAGTTTCTTTGGTTTTTAATGGTAACATTAGAATTACAATAATGTATTTTCCAACTCAAAGAAGCTTATGTAAGCTTTTGCTTATCATTATTTACATAGATTCAACTAACTAATATTAATTATATTAATTCACATTAAACAAATAAAACATCTTTCATTTTACTGGCATGTTATAAATTCATTTTTTAAGATATTTTCTATTATTCTCAAACCACATATTAAAATATTAGCTGTTAATTATCCTCATGTTGGGTAATTAAAATGATCAGAATTCTCAGCTACACCTGGGATATTCAGTTCCCATTCTTGGTCACCCTGCAGCCATATCTCTGTAATCCCAATTATATCATACCTGTTTACACTTACCTGTGTGATTAGTTCATCCACTTTATTGCAAATGCTCCACACATTAAAGCACAGAGCCTTTAATTTGACTTTTTAAAATTGTTTGTCTCGCTCCCACTATTTTTCTCGATAGCCCTGTTTGAATTTTGTCTTTGGTTTCTCTATCAGTTTTCTTATTACGTTTTGTTTTTGCACTTGCTCCCTCCTTTTCTGACTCTTTACGTATGTTCCCATCCCCCTGGCATATTAGTTTAACTTTGTGAACAGTCCCCCTCGGGCATCAGTCCCAGTCCTGCCCATATGCAACCCTTCTAGTGTGTACAGGTCTTACCTCCCCCAGAACCAGTCCCAATGCCCCAGGAATCTGAAACCCTCCCTCAACACCATCTCTTCTGATATATCCTGTCATTTCTACTCTGATTAGCATGTGGCACCGGTAGTAATCCTGAGATCGCTACCTTTGAGGGCCAATTTCTTAACTTTCTTCCTAGCTCCCTGTATTCTGCTTTTAAGAGCTCATCCTTTTTTTTAAACCTATGACATTTGTAACAATGTGTACCACGACCACTGGCTGTTCACCCTCCCCATTCAGAATGATATTGACCCGAGCACCAGGGAGGCAATATACTATTCTGGAGTCTCGTTTGCAGCCACAGAAATGTCTGTCTATTCCTTTTACAATTGAGTCCCCTACAACTATTGCACTGTCACTCTTTTTACCTCTCCCCTCTGCAGCAGAATCAACCATTGTGCAAAAGTTTGGCTGCTGCTGCATTCACCTCAGAGGTCATTCCCCTCAACCATATCCTGTTTATGAGGGAACAGGTGCAGGAAATTCCTGCCTATCTTGCTGTTGCTCTGGCTGGTGGTCAGTCATTCCCTTCTTGTGTGTGGAGTCTGAGCCTGCAGTGTGACCACCTCTCTATATGTACTATCCACAATACACACTGACTTGTGGATACTCCACAGTGTCTCCAGTTGCTGCTCCAGCTCCCAAACTCAAGCTTCCAGGAGCTGTAGCTGAGGACACTTCCTGCGCACATGCTGACCCAGGGAACTGAAACTCTCCCCACCCTGCCACATGGAGCTGGAGGAACAAACCACAGCTTGGAATTTTCCTGTCATGCCTTACCCCTTTAAATTAAACTTTTGAAAGATGTTTTGTTTCAGATTATATCCAATTTTCTCGAGCCCTTCTTTCTTGCTCCTCATTGCTACCAAATATAACCTTTACAAACTATAAACCACAGAAATTACCTCTGAGACTACTAGTGACAAAATTATTGAATATTTATCCAATCTTCCTACTTACCAATCAGCTTTTTACCTTATGTTCTCTACTACTGCAACAGGGCAAGGCAACACCTACCTCCTCACGGTGCCCTTTTTTTTTGTTTATATCCAATTCAATCCAAAGTCTCATCAAGTGAGACATTCCAGATCCAAGCTGACAAGACAGGCTGGCCACTTCCTGTCTTGGGCTTGATCTATATGATCCAAGCTGATGGGAGTAGGCATAGCTCCTCTTCCAAGTCTTGATCTCATTTGTATCTTAGCCAAAAGGCCCAGACACTGCTTTTAAAAATTGCTTCAAGTGACTTCAACCTAATGACTTCAACCGAGCGCAGCATGTCAATACTACACTTGATCTTAGCTAAAAGGGTATACCAACAACCAGTAAGCTTCGCCTCTCTGCTGGATAGTTATGTCCCTTGAAAATCCAAGGATATCTTGCTCAGGGTCTTTTTCTGGAAAGGCCAACTTAACCAAAGATGCAGATTTTCACACCAACAGCCAATCAGCTTCGCCACTTTGCTGGCAATGTCCTGCATTGATCTTATATATTGAAAAAGGGTTGCAGGTTGCTTTAAGAGCTGATCATGTGATTTGATGATAATGTCATTACAGAAGGTCAGGGGGCATGGAGTTGGGGGTAGGGTGTTAGCGTGGATAGAGAACTGGTTGTCAAATAGGAGGCAGAGAGTGGGGGTCAATGGGTGCTATTCGGATTGGCGGTTGGTGACTAGTGGAGTGCCCCAGGGGTCGGTGCTGGGACCTCAGCTATTTACCATTTATATAGATGATCTGGAGGAGGGAACCGAGTGTAGGGTGTCGAAATTTGCTGATGACACCAAAATTGGTGGAAAGGCAAATTGTGCGGAGGGTGGGGAGAGTCTACAGAAGGATCTAGATAGGCTGGGCGAATGGGCCAGGAAATGGCAAATGGAATTTAATGTTGGCAAGTGCGAGGTGGTCCACTTTGGTAGGAATAATGGTAGGAAGGATTATTACTTATGTGGAGAAAAACTGCAGCAGGCGACGGTGCAGAGGGACCTCGGGGTCCTTGTGCATGAGTCGCAAAAACCCAGCTTGCAGGTGCAGCAGGTGGTCAGGAAGGCGAATGGGATGCTGGCCTTCATAGCGAGGGGGATTGAATATAAAAGTAGGGAGGTCTTGCTGCGGCTGTATAGGGCATTGGTGAAGCCGCAGCTGGAGTACTGTGTGCAGTTTTGGGCGCTGTACTTACGCAAGGATATTTTAGCCTTGGAGGGAGTGCAGAGGAGGTTTACTAGGTTGATACCGGAGTTGAGGGGGTTGAGCTATGAGGAGAGGCTGAATAAACTAGGCTTGTAAATCTGTTGGGTGTTAGTTTGGATTTATGTGTGCAAACCATTTTTTTCTGTTAAAACCAACAACCCCTAAAATAGTTAGAACATTACAAAAAGAAAATTGGCAGTGATTCAAGATTTTGTTTCATGGAGAACATCAAGGAAAGAGAAAAATTGTGGGTCTTCACATTAGGTGGAAGCCAAAAGGAACAACAAGATTAAAGTGCTGGTGTCAGGAAGACTGAAGTAAGAAAAAGCTCTGTGTAGCTTTAAAACTTTTTTTTTCAATCAGAGAAGGATAAGATGCCAGACACTCGCAGGCATATTTGAAAAGATTGGAAGCTTTGCTGTATGGCTGGGGCTATGTCCAGATTAAAAAGGGGAGTACTGGGAAGACAATATAAAATATATGTATATTTATATATATACTGAGTAGTCTGAAATCACTCATGCTTGTAGAAGAAATGGTGGGCCAATTAGAATCCATGGGCCCTTTCAAAAAAGAAAATGAATCATGGAGTGTTTTTAGTGCCTTGTACAATTCATTAAAATTGCAAATGAGCTGCTTGTACCAGTTTTTCTCAGTACAATAGGATGTAAAACCCTCAATTTGTTCTGGAACTTGGTTCCTTCAGCAAAGCCAGGAACCAAATTTTACGATGATTTGACAAAGATCCTTGAAGGCATTACTCTCCAAAGCCATTGATTATTGTGGAACGGTTCAGGTTCCACTGAAGGATTCAAGCATTGCTCAATTTATGGCAACTTTAAAAAGGCTGGCACAACATTGTGAGTTTAGTGAGTCATGAGAAGATTCTCTTTGCAATAATTTAGACTGTGTACTCCAAAATGAGGCTTTCCAAAAAAGATTGCTTACTGAACATGCTCTGACTTTAAAGACAGTGGTGAAAATCACTATGTCAATTGCCAAAGTTGCTGCTAAAGTGGCTTCACAATTTGGAGAAGGGATAAAGATGCACAAGCTGGGAACTGTCTGTAAGAAGCCAAAACAGCACGAAACATGTCACAGATATGCCAAAATGGCCTATTCAGTGGATGAATGCTGGAGCAATGATAGTCAACTCAGTAATTGTAGCAAAAGCTAGACTGGCTTCCTCTGAGAAGAATATTCAGAAGAAGTGTGGAATTGTGCGGAGGGTGTGGAGAGTCTGCAGAAGGATCTAGATAGGCTGAGCGAATGGGCCAGGAACTGGCAAATGGAATTTAATGTTGGCAAGTGTGAGGTGGTCCACTTTGGTAGGAAGAATGGTAGGAAGGATTATTACTTACGTGGCGAAAAACTGCAGCAGGCGACGGTGCAGAGGGACCTCGGGGTCCTTGTGCATGAGTCGCAAAAACCCAGCTTGCAGGTGCAGCAGGTAGTCAGGAAGGCGAATGGGATGCTGGCCTTCATAGCGAAGGGGACTGAATATAAAAGTAGGGAGGTCTTGCTGCAGCTGTATAGGGCATTGGTGAGGCCGCAGCTGGAGTACTGTGCGCAGTTTTGGGCGCCGCACCTGCGCAAAGATATTTTGGCCTTGGAGGGAGTGCAGAGGAGGTTTACTAGGCTGATGCCGGAGTTGAGGGGATTGAGCTATGAAGAGAGGCTGAATAAACGAGGCTTGTACTCGTTAGAGTTTAGAAGAATGAGGGGAGATCTCATTGAGACATATAAGATGATGAATGGGATGGATAGGATAGAGGTGGAGAGACTCTTCCTGCTCAAAAAAGACAGTAGGACTAGGGGGCACAGCCTCAAGATAAAGGGGGGGCGTTTTAGAGCGGAGTTGAGGAGGAACTTCTTCACTCAAAGGGTGGTGAATCTCTGGAATTCACTACCCGTTGAAGTGGTGGAGGCTGCCTCGCTAAATATTTTCAAGAAGTGGGTTGATGGGTTTTTATAAGAGAGGGGATTAAGGGTTATGGGGAGAGGGCAGGAAAGTGGAACTGAGCCACGACAGATCAGACATGATCTTATTGAATGGCGGGGCAGGCTCGAAGGGCTAGATGGCCTACTCCTGCTCCTATTTCTTATGTTCTTAAGAATCTGGATACCATCAAGGAGAAAAAATTGCATTCTACAAAAATAATTTACAACATAGAAAAAAAGGATTGCGACTGTGAAGAACAAAATGTCCAGAAATATGGTGAAGAGCTCTGACTGAACATTTTATCCAGACAAGTTGAATCACACAGATTCTGGGTGATTCTGAAGTTAAGTGGACAAACTGAATGGATGTAGATCGATACTGGTGTTGTGTATCTTTAAACCCTGAGGGTGCATATCAACAAAAGCTGAAAATCTTCGTTTACAAGCAGCTGATGTGATTTTAAGGTCATAAACAAAGATATTGTGCCATTAAAAGGTTTAATCATGATCAGCATAGATTTGAGTGGACAAACAGTGGAGTTGCCTCTCCATATAGTCCATGGTAATTTTCCAGCTCTATTTGGGAGATGGTTGGAGAAGATAAAGCTTAAGTGGGGTACTGGCAACAGATTGGTCAATGCCAAATCAGACCTGAAGCACATTCTGGATAAATACAAGAATGACACTTGGCTCAATAAAGGGAGTTCAAATGAAATTCAAGATAAAACTGAATGGTCAACCAAAATGTCTCAAAGCAAAAGCAGTGATATATGCAATTCACCTCAAAGTTGAAGAAGAATTAAACATTGGTGTGTTAGAGCTGGTTATGATAAGTGACTGGGCTACCTGTCATAAAATAGCTGGTTCAATTTGTATTTGTGGTAATTTTAAAATAACCATAAATCCAGTATTGTATGCTTCCCCAAATTGAAGATTTGTTTGCTGGGTTATCAGGTGGGCAGAAATTCAGCAAGATTGATCTTTCGCAAGCAAATTTATAGATGAATGTAGCAGCTGCATCACAAACATTGCTTACCATTATTGCTCATAAAGATCTTTCTCGTTATAAAATATTGCCTTTTGAAATAATATCGGCACCGGCCTTATTCCAAAGATGGATGGATCAGATTTTAAGTGGAGTTCCTGGTGTACAATATTACCTGGATGATATTATAATGGTGAACTGGTGTGGCAACAATAAGGTCTTCCTCAATGTCAACGAAACGAAAGAGATTGTCATCGACTTCAGAAATCGTAAAGGAGAACATACCCCTGTCTACATCAATGGGGATGAAGTAGAAAGAGTCAAGAACTTCAAGTTTTTAGGTGTCCAGATCACCAACAACTTGTCCTGGTCCCCCCATGCTGATACTATAACTAAGAAAATCCACCAATGCCTCTACTTTCTCAGAAGACTAAGGAAATTTGGCATGCCAGCTACAGCTGTCACCAACTTTTACAGATGCACCATAGAAAGCACTCTTTCTGGTTGTATCACGGTTTGGTGTGGCTCCTGCTCTGCGCAAGACTGCATAGAACTGCAAAAGGTCATGAATGCAGCCCAATCCATCACACAAACCAGCCTCCCATCCACTGACTCTGTCTACACTTCCTGCTGCCTCAGCAAAGCAGCCAGCATAATTAAAGACCCCACATACCCCAGAGTTCTTTCTTCCACCTTTTTTGATTGGGAAAAAGATATAAAAGGCTGATGTCATGTACCAACCAACTCAAACAGATTCTTCCCTGCTGTTGTCAGTCTTTTGAATGAACTTACCTTGCGTTAAGTTGATCTTTCTCTACACCCTAGCTATGACTGTAATACTACATTCTGCACTCTCTCGTTTCCTTCTCTATCAACTGTATGTTTTTTCTGTATAGCGCACAAGAAACAATACTTTTCACTGTATGTTAATACATGTAACAATAAATCAAATCAAATCAAATTAATGACAGGGTCCAGTGAATAAGAGCACTTGACTGATATAGAAGCAACATTGGAATATCTTCAAACACATGGTCTGCCTATCAAGAAATAAAAGTGTGATATTTCACAGATGTCACCCGACTGTCATGTTATTGATAGTAAAAGCCTACACAAAGAACCTAAGAAGATGAATGCTATTTTCAAAGCACCATGTCCAACAAATGTGATGCAATTGAGGTTCTTTCTAGGATTAGTTAATTATTTGGCAATTTTCTTCCTAACTTAGCTACATTATTGAAGCCATTGCATAATTATCATGTGTGAAACAGTCATAGGACTGGACAACAGACTGAGAAAGCATATAAGTGTCAAAGATGCTTTGTAGCAGTCTGAAATTCTGGTTCATTTTAATCCAAAGTTACCATGTCTGCTTTCTTCCAACACTTCACCTTATGGATTAGGGGTGCTAGTTTCACATACTATGCCTTTGGAAGAAGAATGCTTTTGCTTTGTGTACTTTGACGAGTGCTGAATCTAACTATATTCAGCTAGAAAAAGAAGCATTGAGTATAATTTTTGGCATACAAAAGTCATCATTACTTATATGGTCATCATTTCACATTATTGACTGATCATCGACCCTTAAGTACTATTTTTGGGCCATATAAAGATATACTGTCTTTAGCTGTTGGTTGATTGTAAAAATGGTCACTGATCCGATCTGCACACTCATACGATATAAAGTATTGTCAGTCAGAGTGCCCTGCTTATACTGATGCATTATCACGCTTACCTTTATCTACTGAGCAGATACGATCAACCAGTTTTGCGAATATTCTTTATTTTTCACTAGTAGATCATTTGCCTGTGACAGCTTCTCGAGTTCAGAGACAGACCAGCAGTGATCTCATGGTGCTTTGGTATTGAAAAGACAATAGCTGTTATGCACTATGCACATCTTGATTTGAAACCATATGTATCAAGAAAGCTTGAGCTGACCATCAAAGATGTATGGCTATATTGGGGAATCTGAGTGATCATTCCTCCTCATCTGCATGGAAGACAATTCAACAATTACATGAAAAACATTCTCGTATAGCCCAGATGAAGGAGTTAGCTCATACTTTATTTTTGGTGGCCAGGTCTGGATATTCAGTGAAGAAAAAAATGGGACAGTGTCAATCCTGTGCATGAATAAGAAATACACCACCATTGTCTCCATTACATCCTCAGGATTGGCCTAAAATGTCACAGCAATGATTACATGTTGGTTTTGCCAGTCTGTTTGAGGCCAGTAGCTGTAATCATGAGATCTACAACATCTGAATAAACAATTAAAAAACTTAACAAATGCTGGCAAATTGATAAACTGGAACAGATTGTTAATGATAACAGTTCACAGTTTTCTTCACAGAGTTTGAGGATCATCTCAAAGTAAATGATATTCAGCTTATAAAATCCACACCTTTTCACCCATCAACCAACGGATAAGCTAAAAGATTTGTAAATCCTTCAAACATTCATTGAAAGTTTCAATAAAGGCTCATTATCATGTTGAGTGAAAAGCTTTTTAACATCTTATAGAAACACCACTCATGAAACTACAGAGTTCACCTGCATTAATACTCTTCAAGAGAAAGTTGAGAATTAGTTTGATTTGTTATTACCTGCTGAAACTTCAGTGATAGTACAGCATTAACAACATTCTCAAGTTGCTAGATGAGAAAGGAAGGCAAAACAACGCTCATTTCAACAAGATCTTGTCTATATAGTGCACGAAACACTACTTTTCACTGTATACTAATACATGTAACAATAATAAATCAAATCAAAATGTTAGTGCGTAATTATGCCACAAATGGGAAATGGATATAGAAATAGAACATTACAGCGCAGAACAGGCCCTTCGGCCCACGATGTTGCGCCAACCAGTTTTTAAAAAAAAAACACTGACCCACTAATCTAAACCAATCCCTTTTCGTCCATAAACCTATCCACGGATCTCTTAAACGCCCCCAAACTAGACGCATTTACAACTGCAGCAGGCAGGGCATTTCAGTCCCTCACCACCCTCTGGGTAAAGAACCAACCCTTGACATCCGTCCTATAATTACCCCCCCTTAATTTAAAGCCATGCCCCCTCATGCTAGCTTTCTCCATCCAAGGAAAAAGGCTATCACTATCCACCCTATCTAAACCTCTAATCATCTTATACGTTTCAATAAGATCCCCTCTTAGCCTCCTTCTTTCCAGCGAAAACAACCCCAAATCCCTCAGTCTCTCCTCATAGGACCTCCCCTCCATACCAGGCAACATCCTGGTAAACCTCCTCTGCACCCTCTCCAAAGCCTCTACATCCTTCTTGTAATGTGGGGACCAGAACTGCACACAAAACTCCAAGTGCGGCCGCACCAGAGATGTGTACAGTTGCATCATGACGCTACGACTCCTAAATTCAATCCCCCTACCAATAAACGCCAAAACTCCGTATGCCTTCTTAACAACTTTATCTACTTGATTCCCAACTTTCAGGGATCTATGTACACATACACCTAGATCCCTCTGCTCCTCCACACTATTCAAAGTCCTCCCGTTAGCCCTATACTCAACACATCTGTTATTCCTACCGAAATGAATTACCTCACACTTCTCCACATTAAACTCCATTCGCCACCTCTCAGCCCAGCTCTGCAACCTTTCTAAGTCATCCTGCAAACTATGACACCCTTCCTCACAATCTACCACACCTCCGACTTTGGTGTCATCAGCAAACTTACTAATCCATCCAACTATACCCTCATCCAGATCATTAATAAAAATTACAAACAGCAGTGGCCCCAAAACAGATCCCTGAGGCACACCACTCGTAACCGAACTCCATGACGAATATTTACCATCAACCACCACCCTCTGTCTCCTATCCGCTAGCCAATTCCTGATCCAAGTACCTAGATTACCCCCAATCCCATACATCTGCATTTTCTGCAGAAGCCTACCATAGTGAACCTTATCAAACGCCTTACTAAAATCCATATATACCACGTCAACTGCCTTACCCCTATCCACCTCTTTGGTCACTTTCTCAAAGAACTCAATAAGGTTAGTAAGGCACGACCTACCTGCTACAAAACCATGCTGACTGTCTCTAATCAATTCATTACTCTCCAAATAACTATAAATCCTATCCCTAATAATTCTTTCTAAAACCTTGCCCACAACAGAAGTAAGACTCACCGGTCTATAATTCCCGGGGAAGTCTCTGTTCCCCTTCTTAAACAATGGGACAATATTCGCTGTCCTCCAATCTTCCAGTACTATACCAGAGACCAACGATGACCTGAAGATCAGAGCCAGAGGCTCTGCAATCACCTCTCTTGCCTCCCAGAGTAAATCCTACCGAATAAATCCTTGCCTCCTAGGGTAAATCCCGTCCGGACCAGGGGATTTATCTATTTTCAAGCCCTCTAGAGTATCCAGCACATCCCCGGTATCAACTGCAATACTGTCTATTTTACACCCCTGCACCCCAGTGTCCTCCTCAGCTACATTCATGTCCCCCTGCGTGAACACCGAAGAGAAATATTGGTTCAACGCCTCTCCAATCTCTTCCGGTTCCACAAACAACTTCCCTCTACTGTCTGTAACTGGCCCTAATCTTGCCCTAACCAACCTTCTGTTCTTAACATACCTATAGAACGCCTTAGGATTCTCCTTAATCCTATCAGCCAAAGTCATCTCATGTCCTCTTTTAGCCCTTCTTAACTCACTCTTCAACTCCCTCCTAGCCAATCTAAAACTTTCTAATGCACTACCTGAGCCCTCAAGCCTCATCCGAACATAAGCCTCCTTTTTCTTCCTAACCAACGAATCAACTTTTTTAGTGCACCACGGTTCCCTGGGCCTACCAAATCCTCCTTGCCTGACAGGGACAGGGACCTATCACAGACCCGCAGTAGCTGCTCCTTGAAAAAACTCCACATTTCGGACGTTCCCAGTCCCTGTAATCTCCTAGTCCAACCTATGCTTCCTAATTCTCTCCTAATAGCCTCATAATTACCCTTCCCCCAGCTAAAACTACTGACCCGAGGTTCATGCCTATCCCTTTCCATCACTAAGGTGAACGTAACCGAATTGTGGTCACTACCACCAAAATGCACACCAACTTCCAAGTCTAGCACCTGGTCTGGCTCATTACCCAGCACCACATCCAATATAGCCTCACCTCTAGTTGGCCTATCTACATACTGTGTCAAAAAACCTTCCTGCACACTTTGAACAAAAACTGATCCCTCTAACGAGCTAGAGCTATAGCAATTCCAATCAATATTAGTAAAGTTAAAGTCCCCCATAACAATTACCCTATTACTTTCACTCCTAACCAGGATCGTCTCCGCAATCCTTTCCTCAACCTCTCTAGAACTTTTTGGAGGTCTATAAAAGACTCCCAGCAGGGTGATCTCTCCTCTCCTATTTCTAATCTCCGTCCATACTACCTCAACAGACAAGTCCTCATCAAACTTCCTCTCTGACACTGTGATACAGTCCTTGACCAATAATGCTACCCCACCCCCCCTTCTACCTCCTTCTCTACTCCGACTAAAGCATTTGTACCCCGGGACCTGCAACATCCATTCCTGACCCTGCTCTATCCATGTCTCTGAAATGGCCACAACATCAAAGTCCCAGGTACTGATCCACGCTGCAAGTTCATCCACCTTATTGCGAATACTCCTCGCATTAAAATATACGCATTTCAAACCCTGCTCCGCCCCACCCCCACAATGCCGTGCATTGCAGTCCCCATCTATGCCCCCCTCACTTTCACCCCCTCTACTCAGGATCCCACCCCCCCTCTGAATCGGTTTAAACCACTCCGCATAGCCTTCACAAATTTACCCCCCAGGATATTTGTTCCCCTCTGGTTCAGGTGTAAACCATCACTCTTATAGAGGTCCCACCTTCCCCAGAATGAGCCCCAATTGCTCAAGTACTTGAACCCCTCCCTCCTGCACCATCCCCTCAGCCACGAGTTCAAACTTTCCCTCTCTCTATTCCTCTCTAAACTATCCCGTGGCACAGGCAAGAGTCCAGAGATAACCACTCTGTCTGACTTGGCCTTTAGCTTCCACCCTCCATGAATCTCTGCTTAATATCCCCTTCCCTTAACCTCCCTTTGTCATGTGTCCTCACATGAATTATAACTTGGGGTTGATCTCCCTCTCCCCTAAGAGTCTTGAATATCCTCTCTGATACATCCCGGACCCCAGCCCCTGGTAGGCAACACACCAGCCCTGAGTCCCGACCATTACTACCGACTCTCCTATCCGTCCCCTTAACTGTGGAGTCCCCAATCACGAGGCCCAATCTTTTGCATCCCCTAACCACCTGAGCTTTTACAATAGGCTCACCCCCAGAGACCTGCTCCCTTTGGCTATCCCCAGTTGATTCCTCCTCAACTGTAGCCTCCAGGACCGAAAACCTATTTTGGAGGGGGACAGCCCCAGGGGATTGTCCCCCCACTTGCTTCTTTCCCCTCCTCTTGGCAGTGACCCAAGACTGATTTCTAGGAGTGACTATCTCCTTATAACTCCTATCAATGTCCACCTCTGCCTCCCGAATTATGCGGAGTTCCTCTAATTCCACCTCCAGCTCCTTCACATGCTCCTCCAGAAGCTTCAATCTAACACACTTCTTACAAGTAAAACCCCCTGTAACACTACTGGAGTCCCTCACTACATACATCCCACAGGAGATGCAGCACACTGCCTGAACTGCCATCCCTGAAACAATTACCAGCAGAAAAAAAAACTTTCCCACACTTATAATTTAGGTTGGAGGAGGTGGGGGGGTGGGATTCTCTACCAGTGTAAAGGATCGGGTATCCTCTCTGCGCTAATTTATAGGATTAGGGGCTCAAGAAAAAAAAACTACAACTACCGGTAAGCGTCCTAGTGACGACTTCCGGTTTCTAACTAATTTTTAAAAAAACACCGAAAAACTCGCGACTTAAACTAGAAATAAAGTTAAACAAAATAAACAGAAAAATGCACCTTTTTGCTGCCTCTTCACATGCCCAAAAATCGCTGCCTCTGGATACTGCTCCTCAGGAACAATGAGGCCGGTTCACGGAGGTAGGTGCTTATAAACCCGAAAAAAAAACTACAACTACCAGTAAACGTCATAGTGACGACTTCCGGTTTCTAACTAATTTTTTTAAAAATCGGTCATAGTTTTAACAAAAACAGTTCCAATTTCTTACACAATTCAAACTGAAGATGAACTAGTTTGGTGATGCCATGCTGAACAATTGTCATGATTTTGAAATGGTATTTAAGAAGTACCAACATCTATAATTCGTTGTGTCATGAGTGACTTAGTCAAGCCTGACTTACCTGATGATTGTGTCTGTGCTACTATATCAAGTGAGAATGATGTAGAATTAATTCTAAGAGAAGAAGTGTCTACTGAAGTTCCCAATCATTCTGCTAGTGCCAAAGACAGCCAAATTTCACAGCATTGTATATAACCAAAGAGGAATAGATATTCTCCTGATCAACTTTCTTATTAACTGTGTTTAATGATTAATGGTGCATATTATGTATCAGATGTCTCTTAAACATTGCTATTGTATCTGCTTCTACTACTTCCTCTGGCAGAGCAATCCAGGCACTTACCATCCTCTGTTTAAAAAGCTTGCCTGTCACATCTCCTCTTTGCCCTTTTACCTTAAACCTATGTCCCCTAGTAATTGATACTTCTACTCCGGTAAAAAGATTCCAACTATCCACTCTATCCATGCCTCTCATAATTTTCTAAACTTCTATCAGATCACCCCCTCCGTCTCCGATATTCAAGTGAAAACAAACCAAGTGTGTCCAATCTCTCCTCATAGCTAACACTCTAAACCCAGGCAACATCCTGGTAAACTTTTGTTATCCTCCCAAAGCCTTCACATCCTTCTGGTAGTTTGACAACCAGAACTGTACACAATATTTCAAATGTGGTTGAAATAAAGTTCTATACAGCTGCCAATGACTTGCCAATTTTTATTCTGTATGCCATGACTGAGGAAGGCATGCAAGCCATAAGCCTTCTTGACCACTTTATCCACTTTTGTTGCCACTTTCAGGGAGCTGTGGAACAGTATGCCTAGATTTCTCTGTAAATGCTTCTAAGGCATTTATTGCTATTTACTGTATTCTTCCCTCCTACATTAGACCTTCCAAAATGCATCACCTTACATTTGTCCAGATTAAATTCCACTTACCATTTGCCTGTCCAAGTCTCCAGTCTATCTATGTCCAGCTGTAGACTCTGGCTCCTTACTATCTATAGTTCCCGCAATCGTTGTGTTGTCCGCAAACTTACTGATCAGCTCAATTTCATCCTCCTCCAAACCATTAATACATATTACAAACAACAGGATTCCCAACACTGATTGATGTGGAACATTACTATAGCTATAGCTCTGGCTCGTTAGAGGGGTCAGTTTTTGTTCAAAGTGTGCAGGAAGGTTTTTTGACTCAGTATGTAGATAGGCTGACTAGAGGTGAGGCTATATTGGATTTGGTGCTGAGCCAGACCAGGTGCTAGACTTGGAAGTTGGTGTGCATTTTGGTGATAGTGACCACAATTCGATTACGTTCACCTTAGTGATGGAAAGGGATAGGCATGAACCTCGGGTCAGTAGTTTCAGCTGGGGGAAGGGTAATTATGAGGCTATTAGGAGAGAATTAGGAAGCATTGGTTGGACTAGGAGATTACAGGGACTGGGAACATCCGAGATGTGGAGATTTTTCAAGGAGCAGCTATTGCGGGTCTGTGATAGGTATATCCCTGTCAGGCAAGGAGGATTTGGTAGGCCCAGGGAACCGTGGTGCACTAAAAAAGTTGATTTGTTGGTTAGGAAGAAAAAGGAGGCTTATGTTCAGATGAGGCTTGAGGGCTCAGGTAGTGCATTAGAAAGTTTTAGATTGGCTAGGAGGGAGTTGAAGAGGGAGTTAAGAAGGGCTAAAAGAGGACATGAGATGACTTTGGCTGATAGGATTAAGGAGAACCCTAAGGCGTTTTACAGGTATGTCAAGAACAGAAGGTTGGTTAGGGCAAGATTAGGGCCAGTTACAGACAGTAGAGGGAAGTTGTGCGTGGAACCGGAGGAGATTGGAGAGGCGTTGAACCAATATTTCTCTTCGGTGTTCACGCAAGGGGACATGAATGTAGCTGAGGAGGACACTGGGGTGCAGGGGTGTAAAATAGATAGTATTGCAGTTGATACGGGGGATGTGCTGGATATTTTAGAGGGTTTGAAAATAGATAAGTCCCCTGGTCCGGATGGGATTTACCCTAGGATTCTTTTGGAGGCAAGAGAGGTGATTGCGATGCCTCTGGCTCTGATCTTCAGGTCGTCGTTGGTCTCTGGTATAGTACCGGAAGATTGGAGGACAGCAAATGTTGTCCCATTGTTTAAGAAGGGGAGAAGGGACTTCCCTGGGAATTATAGACCGGTGAGTCTTACTTCTGTGGTGGGTAAGGTTTTGGAAAGGATTATTAGAGACAGGATTTATAGTTATTTGGAGAGTAATGAGTTGATTAGAGACAGTCAGCATGGTTTTGTAGCGGGTAGGTCGAGCCTTACTAACCTTATCGAGTTCTTTGAGAAAGTGACCGAAGAGGTGGATAGGGGTAAGGCAGATGATGTGGTGTATATGGATTTTAGCAAGGCGTTTGATAAGGTTCACCATGGTAGGCTTCTGCAGAAAATGCAGATGTATGGGATTGGGGGTGATCTAGGTAATTGGATCAGGAATTGGCTAGCAGATAGGAGACAGAGGGTGGTGGTTGATGGTAAATATTTGTCATGGAGTTCGGTTACGAGTGGTGTGCCTCAGGGATCTGTTTTGGGGCCACTGCTGTTTGTAATTTTTATTAATGATCTGGATGAGGGTATAGTTGGGTGGATTAGTAAATTTGCTGATGACACCAAAGTCGGAGGTGTGGTAGATTGTGAGGAAGGGTGTCATAGTTTGCAGGGTGACTTAGAAAGGTTGCAGAGCTGGGCTGTGAGGTGGCGGATGGAGTTTAATGTGGAGAAGTGTGAGGTAATTCATTTCGGTAGGAATAACAGATGTATTGAGTATAGGGCTAACGGGAGGACTTTGAATAGTGTGGAGGAGCAGAGGGATCTAGGTGTATGTGTACATAGATCCCTGAAAGTTGGGAATCAAGTAGACAAGGTTGTTAAGAAGGCATACGGTGTCTTGGCGTTTATTGGTAGGGGGATTGAATTTAGGAGTTGCAGCGTCATGATGCACAACTCTGTACACAACTCTGGTGCGGCCACACTTGGAGTTTTGTGTGCAGTTCTGGTCCCCACATTACAGGAAGGATGTAGAGGCTTTGGAGAGGGTGCAGAGGAGGTTTACCAGGATGTTGCCTGGTATGGAGGGGAGATCCTATGAGGAGAGACTGAGAGATTTGGGGTTGTTTTCGCTGGAAAGAAGGCGGCTAAGAGGGGATCTCATTGAAACATATAAGATGATTAGAGGTTTAGACAGGGTAGATAGTGATAGCCTTTTTCCTAGGATGGAGAAAGCTAGCACGAGGGGGCACGACTTTAAATTAAGGGGGGGTAGTTATAGGACTGATGTCAGGGGTAGGTTCTTTATCCAGAGGGTGGTGAGGGACTGGAATGCCCTGCCAGCTGCAGTTGTAAATGCACCTAGTTTGGGGGCGTTTAAGAGATCTGTGGATAGGTTTATGGATGAAAAGGGATTGGTTTAGGCTAGTGGGTCATTGTTTTGTAACTGGTCGGCACAACATCGTGGGCCGAAGGGCCTGTTCTGCGCTGTAATGTTCTATGTTCTATGTTCTATTACTAGTCACAGATCTCCAGACAGAAAAACACCCTCCAACTGCTACTCTCTACCTTCTATGACCGAGTCAGTTCTGTATCCATCTTACCCGTCCAGCGCAGATCCCTTGTGGCTTCACCTTCTGCAACACCCTGCCATGAGGAACCTTGCCAAAGGCCTTGCTAAAGTCCATGTGAATAACATGCATTGTCCTGCCCTCATAAATCATCTTTGTAATTTCCTCAGAAACCTGAGGAACCTACCCCTGACATCCGTCCTATAACTACCACCCCTTAATTTAAAGCTATGCCCTCTCGTGCTAGCTTTCTCCATCCGAGGAAAAAGGCTAACACTGTCCACCCGATCTAAACCTCTAATCATCTTATATGTTTCAATAAGGTCCCCTCTTAGCTGCCTTCTTTCTAATGAAAACAACCTCAAATCCCACAATCAAGTTTATGAGACACAACCTCCTCCAGCACAAAGCCATGCCCCAGCCTCCATATGTAAATTGCCTTTTAGATCCTTAATCATATAGAACATAGAACATTACAGTGCAGAACAGGCCCTTCGGCCCACGATGTTGCGCTGACCAGTTAAAAAGCAATGACCCTCCAACCTAAACCAATCCCTTTCCATCCATAAACCTATCCACGGATCTTTTAAATGCCCCCAAACTAGGTGCATTTACAACTGCAGCAGGCAGGGCATTCCAGTCCCTCACCACCCTCTGGGTAAAGAACCTACCCCTGACATCCGTCCTACAACTACCACCCCTTAATTTAAAGCTATGCCCCCTCGTGCTAGCTTTCTCCATCTGAGGAAAAAAGCTATCACTGTCCACCCTTTCTAAAGCTCTAATCATCTTATATGTTTCAATAAGGTTCCCTCTTAGCCGCCTTCTTTCTAACGAAAACAACCTCAAATCCCTCAGTCTCTCCTCATAGGACCTCCCCTCCATACCAGGCAACATCCTGGTAAACAGCAGTGGCCCCAAAATAGATCCCTGAGGCACACCACTTGTAACTGAACTCCATGACGAATACTTACCATCAACCACCACCCTCCGTCTCCTATCTGCTAGCCAATTCCTGATCCAATTACCTAAATCACCCTCAATCCCATACATCTGCATTTTCTGCAGAAGCCTTCCATGGTGAACTTTATCAAACGCCTTACTAAAGTCCATATACACCACATCAACTGCCTTACCCCTATCCACCTCTTTGGTCACTTTCTCAAAAAACTCAATAAGGTTAGTAAGGCACGGCCTACCCGCTACAAAACCATGCTGACTATCTCCAATCAATTCATTACTCTCTAAATAACTATAAATCCTATCCCTAATAATTTTTTCTAAAACGTTGCCCACAACAGAAGTAAGACTCACCGGTCTATAATTCCCGGGGAAGTCTCTGTTCCCCTTCTTAAACAATGGGACAACATTCGCTAACCTCCAATCTTCCAGCACTATACCTGAGACCAACGACGACCTGAAGATCAGAGCCAGAGGCTCTGCAATCGCCTCTCTTGCCTCCCAGAGAATCCTAGGGTAAATCCCGTCCGGCCCAGGGTACTTATCTATTTTCAAACCCTCAAGAATATCCAGCACATCCTCCTTATCAACTGTAATACTATCCAGTTTACAACCCTGTAACCCAGTGATCTCCACAGCTACATTTATGTCCCCCTGCGTGAACACCGAAGAGAAATATTGGTTCAATCCCTCTCCAATGTCTTCCGGTTCCACTGCTCCCACTGCTGTCTGTAACTGGCCCTAATCTTGCCCTAACCAACCTTCTGTTCTTAACAATAGCTATAGAACGCCTTAGGATTCTCCTTAATCCTATCAGCCAAAGTCTTCTCATGTCCTCTTTTAGCCCTTCTTAACTCACTCTTTAACTCCCTCCGAGCCAATCTAAAGCTTACTAGTGCACTACCTGAGCCCTTAAGTCTCATCCGAACATAAGCCTCCTTTTTCTTTTTAACCAGCGAATCAACTTTTTTGGTGCACCATGGTTCCCTAGCTCAACCATTTCCTCCTTGCCTGACAGGGACATACTTATCACGGACTCGCAGTAGCTGCTCCTTGAAAAAACTCCACATTTCGGACGTTCCCAGTCCCTGTAGTCTCCTAGTCCAACCTATGCTTCCTAATTCTCTCCTAATAGCCTCATAATTACCCTTCCCCCAGCTAAAACTACTGACCCGAGGTTCATGCCTATCCCTTTCCATCACTAAGGTGAACGTAACTGAATTGTGGTCACTATCACCAAAAGGCACACCAACTTCCAAGTCCAGCACCTGGTCTGGCTCATTACCCAGCACCAAATCCAATATAGCCTCACCTCTAGTCGGCCTATCTACATACTGAGTCAAAAAACCTTCCTGCACACTTTGTACAAACACTGACCCCTCCAACGAGCCATATTCCTCCCATCAAGCCGAGGAAAAGAATTACTTGGAGGAACCTCCTGGTTGAAAGGACACAATTATTCGAGGACCCAGTGACCCAGAAAAGGAGCTTGATAAAGGAGCCCCAGCGATCGCAAGTCCAAGGATCGAACCCACCTCCCAGATACACTTGCCAAATGTGCAGTTGAAGATGCAGCTTTAGCTTGTCTCATCAGCTACACAAAGAACCACAGAACCTATGACCAGTGACACAGAGTTTCTTAGGAGCACACTCTTAGGAGGACATTTTCAGCAGCGAGTGAAGAACGCTATTTATAGAACACAGAACATAGAAAAACTACAGCACAAACAGGCCCTTCAGCCCACAAGTTGCACTGATGATATCCCTACCTACTAGGCTTACCTATAACCCTCAATTCTATTAAGTCCCATGTATTCATCCAGAAGTCTCTTAAAAGACCCTATCAAATTTGCCTTCACCACCACCGATGGCAGCAGATTCCACTCACCCACCACCCTCTGAGTGAAAAACTTACCTCTGATAGCTCTTCTGTACCTACTCCCCAGCACCTTAAACTGTGTCCTCTCAAATTTATCTGCCAATTGAAAACTTCAGGAATCTCCTTTATGTTGGCTGCCAGTCTCATAATGCCTTTTAGCTTCTTCAATGTGCCCCTTCACCTCCCCTCTGAACCTTCTGCATCCCTCTTGATTTTCAACTGTATTATCTACCTGACATCTCTCATAAGCATACTTTTTCTTCTCTATATTAATTTTTATCTCCTTTTTTATCCAGGGAGCTCAGGATTTGTTTACCCTACATTTCCTTTTTAAGAGAATATACCTTGACTGTCTGGACCATTTCTTTTTTGAAGGCTGTCCATTATTCAGCTGCAGTTTTTCCTGCCAAAATTTTCATTCCAGTATCACCAAGCCAGCTCCATACTTGCTCCATTGAAGTCTAGTTTCTCCCAGTTAATTATTCTTACTCCAAAGATACGCAGGTTTGGTTGATTGGCCATACTAAATTGCCCCTTAGTGTCAAGGGGATTAGCAACATAAATTCATGGAGTTACGGGGATAGGGACTGGATGGGATTGTTGTCAATGGCTTGATGGACTGAATGGTATTCTGCACTGTAAAGATTCTACGGGTTGCCTATTTTCCTTTTTTATCATCATCCTGAACCTTACGATACAAAGATCACTGTTTCCTAAATGTTCCTCCACTAGCACTTGGAGTCTTAGAGGTTTCCAGCATGGAAACAGGCCCTTCAACACAACTTGTCCATGCCACCCATTCTTTTTAAAACCCAAAGCTAGTCCCAATTATCACATTTTGCCCATATCCCTCTATACCCATCTTACCCATGTAACTGTCTAAATGCTTTTTAAAAGACAGAATTGTTCCTGTCTCTATGACTACATGTGGCAGCTTGTTTCAGACACTTACCACCATCTGTGTGAAAACATTGTCTCTCTGGGCCCTTTTGTTACTCTCCCCTCTCGTCTTAAACCTACTAGTTTTAGATTCCCCTAACTTTGGGAAAAGATATCAACTATCTATCTTATTTATGCACCTCATTATTTTATAGACCTCCATACGACAATCAAACCATCAAGTTCTGGTAGCATCCTAGTAAATTTCTTCTGTATTCTTTCTAGTTTAATAATATCTTTTCTATAGTAGGGTGACCAGAACTGTACACAATATTCCCAAGTGTGGCTATACCAATGTCTTGTACAACTTCAACAACAGGAGGATGGGTTAGTAAATTTGCGGATGACACTAAATTCAGAGGAGTTGTAGACAGTGCGGATGGACGTTACAGTTTGCAGAGGGACTGCAAAACTGCAGAACTGGGCTGAGAGGTGGCAAATGGAGTTTAATGCAGAAAAGTGTGAGGTGATTCACTTTGGAAGGAGTAACAGGAATACAGAGTATTGGGCTAATGGAAAGACTCTTGGTAGTGTGGATGAGCAGAGAGATCTCGGTGTCCGTGTGCATAGATTCCTGAAAGTTGGCACCCAAGTTGATAGGGTTGTTAAGAAGGCATACGGTGTGTTAGCTTTTATTGGTAGAGGGATTGAGTTTCAAAGCTATGAGATCATGTTGCAGCTGTACAAAACTCTGGTGTGGCCGCACTTGGAGTATTGCGTACAGTTCTGGTCGCCGCATTATAAGAAGGATGTGGAAGCATTGGAAAGGGTGCAGAGAAGGTTTACCAGGATGTTGCCTGATATGGTGGGAAGATCTTATGAGGAAAGGCTGAGGGACTTGAGGCTGTTTTCGTTAGAGAGAAGAAGGTTAAGAGATTACCTAATTGAGGCATACAAGATGATCAGAGGATTAGATAAGGTGGACAGTGAGAGCCTTTTTCCTTGGATGATGATGGTAAACACGAGAGGACATGGCTTTAAATTGAGGGGTGGTAAATATAGGATGGATGTCAGAGGTAGGTTCTTCACTCAGAGGGTAGTAAGGGAGTGAACCTTCTCTGCACTCTCAACCTTATTTACATCCTTCCTGTAACTAGGTGACCAAAACTGTAACAGTACTCTAAATTCGACCTTACCAATGCCTTATACAATCTTACCATAACACTCCAATTTTTATACTCAATACTCCATATCAGCCAATTCAGTTTAAACCCTCCCAATAACACAAGCAAAACACCCCACAGTGAATTCAGTCCCAGCTCTGTCCTGGTGTAACACACGACACATCCATCTTCTACAGATTCCTTCCCCCCAGACTCCATCCCAGTGTCCCTGGAATCTAAAATCTTCCTCCTGCACTATCTTTCCAGCCACACATTAATCTCCCTAATCCCCCTATTTCTGTACTCATTTGCATATGACGCTGGGAGTAATCTAGAGATTTCTACATTTGAGGTCCTCATTGTTAGTTTCCTATTGAGCTCCCTATCTTCTGATTGCAGGACCCCATCCCCCTTCCTACCCATGTTGACGATAGCCTCTAGCTGTTCATTCTCCTTCAGAATAATGACCTGCGCTGCTCAGTGACATCATTGACCCTGGCAGCAGGGAGATAACTTACCATCCTGAAGTCACGTCTATCACCACAGAACCACCTGTTCTTACCCCTAACTTACAAATACTCTATCACTATTGCTCTTCCCTTCTTCATCCCCTCCTGTACAATTGAGTTCTGTACATGGTGCCAAAAACCTAGCTCTGCCTGCACTGCTTTAAGGAACCAACACCCCCACCAGCTTCCAAAATGGAAACCAATTTCTAAGTGGGATGCCAGGGACTACATGCTTAGTTCTCTTAGGCTGCCTGATGGCCAGCCATTCCTCTCTGCATTCAGGCCCTTAAGCTGCAGTGTAACTACCTCTCTGAATGTGTTACCCACATAGCTCTCAGCCTCATGGTTGTGCCTACATTTGACTATAACTACCATTCAAGCTCTGAGTCCAGTGTTCAAGTTTCTACAGCTGGCAGCATTTTGTGCACATATATGGTCTAGGACACTGATAAAGTCTGTGACTTTGCATATATTCCACTCCACTGAATTGTCCTGCCATGACTTTACTTCTCTTCTGTTAATTCTATTTCACTTAGTATTATTATATTACTTTTCTATATTGGTCCTAACATTCCCTATTCCAGACACTAATTGTTCACTCATTGCCTCTCACACTGATCACTTACTGGTCAATCAATTTACCAGTTTCCTTTGATGCCACAGTTGCTTTTTTTCGCACTCTGTCTCACAACAGTTGAAATAGTCACCAAATCACTAACCAAAGTCCCTCATGACTGATTGCCTCAAAGGCCTTAATTATGAATATCAAAACTGTAAACAATATTCCAGGTGTGGTCTCACCAATAGCCTGCACAACTATAGCAAAACTTCCTTACTTTATGCTCCCCTTGCAATAAAGGGGAATATTCCACTTGCTTCCTTAACTACTTACTGTAGCTGCAAGCAAATGTTTTGTGATTCATGTACAAGGACACTCAGATCCCTCTGTACTGTAGTTTCCATTTAAATCATATTTTGTTACTTTTCCTATTCCTCCTGCCAAAAAGTGGACAACCTCGCATTTTATCACATTATATTCCATCTGCCAAATATTTTCCCAATTCATTGACCCTATCATAGAGATATACATCGTGGGCCGAAGGGCCTGTTCTGTGCTGTAATGTTCTATATACATCACAGAAACAGGGCCTTCAAAGAACAAAGAACTAAGAACAGCATTGCACAGGAAAGCGGCCCTTCGGCCCTACAAGCCCGCACTGCCCATTTTAACACTCAGTGAGTGCCTTATTCAAGTCTTTCGTTGATCGTTGACGTTTTTGTCTACCTCTAGTGGAACCCCACAATAAAGGGAATTATATGTACGCCAGATTAAGGGAGATCCAATTCAGGGACAATTTATTGACACCAATCAGCCTAAAAAGCACGTTTTTGGGATGTGGGAGGAAACTGGAGTACCCAGAGAAAACCCACGCAAACGTGGGGAGAATGTGCAAACTCCCACAGACATTGATCCAAGCTGGAGATCCGACCCAGGTCCCTGTAACCGCACAGCAGACAGTGATAGTCACTGAGCTGACGTGCTGCCCATCAATTGGTCCTGTTTAAGCGTACACTAACGGATGTTAGTGTATGCTGCCTGGTATGGAAGGACTGGGTTATGAGGAAAGATTGGGTAAACTGGGGCTCTTTTCCTTAGAAAGACGGAGATTAAGGGGGGATCTGATAGAGGTGTATAAAATAATGAAGGGTATAGATAGAGTAAACAGTGGCAGGCTTTTTCCTAGATTGGAGACAAATATCTCGAGGGGTCACGAGCTAAGGGGGGAGAAGTATAATTTGGATACGAGAGGGAGGTTTTTCACACAGAGGGTCGTGGCGGTATGGAATGCACTACCAAATAAGGTGGTGGAGGCAGGCACGCTGGACTTGTTTAAGGTTTACTTAGATAGGTGCGTGAGTGAAACAGGGATGGAGGGTTATAGGAGATGGTTTTAAAAAGGGTCAGAGCCTCGGGACGATACTGGAAATGAAATGCTACATGTTGATATTTTGTCTCTTTTACTCCGCAGGTGTGTCGGTCCACCTTGTTGTCTAACGAGGGGCATACACACGGTGGGTCGTGTGTGGGCTGCTCTTGGATGTTTCGAGAGTGGCCTAGTACTTTGCGTCATTTGTGTATGCTTAAAACTGGACCAGCAGATGGGCACCACAACAGCTCAGTGACTATCACTGGTAGCTGTGCAGATACATGGATTTGGGCCGGTGTCTGTGGGAGTTTGCCCATTCTCCCTGTGGTTGCGTGGGTTTCCTCCGGGTGCTCTGGTTTCCTCCCACACCCCAAAGATGTGCTCTTAGGCTGATTGGTGTAACAAATTGGTCCTAAACTATTCCCCCTTGAATCTGGTTTCCAATGGGGCTACCATTCGCAGACACACGGGTCAAGGTAGATGTAGGAAAATGCTTTGTTAGGATGGCAGTGCAGGCTCGTTGGGCCAAAGGGCCTGTTTCCATGCTGGGTTGTTCTTTGTGAAGCATTAGGCAACTCTTGAAGCAACATCCAAGAGCAGCCCTTGCATGACCCACCGCGTGTATGCCCCTTGTTGGCCAACAAGGCGGACCGAATCACCTGTGGATGTAAAAGAAGACATCAATAAACATAAATAGACATACAACCGGCTATACAGACAGTAACGGAAGATCCCCAATAACTCCAATGTAAGTGACAAGACCTTCTGCCCAACTCATCCATGCTGACCAGATTTCCAAAACTGAACTAGTCCCATTTACCCATATCCTTCTAAACAATGTACCTGTCCAGATATTTTTGAAATTTGTACCTGCCTCAACCACCTTCTCTGGCACCTCATTTGATATACGCCCCTCAGTTCCCTTTTAAATCTTTCCTCTCTCTCCTTAAAGCTATGGCCTCTAGATTTGGACTCCTTACTCTGGGGAAAAGACCTGGGCTTTTCACCTTACCTGTGCCTCTCATGATTTTACAAACCTCTATAAGGTCATCCGTTATCCTCCTATACTTCAGAGAAAAAAATTTCCTGTCTATCTCGCTTCTCCTTATAATTCAAACTTTCCATGTAAATCTTTTTTGCATCCTTCACAGTTTAATAATATCCTTCCTATTGTAGGGTGACCAGAAATGTACTCCAAATGTGGCCTTACCAATGTGTCATACAGTTGTAACATATGTCCCAACTCCAGTACTCAATGCTCTGACCGATGAAGGAAAGTATGCCAAATGTCTTCTTCATCACCCTGTTTACCTGTGACAACACTTTTCAAGCAGCTGTGCACCTGCATCCCTAGGTCTCTCCGTTTGACAACACTTCCCAGAGTCCTACCATTAATTGTATAGGTCCTGCTCAGGTTTACAATACCAAAAGGCAACACCTCACATTTACCTGAATTAAACTCCATCTGCCATACCTCAGCCCACTGTCCAGTTGGTCAAGATCCCATTGTAATCTTAGATAACCTTCTTCACTGTCCACTGCACCATCTATCGATATCCCTTTGTAGACTCTCTATATCCTCCTCACAGATTACTCTCTAACATATCTTGGTACTATCAGACAATTTGGCAACAATATACTGTGTCTGTTCATGCAAGCAATTAATTAAGACTAGATTATTGACGCTCTAGTACTGATCTCTGCAACATTCCACTAGTTACAGTTTGGCAACCTGAAAATTACCGATTTATCCAGAATCTGTTTCCTGACAGTTGGCCAGTCCTGCATCAATGCTAATATATCAGCACCAATATCAGGAGTTCTTACCTTATATAATAATTTTTTATGTGGCACCTTATCAAATCATTTTTGGGAATCCAAATACATTATATCTACATGTTCTCCTTCATCCACCCTGCTTATCACATACTAAAAGAACTCTAATATTTTTCTGAAAAATGATTTTCCTTTCACAAAACTATGTTGACTCTGCCGATAGAGTTATGATTTTCTAAATGTCCTGCTGCTACTTGCTTAACAATGTATTCTAACATAATCAGGGAAAGGACAGGAAATTGGACTTGAAGAATGTCAGATCAGCCATTGAATGGCAGAGCAGGTTCGAGCGGCTGAATGGCCAATCCTGTTCCTATTTCTTATGGTCTTATAATCCCAATGACATATGTTAGACTAACTGGCCTGTAGTCTTTCTGTCTCTTTTTTTAAATAGAGGGCTTACAGCAGGTCCAGGGGACTTGTCAATCTCTAGACCCATTAATTTTCCTAGTGATAATTAGCTGTTTATTGTTTCACCTGCGCTTTTCCCCCCCTGAATTTCTACTATTACTCAGTTACCTTTTAGAACATAGAACCTGACTGCAGTACAGCAGTACAGGCCCTTCGGCCCTCGATGTTGCACCGACCAGTGGAACCAATCTAATGACCTAAACTATTCCAATGTTATCCATATGCCTATCCACTGACCATTTGAACGCCCTTAAAGTTGGCGAATCCACAACTGCTGTAATCAGGGCATTCCACACCTTTACTACCCTCTGAGTAAAGAACCTACCTCTGACATCCGTCCTATAACTATCACCCCTTCATTTAAAGCTATGTCCCCTCGTGTTAGCCATCACCGTCCGAGGAAAAAGGCTCTCACTGTCCACCCTATCTAACCCTCTGATCATCTTGTATGCCTCAATTAGGTCACCTCGTAACCTTCTTCTCTCAAATGAAAACAACCTCAAGTCCCTCAGCCTTTCCTCATAAGACCTTCCCACCATACCAGGCAACATCCTGGTAAACCTCCTCTGCACCCTTTCCAGTGCTTCCACATTCTCCTTATAATGCGGTGACTAGAACTGTATGCAATACTCCAAGAGCGGCCGCACCAGAGTTTTGTACAGTTGCAACATGATCTCACGGCTCCGAAATTCAATCCCTCTACCAATAAAAGCTAATACACTGTACGTCTTCTTAACAACCTTATCAACCTGGGTGCCAACTTACAGGGATCTATGCACATGTACACCGAGATCTCTCTGCTTGTCAACACTACTAAGAGTCCTTCCATTAGCCCCATATTGTGTATTCCTGTTATTCTTACCAAAGTGAATCACCTCACACTTTTCCGTATTAAACTCCATTTGCTACCTTTCGGCCCAGCTCTGCAGCTTATCTATGTCCCTCTGCAATCTGTAACATCCATCCTCACTGTCTACAACTCCTCCAACTTTGGTGTTGTAGATAGATACTCCTTCAATGTCTCTGTCATTTCTTTGTTTCTAATTACTAATTCCCCAATCTCACCCTCAAAAGATTCAATGCTCATGTCAGCTGCTCTCATTCATTTTATGTACCTGTAGCAGCTTTTACTATCCCTGTTTTTATATTCCTTGCTAATTTGCCTGCAAAATGTACCCTAATTTTTATTCAATCTTTGTTGGTTTCTAAAGTTATTAAACTTCTGGCCTACCAGTAATTTTCCAATATTGTTTCTCCTTTCTTTTAATTGGAAACCATCTTTAACTCCCTGAGTAATCCTAGTGCTGTATCTCTGACTGTACTCTTGGCAAGTGTATCCAGTCCCTGGACCCTAGATTGCTGGGGTTCCTTTCTCAGGCTCATTTTCTGGGCCTTCTCTTGCAGTCAGGTGTCATTGAAAAATTGTGTCCCTTCAATCAGGAGATTCCTCCAAATAGGTCTCTTCAGATCAAGGGTCTCCCAGGCATTGACAGGAGGAATATGGCTGATTAGAGATCTAAAAGGCAATTTACAAGGATGATGCATCCTTCTCATAATATTTTATTCGCAATAGAATCCATCTTTGTTGAGAAGTATGAAATATCCCCTTAAATGTCTGCCACTACTTCTTTACTTTTTTACCTTTTAACCTAATTGCCCAATATGCGTTAGACAACTCTACCTTCATACTTTCATCATTGTCTTTATTTAAGTTTAAGACACTAGTTTCAGACCCATATCGTTCATCCTGAAACTGAGTCTGAAATTCTATCATGTTATGATCCCACTTACCTACAGAATCCTTTACTTATGAGGACATTATGTCATCACTGGCTACAGGTATAGTGCCGGAAGACTGGAGGATAGCAAATGTTGTCCCCTTGTTCAAGAAGCAGAGTAGAGACCACCCTGGGAATTATAGACCGGTGAGCCTTACTTCTGTTGTGGGCAAAGTTTTGGAAAGGATTATAAGAGATAGGATTTATAATCATCTAGAGAGAAATAAATTGATTAGGGATAGTCAACATGGTTTTGTGAAGGGTAGGTTGTGCCTCACAAACCTTATTGAGTTTTTTGAAAAGGTGACCAAAGAGGTGGATAAGGGTAAAACAGTTGACATGGTGTATTTGGATTTTAGCAAAGCATTTGATAAGGTTCCCCATGGTAGGCTATTGCAGAAAATGCAGATGCATGGGATTGAGGGTGATTTAGCAGTTTGGATCAGGAATTGGCTAGCTGATAGAAGACAGAGGGTGGTGGTTGATGGGAAATATTCAACCTGGAGTTCAGTTACAAGTGGTATACCTCAGGGATCTGTTTTGGGGCCACTGCTGTTTGTCATTTTTATAAATGACCTAGATGAGGGTGTAGAAGGATGGGTTAGTAAATTTGCTGATGACACCAAAGTCAGAGGAGTTATAGACAGTGAGGTTGGATGTTACAGTTTGCAGAGGGACATAGATAAGCTGCAGAGCTGGGCCAAGAAGTGGCAAATGGAGTTTAATACGGAAAAGTGTGAGGTGATTCACTTTGGTAAGAGTAACAGGAGTACAGAATATAGGGCTAATGGAAGGACTCTTGGTAGTGTCGACGAGCAGAGAGATCTCGGTGTAGATGTGCATAGATCCCTGAAAGTTGGCACCCAGGTTGATAAGGTTGTTAAGAAGGCGTTTGGTGTGTTAGCTTTTATTGGTAGAGGGATTGAATTTCGGAGCCGTGAGATCATGTTGCAACTGTACAAAACTCTGGTGCAGCCGCACTTGGAATATTGTGTACAGTTCTGGTCGCCGCATTGTAAGAAAGATGTGGAAGCATTGGAAAGGGTGCAGAGAAGGTTTACCAGGATGTTGCCTGATATGGTGGGAAGATCTTATGAGGAAAGGCTGAGGGACTTGAGGCTGTTTTCGTTAGAGAGAAGAAGGTTAAGAGATTACCTAATTGAGGCATACAAGATGATCAGAGGATTAGATAAGGTGGACAGTGAGAGCCTTTTTCCTTGGATGGTGATGGTAAACACGAGAGGACATGGCTTTAAATTAAGGGGTGGTAATTATAGGACGGATGTCAGAGGTAGGTTCTTCACTCAGAGGGTAGTAAGGGAGTGGAATGCCCTGCCTGCAGCAGTAGTGGACTCGCCAACTTTAAGGGCATTCAAATGGTCATTGGATAGGCATATGGATAATATTGGAATAGTTTAGGTTAGAGGGTCATTGGATTGGTTCACTGGTCAGTGCAACATTGAGGGCCGAAGGGCCTGTACTGCGCTGTAATGTTCTGTGTTCTATTACTCATGTCTCATCACACCTTAATAAGTCCAAAATTTATGGCTCTTTCTAGAACATAATGTTCTAGGCAGCTATCCCAAATATATTCTGTGGCTTCTTTCTCCAAGCTACCTTTCCCAAATTGATTCATCAAACCTATATGAAGATTCAAATCCCATAATTATTTAGTATCTTTGATAGAGTGGCTGCTATTAGGGGGCCCATAAACTACTTGCACCAGCAAGTTCTCTCCTTTGATACTTCTTCATCGAAACTGATTCTGCAGGTTGACCTTCTGAATCTGAATCATTTCTCACTGTTGGGTGAAAAAGGTGATGTCCTTGAGTTGGTCAAGGTAGAATTTCTTTGGTTTCTTCATAGAACATTACAGCACAAACAGGCCCTTCGACCCTCGAGTTGCGCCGATCGCATCAACCCCACCAATCTATAGACCTATCTATAACCCCCAATCCCATTAAACCCCATATACTCATCCAGAAGTCTTTTAAAAGACCCCAGCGAGTTCGCCTCCACCACCGACGACGGCAGCCGATTCCAATCACTCACTACCCTCTGAGTGAAAAACTTACCCCTAACATCACCTCTGTACTTCCCTCCCCGCACCTTAAATCTGTGTCCTCTCGTAGCGACCATTTCAACCCGGGGAAATAGCCTCTGAGAGTCAACCCTATCTATTTGTGTTGAGAGGCAAAAAAGGGAATGATCATGCTATTGTAGGGGCTGCAAAGTAGTGAGTAATAGAGAGGAACAGATCTGTACGATCCTTGAAGGTGGCGGGCACACTGAAATAAGGGCTAGCAAAGCTTTTATTTGCTTTTTATCTTTGGGATGTGGGTGTCACTGGCTAGGCCAGCATCTATTGCCTATCTCTAATAGGCCTTGAGATGCTGCTGCTGGAGACACTTTCTTGAAGGGAAACAGTCCTAATAGTTTAGGTACATTTGTGATATTCTTTCAGGCAGTTTGATTCCAGGATATTAGTGAATCAAATGTGTTTTTATGAATATCTGACAGTTACATGATTGTTATTAATGAGACTGCTTTTTCTTTGAGGTTACTCAATTGAATTTAAATTTCCCCAATAAACACAATGGAATTAAAACTCATGCACTTGAAGTAGTCCAGGTCTCTGAATTACTGGCCAGTGACATTATCACTCTGCTACTGGCATCCTGAGTTATTGGACACAAAGAGAAGGAGATCATGTTGAAATAATGACAGGAAATGCTAGATAAAGTGTGCCTCCAATGCCATTACATCTTTCCTTATATATGGGGGACCAAAACTGTGTATGTATAATACTCCAGGGACAGCCTCACCAATGCCTTGTATAGTTGCAACAATACTTCCTTACCTTTATATTCTCTTCCTTTAGCTATAAATTCCATTCACATTCTTTATTATCTGCTGTACCTGCGTGCTAGTTTTCTGTGACTCATGAAAAAGGATACCCAGTTCCCTCTGTACTGGAGCACCCAGAAATCTCTCTCCATTTATATAATAAGTTGCCTTCCCATTTATGTGACTAAAATGCATGACCTCACACTTATTCAATTTAAACTCCATCTGCCACATTTTGGCCCACTTTCCTTATGTATCTACATGCATTTGTAAATTTTTACTTCCTCATTGCAACTGACTGCCCTGCCTATTTTTGTGTCATCTGCAAATTTGGTATGGAGCCTTGTATCCCTGTACCAAAGTCATTAATGTAGATCGTAAATAGCTGGGACCTAAGAACCAAACCCTGTGGCACCCCACTAGTTACTTCTTACCATCCAGAGAAAACATTTATCCCCACTCTCTGTCTTCTGTCCATCAGCCAGTCACCTATCCAAGCTGAGACAGAGCAGCTATTTTGATGGTATCATTAGAGATTGAAGAGTGTTAATAGTGGCAATGTTTATATAGCTGAAGGCATTAATTGATAAACAAAGGTCTGTGTTCAGTGGGAGCAAAATTGAACAACAAGGAACAGTGACCTTGGGGGAGGGTTGTGGTTGTGTCGGGGACAAGCCAAGGGAACCAAATAATAGGAAACAAAAGGGGGAAGTCAAGGTGAGGGGAAAGGTCACAGGCTGAAGTTATTGAATTCAATGTTGAATGCAGAGGCTATAAAGTGCCTAATTGGAAGATGAGGTGCTGTTCCTCTAGTTTGTGCTGGACTTCACTGGAAAATTGCAACAAGCCAAGGGCGGACATGTGGACATGACAGCAGGATCATGTGTTGAATTGGAAAGCTACAGGAAGCTTTGGTCCTGCTTCTGGACAGAGTAAAGGTGTTCCACAGATTTCCCCTCTTCAGTCTCTAGTGGCACCATTAACAGTCTCTTTGTCTCATGTCCCTGACGCTTTTGCCGATTTCTCCTTAGCTCCAGTTTGGTAGAACTATCATATGAACTTGAAACATTAGCTGTGTTTCTCTCTCCACACATGCTACCAAAACTGCTGAGTAAATACTGTTTTATTTCAGATTTACAATATCTGTAGTATTTTGCTTTTATTTAAGGTTAAAGCTCTGCTTAAGCCTCATCTAGATTGGAGTATCTAGTTCTGATCAACATATTTTTGGAAGGATGTGAGGGTCCTGGAGAAGTTGCAGAGGGAGATTTATCATAATGAGGAATTTATCCAGGATTGAGGAATTTTAGGATGGAGAATCTTATCCTAAAATAAGGATAAAAGGACATTTGATCAAGATGTACAAGATTATGATGACCATGAAAAATTGTTATCATTGGCTGACAGTACAAAGACTAGGAGACACACAAATTTAACAAGAGATGCAGGGAGAACATGAGAAACAACCTCCTTACACAATGAGACTCCCTGAATCAATTGATTCCTATAAGATCACTGCCACTGCCTCCACAATCTCCTCAGCTATCTCTGTCAGAACCCTGGGTGCAGTCCATCTGATCTGGGTGACTTATCCACCCAGCCTTTTCAGCTTCCCTAGCACCATCTCCTTAATGATGACCACTGCATTTACTTCTGCCCCTGATTCTCTTGAAGTTCTGGCATGTCATTGGTGTCTTCCACTGTGAAGACTGATGCAAAATACCCATTCAATTCTTCTACCATTTCTCTGTCCCCGTTATTTCTTCTCCAGCCTAATTTTCCAGCGGTCCAATGGCCATTCTTGCCTCTCTCTTAGGTTTCATAATCTAACTCTTGCAATCTTCTTTTTATATTACTATCTGTCTTACCCTCATATTTCATCTTCTTCCTTTGTTTTTAGTTATCCTCTGCTTGCTTTTAAAGGTTTCCCAATCCTCTGAGTTCCCACTGCTCCTCATGTAACGGTATGCTCTTTCCTTTGCTTTTATGCTATCCCTGACTTCTCTTGGGCGGCATAGTAGCACAGCGAATAGCACTGCTGCTTCACAGTTCCAGGGACCTGGGTTTGATTCCCGGCTTGGGTTACTGTATGGAGTTTGCACATTCTCCTCGTGTCTGCATGGGTTTCCTCCCACAGTCCAAAGATGTGCAGGTCGGGTTGATTGGCCATGCTTAAATTGCCCCTTAGTGTCCTGACATGTGTAGGTTAAATGAATTAGTGGGTAAACCCTGTGGGGATATGTGGGTAGGGACCTGGGTAGGATTGTGGTCAGTGCAGACTTGATGGGCCAAATGGCCTCTCTCTGTACTGTAGGATTTCTTGCTAGCCATGGTTGCCTCATTCTCCCTTTAACATGCTTTCTCTTCCTTGGAATGAATTTATTTTGTTTCTTCTGAACTATTCCCAAAAACTCCTGCCATTTTTAGCCGATTCCAATGTCTCCCTCTCAAACTATAAGGTGAATTCCATCGTATTGTCGTTACTGCCCCCTAGGGGTTAGAACATAGAACATAGAACATTACAGCACAAACAGGCCCTTCAGCCCACGAGTTGCACCGATCACATCAACCCCACCAATCTATAGACCTATCTATAACCCCCAATCCCATTAAACCCCATATACTCATCCAGAAGTCTTTTAAAAGACCCCAGCGAGTTCGCCTCCACCACTGATGACGGCAGCCGATTCCATTCACTCACCACCCTCTGAGTGAAAAACTTACCCCTAACATCACCTCTGTACTTCCCTCCCCGCACCTTAAATCTGTGTCCTCTCGTAGCAACCATTTCAACCCGGGGAAATAGCCTCTGAGAGTCCACCCTATCTATTCCTCTCAACATTTTATAAACTTCTATAAAATGGTCTATAAGAACCTAAATGGTCTATAAGAACCTAAGGTTCTTTCACCTTAGGTTCCCTGATCAAATCTGCCTCATCACACACCACCAGATCCAGAGGTACTTGTTCCCCCATGGGCTCTCGCACAAGCTGCTCCAAAAAACCATCCCGTAGACATTCCACAAATTCTTTATCTTGGGGTTTGCTAACAACTTGATTTTCCCAATCCACCGGCTAAGAGAGAAGCAGGAGCACTCTGGGTGTACCTACACCACATGGACTGCAGCAGATCAAGAAAGTGGCTCACCACTACTTTCCAAAGACCAATTTGGGATGGACATTAAATGCCGGCCTCCATACCCAGTGTAGTGAAGGGCAGTACAACTTCATATTGTTTCCACCATGTGGGGGAGGGGAAATATAATGAGACTGAGTGCCTGAAGTAGGGGAGGGGCAGTGTAACTGGGCTCAGTGCGGGGGAGGGACGGTGTAACTGGGCTCGGTGCGGGGGAGGGACGGCGTAACTGGGCTCGGTGCGGGGGAGGGACGGCGTAACTGGGCTCGGTGCGGGGGAGGGACGGCGTAACTGGGCTCGGTGCGGGGGAGGGACGGCGTAACTGGGCTCGGTGCGGGGGAGGGACGGTGTAACTGGGCTCGGTGCGGGGGAGGGACGGTGTAACTGGGCTCGGTGCGGGGTAGGGACGGTGTAACTGGGCTCGGTGCGGGGGAGGGACGGTGTAACTGAGCTCGGTGCGGGGGAGGGACGGTGTAACTGGGCTCGGTGCGGGGGAGGGACGGTGTAACTGGGCTCGGTGCGGGGGAGGGACGGTGTAACTGGGCTCGGTGCGGGGAGGGACGGTGTAACTGGGATTGGTGCGGGGGAGGGACGGTGTAACTGGGCTCGGTGCGGGGGAGGGACGGTGTAACTGAGCTCGGTGCGGGGGAGGGGCGGTGTAACTGAGCTCGGTGCGGGGGAGGGACGGTGTAACTGAGCTCGGTGCGGGGGAGGGACGGTGTAACTGGGCTCGGTGCGGGGGAGGGACGGTGTAACTGGGCTCGGTGCGGGGGAGGGACGGTGTAACTGGGCTCGGTGCGGGGAGGGACGGTGTAACTGGGATTGGTGCGGGGGAGGGACGGTGTAACTGGGCTCGGTGCGGGGGAGGGACGGTGTAACTGCGCTCGGTGCGGGGGAGGGACGGTGTAACTGGGCTCGGTGCGGGGGAGGGACGGTGTAACTGGGCTCGGTGCGGGGGAGGGACGGCGTAACTGGGCTCGGTGCGGGGGAGGGACGGCGTAACTGGGCTCGGTGCGGGGGAGGGACGGCGTAACTGGGCTCGGTGCGGGGGAGGGACGGCGTAACTGGGCTCGGTGCGGGGGAGGGACGGTGTAACTGGGCTCCGTGCGGGGGAGGGACGGTGTAACTGGGCTCGGTGCGGGGGAGGGACGGTGTAACTGGGCTCGGTGCGGGGGAGGGACGGCGTTACTGGGCTCGGTGCGGGGGAGGGACGGTGTAACTGGGCTCGGTGCGGGGGAGGGACGGCGTAACTGGGCACGGTGCGGGGGAGGGACGGTGTAACTGCGCTCGGTGCGGGGGAGGGACGGCGTAACTGGGCACGGTGCGGGGTAGGGACGGTGTAACTGGACTCGGTGCGGGGGAGGGACGGTGTAACTGGGCTCGGTGCGGGGGAGGGACGGTGTAACTGGGCTCGGTGCGGGGGAGGGACGGCGTAACTGGGCTCGGTGCGGGGGAGGGACGGCGTAACTGGGCTCGGTGCGGGGGAGGGACGGTGTAACTGGGATTGGTGCGGGGGAGGGACGGTGTAACTGGGCTCGGTGCGGGGGAGGGACGGTGTAACTGCGCTCGGTGCGGGGGAGGGACGGTGTAACTGGGCTCGGTGCGGGGGAGGGACGGCGTTACTGGGCTCGGTGCGGGGGAGGGACGGCGTTACTGGGCTCGGTGCGGGGGAGGGACGGCGTAACTGGGCTCGGTGCGGGGGAGGGACGGCGTAACTGGGCTCGGTGCGGGGGAGGGACGGCGTAACTGGGCTCGGTGCGGGGGAGAGACGGCGTAACTGGGTTCGGTGCGGGGGAGGGACGGCGTAACTGGGCTCGGTGCGGGGATGGGACGGCGTTACTGGGCTCGGTGCGGGGGAGGGACGGTGTAACTGGGCTCGGTGCGGGGGAGGGACGGCGTAACTGGGCTCGGTGCGGGGGAGGGACGGTGTAACTGGGCTCGGTGCGGGGGAGGGACGGCGTTACTGGGCTCGGTGCGGGGGAGGGACGGTGTAACTGGGCTCGGTGCGGGGGAGGGACGGCGTAACTGGGCACGGTGCGGGGGAGGGACGGTGTAACTGCGCTCGGTGCGGGGGAGGGACGGCGTAACTGGGCACGGTGCGGGGTAGGGACGGTGTAACTGGACTCGGTGCGGGGGATGGACGGTGTAACTGGGCTCGGTGCGGGGGAGGGACGGTGTAACTGGGCTCGGTGTGGGGGAGGGACGGCGTAACTGGGCTCGGTGCGGGGGAGGGACGGCTTAACTGGGCTCGGTGCGGGGGAGGGACGGCGTAACTGGACTCGGTGCGGGGGAGGGACGGTGTAACTGGGCTCGGTGCGGGGGAGGGACGGTGTAACTGGGCTCGGTGCGGGGGAGGGACGGTGTAACTGGGCTCGGTGCGGGGGAGGGACGGCGTAACTAGGCTCGGTGCGGGGGAGGGACGGTGTAACTGGACTCGGTGCGGGGGAGGGACGGTGTAACTGGGCTCGGTGCGGGGGAGGGACGGCGTAATTAGGTTCGGTGCGGGGGAGGGACGGCGTAACTGGGCTCGGTGCGGGGGAGGGACGGTGTAACTGGACTCGGTGCGGGGGAGGGGCGGTGTAACTGGGCTCGGTGCGGGGGAGGGACGGTGTAATTAGGTTCGGTGCGGGGGAGGGACGGTGTAACTGGGCTCGGTGCGGGGGAGGGACGGCGTAACTGGGCTCGGTGCGGGGGAGGGACGGTGTAACAGGGCTCGGTGCGGGGGAGGGACGGTGTAACTGGGCTCGGTGCGGGGGAGGGACGGTGTAACTGGGCTCGGTGCGGGGGAGGGACGGTGTAACTGGGCTCGGTGCGGGGGAGGGACGGTGTAACTGGGCTCGGTGCGGGGGAGGGACGGTGTAACTGGGCTCGGTGCCGGGGAGGGACGGTGTAACTGGGCTCGGTGCGGGGGAGGGACGGTGTAACAGGGCTCGGTGCGGGGGAGGGACGGTGTAACTGGGCTCGGTGCGGGGGAGGGACGGTGTAACTGCAGTTAAAACTTGATTTGCCTTGGAAATGAAACCATCATGGTTGAACACCCTGAGAATGATTGGTTAGCAATACGGTGCTACAAGCTGGCAGCAGTGGTTGACAGGTTATGAGATGTCTCAGGGTGCTTCTTCCATCACACTTGACAGGAAGATTTTGTCTTGGATTGAGTGCTTTCCTGTGTTACATTTGCAGGTATTGAACAAGAATTCGGAATTGGAGCGGTTCCCATCCCCAGCTAGTGGTGTGCTTCCACGCAGTGTCTTCTGGCACCACATAACGAGTTCACAGCACAGCATCGAAATGGAACACAGTAACCGTAAGAATGGGCACTATACCACTGTTATGATATTCACACAACACTCTGAGATCATTACAGCAGCAGGATTAGGCCATTCAGCCCATTGAGCCTGCTGACCTGATTATGACCTCAACTGCACTTTCCTGTCTGTTCCAAATTACCCTGAACTATTTTGTTAGAATGAGAGAAAGTAGCTTTGTTTATAAATAGTGTGTTAATCACAAATGTTACATAAATAGAGGCATCAGGTTCAAAAACACGACAATTATGCTGAACCTTCATAAAGTTCTGCTTAAGTACCAACTATTGTTTTGTGTCCAGACCTGGTCACACTTATTGAGTGATCTGAGGGTCTTTCAGAGTGAAGAAGAGATTTATCAATACAGTTCCAGGAATGAGGGATTTTAGTCCCAAGGTTAGGGTTTTTCTCCTTGGTGCAGAGATTGAGGAAAGAGATTTGATTCAGGTTTCGTAGACAAGGAAATGCTCTTCCAATTCGCTGACAGCAGAAGCATTAAGAAACATGATTAAGGTTTTGGACAAGAGATACAGGTGGGATGCGAGGAAGGAAGTTTTTACACAGCAACCGGTACGAGCTGAACTCTGGCTATGAGGATGGAGGAAGCAGACGATTAATGATTTCAAAACAAAACCGAACAAGCACTTTAACAAAATAAATTTGCTGGGCTACAGTGATTGAGTGGGGCAATGAGACCAACCGGTTTGTTCCACAGAAAGCCAACTTAGATTTAACTGGCTGCATGCTCCCCACCCCCCAATGTCATAAATTACTTTGTGATCTTTGAATCAGTTTTGTATCTGTCCTAGGAGTATTGGAGAATGTGGGGAGGGAAATTAACTCTGTATTTAACCCCATGCTGTACCTGTCCTGGGAATGTTTGATGGGGACAGAGTTGAAGGACAAAAACAGGAAGTGCTGGAAAACCTCAGCAGTTCTGACAGCACCTAGTGAAGGAGAATATCCCTCTCTAATTGCTGTCAGACCTGCTGTGTTTTTCCAGTGTTTTTCATAGAATCATAGAACCCTACAGTGCAGAAAGGGGCCCTTCAGCCCATCGAGTCTGCACCGACCACAATCCCACCCAGGCCCTACACCCATATCCCTACATATTTTACCTGCTAACCTAAGCACTAAGGGCAATTTTAGCATGGCCAAACAACTTAACCAGCACATCTTTGGACTGTGGGAGGAAACCGGAACACCTGGAGGAAACTTACACAGACACGAGGAGAATGTGCAAACTCCACACAGACAGTGACCCAGCCGGGAATCGAACCTAGCTCCCTGGAGCTATGAAGCAGCAGTGCTAACCACTGTGCTACTGTGCCACTGTTTCAGATTGCAGCATCCGTGGTATTTTGTTTCTTGTTGAAGGGAGCTATACCCTGCTTCTAACCCCATGATGTACCTGTTCTGGGATTGTTTGATGGAAACAGTGTAGCGGAAGCTTTATTCTGTATCTAACCCAGTGCTATACCTGTCTCAGGAGTGTTTGATGGGGCTGGAGTTTTAATCTGTACCCATGCTGTACCTGTCCTGGGAGTGTTTGATGGGGACAGTGCAGACGGAGCTTTCATCTGCATCCAACCCTGGGAGTGTTTGATGGGAAATATAGAGGGAAACGTACCTTTAATCTAACCCCATGCTGTCCCTATCCTGGAAGTATTTGATGTGGACAGTGTAGAAGGAGTTTTACTCTGTATCAAACCCTATGCTGTTTCTATCCCGGGAGTGTCTGATGACAGAGGGGAGTAAGGTCTAGAGATGGCAAAGCAGTGGAAGATAATTTGGCAAAATTATCTGCCCTGTGAAGGATTTGTTTTTAATGAGTTACAATGACCTGCATTCAATAGTAGCTTTCAAAAGGAATTGGGTAAATAATTGGAAATGGCAGGTTTTCATTTCAGGAGAGTGGGACAAATTAATTAGTTTCCTCTTTCACTGGTGCAAGGTAGCCAATAATCTACTGTTCTACATGCTGGGTTGATTCAAGGAGGTGTAGAGATGATGAGAGATGGAGGAGAGAATGATAAAGACAGTCCACTTAACTTGCACATCTTTCAGACTGTGGGAGGAAACAGGAGCACCCACAGGAAACCCACGCAGACATGGGGCGAACGTGCAGACTTTGCACAGACAGTTACCCGAGGCTGGGAGTCGAACCTGGATCCTTGGCACTGCAAGGCAGCAGTGCTAACCACTGTGCCACCGTTCTGCATCTATCTAGCTAAAGGCTGTCAGACGATGAATCTCAAGACTACTTTGGTATACTAAATTGACACTATTCTCCCCTGAATCTGGCTAAGTTAGGGGTTCCACTCACAAACACACAGGGCAGGGTAGGTGTCGGAGGATGTGGCGGCGCAGGCTCGTTGGGCCGAAGGGCCTGTTTCCCGTGCTGGGTTGTTCTTTGAGAAGTGCATGGGAGGAGAATTAGTGTAAATCTATAATCTGACATTGTCAGTGTTGCAAAGTTGATGTTTCTAAAATTGTCTGTTAAAAGTAAGTGAAACATTGTATCAAAGGCCAAGACAACAGGCTGTTTTTTAAAAAAAATTATTAGTCACAAGTAGGTTTACATTCATACTGCAATGAAGTTAATGTGAAAATCCCCTAGTCGCCACATTCTGGCACCTGTATACTGAGGGAGAATTTAGCATGGCCAATTCACCTAACCTACACATCTTTTGGACTGTGGGAGGCAACCAGAGAAAATTCATGCAGGAACAGGGAGAACATGCAAACTCCACCCAGAAACATCACTGTATCCCCCCATTTTTGAATTTTGTCCAGTTTAAACTAGGCACTTAGCAACAGCAGCCTATAAGATTTAAATTTGCACATTCTCCTCGTGTCTGCGTGGGTTTTCTCCGGGTGCTCCGGTTTCCTCCCACAGTCCAAAGATGTGCGGGTTAGGTTCATTGGCTATGCTAAAATTGCCCCTTAGTATCCTGGGATGTGTAGGTTAGAGGGATTAGCAGGTAAATGTGTAGGGATAGGTTCTGGGTGGGATTGTGTTCGGTGCAGACTCGATGGGCCGAAGGGCCTGTTTCTGCACTGTAGGGTTCTAAAAAAAAAATTTGATGTTTTGGAGCCTGGGAACCAATCCGATTGAGGGGATGTTGGTATGCCATCAGGGTATAAGATAGTTCTCAGCCCCAGAGAGACTCAGCAACTGTTCTCTCTGCAACAGCTTTTAGCTCAAAGCCTCATCTGAATATAAAAGGCACTAAAAGCCAGAGATTCCAGACAGAAGAAAGACAGAAGATTCCAGAAGCCAACAAACCTGCTGAAATTTCAAGAGTGACTAAAAAATTCTATTTTTTAAGTGAGAATGGTATTTATCTAAACAGCACTCCATTAGAATAGTGTTTTATTTGGTTTGTCAATAGTTCAGTTAACCTGTTCACTGTTAGATTAATAAATACAGATGCTCCAAATGATTTCACTCAGTTTACTCCATTTGAATTGATGTTAGGAAACAAAGTAAGAGGACCTTTAAAAATCATTAAGGAAAAGTTGGTAGGTCCGAAGTCAGACATCTCAGTTGGATTGTGTATCTGAGGTGAGAGAAAGATTAAATAGAGTGGATTAAATCACTAAACATTTGAAGTTGACCCAGTACCTAATGAACCAAGAAACAGATAAGAAATCTAAAATTTGTACGTTTGCCCATGGGGATTAAGTATCGGTGCTATTACCAGTGATAGGAGATCCCTTCAAAGCAAGGTTTAGCGGTCCCCATCAGATTGAGAAGTTAAATCAAGTGAATTATCTCGTAAAGATGCCGGAAAGGAAAAAGATGTATAGGGTACATTATATTAACATGCTATGACAGGAATAGGGAACCAGAGAAACAGGTATTAGTTACTGCCAGTGAGGAAGCAAATCTAGAATGATATGGATTTTGATGTGTCTTAGAATAAAGTGATCAATGAAGAAGTCCTTAAGGAATGGAATAGGATTGTGAGCTATCTGTCCCAGGAACAGAGAATTGAATTGAAAGATTTGTTATAGTGCTATGAGGACCTATGTTGAAAAAGAATGGGGAGGACTCATGATATGGTATATGAGGTTGATGTACGTTGTTTTGATAAAGCAACTCCCCTATCAGCTTAAGCCTCTCAAAGCAGCACAGGTTCAGAAGGGAATGGAAGTGATGCTACAAGACACAAGAGCCAAATCAAAACGAGTGGAGTTCGCCAATCATATTGCTCCCCAAACCTAATAGTACTCAATGATTCTGCATTGATTATCAGGAGGTCAACACTGACCAAATCTGATTAATACCCAATTCCAAGGCTGGAGGATTGTGTGGAAAAAGTAGGACAAATTATTTACATCACAATGTTGGACTTACTTCGCAGTTACTGGCAATTACCTTTGTTGGAGAGAACAAAAAAAGTTTCTGTTTTTGTAATCCCAAATGGGCTTTATCAATTTAAAGTAATGCCCTTTGGGATGAAAAACACAACCACTTTGATGGTGCTCCTTTTCAAAGACTTATTAACAGAGTTGTTGCAGGATTGACTAGTTGTGCTGTCTACGTAGATGACTTAGTGATCTTTGGTCATTCATGGAAAGGTCACATGGAGCATTTGGCAGAGCTCTTCGAGAGACTATGGAAGGCAAAGTCGGTCATAACTTTGGCAAAAACAGAATTTATGAAGGTGGAGGTGACATTTTTAGGGCACAACATTGGATATGGATGGATGACACCGAAAAATATGAAGACAGTCGCTATCGAGGAATTTCCGAGACTATTAGCGTAAAAGGAAGTGCTACAATTTTTGGGATTGAGCGGATTCCACAGAAAATTCATACCGAACTTTAGTAGTGCAGTGGCACCATTGATGAATTTGTTTTAAAAAAAACACAATTTTGGTGGACAGTGCAATGTCAGGAGGCATTTGAGAATTTGAAAGCAGTGTTAACCATTGCACCTGTTTTAGCCGCACCAAACTTTCTGAAACCTTTTAAAGTTGCCATCGACGCCAACAATGTAGGTGTTAGCTGTGTTGTTACAGGATGATTGTAGAATTGAAAGGCCAATTGGTTATTGTTTTGAAAACAACTCAATATTCACCAGACAAAAATTCCACTATTCAAAAGGAGTTATTGAGTTTAGTAATGGCTTTATAAAATTTTAATGTTGACATTACAAACAATGCATCAGAGGCAATTGTGTATTGTGATCACAATCCCATGACTGTTTTGTTGGAGTCTTATGTTACAAGCATTTAAGATTGTACATGTTGTGAGTTATGAAAATGTTATTGTGGATGTTTTATCGCGAGTTTAAAAGAAAAAAAATGAAGCCGTCTTTTTATGATGGTTCTTTTTTCTTAAGGGGGAGGTGTTGAGAAGTTGGTGTTTGTAAAATTGTTTAAAAGGTTTCCAGTGTTTAAAAAAAATGTAAGTACACAAAGAGCCCTAAAGTGAAACATGGTATCAAAGACCAGGCATTAGTGTTGCCAAGACAAGATTTTTAAAAATTTTGCTCCATCAGTTTAAACTAGGCACTTTGATAACAGCAGCCTGTTAGATTTAAATTTGATGTTTTGGAAATCTGAGAATCAATCCAATTGTGGGGATGTTTATATGTCATCAGGGCTATAAGAAACTGCTCTCAGATCCAGAGGACAGGTAGCAACTGCTCTCTGCCACAGCTAATGCTTTTAGCCCACAGCTTACCTCTTTAGAACAAGGTACCAAAAGAAGCCAGAGATCCCACGCAGAAGGAAAATGATGACAAACCAGATTGAAATTTTAAAAGTGACCAAAAAATTCTATTTTTTTGTTAATAAATGAGAATGATATTTATCTAAACAGGATTCCACTAGAATAGTATATTATTTGGTTTATCAATTGTTTAGTTAACCTGTTATCTGTTAGATAAATAAAATGTTACTTGTTGATTTTAAAGTGTCTCAGATAGTTATTTTAATTTAACCACTAAAAGTTGCTGAAGAGCAGATTGTACTATTCCTCGCACACCTTTAACAGATAAAGTGAGGTACTCCCCTTTGAGTAGTTAGCTGTTAGCTCTCAGATAGGGAATCAACTCCCTCCCACCCCATCTTATAATATTATTGTACATTCTGATGCAGTACATTTAGTTTCAGCAATAAATTTTGTGATTTTAAAAAAAATGTCTTTCTAACAGGAAATGAATGAGTTATCTTTGTTTTCTCACAGAATCTTACAGTGCAGGCCAAGCAGCAGAGGACACGGACTCCTTCCCTGGACAAGCAACTCCTTTAAGCAGTGATTATAGACTTTCTTCTCCACACTTGCCTTCTCAGTGAGTGATCTGGTCAGAGCTTGCCCCTAGAGATAGCTGGGCCACACCTGCAGAAAGGGCCAACAGGAGATTGGGGCAAAGCACTTTCTCCCTCTCACCACAAACCAACCAACTAGGGGCACGACATGGAACCACTGCCCAAAGCATCTGATTGCCCCAGGAGAGAACCAGAGAACAGACAAAACATTCTCCAATCCTTCTGAAGACAAGAGGGAAGCTCCAAACAAAAGCTGCGCTCAGTTTACATGATGGATTGAACCCAAGAGCAATCAAGGGCATGGCAGTGAGAACAGTCTTGGGAGAGCCCGAGTTTGCAATCACTCAGTATGTCATTGCTTCGTTTCCAGCAAGTACAACGTCTGGCTACTTTGCTGAAGAGAATCTTATGAAAATTCTTGGCATTAGCACACAGGGCAAGCTGACACAAGGAATCCTTCCAAAGCTGGAATCCAATCAAAGTCACTCTCTTCCACTTTGTAATATCATTATCAGAGGGCTTTTTATGCTTTTGTTGGATTACAGGTTCCTTTCAGCCTTTGGGTGTCATCTAGACAATCTGAAATGAAACAATTGCAGACTCTTCATTCTCTGACCTCAATGGTCGCAGCCCAAATGGTGTTTGAAATGGATACATCTGGGTTGTTGGGTCCAGTTGCTGCTTTAATTCCCTGTTTGTTCACAGGTACTGATTGGCCAAAGCTAATGAAGTTTATAAGTAGGTCTAGTGAGTTTATCGATTCTCATAGAATCCAGAGTCTAACTGAAACAACCTCTAAGAGTAACAGTTCAACATTTGCTCACTCCCTTCACAAAGTGCTCAGGGGAGCTCAATACTTGGCAAAGGACTGCACTCACTAACTCATTCACTCAGGAGCAGAAGGATGGGTGGACAGGGTTGGAAGGGTAGTCTGTCCATTGTGTCTCTTCTCTCACCCTGCACAGCCATGGTGTCTCTCTCCTCTGTCTCCTAAGCAGTCTACTTTCAACGCTATTAGAAACTCCGTATACCAAACTGCACCATGATGACAGAGCAAACTGGTTCACACATCACACAAGCCGTTCCCATACTAAGATTAGTCTGGAGTGAAAGGGAGATTACTTATAAAATGCTCTGCAGTTTCTGCCTGGTCTTGAGTGCCTCAAGCTGGAGTACAGTCTAGGAGAAGAACAGGCAAATTGTTGACTGATTTAAAAACCAATCCACTATAATCTCCTTCCATTTCACCAGCCCAGCTCTCCCAAGTAGAAGCACCCACTCCACCACTCTCAAACCTGGTTCATCTCCGCTTGAGATTCCTCCTCCCTGGGTTCATCCAATACCCTCTCTCCTGGGCTCACCCCAACTCTGGGATCACCTCACATCTCCTTAGGCTCACCCTGACCCCACTGCCCCATCTCTCTCGTACCTATCCAATCCCTGTTGCCCCCATGTCCCACAGATTCACCCCAACCCCCACTCCCATTGCTCCATCTCCTGAGACTCATATTCCCTTCACTCCCATCCTCTCTAGGCTCCATCACGCCGCAACAGAATCCTATCTGAGTGGAAGTGCAGGAACATAGCTATTGAACTTTGAACTGATGGGAAGAACTGGAGCCAGAGGCAGCAGTGTTAAACAGTGGCAATAGAAGAAGAATGCAGACAGTTGCTAGGAATGGCCTCATCCATCCGGTAGCCCTCAGAAAAGGTAGCTAGGAGGGGGACTGACAGGTCAGTGTCCAGGCTGCTATCCCATTCTCCATTGACTCTCAGTGCTGTAGTTCTTGATCTCACTGGATTAGTCATCAATCACGTGTTAAAACGGCAGGTTAAGAAATGATCAGAACTGAACTGTATACTAGGACAATGATATAACCAATAAGACACTGTTTCTGTCAGCTCCTATAGTCTGTGTCTGAACAAGCAGCCTGAACTTCTTAAACATATCAATCCAATATCCCCAGTGACACAGACAAAAGGACTCTTTCTGTCACCTTTACAGAAGTGAGTGCTCCATCATTATACTGACCATAGTGTCTCCTGGTTCCACATACTCCTGCTCCTGTTTCTGGGTCCAGGAGCTCTGGCTAGGAAAGAGAAAGGAAAAGCAGCAGGCACAAGAAAAACAAAGATACCTCAGTTAGACAGTATGAGAGCAGTGCTCAAGACTATTCACACAGCCATGTCATATTCACTTAAGTGTGAATACTGAACAATCTCTGCCTGTGGATTGTGTGGGTTCAGCTGTTCAGGAACATTCAACAGCACAGACTGTGACTGAACATCAGTGTCCCATCTCCATCTGATCCTTGGCCACAATGTGTGTCTCAGCCTCCAATTTATTAGCAGCATGAACAAATCTACATTAATTATTATACTCATTGTCTATCTGCATGTGATGAGAATCAGGAGCATAGTTTATGAGGCAGTCAATCAGCAGCTTTTCAATAAAGTTTTAAAAAAGTTTCCTTTTATTTTGTTAACATGAGTAATCAACCCATTAGCATAACATACATTAATCACCCTACTTTAACCACCCCACCTCCTTACATTAACTCCACTTTAACCCTCATTGCCCGTACACTAACCCCCACTTTAACCCCCTCACACAAACTCCCACATGAATCTCCATTCCACTTGTAAACAAACCCCACTTTATTTCCACCAGACATTAACCCCCCACTCCCGCTGTATGGAGACCCCAATTTAACTTCCATTGTCTGTACATTAATCCTCATTTTCTCTGTATGCCAACCCCAACTTTAACCCATTGCTCATACACTAGCCCCCCAATTTAACCTCATTGCCCACAGACTAACCCCCACTTTAACCCCCATTGTCCATACACTAACCCTAACTGTAATCCTCATTTCCACTGCACATTAATATCCACCTTTAACTCCACTGCCCCCATACACTAACTCACATTAATCCCCATAAACCCCACTATTAACCCCATTTCCCCCGTACACTAACCCGCTTTTAACCCCCATTCCACCTGTACACAAACCCCACTTTAACCCCCTTTGTCCATACGCTAACCCCCACTTTAACCCCATTGTCGCCACACTAGCCCCACTGCTCGTACACTAATCCTCACTTTAATTCCGTTGTTTATACACTAATCCCCATTTCCCCTGTACACTAAACCCCAATTTAACTCCCATTTCTTTTATAGTATCCCCCACCTTCAACCTCATATTCCCTCTATATTAACCCCCACTTTAACCCTCATTTTCCCAGAATACGAACTCCTATTTCAATCCCCATTGCCCATATATTAACCCCATTGTCTGTACACTAACTTCTATTTTAGCCATCATTTCCACTATACACTAACACCCGCCTTAACTCTCATTTCCCCAGTATCCTAACCTCTACTTTAATCCCTACTGTCCATACACTAACCCCCACTGTAACTTTCATTTCCCCTGTACAGTAACCTCCACTTTTACCCCATGCACAGATTTGCAGTTTTGACTATAAAAGCTGGAAATGTGCAGGAGCTCTGGCAGCATCTGCTGAGAGGGAAAGGCTTAATGTTTCAGACCTATGACCATACTTCAGAATCCTAAAACATTAACTGTTTCTCTCATCACAGATCCTGCTGGACGGCTGAGTTTATCCAGCATCTAGTGTTTGTAATGAGTGTCTCCACACACGATGTCCGTCCAAACTTCAAAGGGTTCCCTAAACTTTAGCAAAGACAACAGCACTGGGACCAAAACGGATTGGAATAATGTTTAAAAATGGACATTGTAACACTGCTTCTACGTGTGAGGATGCAATGAATGTGGAGAAGCTGCTCCTGCTGTCTGGATAGGTCCACAGTCTCCCTCCCTGCTTTAGACATAGTGGAACACTTCTCACACTGGCAGCACTAGGTGGTCAGTTTGCATCTGGCTAATTGATGGTGAGTACATCACTCTGGATTTCATGACTCAGCATGGTCTGCAGGTCACTCAGCTTCTTCTTCAGACCGGAAAGAGCTGACAAAACGATGGTCTCAGGACGTAGAGCTCCGGATGATTCCACATTGAAATAAAACCTGATGGCAACAAAATTCAAAACCCATCATGCACGTTGGAAAGACCAACCCGGTCTATCAGAGAATTTCAAACAAATTCTACTGGCTCAATAACATGTTCACACACAAGTGCCAGGCAATGACCATCTCCAACAGATGTATGAGGATGTGATTTGGGTGTGGGTGGCACAGTAGCACAGTGGTTAACACCGCTGCTGCACAGCTCCAAGGATTTGGGTTCAATTCCTGGTCACTGTCTGTGTGGAGTTTGCACATTCTCCTCGTGTGCATGGGTTTCCTCTGGGTGCTCCAGTTTCCTCCCAAAGTCTAAGGATGTGTGGGTTAGGTTGATTGGCTATGCTAAAAATTGCCCCTTAGTGTCCTGAAACGTGTAGGTTAGAGGGATTAGCAGGTAAATATGTAGGGATATGGGGGTAGGGTCTGGGTGGAATTGTGGTTGGTGCAGACACGATGAGCCAAATGGCCTCTTTCTGCACTGTGGTTGCAGAGGAATATCACTGAGATGTTAGGGACAGGAAGGGTTGTTGGAAGTTCTGGGGTATAAATGTTTAATGTGAGTAAAGAAGGTGGTGAAAGAGGAGGAGTAGCATTGTTAATCAAGGATAGCTTAATGGCTGCTAAAAGGCAGTTTGAGGGGGATCTGCCTACTGAGGTAATATGGGACTGAAGTTAGAAATAGGAAAGGAGTGATCATATTGTTAGGAATTTTCTATAGACTCCCAAATAGTAATAGATATGTGGAGGAGGAAATTGCAAAGCAGATTATGGATAGGTGTGGAGGTCACAGGATAGTTATTATGGGTGACTTTAACTTTCCAAATATTGATTGGAACTTTTATAGGTCGAATAGTTTGGATGGGACACTTTTTGTATACTGTGTGCAGGACAATTTCTGACACAATATGTGGATAAGCCGACAACAGGTGGGGCCACATTGGACTTGGTACTGGGTAATGAACCGGGCCAAGTGTTAGATTTGTTTGTGGGAGAGCACTTTGGAGATAGTGAACACAATTTGGTGTCTTTCATTATTGCAATGGAGATGGATAGGGCCATACGGCAGGGCAAGGTTTATAATTGGGGGAGAGGTAATTATGATGCGATTAGGCAAGAATTAGGGAGCTTAAGATGGGAACAGAAACTTCAGGGAAAAGCACAAATGAAAATGGAACTTGTTCAAAGAACAAATACTGCGTGTCCTTGATAGGTATATCCCTGTCAGGTAGGGAGGCAATGGCCAAATGAGGGAACCATAAGAACATAAGAAATAGGAGCAGGAGTAGTCCATCTGGCCCTTCGAGCCTGCCCCGCCATTCAATAAGATCATGGCTGATCTGTCGTGACTCAGCTCCACCTTCCCGCCCTCTCCCCATAACCCTTAATCCCCTCTCTTATCAAAAACCCATCAACCCGTGTCTTAAAAATATTTAGCGAGGCAGCCTCCACCACTTCAACGGGCAAAGAATTCCAGAGATTCACCACCCTTTGAGTGAAGAAATTCCTCCTCAACTCCATTCTAAACCCCCCCCCCCACTTTATCTTGAGGCTACGCCCCCTAGTCCTACTGTCCTTTCTGAGCGGGAAGAGTCTCTCCACCTCTATCCTATCCATCCCATTCATCATCTTGCATGTCTCAATGAGATCCCCTCATTCTTCTAAACTCTAACGAGTACAAGCCTAGTTTATTCAGCCTCTCCTCATAGCTCAACCCCCTCAACTCCAGCATCAGCCTAGTAAACCTCCTCTGCACTCCCTCCAAGGCCAAAATATCCTTGCGTAAGTGCGGCGCCCAAAACTGCACACAGTACTCCAGCTGCGGCCTCACCATCCCCTATACAGCTGCAGCAAGACCTCCTACTTTTATATTCAATTCCCCTCGCTATGAAGGCCAGCATCCCATTTGCCTTCCTGACCACTGCTGCACCTGCAGGCTGCGACTCATGCACAAGGACCCCGAGGTCCCTCTGCACCGTCACATGCTGCAGGTTTTCGCCACGTAAGTAATAGTCCTTCCTATCATTATTCCTACCAAAGTGGACCACCTCGCACTTGCCGACATTAAATTCCATTTGCCAGTTCCTGGCCCATTCGCCCAGCCTATCTAGATCCTTCTGCAGACTCTCCACACCCTCCGTGCAATTTGCCGTTCCACCAATCTTGGTGTCATCAGCAAATTTCGACACCATACACTCGGTTCCCTCCTCCAGATCATCTATATAAATGGTAAATAGCTGAGGACCCAGCAACGACCCCTGGGGCACTCCACTATTCACCAACCGCCAATCCGAATAGCACCCATTGACCCCCACTCTCTGCCTCCTATTAGACAGCCAATCCTCTATCCACGCTAACACCCTACCCCCAACTCCATGCCCCCTTACCTTCTGCAATAACCTCGTGAGGTACCTTGTCAAACGCCTTCTGAAAATGGAGAAAGACCACATCCACCGGCTCTCCTCTATCCACCGCCCTAGACACATCCTCATAGAACTCCAGTAAATTTGTCAGACTCGTCTTCCCTTTAACGAAACCGTACTGCGTCTGCTCTATCAAGCAATTCTCCTCAAGATGCCTTGCTATTTCCTCCTTGATGACGGATTCTAACATTTTACCTACAACAGACATTAAACTAACCGGCTTATAATTCCCTGCCTTTTGCCTGCCACCCTTCTTAAACAACGGCGTAACATTAGCCGTTTTCCAATCTTCCGGCACTTCCCCGGAATCCAACGACGTTTGGAAAATAACCACCAATGCATCCACTATCACCTCCACCATTTCTTTCAGAACCCTTGGATGCATTCCATCCGGTCCTGAGGACTTGTCCACAATCAGTCCCTCCAGTCTGTCGAGCATCGCCTCTCTAGTAACAATAATGTCATTGAGACCCTCCATTCCTACCATCTTTCCATCGCTAACACCCAGCAAATTATTCACGTCCTCCTCCGTGAAGACCGAAACAAAAAAGTTATTCAAGGCCTCAGCCATTTCCCCATCCCCTACCACTAAGTCCCCCTCTCATCCTCTAAGGGTCCAACGTTCACCCTAGCCAGCCTCTTCCTGTTTATATATTTATAAAAACTCTTGCTATCCTTTTTTATATTAAGCGCTAGCCCAGCTTCATAGTTTATCCTACCCTTCTTTATCAACTACTTTGTCAATCTTTGTTGACATTTAAACCTCTCCCAATCCTCTTCTCGCCCAGTACTCTTAGCTACTCTAAACGCCTCCGCTTTTAATTTAACACTTTCCTTCACCTCCTCCGTTATCCACGGCTTATTACCTCTCCTCCTACAGTCCTTTTTAACCATCAGAATAAATTTCTGCTGAGCACCAAGAAAGATCTCCTTAAAGATCCTCCACTGCTCCTCAGCAGACCTACCTTCCAACGCGCTCCCCCAGTCAACATTCGCCAATTCTTCTCTCATCCTACCGTACTCCCCTCTGTTCAAATAAAGGACGTGTGTCCGGGAACCCACTTTCTCCTCCTCCATCTGCACCAGAAACTCCACCATACAATGATCACTCTCTCCAAGAGGATCTTGGAGGATCTCCACAAGGTCCCTAATTCTACCCGCCTCGTTACATAACACCAGATCCAAGATAGCTCGCTCCCTCGTCAGCTCCAACACACACTGTTCAAGGAAACTATTCCGGCAGCATTCCAAGAACTCCTCCTTGAGCCCACCGTGTCCAACATGGGCCGACCAATCAATATGTAGATTGAAATCCCCCATAATTATCGCCGTTCCATTCCTGCACACCACACTTATTTGCGCGTTAACAGTCCGCCCCACCTCCAGATCATTATTTGGGGGCTTATAGGCGACACCCACCAGCGTCTTCCTCCCTTTGCTGTTCCTAATCTCCACCCACAACGATTCCACTTTCTGCTCTTTGGTTCCTATATCATCCCTTGCTACCACCCTAATGCTATAATCAGCAGAGCTACGCTCCCCCCCCCTTTTTCCTCCCGCCTATCCTTCCTAAACACTTGATACCCCTGGACATTCAGCTCCCAGTCCCTGTCACCTTGCAGCCACGTCTCTGTAATGGCCACCAGATCATATCCATTTGTGCTGATCTGCACCACCAGCTCATCCACTTTATTCCGAATGCTTCGTGCACTTAGATAAAGTGCCTTCATCCCAGCCTTCACCTGGACCCTCTTTGCCAGAACGCCACCAACCATACTCACTCCCCCTACTCCCTTTATTATTGGGACATCCTCGGCCTCTTCCCTTACCTGTACCCTCTCTTTAACTTTAGACCCCGTAATGTCACCTACCCTCGCACCCTCCTCCCCCCCTAATTAGTTTAAAGCCCTACCTACTGTCCTATTTACATGATTCGCCAGGACTCTGGTCCCAGCACGGTTCAGACCAACCCCATCCCACCCGAACAGGTCCCACCTACCCCAATACTGATGCCAATGCCCCATAAATTCAAACTCATTCCTCCCACACCAATCCCTGAGCCACCCATTCACTTCCTTAATCTTATCAACCCTATGCCCGTCTGCACATGGTTCAGGTAGTAATCCAGAGATAACCACCTTGTTGGTTCTACTTTTTAATTCCATTCCCAGCTTTTCATACTCCCTCCCCAGATCCTCAGTTTGCATTTTGCCTACGTCGTTGCCATCCACATGTACTACAACGACCGGATTTTCACCCTCCCACTCCAGGTTCCTCTGCAGCCCGGATGTGACATCCTGGACCCGAGCACCAGGCAGACAACACACCCTTCTGTGCACTTTGTCATTGTGACACAGGACAGTGTCAATACCCTTAACCCCACTATCCCCAATTACAACTACATTCCTTATCACCTTCTCTTTGCCTATATCCTGTGTCTGCATCACTGTACTGTGTGCAGTTTGCTCACCAAGCTCACCTCCCTCGTTCTCGTCCAGACTGGAAGCAAGAACCTCAAACCTGTTATGCAGATTGAGAGGCTGAGGCATTCGGTCCCCACCCTCCTTCTTCCTCTCAGCAGCCCCCTCTTGTTCCTGACCCTTAGAGTTAGCCAGTCTAAGGGGCTGGATGTCTCTTGCACCCCATTGACAATGGCTCCCCCTGATGAGCCTCAGTGTCTGTAGCTCAGAGGCCAGCTCATCTCTCTTGAGCTGGAGCTCCTCCAGCAACCTGCACTTACTGCAGACATGGTCACTGGGAAGGACCCTGGGGTCCACCAGCTCCCACATCATATAGAAACAGCACATCACATGCCCCTCCATTATTCACTGTAGTAGTATTGAAAACTTCCACACGAACTTACCTGGCCCTTGGTTCACAAAAGAGGTTGAATGTCTTGTCAAAAGGAAAAAGGAAGTGTAGGTGAGGATGAGAAAACAAGGTTCAGTTGGGTTGCTTGAGGGTTACAAGGTAGCAAGGAATGAGCTAAAAAAAAGGGTTTAGGAGAGCTAGGATGGGGCATGAGAAGTCCTTGGCAGGTCAGATAAAGGAAAACCATGAGGCTTTTTACTCTAATGTGAGAAATAAAAGAATGACCAGGGTGAGGTTAGGACCAATCAAGGATAGTAGTGGGATGTCACATTGTGCATGGAGTCAGAAGAAATAGGAGAGGCGATGAATGAATACTTTTCTTCGATTTTTACCAAGGAGAGGGGCCATGTTTTTGAGGATAAGAGTATGATACAGGCTGATAGGCTGGAGGAGATAGATGTCCTGAGGAAAAGTTGAATTAGCAATTTTGAAAAACCTGAGGGTTGATAAGTCCCCTCGGCCAGATGGGATATATCCTAGGATTCTTTGGGAAGTAAGGGTTTCTTTGGGAGTCAAAGGTTTGGGAGCCTTTGGTTTTGATCTTTGGGTCCTCACTGTCCATGGGGAGAGTGCCAAAGGATTGCAGAGTGACGAATGTTGTTCCTCTGTTCAAGCAAGTAAATAGAAATGACCCTGGTGATTATAGGCCTGTTAGTCTTACTTTAATGGTCAGTAAGTTAATGGAAAAGGTCCTGAGGGACAGGATTTATGACCATTTGGAAAAATGCAGCTTAATCCAGGATAGTCAGCACGGATTTCTGGAGGGTAAGCCTTGCCTCACAAATTTGATTGAATTCTTTGAGGAGGTAACTAAGTGTGTAGATGAAGGTAGAGCAGTTGATATTGTATACATAGATTTTAGTAAGGCATTTGATAAGGTTCCCCACGTTAGCCTCATGAAGAAAGTAAGGAAGTGTGGGATAGAGGGAAATTTGGCCGATTGGATAAGTGACTGGCTATCTCATAGAAGACAGAGGGTGGTAGTGGATGGAAAATTTTCAGACTGGAGCCCAGTTACCAGCAGTGTATCACAGGGATCAGTGCTGGGTCCTTTGCTACTTGTGATTTTTATTAATGACTTGGAGGAGGGGGCTGAAGGTTGGTCAGTAAATTTGCTATGACACCAAGATTGGTGGAGTAGTGGATGAGATGGAGGACTGTTGTAAGCTGCAAAGAGACATTGACAGGATGCAGGACTGGGCTGAAAAGTGACACGTGGAGTTTAATCCTGATAAGTGCGAGGTGATTCACAGAACATAACAGCGCAGTACAGGCCCTTAGGCCCTCGATGTTGCGCCCACCTGTGAAACGAATCTAAAGCCCATCTAACCTACACTATTCCAGTATCATCTATATGCTTATCCAATGACCCTTTAAATGCCCTTAATGTTGACAAGTCCACTACTATTGAAGGAAGGGCATTCTGTGCCCTTACTACTCTGAGTAAAGAAATTAACTCTGACATCTGTCCTATATCTATCGCCCCTCAATTTAAAGCTACGTCCCCTCATATTAGCCATCACCATCCAAGGCAAAAGGTTCACACTGTCCACCCTATCTAATCCTCTGATTATCCTGTATGCCTCTATTAAGTTACTTCTAAACCTTCTTCTCTCTAATGTAAACAGCCACAAGTCACTCTGCCTTTCCTCATAAGAACTTTCCACCATACGAGGCAACATCCTGGTAAATCTCCTCTGCTTCCACATTCTTCCAATAATGCTATACGGTAATCTATGCTTAAGAACATAAGAAATAGGAGCAGGAGTAGGAGTAGGCCATCTAGCCCTTCGAGCCTGCCCCGCCATTCAATAAGATCATGGCTGATCTGTCGTGTCTCAGTTCCACATTCCCGCCCTCTCCCCATAACCCTTAATCCCCTTGCCTATCAAAAACCTATCAACCCGCGTCTTAAAAATATTTAGCGAGGCAGCCTCCACCACTTCAACGGGCAGAGAATTCCAGAGATTCACCACCCTTTGAGTGAAGAAGTTCCTCCTCAACTTTGTTCTAAACCGCCCCCCCCTTTATCTTGAGGTTGCGCCCTCTAGTCCTACTGTCCTTTCTGAGCGGGAAGAGCCTCTCCACCTCTATTCTATCCATCCCATTCATCATCTTATATGTCTCAATGAGATCTCCCCTCATTCTTCTAAACTCTAACGAGTACAAGCCTAGTTTATTCAGCTTCTCCTCATAGTTCAACCCCCTCAACTCCGGTATCAGCCTAGTAAACCTCCTCTGCACTCCCTCCAAGACCAAAATAACCTTGCGTAAGTACAGCGACCAAAACTGCACACAGTACTCCAGCTGCGGCCTCACCAGTGCCCTATACAGTTGCAGCAAGACCTCCCTACTTTTATATTCAATCCCCCTCGCTATGAAGGCCAGCATCCCATTCGCCTTCCTGACCACCTGCTGCACCTGCAGGCTGGGTTTTTGCGACTCATGCACAAGGACCCCGAGCTCCCTCTGCACCGTCACATGCTGCAGGTTTTCGCCAATAGTCCTTCCTACCATTATTCCTACCAAAGTGGACAACCTCACATTTGCCAACATTAAATTCCATTTGCCAGTTTCTGGCCCATTCGCCCAGCCTATCTAGATCCTTCTGCAGACTCTACACACCCTCCGCACAATTTGCCGTTCCACCAATCTTGGTGTCATCAGCAAATTTCGACACCATACACTCGGTTCCCTCCTCCAGATCATCTATAAGGTACCTAAGTGTGTAGATGAAGGGAGAGCAGTTGATGTCATATACATGGATTTTAGTAAGGCATTTGATAAGGTTCCCCATGGTAGGCTCATGATGAAAGGTTGTGTGGGATAGAAGGAAATTTGGCCGATTGGATATGTAACTGGCTACCTCATAGAAGACAGAGGATGGGGGTGGAGGGAAAATTTTCAGACTGGAGGCCAATTACCAGCAGTGTACCACAGGGATCAGTGCTGGGTCCTCTGCTATTTATGACTTTTATCAATGACTTGGAAGATGGGTCTGAAGGGCGGGCTAGTAAATTTGCTGATGACACCAAGTTTGGTGGAGTAGTGGATGAGGTGGAAGACTCTTGTAGGCTACAAAGAGACATTGTAAGATGCAGAGCTGGGCTGAAAAGTGGCATACGAAGTTTAACCCTGATAAGTGTGAGGTGATTCATCTAGGTAGGACAAACTTGAATGCGGATTACAGGGTTGGTGGCAGGGTTCTCAAGAATGTGGAGGAACAGAGAGATCTTAGGGTTCATATCCACAGATCTCTGAAGGTTGCCACTCAAGTGGATAGAGCCTTGAAGACTTATAGCGTGTTAGCGTTTATTAGCAGAGGGTTTGAGGTCAAGAGTCGTGGAGTTATGCTGCAACTATACAGGACCTTGGTGAGACCACATTGGAATATTGTGTGCAGTTCTGGTCACCACACTATAAGAAGGATGTGGAAGCATTGGAGAGAGTGCAGAGGAGATTTACCAGGATGTTGCCTGGTTTGGAGAGTAGGTCTTACGGGGAAAGGTTGAGGGAGCTGGGGTTTTTCTCTTTTGAGCAGAGGAGGATGAGAGGCAACTTAATAGAGGTTTATAAGATGGTAAGGGGGATAGATAGAGTGGACGTGCAGAGACTATTTCCTCAGGTTGATGTAACTGTTACTAAGGGGCATAAGTATAAGGTTCATGGTGGGAAACATAGGAGGGATGTCCGAGGTAGATTCTTTACTCAGGGGGTGGTTGGGGTGTGGAATGCACTGCCTGCTGTGATAGTGGAATCGGGCACGTTAGGAACTTTCAAGCGGTTATTGGATAGGCACATGGAATGCACCAGAATGATAGGGAGTGGGATAGCTTGATCTTGGGTTCGGACATACCTCGGCACAACACCGAGGGTTGAAGGGCCTGTATTATGCTGCATTAGAACATTACAGCACAAACAGGCCCTTCGGCCCTCGAGTTGCGCCGATCGCATCAACCCCACCAATCTATAGACCTATTGTTTTATGTTCTAATGCAGCGACTAGAACTGTATGCAATACTCCAAATGCGGCCATGTCAGAGTTTTATATAGCTGCAACATGACATCATGGCTCTGAAACTCAATCCCTCTACCAATAAAAGCTAACACACCGTACGCCTTCTTAATACCCTATCAACCCGGGTGCCAACTTTCAGGGATCTTTGCAGATGGACACAGATCTCTCTGCTCATCTACAGTACCAAGTATCTTACCATTAGCCCTGTATTCTGTATTCCTGTTACCCCTTCCAAAGTGAATCACCTCACACTTTTCTGCATTAAACTCCATTTGCCATCTCTCAGCCCAGCTCTGCAGCTTATCTATATCCCTCTGTAACCTGCAACATCCTTCCATACTGTCCACAGCTCCACCAACTTTAGTGTCATCTGCAAATTTACTAACCATCCTTCTATGCTCTCATCCAGGTCATATATAAAAATGACAAACAGCAGCGGCCCCAAAACAGATCCTTGCGGTACACCACTAGTAACTGAACTCCAGGATGAACATTTCCCATCAACCATCACCCTCTGTTTTCTTTCAGCTAACCAATTTCTGATCCAAACCACAAAATTACCCTCAATCCCATGCCTCCGGATTTTCTGCAATAGCCTACTGTGGGGATCCTTATCAAACACTTTACAGAAATCCATATACACCACATCAACCGGTAGGACAAATTTCAATGCGGATTACAGGGTTAACAGCAGGATTCTGAGGAATGTGGAGGAACAGAGAGATCTTGGGATTCATATCCACAGATCTCTGAAGGTTGCCATTCAAGTGGATAGAGCTGTGAAGAAGGCCTATAGTGTGTTAACGTTTATTAACAAGGGGTTTGAGTTTAAGAGCCATGGGGTTGTGCTGCAACTGTACAGGACCTTGGTGAAACCACATTTGGAATAGTATGTGCAGTTCTGGTCACCTCACTATAAGGAGGATGTGGAAGCATTGGAGAGGGGGCAGAGAAGATTTACCAGGATGCTGCCTGGTTTGGGGGTAGGTCTTGTAAGGGAAGGTTGAGGGAGCTAGGGCTTTTCTCGTTAGAGTGGAGGAGGACAAGAGGCGACTTAATGGAGATGATGAGGGGAATAGATAGAATGGACATTGAGACCATTTCCTCGGGTGGATGTAGCTGTTACTAGGGGGCATAGCTATAAGGTTCATGGTGGGAAATATAGGAGGGATGTCCAAGGTAGATTCTTTACTCAGAATGGTTGGGGTGTGGAATGGGCAGCCTGCTGTGATAGTGAAGTCAAACACTTTAAGAACTTTCAAGCGGTTATTGGATAGGCACATGGAGCACACCAGAATGATAGGGTGGGATAGCTTGATCTTGGGATTGGACATAGCTCAGCATAACATTGAGGGCCAAAGGGCCTGTACTGTGCTGTAATGTTCTATGTTTCTACGTAACCACTGTGCTACCGTGGCACCCCTAATGTAGTTCTGTACGTTATTCATTTCTTCCTTTGCAAAGATAGAAGTAGAAATTTAGTTCCTCAGACATTTCTTTGTTCCCCGTTATGAATTCTCCCATTTCTGACTTTTGGAGTTCACCTATTTGCTCCTTAAATACCTTACTGTTTCCCAGTCTATCATAGCCAATTCATGTCTCAAGCACCATAGAGATTCAGGACTTTGTTTGCAGAATCAACTATGTCACTATCCACCTTGACATTATTATATTATGGTCATCCCCAAGAGTCCTCTGTTTAAGAAGGGTGCCAGGCAAAAGGCAGGGAATTATAGGCCGGTTAGTTTAACGTCTGTGGTAGGTAAAATGTTAGAATCCGTCATTAAAGAGGAAATTGCGAGGCATCTTGAAGGGAATTGCTTGATAGAGCAGATGCAGCACGGTTTCATTAAAGGGAAGTCGTGTCTGACAAATTTACTGGAGTTCTATGAGGATGTGTCTAGGGCGGTGGAAAGAGGAGAGCCGGTGGATGTGGTCTTTCTCCATTTTCAGAAGGCGTTTGACAAAGTACCTCATAAGAGGTTATTGCAGAAGGTCAGGGGACTTGGAGTTGGGGGTAGGGTGTTAGCGTGGATAGAGGATTGGTTGTCAAATAGGAGGCAGAGAGTGGGGGTCAACGGGTGCTATTCGGATTGGCGGATGGTGACTAGTGGAGTGCCCCAGGGGTTGGTGCTGGGGCCTCAGCTTTTTACCATTTATATGGATGATCTGGAGGAGGGAACCGAGTGTAGGGTGTCGAAATTTGCGGATGACACCAAGATTGGGGGAACGGCAAATTGTGCGGAGGGTGTGGAGAGTCTGCAGAAGGATCTAGATAGGCTGGGCGAATGGGCCAAGAAATAGCAAATGGAATTTAATGTTGGCAAGTGTGAGGTAGTCCACTTTGGAAGGAAGGACTATTACTTACGTGGCGAAAAACTGCAGCAGGCGACGGTGCAGAGGGACCTCGGGGTCCTTGTGCATGAGTCGCAGCCTGCAGGTGCAGCAGGTGGTCAGGAAGGCGAATGGGATTGAATATAAAAGTAGGGAGGTCTTGCTGCAGCTGTATAGGGCATTGGTGAGGCCGCAGCTGGAGTACTGTGTGCAGTTTTGGGCGCCGCACCTGCGCAAAGATATTTTGGCCTTGGAGGGAGTGCAGAGGAGGTTTACTAGGCTGATACCGGAGTTGAGGGGGTTGAGCTATGAGGAGAGGCTGAATGAACTAGGCTTGTACTCGTTGGAGTTTAGAAGAATGAGGGGAGATCTCATTGAGACATATAAGATGATGAATGGGATGGATAGGATAGAGGTGGAGAGACTCTTCCCGCTCAAAAAAGACAGTAGGACTAGGGGGCACAGCCTCAAGATAAAGGGGGGGCGTTTTAGAACGGAGTTGAGGAGGAACTTCTTCACTCAAAGGGTGTTGAATCTCTGGAATTCTCTACCCATTGAAGTGGTGGAGGCTGCCTCGCTAAATATTTTCACGAAGCGGGTTGATGGGTTTTTGATAAGAGAGGGGATTAAGGGTTATGGGGTGAGGGCCGGAATGTGGAACTGAGCCACGACAGATCAGCCATGATCTTATTGAATGACGGGGCAGGCTCGAAGGGCCAGATGGCCTACTCCTGCTTCTTATGTTCTTATGTTCATGGATGCTCCACAGCGTTCCCTGCTGCTCCAGCCTTGAAACTAGCTTCCTGGAGCTGCAGTTGGAGACAATTCCTGCACTCATGCTGATCCCAAGCTCTGGAAATGTTCCTGGTCTTCCACATACAGCACAAGGAGCAGACCACAGTTTGGTGCTCTCCTGCCACTTCTTATCCCTTTAAACTGAAGCTGCTGCCACTCTCCACTCTGATAACAATTTTTCAAACCTTACCCACCAAAAAGAGTATCCTCACTCTCTCGGTGCATATGATGCTTTGTAGCGCTCTGCTCCTGCACAGACTGAGTCCGACTACTGCATCGATCTTTCAGCTTCACCTTCTTCCTGCCTCATTTAACTTCCTGTTTTCACTAAACTCCAAGCACTCTACTTCAGATCAGCATTGAGGTTGGCTCTGTTTAGGTCTCAAAAACAATGCTTTTGAACTGGATTACACCTGATTGTTCTATTAACTAACTAATTACAGCTCCTGTTTTAGACTAAGAAACTCTAGCCAAATTGAAAAACAAAAGAAACAGCTTTGCACTGCCTGGGAGGGTGACAGAGGCAAGAAACCTTTAAAAAGTATGTGGACGAGCACGTGTAAGATTAAAACATTTAAGGCTATGTGCCAAGTGCTGGAAAGTGGGGTTAGGATTAAGAGAATCCCTCATCTGCAGAAGGGGGCCATTCGGCCCATTAAATCTGCACCTACTCTCCAACAGGAGATTGGAGAGGCATTGAACCAATATTTCTCTTCGGTGTTCATGCAGGGGGACATGGATATAGCTGAGGAGGACACTAGATTGCAGGGGAGTAGAATTGACAGTGTTGCAGTTGATAAGGAGGATGTGAAAATAGATAAGTCCCCTGGTCCGGATGGGATTTACCCCAGGATTCTCTGGGAGGCAAGAGAAGTGATTGCAGAGCCTCTGGCTCTGATCTTCAGGTCGTCATTGGCCTCTGGTATAGTACTGGAAGATTGGAGGTTAGCGAATGTTGTCCCATTGTTTAAGAAGGGGAACAGAGATTTCCCCGGGAATTATAGATCGGTGAGTCTCACTTCTGTTGTGGGCAAGGTTTTAGAAAAAATTATTCGGGATAGAATTTATAGTTATTTGGAGAGTAATGAATTGATTGGAGATAGTCAGCATGGTTTTGTGGCGGGTAGGTCGTGCCTTACTAACCTTATTGAGTTTTTTGAGAAAGTGACCAAAGAGGTGGATGGGGGTAAGGCAGTGGACGTGGTGTATATGGATTTTAGTAAGGAGTTTGATAAGGTTCACCATGGTAGGCTTCTGCAGAAAATGCAGATGTATGGGATTGGGGGTGATCTAGGGAATTGGATCAGGAATTGGCTAGCGGATAGGAGGCAGAGGGTGGTGGTTGATGGTAAATATTCATCATGGAGTTCGGTTACGAGTGGTGTGCCTCAGGGATCTGTTTTGGGGCCACTGCTGTTTGTAATTTTTATTAATGATCTGGATGAGGTATAGTTGGGTGGATTAGTAAATTTGCTGATGACACCAAAGTCGGAGGTGTGGTAGATAGTGATGAAGGGTGTCATAGTTTGCAGGAAGACTTAGACAGGTTGCAGAGCTGGGCCGAGAGGTGGCGGATGGAGTTTAATGCGGAGGAGTGTGAGGTAATTCACTTTGGTAGGAATAACAGATGTGTCGAGTATAGGGCTAACGGGAGGACTTTGAACAGTGTGGATGAGCAGAGGGATCTAGGTGTATGTGTACATAGATCCCTGAAAGTTGGGAGTCAAGTAGATAAGGTTGTTAAGAAGGCATACGGTGTCTTGGCGTTTATTGGTAGGGGGATTGAATTTAGGAGTCGCAGCGTCATGTTGCAACTGTACAAAACTCTGGTGCGGCTGCACTTGGAGTACTGTGTGCAGTTCTGGTCCCCACATTACAGGAAGGATGTGGAGGCTTTGGAGAAGGTGCAGAGGAGGTTTACCAGGATGTTGCCTGGTATGGAGGGGAGGTCCTATGAGGAGAGGCTGAGGGATTTGGGGTTGTTTTCGCTGGAAAGAAGGGGGCTAAGAGGGGATCTTATTGAAACATATAAGATGATTAGAGGTTTAGATAGGGTGGATAGTAATAGCCTTTTTCCTCTGATGGAGAAATCTAGCACGAGGGGGTATGGCTTTAAATTAAGGGGTGGTAGTTATAGGACGGATGTCAGGGGTAGGTTCTTTACCCAGAGGGTGGTGAGGGATTGGAATGCCCTGCCTGCTGCAGTTGTAAATGTGCCTAGTTTGGGGGCATTTAAGAGATCCGTGGATAGGTTTATGGACAAAAAGGGATTGGTTTAGGTTAGTGGGTCATTGTTTTTGTAACTGGTCGGCGCAACATCGTGGGCCGAAGGGCCTGTTCTGCGCTGTAATGTTCTATGTTCTTAAGCAGGCCTACATCCACCCCCTACCCAAGCCCTATCCCTTAATCCTGTGAATTTACTGTGGCTAATCCATTTAACATCTTTGGATTAATATAGATTTAGTGCAGTTTTGTGGTTCAGATTCGATGGGCCATGACTCCATAACAAGAGAGAATCTAACCATCGCCCTTTGACATTCAATGGCGTTATCATCGCTGAGTACCGCACTATCAACATCCTGGGGGTTACCACTGACACAAAACTGAACTGGAATAGTATCAGAGCAGGTGTATGACTAGGAATCCCGTCATGAGTTTCCAAAGTTTCACCTCCTGACTTTCCAAAGTCTGTCCACCATCTTCTGAGCACAACTCAGGAATGTGATAGAATACTCTCCACTTCCCTGGATGAGTGCAGCTCCAACAGTACTCAAGAAGCTCAATATCATCTAGGACAAAACAGCCAGCTTGACTGCTATCCTTTTTGTAAACATTCCCTCCCTTCACCATTGATGAATTGTGGCAGCAGTGTGTACCATCTACAAGATGCATTGCAGCAACTCCCCAGGCAGCACGTTTCAAACCCACAACTACTACCATCTGGAAGGACAAGAGCAGCAGATACCTGGAACCTCACCCCTCAAAGTCTCTCACCATTCTGACTTGGAAATATATTGCCATTCCTTCAGTATCAGAAGGTCAAAATCCTGGAACTCCCTTCCAAACACCACTGTGAGTGTAACTATAGCACATGTGCTCCAGTGATTCAAGAAGGGAGCTCATAAACCCCTTCTCATGGATGATTAGGGATGGGCCTTTGGACTTAAGGTTACATATGAAAAACGAGAATGAATGTTTGTACCTTTCTGGTTTGCCATTCGGATCATATGGAGCCTGAATCTCCTCATCGTCCAGTTCAGAATACTCACTTTTGGGCCTTAAAAAAATCATAGCAATGATGAACACTTAAGAAACAGGAACACAATTTAAACATCTCCCCTTCCATGTCACCCAGCAATATCCTTTCCCCTATGTTTACCTGGCCTCTCCTCTTCACTCAAAGTAACACAGCATTGAAATATCTCATTTTCCACCCTGATCTCCTATCCTGTCCCACCCTTCCTGTAAACCACCTCCCAATCCTGTACCTCACTATACACTAGGTCCTCATCCTGTATCCCCCTCCCAATACAACAACTACCCATCCTATAAACCCCTCCAGTACACTAGTCCTCATCCTGTGCCCCCCTCCCAATACAACATCTCCCCATCCTGTATTCCCTTCTCTAGACACCAGCTCCCCATCTTATACCCTTCTCTGTACACCAGCTCCCACTGTGTATCCTCGCCCTATACATCACCACCCAATCCTGTATTGTCTCCCTATACACCACCACCACCCAGTCCTGAATCCCTTCCCTGGACACCACCACCCCATCCTGTGTCCCCTCCCTAAACACCACCTCCCCATCCTGTGTCTCCTCTCCATACACCACTGCCCCATTATGTCTCCACTACCAATACATCAGCTCCCATCCTGTACCCCGCTTCTCCATTCACCAGTTTCCATCCTGTACCACTTCTCCCATACACCTGCGACTCATCCTGTACCCACCTTCTTATACACATCCTATACCCCATTACCTATACACTAGCTCCCCACCCAGTAGCCCTCTCTATACACCAGCTCCCATCCTGTATCCCCTCCCTACACACCTTCGCATCCTGTATCCGCTCCCTATACACCACCTTCCCAATCTGTATCCCCTCAACTCCCCCATCCTGTACCCCTCCCCCTCCTGTCCCCATACCCATATACTGTACCTCCTCAAATCAGTACATGACGTCACTCCCAACCAGCCGAATTCCATCCCACTCCCTCACCCAACCCACTACCTCACCCCATCCATCCCCTCACTCCAGCTCTCAAAGTCACCCACACATCATCCCCAGCATCTTACACAACATCCCTCCCTCCCCCACTACCCTCACCCCGGCTTCCACCCCATCCCCTCAGGGCTGGATGAAGAATAGCAATTTGTGCCAGTATAAATTCAGAGCAAGCCTCACCATTCCTCAGGTTTGGGGTACACTGTGTGCCGCAGTGCATTGTCAGGGTCATATTCAAAAGACACCCCGGCTGTTGGGTTCCACTTGGCATGTTCCTTCCCAAAACCCTTCTTGGCGTAAGCTCGGAGTCTCAGTTCCTGTCCCTTCCTTAACTTCACAATCAGGATATCTGGGAAAGGCAAAGAGACAACCATCATCTAACCAAGACTGACCATATCACCCCACAATCAGTGCTTATTCATCGACATGCATCCAACCCCTGAAATCAATGCCCCAACACTAATGTCCACTGTCTCCCATCACCCACACTCATAATCCAATACTCCCTACTACTCTCCGAGCAATTCATAGAACATTACAGCGCAGAACAGGCCCTTCGGCCCACGATGTTGCGCCAACCAGTTACAAAACAATGACCCACTAACCTAAACCAATCCCTTTTCGTCCATAAACCTATCTCTTAAACGCCCTCAAACTAGGTGCATTTACAACTGCAGCAGGCAGGGCATTCCAATCCCTCACCACCTTTACAATATGTACGTATAATAAATACCTATACCTCCAATGATCAACTTGACAATCCACAGCTTCCTCCTTACTGCCTCCTGAAACACTTCCCCATCCACTGCAATACCTCCCTCAGCTGACCACCCCATTGTCCCAGTTACTCCCTGAAGTACCATTCATCCACCCACACAAAAAACTCAAGCACTGAGCCTGAGCCCTGGTTCTTCTCTCATATCCCCTCTCCTTAATTTGCTGTTCAGTGCTGACATTTCCCTTGGCATTACATTCCCAGCTCTTACCAGCTGATTTCATCGTTTGTAATAATGATCCCCGCTCTCAACTTCACCCATGATCTATCTCATCACAGCTTAGCCTTCAATTGGACAATTTTGGCCCCACACTTTAGTCAATATAAGACACAAGCGTTTAACCCGGGTGTTAACAAGGAGGGAGGCTTAGCCCAGATGTTAACAGAGATGATGGGGAGTTTGACTCGGATGTTAATGAGAGGGGGTTTAACCCAAATATTAACAGGGATGAAGGGTGAGTAACCCGGATGTTAACAAGAATGAGGAAGGTTTAACCGGGATGTTAATGGGGATGGGGGGATTTAACCTGGATGTTAATAGGGATGACGGATTTTGGGTATGAGTGTGGTTGGAAATGTTAGGGCAGTTCACGTTAGAACAGGACAGTTAAATGATGAACAAGCATTTGGTATTACAGAATTTGAATATTGCTGCAAAGAGGAACATGTCAGTAAATCTTTTTGTCTGGTATTCACTAGGACAAACACAACAATACCAAATTTCAAACTACCACAAAAATTTATACCCAGAGGAAAAGGCTGATTGGTTGTCAATGTGACTTATTGGTGTGGAGCTGTTCTTTGGACACAAACAGAATATGTACAAGTCTCGCACAGCAAGGAAACCTACAGACATCAGTTACTTCCTCTGTGAGAGCACCATGGCCAGAGTTGAAGGATGTTGGGACAGGTATTCAAAGAGGAAGGACTGACGAGGACTGAGTACGATGCCATTTCAAAAAGTTGACACAAATAGAATTGGTCAAATGGCCTGTTCCTTGGAGTTAGGATCACATTCATTTCTGAACATGCAGAGAATCGAGAGTGCATGGGGATAAAACACACCCTATAGATCTGGCTTATCTCAGTTACACATTCCAAAACCCATAATCAACCAGAACAACTGCTCACCATCCTGTTCCACATAATCATTGGGATCATTGTCTCGGCTACGAGATGTGACCTGGTTGAATGAGAAGAAAAGCAGTAAGTTTGTAATGTTAGTTATTATTATTCCTTTTGTGTGAAGGTAAGTTGATAGTGCAAAACTTTTATAAAGACAGCTTCCATTTCAACCATGACACAAACAGACCGGAACCTCATCAATGTGTTGCACCAATCAACTGCCACACTGGGGCCTCTACTACCCAAGCTCACACAAGAAGTTTCTCACTCGAGACATGTTGCTCGGTTCAAAATTTATATTCTGATTATTGGAGAGTCCACAAAGATCCTGAGCCTAATTTACTTCCAAGATAAAGGCAAAATATTGCGGATGCTGGAATCTGAAATAAAGACAGAAAATGTTGGAGAAACTCAGCAGGTTTGACAGCATCTATGCAGAGAGAATAGAACCAACATTTCTCTGATGAAGGATCATCCAGGCTCATAAAGTTGGTACTATACTCTCTCCAAGATGCTGTCAGACCTGCTGAGTTTCTCTAGCACTTTCTGCTTTAATTTACCTCTGGCTCTCGTTCCTCAATAAGAATTTTACCACAGTGATTAGAATTACACTCAAATAAGTGGAGATTGAGTGGATCCCCAACAGATCATGGTGCAAACAACCTGACCGCGTCTCCCCGCACCCCCCCCCCCCCCCCCGAGTTTGTTCGCTTAAATTCCCCAACTGCGATCAACCTTCCCACAGAGTCCTCATTCAGCACCAACTGACTATGATGAACATTCATAATTCAATTTCCAGCCCCATCTGACATTATATTAGACGGGTAAAACCCTCTGGAAATGATTATACTCCCACTGTCACCAAACCATGGAATGAGGTCAGGAGTCAGTGTTCAGCACTCACAGGGATAACCCGGGAATTGTTGGACAATAGATCTCGGGATGTGACATGTCGAGTCTGATCTTCATTACACTTCACATCGAGTGTTAACTCCACTGAACATTCTGGGCAGAACTCATCACAGGTGCAGTCCTGGGGGTAGAGATAATACGGTAAGCAGAGTCCACATAGCAACGTTCCTGAGAAACACAGCACCGCGAAATAAACATGACATGAGCAACGCTGCACAGCACATCTAACACACACCCACACTCAAAGTGAAACACACACACACACATAACACAAAGAACAAAGGAAGTTACAGCATAGGAATAGGCACTTCGGCCCTCCAAGCCTGCACCGACTACGCTGCTCGACTGAATTAAAACCCCCTACCCTTCTGGGGACCATATCCTTCCATTTCCATCCTATTCATGTATTTGTCTAGACGCCCCTTAAAACTCATTATTATATCTGCTTCCACTACCTTCCTTCGCAGCGAGTTCTAGCAACCACCATCTTCTGTGTAAAAAATCCTTGCCTCATATATCTCCTTTAAATCTTGCTCCTCCCACCTACGTCCTCTAGTAATTGACTCCTTCACCCTGGGAAAAAGCTCCTGAATATCCACTTTGCCCCTCATAATTTTGTAGACTTCTATCAGATCACCTCTCAATCTCTGTCGTTCCAGTAAGAACAAACCAAGTTTCTCCAACTTCTCGTCGTAGCTAGTGCCCTCCATGCCAGGCAACATCCCAGTAAATCTTTTCTGTACCTTCTCCAAAGCTTGACATCTTTCTGGTAGTGTGGCCAAAATTGAACACTATGTTCCAAGTGCAGCCTTTCTAAGGTTCTATAAAGCTGCAACATGACTTGCCAATTCTTAAACACAATGTCCTGGCCGATGAAGACAAGCATGCCATATGCCTTCTTAACTACCACTTGTGTGGCCACTTTCAGTGACTTGTGAACCTATACACCCAGATCCCTCTGCCTATCAATACTCTTAAGGGTTCTGCCATTTACTGTGTATTTCCTGTCTATATTAGGCCTTCCAAAATGCATTACCTCACATTTGTCCGATTAAACTCCATTTGCCATCTATCCTCCTAAGCCTCCAACTGATCTATATCTTGCCGTATCCTTTAACAGTCTTCATTGCTATTCCAAATCCACCAACCTTCATGTTGTTCAACAAACTTACTAATCAAACCAGTTACATTTTCCTCCAAATCATTTATATATATTACAAACAGCAAAGATCCCAGCACTGATCCCTGAGGAACGCCACTGGTCATAGCCCTCCAATCAGAAACACACTCTTCCACTGCTACTCTCTGTCTTCTATGACCGAGCCAGTTCTGTGTCCACCTTGCCAGCTCACCTCTGATCCCATGCAACTTCACCTTCTGCATCAGTCTGCCATGAGGGACCTTGTCAAAGGCCTTGCTGAAGTCCATGTAGACAACATCAAATGCCCTACCATCTTCATCACTTCCTTGAAAAACTCGATCAAGTTCATGAGACATGACCTCCCTTTCACAAAACCATGTTGCCTCTAGCCAATGCATCCACTTATTTCCAAGAGGGAGTAAATCCTGTCTTGTCAAATCCTCTCCAATGATTTCCTTACCGTTGACGTAAGGCTCACCGGCCTATAATTACCTCGATTATTCTTGCTACCCTTCTAAAACAAAGGAACAACGTTGACTCTTCGCCAATCCTCTCGGACCTCCCCTGTAGGAAGTCTCACAACACCAGGTTAAAGTCCAACAAATTTATTTGATAGTAAACCCACAAGTTTTCAGGGTTTGCCCCTTCGTCAGGTGAGTTGAGTGTTCTGGTCTCAAACAGAGCATATAAAGGCATGTACAGTTTACAGAATACTGATTAGAGTGCGAGTCTTTACAGCTAATCAATTCTTAAAGGTGTTCTTAAATTCTTCACTCACATTAAGAATTGATTAGCTGTAAAGACTCGCATTCTAATCAGTATTCTGGAGACTGTGTGTGCCTTTACATGCTCTATTTGAGACTAGAACTCTCCACTCACTTGACGAAGGGGCAAACCCCAAAAGCTTGTGGGTTTACTATCAAATAAACTTGTTGGACTTTAACCTGGTGTCGTGAGACTTCTTACTGTGCTTACCCCAGTCCAACGTCGGTATCTTCACATCATGAACTCCCCTGTAGCCAACGAGGACACAAAGATTTCTCTCAAGGACCCATCAATTTCCTTCCTTGCCTCTCTCAGTACTTTGGGATATATCCCATCTGGTCCTGAGGACTTGTCTACAATAATGTTTCTCAAGAGCCCCAGTACCACCTCCTTTTTGATCTCAACATGACTCAAACTATCTACACATCTTTTCTCAGATTCATCATCCACCAGGTCCTTCTCTTTGGTGAATACTGACACAAAATACTCTAATACCTTGCCCATTTTTTCTGGCTCCATGCCTAGATTCCCTCCCCTGTCCTTGAATAGGTCAACCCTCTTCCTGGCTAACCTCTTGCTCTGTAAATATTTATAAAAAGCCTTGGGATTTTCCTTAATCCTGCTGGCCAATGATTTTTTGTGACCCCTTTTAGTTCTCCTTACTCTTTTAAATTTCTTTCTACTTTCCTTGCATTCCATGCTTCGTGTAATCCCAGCCTTGACAAATGCTTTCTTTAAACAGTGATCACACACACACACACACGTAGTTTTGCTAGTGTCACACAGGAGGGTTTAAACTAGTTTGGCAAGGGGGTTTGGGAACCAAAGCAAAGGTGAATTATTGAAGGAGAACTAGAGAGTAGAGACAGTAAGACTCAGAGGAAGAGCGCACAGGGTGTGGTTGCTGATCAAAAAGGGTCGAGTGGCCTGAAGTGCATTTGTTTCAATGTGAGAAGTGTAAAAGGTAAGGCAGACAAACTTAGAGCTTGGATTATTACTCCTAAAAAATTTATTCCTGGGACATGGGCATTGCTGCCTGGCCAGCATTTATTGCCTATCCCTAGTTGCCCTTCAGAAAATGATGGTGAGCTGCCTTCTTGAATCGCTGCAGTCCATGTTCTGTGGATTGACTCACAATGCTGTTAGGGAGTGAATTCCAGAAGTTTGACCCAGTGACTGTGAAGGAGTGGCGATATATCTGCAAGTCAGGACAGTGAGTGGCTTGGAAGAGAATTTGGAGGTGGTGGTGTTCCCAATTATCTACTACCCTTGTCTTTTGAGATGGAAGTGGTAGTGGGTTTGGAAGATGCGGTCTTTGGGTCTTTTGTGGAGGATACTACTGAGCACCGGTGGAGAAGAGAGCAGATGTTTGTGGTGCCAATCAAGTGGGCTGCTTTGTCCTGGATGGTGTCAAGCTTCTTGAGTGTTGTTGGAGCTGCACCCATCCAGGCAAGTGGGGGTATTCCATCACAGTCCTAATTTGCACCATGCAGATAGTGGATAGACTTTGGGGAGTCAGGAGGTGAGCACTCGTTGAAGTATTCCTAGTCTCTGACCTGCTGCGTTTATGTGGTGAGTCCAATTGAGTTTCTGGTCAATGGTAACCCCAAGGATGTTGACAGCAGGGATTCAGTCAAGGATGACATTCAATGGATCCCTGCTGTCAAGGATGTTGACAGCAGGGATTCAGTCAAGGATGACATTCAATGGATCCCTGCTGTCAAGGATGTTGACAGCAGGGATCCATTGAATGTCAAGGCGCAGTGGTTAGAGTATCTCTTATTGGTGATAGTCATTGCCTGGCATTTGTGTGATGTGAATGTTACTTGCCACTTGTCCATCCAAGCTGGATATTGTCCAGGTCTCGTTGCATTTGAATATGGACTATTTCAGTGTCTGAGGAGTCATGAATGGTGCTGAACATAGTGCAATGATTGGTGAACATCTCCACTTCTGACCTTATGATGGAGGGAAGATCATTGATGAAGCAGCTAAAGATTGTTGGGCTTAGGACAATACCCTGAGGGACATTTGCAGAGATGTCCTGGAGCTGAGATGACTGACCCTCCGCAACTACAAGCATCTTCCTATGTACCAGGTATGACTCCAATCAGCGGAGAGTTTGTCCCGATTCCAGTTTCGCTATGGCTCCTTGATGCCATACTCGGTTGTATGCAGCCTTGATGTCAAGGGCTGTCACTCTCACCTCACCTCTGAAATTCAGCTCTTTTGTCCATGTTTGAACTAAGGCTGTAATGAGGTCAGGAGCTGACTGACCCTGGCGAAACCCAATCTGGGCATTACTGAGCAAGTGCTGCTTGATAGCACTGTTGATGACCCCTTCCATCACTTTACTGATAATCGAGATTAGACTGGGCACTAATTGGCCAGGTTGGATTTGTCCGTTTTTTGTGGACAGGACACGTCTGGGCAATTTTCCACATTGTTGAGTAGATACTAGTGTGGTAACTGTATTGGAAGAGCTTGGCTAGGGGAGTAGTAAATTCTAGAGCACAAGTCTTGAATACTATTGACAGAATGCTGAGAGAGCCCATTGCCTTTACAGTATCTAGTGCCTCCAACTGTTTCTTGATATCATGTGCAGTGAATCAAATTGGCTGGAGTCTGGCATCTGAGATGCTGGGGATCACTTGGAATCACTGTTATTGCCATAACAGAAACTTGGTTAAGGGAAGTACAGGATAAGTAGCTTAATGTTCCAGGATACAGATGTTTCAGGCAAAATAGAGGGGGATGCAAGAGGGGTGGGGGAATTTCATTGGTTAAGGAGAATATGATGTGGAGACCCCATTGGACTGGGGTCTTTACAGTGTAAAAGACTCACATTCCAATCATTATGGAAGTAAATTGAGTTTGTATTCTTTGTGCCCTGTTTTGTGGTCAGAACTCCCAGTCACCAGACGAAGGGACAGCCTGTTCCAAAAGCTTGCGGCTTTTGCTACAAAAACGTGTTGGACTTTAAGCTGGTGTTGTGGGATTTCTTTCTGTTTTAAGGAGAACATCACAGCTGTACTGCAGGAGGACACCTCAGAGGGCTCATACAGTCAGGCAATATCAGTAGAGCTCATAGGAAGTGTCTAGTCACAATGTTAGGGGTTTACTAAAGGCCTCCCAACAGCCAGCGGGAGATAGAGAAAAATATGCTGACAGATTTTGACAGGGTCGTTGTGATTTTAACTTCCCCTCTACTGACTGGGACTCAGTGCAAGGGCGTGGATGGGCAGAGTTTGTAAGGAGGGCTTCTTGAAACAGTGTATCAATAGTTCAACTGGAAAAGGGACTATACTGGACATGATATTGGGAAACTGGTATTGGGGAATGAGCCTGGCCAGATGGTCGGTGTTTCAGTAGAGGAGCAGGTCTGGAACAGTGACTACTATTCAGTAAGCTTTAAGGTACTGACGGATGAAGGTAAGTCTAACCAACATTCATACACATGCACAAGGACCGACACACACATACGCACACCCACGAGGGCCAACACATGTGCGCACGCACGCGCACACACACATGTGGGGCGACACACTCATGAGGATTTACAGACGCACACACACATAGAAAAGATGACCCACGCGCACACACACACGGAAGGACCCACGCGCACACACACACGGAAGGACCCACGCGCACACACACACGGAAGGACCCACGCGCACACACACACGGAAGGACCCACGCGCACACACACACGGAAGGACCCACGCGCACACACACACGGAAGGACCCACGCGCACACACACACGGAAGGACCCACGCGCACACACACACGGAAGGACCCACGCGCACACACACACGGAAGGACCCACGCGCACACACACACGGAAGGACCCACGCGCACACACACACGGAAGGACCCACGCGCACACACACACGGAAGGACCCACGCGCACACACACACGGAAGGACCCACGCGCACACACACACGGAAGGACCCACGCGCACACACACACGGAAGGACCCACGCGCACACACACACGGAAGGACCCACGCGCACACACACACGGAAGGACCCACGCGCACACACACACGGAAGGACCCACGCACACACACACACGGAAGGACCCACACACACACACACGGAAGGACCCACACACACACACACGGAAGGACCCACACACACACACACGGAAGGACCCACACACACACACACGGAAGGACCCACACACACACACACGGAAGGACCCACACACACACACACGGAAGGACCCACACACACACACACGGAAGGACCCACACACACACACACGGAAGGACCCACACACACACACACGGAAGGACCCACACACACACACACACGGAAGGACCCACACACACACACACACGGAAGGACCCACACACACACACACACGGAAGGACCCACACACACACACACACGGAAGGACCCACACACACACACACACGGAAGGACCCACACACACACACACGGAAGGACCCACACACACACACGGAAGGACCCACACACACATACACGAAAGGACCCACACACACGCATGCACACAGAAGGACTGACACGCACGCACGCACACAGAAGGACCGACACACGCACGCACACAGAAGGACCGACACACTCACGCACGCACACAGAAGGACCGACACACACCCACGCACGTACACAGAAGGACCGACACACTCATGCACGCACACAGAAGGATCGACACACACGCACGCACACAGAAGGACCGACACACTCACGCACACAGAAGGACCGACACACTCACGCACACAGAAGGACCGACACACTCACGCACACAGAAGGATCGACACACACCCGCACGCACACAGAAGGACCGACACACACCCACGCACGCACACAGAAGGACCGACACACACACTCACGCACACAGAAGGACCGACACACTCACGCACGCACACAGAAGGACCGACACACTCAAGCACGCACACAGAAGGACCGACACACACACGCACGCACACAGAAGGACCGACACACTCACGCACGCACACAGAAGGACCGACACACTCACGCACGCACACAGAAGGACCGACACACTCACGCATGCACACAGAAGGACCGACACGCTCACGCATGCACACAGAAGGACTGACACACTCACGCACGCACACAGAAGGACCGACACACTCACGCACGCAGAAGGACCGACACACTCACGCACGCACACAGAAGGACCGACACACACACGCACGCACACAGAAGGACCGACACACACACGCACGCACACAGAAGGACCGACACACACACGCACGCACACAGAAGGACCGACACACACACACGCACACAGAAGGACCGACACACACACACACGCACACAGAAGGACCGACACACACACACGCACACAGAAGGACCGACACACACACACGCACACAGAAGGACCGACACACACACACGCACACAGAAGGACCGACACACACACACACGCACACAGAAGGACTGACACACACACGCACGCACACAGAAGGACCGACACACACACACGCACACAGAAGGACCGACACACACACACGCACACAGAAGGACCGACACACACACACGCACACAGAAGGACCGACACACACACACACGCACACAGAAGGACTGACACACTCACGCACGCACACAGAAGGACCGACACACTCACGCACGCACACAGAAGGACCGACACACTCACGCACGCTCACAGAAGGACCGACACACTCAGGCACGCACACAGAAGGACCGACACACACACACACACACACACACAGAAGGACCGACAGACACACACACACACAGAAGGACCGACACACACACACGCACGCACACAGAAGGACCGACACACACACACACGCACACAGAAGGACCGACACACACACACATGCACACAGAATGACCGACACACACTCACGCACGCACACAGAAGGACCGACACACACATTCTATCAGGTCGGCATGTTCTCCCGCTTATCAGCAACAATTTTGTTGTTCACCTAATACACAGCCTCTTGTCACTTCACCAATCTACGATACACGCACTCCAGTGTCTCACTGCAATGTTCACATACCCTTGAATACTGCATCTTATCCACAATGTCATCACTTGTTAGAGGAATTAATCCTATAAATTAAGAAAAATCAGTTCACTGAAATATACATAGCTACTATTTTCAAATTGCTGAAACAATGAAATGCCAAAAATACACTGAGGTTTGAGGTGTGAGATCATTAAAATGTCATAGATAGAGAAAATGCTTTAAAAAGCCAATTGAGCACTGGCATTTATATCTAGTGATACTTTATATCTGCTTTAGTTATACAAGGTCCCTTTTAAACTACACCCAAAGTTATTGGGGGCAATTCCGGAAACCACGTCTGAAGACGGACTGATGGGAGTGTGGAATAGATTTAACAAAAAGACTTCGACTACCTACTTCTTTTCTACAGAAGTGCCTGGTAGTTACCCATTCCCCCTCTCCTGGAATATTGGTAAACTTTAGAACCATTAAACTCCTACAGTGGAGAAGGAGACCATTCAACCCATCAAGTCTGCACTGACTCTCAGTTATCAGATGAACCATCACTTCCAGAGGGGGAATGAGTAACTACCAGGCACTTCCATAAAAAGAAACAGGTAGTCCATGAGTTGCCCAAGTGCAACCCACTCCCCAATTAGTATTCCATTCTTGGAAGTGATGGTTCACCCGATGATTGAATGTCCATGGCCACAGATGGCTCCACTGTATAGAGTGCATGAAAAAGACCTGTGGCCAGATGGCCAACAACTAAAGCAATAACAGTGACAAGCAACAGTAACAACAAGAGTCAAGCATACTAGGAATTTTGGTCAAGTTATAATTAAATACCGATGAGGATCAGGAAGGTTGCAGCAAGTCATGACCTGTCTTGTGAGCTGTGACCTCAAACTTCCTGTGTTAACCAAATAAGGATAGTTGCTTGGGTTCTGTTGAGTTTGACCACTAGTGAGATTCCTACCTTAGTCTGCACCATCTCTTGCTGGGTGCCTGATTTAACCTCTATAACATCAGTTGATAGTTCCTTGGGCAATGTTGGAGCCATGGTTACCATATACAGTGAGGCTAAGTAAATTAAACGAACCTTGGTATAAATATAGTTGCTAATATAAATGGAATTGTTTACGAGTAACTCCATTGGCTATAATTGAATATTGTGATTTGATTTCTGATGATATCATCAGCTAAGAGCCAGAAAGCTTTCAACAAGAACGGGAGAAGTTTAAGATAAAGAGATGTGTTTGAGTCTTTGTCTCCAGCATCAAATCAAGATCCACCATCACAAATGTGTGTTGAAGAACATCTTCAGACAAGGCAAAGGATCACAAGAGAAGATTAATGTTGGAGAGCAGACTGGGTCAATTCCTTCAAAACACAGGAATATTCATTTTCAGTTAAAAGCTTAGAGTCAGAGAGTTAGTGAAATGAGTTAAAACATTACAACTGTTGTGAATTCATGAATTTTGGTCCCTAAAGTATTGAATAAAGCAAAGTTTTGTTTAAGTGAATTTGACTCGGCTCCTGTCTTTTTGTTTGTTATACTAAACTCGTGGGCCGAAGGGCCTGTTTGTGCTGTAGTGTTCTATGTTCTAAAATAAATATCAGGAAGAGGTATAAGTGTGCAGTCAGATAACAGATTGAAAGATAGTGATGAAGAGTTTGATAGTTAGAGGAATAGACTGCTGTTTTTGCAGCTGAAGAAGTGACTCCAGGATAGTGTGTTGCCTCAGCAGTGTCACGGTCAATCACGGTCATGTTATCTAACAGCTGCACAGCGCCCTGCTGAACAACCAGCAGTTGTGCTTCACACTGGCATCAACTGACATGGGCAGAAAGAGTCATGGGTCCTTCAGGCAGAATTTAGGGAGCTCAGTAGAAAATTTAACAACAAGGACCTCTAATGTGGCAATCTCCAGATTACTCCCAGTGTCACTTGCAAGTAAGTTCAAAAATAGGAGGATAAGGCAGATGAATGTGTGGCTGCAAAGATGGTGCAGGAAGAAGGGTTTCAGATTACTGGGACAGGCTCTGGGGGAATGGAACCTATACAACCTGGACGGGTTACACCAGGACAGAGCTGGGTCTGAGTTCACTGTGGGGTGTTTTGTTCTCGTGGGGAGAGTTTAAACTGAATTGGTTGATGTGTGGGAACAAAAGGGAAACATTAGAGGAGAAATTGGGAAAGAGGGAACATTGAACATAACAGCGCAGAACAGGCCCTTCGGCCCACGATATTGCGCCGACCAGTTAAAAAACAATGACCCTCTAACCTAAACCAATCCCTTTTCATCCATAAACCTATCCACGGATCTCTTAAACGCCCCCAAACTTGGCGCATTTACAACTGCAGCTGGCAGGGCATTCCAATCCCTCACCACCCTCTGGGTAAAGAACTTACCCCTGACATCCGTCCTATAACTACCCCCCCTTAATTTAAAGCCATGCCCCCTTGTGCTAGCTTTCTCCATCCGAACACTAGGAAATAGCACTAGAGTAGAGAATAAGTTATAATGGAGTAAGGGAGAAAATAAAGTCTAAATAACCATTACTATACACCTCCAAAAAGACAGAATCTAACCATTGGCCCTTGATATTCAATGGCATTACCATCGCTGAATCCCTCACTATCCACATCCCGCAGGGTTACCATTGATGCGAAACTGAACTGGACTAGCCGTAGATAGCTGTAAATACTGTGGCTCCAAGAGCAAGTCAAAGGCTAGGTATTCTGCAGTATCTCACCCCAGACCCCCCCAAGCCTGTCCACCATCTACAAAAGCAGCATCCAGAATAAAACAGCTTGCGTGAATGGCATCCCATTCATTCCCTCCACCACTGACGAACAGCAGCAGCTGTGTGTACCATCTGCAAGTACTGCAGGAACTCACTAAGATTCCTTAGGTGGCAGCTTCCAAACCTACAACCACTACCACCCAGAAAGACAGGAGCTGCAGTTACAAGGGGACACCTCCACCTTGAAATAACCTTTCAAAGTGAAGAAATTCAATGAAACGCGGGTAAACGGCGGGAGAGCCATGGTTACAGTGGCTGTGTGAATTTTCTCGCTTCTAGAACACAGTGAGTCGTGCCTCCCCAATGGCCGAGGAACAAGTAGCGGGTGCAATTCATGCCTCCCTATGGCCACTACCACCCAACTGCCAGCAGGACACATTGTTGGAGTAATGTATGGCTGAAATTGCTTAACTTTGGTTATCTTGGCGTTCTAGACCGCAGTGAAGGCCGAGGTCCCGCAGAGTATGCAAGCCTCAGTCTGGCAGATTTGGTTTGCAAGGAAGTCAACTAGCCGAGAACTGTCAACATGCTCCTGTGCCTGTAAACCCAGTATTTTAAAGAAACTTTGTCCAGACAGGTCTCAATCTGTCCCGGGGATAGTTGATGTGCATTCAACCATTGAAAGGCGCGATCCACATCCTATCAAGGCAGCAGAAGCCTTACTGAGACTGTCAGCCCAGACAATCGGCTTCGAGGGAAATCGTGTTACCGTAATCGTGATTAAATGAATGGTCGTTGGTGCCCCTTCACGTTCGTGGTGATCACAATCCAGATGATGATGTGAAGGAGTAGGATCGTGGGAACCTCTCAGACGACCGAATATGACATTTAGTCTTCCATGCCCTGAGTGGTCGGGCATGGCTAGACAGCGATCAGTACTGCTCCCGGGTTGTGCGAGCACGTATCATGTTACTGTTGCGTTGTCAGAATTGTTCTGTTGCGGTTTTAGTTAATAAACATTACTTTGTAACGCCAAATGATAACTTATGGGTAAATGTCTCCGGACAAGCGAGCAATAATTAACCTTCCTGGCTCAATTCTCAGTGGTCTGCTTCAGTCTGCTTGTTTGCAATTATGGTGGTTGTGACCGTATCGTATTCGAGATCACTCCCTGTTTCTGCTTTTTGCCTAAGGGCCATGGTAACATCTGGTGGATGACACTCTGATTCCTTTCAGAAGTGCACAACACACTGTCGACGAGTGACAATAGAACTCGAATAAGACGCTCTCCAGAGTGTCGCCCGAAAATATCCAAATGCCTCGACATCTAATTAGCCCCATACCATCTTGACTTGGAAATACATCGGCCGTTCTTTCACTGTCGTTGGGTCAAAATCCTGGGACTCCCTTCCCAATTGCACTGTGGGTGCATATCCACACCTCAGCAATTGCAGCAACCCAAGAAGGCAGCTCCCCACCACCTTCTCAAGGACAATAAATGCTGGTCTAGCCAGTGACGCTCACATCCCACAAAAAGAACCAAATCCAACACCCCCTTTATGCTACCCCACTTATGGAGAGACATGAAATGACTTGGTTACACTCACCAATTCGGTGTGCAATAAATTCATCATGGAGTACTGAGGAATTGGCATCAATTTGAACCCAGTCAATTGCTGCAACATAAAACAAGATCATCAAATAGCCACACATACATCTGTCAGTAATAGATACAGAGTTAGCCTAACATCAGTAGTAGGGAAAATGCTAGTGTCTATTATAAAGGCTATGATAACAGAAACTTAGAAAATATCAACAGGATTAGACAAAGTCAGCATGGAAAGAGAAATCACATTTGGCAAACCTACTGGAGTTATCTAAAGGCATGATTATTAGTAAGAAAGATAAGGATGAATACAGTGGATGCGGTGTATTTTGATTTTCAGAAAGCTTTTGATAAAATCCTATTTATGAAGTCAGTGTGCAATGTGCAAAATCAAAATACACAGGATTAAAGTAATGTATTGGCATAGATTGAGAATCAGTTAGCCGACAGGAAACAAGGGGGAAATAAGTGGATCCTTTTCAAAGTGACAGATAGTGACTAGTGGGGTCCCACAAGGATCAGTGCTTGGGCTCCAGATCATCACAATACACATCAATGATTTGTATGAGGAAACCAAGTGTAATATTTCCATGTTTGCTGATGACACAAAACTTGGTAGGAATGTGAGTGCTGAAGAGGATGTTAAGAGACTTTTAGGAAATTTCAAACAATTTGAGTGAGTGGGCAAATACAAGACAGGTATAGTACAACACGGATAAATGTGAAGTTATCCACTTCTGCTGAAGAGTATGATTTAAATTCTAAAAGCTAAATACTGCAATTGTTTGAACCTGAAAAAAACAGAAAACACTGAAAAATCTCAGTGGATCTGATAGCATCTGTAGAGAGGCAATAAAGGTAACATTTCAAGTCAGGATGACCCTTCGACAGGATGACATTGCGCTCTGACAAAGGGTCATTCTGACTTGAAACGTTAGCTCTATTCCCTCTCCACATTATTTCAATTGTGATGGATTGTGAAATGTATGTCCTAATACACCAGTCACTGAAAGCAAGCATGTCGGCACAACAAGCAGTTAGGAAAACAAATGTTGAGGTACAGTGCAAGGGAACTTGAGTACGGCAGCAAGGGGGGGCAAGGGGGAAAGGAGGGGGGGCAGGGGGGAAAGGAGGGGGGGCAGGGGGGAAAGGAGGGGGGGCAGGGGGGAAAGGAGGGGGGCAGGGGGGAAAGGAGGGGGGCAGGGGGGAAAGGAGGGGGGCAGGGGGGAAAGGAGGGGGGCAGGGGGGAAAGGAGGGGGGGCAGGGGGGAAAGGAGGGGGGGCAGGGGGGAAAGGAGGGGGGGCAGGGGGGAAAGGAGGGGGGGCAGGGGGGAAAGGAGGGGGGGCAGGGGGGAAAGGAGGGGGGGCAGGGGGGAAAGGAGGGGGGGCAGGGGGGAAAGGAGGGGGGGCAGGGGGGAAAGGAGGGGGGGCAGGGGGGAAAGGAGGGGGGGCAGGGGGGAAAGGAGGGGGGGCAGGGGGGAAAGGAGGGGGGGCAGGGGGGAAAGGAGGGGGGGCAGGGGGGAAAGGAGGGGGGGCAGGGGGGAAAGGAGGGGGGGCAGGGGAGAAAGGAGGGGGGGCAGGGGGGAAAGGAGGGGGGGCAGGGGGGAAAGGAGGGGGGGCAGGGGGGAAAGGAGGGGGGGCAGGGGGGAAAGGAGGGGAGGCAGGGGGGAAAGGAGGGGGGGCAGGGGGGAAAGGAGGGGGGGCAGGGGGGAAAGGAGGGGGGGCGGGGGGAAAGGAGGGGGGGCGGGGGGAAAGGAGGGGGGGCGGGGGGAAAGGAGGGGGGGCGGGGGGAAAGGAGGGGGGGCGGGGGGAAAGGAGGGGGGGCGGGGGGAAAGGAGGGGGGGCGGGGGGAAAGGAGGGGGGGCGGGGGGAAAGGAGGGGGGGCGGGGGGAAAGGAGGGGGGGCGGGGGGAAAGGAGGGGGGGCGGAAGGGAATGGGGGGGTGGGAGGGAGGGGGTGGGAGAGAGGGGGTGGGAGGGAGGGGGTGGGAGAGAGGGGAGAGAGGGGGTGGGAGGGAGGGGAGAGAGGGGGTGGGAGGGAGGGGAGAGAGGGGGTGGGAGAGAGGGGGTGGGAGGGAGGGGAGAGAGGGGGTGGGAGGGAGGGGAGGGAGGGGAGAGAGGGGGTGGGAGGGAGGGGAGAGAGGGGGTGGGAGGGAGGGGAGAGAGGGGGTGGGAGGGAGGGGAGGGAGGGGAGAGAGGGGGTGGGAGGGAGGGGAGAGAGGGGGTGGGAGGGAGGGGAGAGAGGGGGTGGGAGGGAGGGGAGAGAGGGGGTGGGAGGGAGGGGAGAGAGGGGGTGGGAGGGAGGGGAGAGAGGGGGTGGGAGGGAGGGGAGAGAGGGGGTGGGAGGGAGGGGAGAGAGGGGGTGGGAGGGAGGGGAGAGAGGGGGTGGGAGGGAGGGGAGAGAGGGGGTGGGAGGGAGGGGAGAGAGGGGGTGGGAGGGAGGGGAGAGAGGGGGTGGGAGGGAGGGGAGAGAGGGGGTGGGAGGGAGGGGAGAGAGGGGGTGGGAGGGGTGAGAGAGGGTGGGGGGGTGAGAGAGGGTGGGGGGGGGTGAGAGAGGGTGGGGGGGGGTGAGAGAGGGTGGGGGGGGTGAGAGAGGGTGGGGGGGGTGAGAGAGGGTGGGGGGGGTGAGAGAGGGTGGGGGGGGTGAGAGAGGGTGGGGGGGGGGTGAGAGAGGGTGGGGGGGGGGTGAGAGAGGGTGGGGGGGGGTGAGAGAGGGTGGGGGGGGGTGAGAGAGGGTGGGGGGGGGGTGAGAGAGGGTGGGGGGGGGTGAGAGAGGGTGGGGGGGGTGAGAGAGGGTGGGGGGGGTGAGAGAGGGTGGGGGGGGGTGAGAGAGGGTGGGGGGGGTGAGAGAGGGTGGGGGGGGGTGAGAGAGGGTGGGGGGGGTGAGAGAGGGTGGGGGGGGTGAGAGAGGGTGGGGGGGGGTGAGAGAGGGTGGGGGGGGGGTGAGAGAGGGTGGGGGGGGGTGAGAGAGGGTGGGGGGGGTGAGAGAGGGTGGGGGGGGTGAGAGAGGGTGGGGGGGGTGAGAGAGGGTGGGGGGGGGTGAGAGAGGGTGGGGGGGGGTGAGAGAGGGTGGGGGGGGGTGAGAGAGGGTGGGGGGGGGTGAGAGAGGGTGGGGGGGGGTGAGAGAGGGTGGGGGGGGGTGAGAGAGGGTGGGGGGGGTGAGAGAGGGTGGGGGGGGTGAGAGAGGGTGGGGGGGGTGAGAGAGGGTGGGGGGGGTGAGAGAGGGTGGGGGGGGGTGAGAGAGGGTGGGGGGGGGGTGAGAGAGGGTGGGGGGGGGGTGAGAGAGGGTGGGGGGGGGTGAGAGAGGGTGGGGGGGGGTGAGAGAGGGTGGGGGGGGGTGAGAGAGGGTGGGGGGGGGTGAGAGAGGGTGGGGGGGGGTGAGAGAGGGTGGGGGGGGGTGAGAGAGGGTGGGGGGGGGTGAGAGAGGGTGGGGGGGGGTGAGAGAGGGTGGGGGGGGTGAGAGAGGGTGGGGGGGGTGAGAGAGGGTGGGGGGGGTGAGAGAGGGTGGGGGGGGTGAGAGAGGGTGGGGGGGGTGAGAGAGGGTGGGGGGGGTGAGAGAGGGTGGGGGGGGTGAGAGAGGGTGGGGGGGGTGAGAGAGGGTGGGGGGGGTGAGAGAGGGTGGGGGGGGTGAGAGAGGGTGGGGGGGGTGAGAGAGGGTGGGGGGGGTGAGAGAGGGTGGGGGGGGTGAGAGAGGGTGGGGGGGGTGAGAGAGGGTGGGGGGGGTGAGAGAGGGTGGGGGGGGTGAGAGAGGGTGGGGGGGGGTGAGAGAGGGTGGGGGGGGTGAGAGAGGGTGGGGGGGGTGAGAGAGGGTGGGGGGGGTGAGAGAGGGTGGGGGGGGTGAGAGAGGGTGGGGGGGGTGAGAGAGGGTGGGGGGGGTGAGAGAGGGTGGGGGGGGTGAGAGAGGGTGGGGGGGGTGAGAGAGGGTGGGGGGGGTGAGAGAGGGTGGGGGGGGTGAGAGAGGGTGGGGGGGGGGTGAGAGAGGGTGGGGGGGGGGTGAGAGAGGGTGGGGGGGGGTGAGAGAGGGGGGGGGGTGAGAGAGGGTGGGGGGGGGTGAGAGAGGGTGGGGGGGGGTGAGAGAGGGTGGGGGGGGTGAGAGAGGGTGGGGGGGGGTGAGAGAGGGTGGGGGGGGGTGAGAGAGGGTGGGGGGGGGGTGAGAGAGGGTGGGGGGGGGTGAGAGAGGGTGGGGGGGGGGTGAGAGAGGGTTGGGGGGGTGAGAGAGGGTTGGGGGGGGTGAGAGAGGGTGGGGGGGGTGAGAGAGGGTGGGGGGGGGTGAGAGAGGGTGGGGGGGTGAGAGAAGGTGGGGGGGGGTGAGAGAAGGTGGGGGGGGTGAGACAGGGAGGAGTTGATGCCATAAATTTATAATTACCCAAAGTTGCCACTTCTGCCATCAGCACTCTGCGTAAAGCGTTGGCTACCCTAAAACCGAGAACAGAGATCAGTGAGGGACCTGAGAGAGCGCTGAGTCCACCCCCTCCCACCCCACCGGCTGCTCACACTGACCTGGCCCCATTACCCATCTGGACTCAGCCACCTCCGCTGACCCCAGAGCGATCCGTCCCCACTGACTAGCCTGACCCCACTCACCCTCACTGACCCGGCCTGTTAGCGCCCACACTCACGATAACTCAGTATTCTCCACGATAAATTTCACATTCTCGTCGGTAAGTTCCGTGATCCTCACAGTCGGCTGGTTCGCGTACGGCATGTTCACGACAGCTTGATTCCTCCAATCCTCACCTCCAACATCCCATCAAACCCCGCGAAAACAACATCCAGTATCCCATCAAACCCCGCGAAAACACTTCCAGTATCCCATCAAACCCCGCGAAAACATCACCTCCAGTATCCCATGGTGCCTCACGGTTGGAAATTGTCAGCCGCTTGCTGAGAGATTGCTTAAATCTGAAATAATGAGGCCATTCTATCCGGGGCTTTGTGAATAGAAAAATGGAGCACCTCAGAGTGGACACGGTTAGCACTGCTGTCTGACAGTGCAAGGGACCCGGGTTCAATTCCTGGCTTGGGTCAATGCCTGCTTGGAGTTTGCACGTTTTCCCCGTGTCAGCGTGGGTTTCCACTTTGTGCTCCGGTTTCTTCCCACAGTCCAAAGATGTGCAGACCAGGTGGATTGGGCGTGATAAATACGTGGAATTACAGGGATAGGACCTCGGTAGGCTACTCAGTTGGGGAGATGGTGCAGACTCAGAGCTGCATGGCTTCATTGAGCAGGATGGCACAGTGATTGCGTGGAGGGTGTGGAGAGTCTGCAGAAGGATCTAGATAGGCTGGGCGAATGGGCCAGGAACTGGCAAATGGAATTTAATGTTGGCAAGTGCGAGGTGGTCCACTTTGGTAGGAATAATGGTAGGAAGGATTATTACTTACGTGGCGAAAAACTGCAGCAGGCGACGGTGCAGAGGGACCTCGGGATCCTTGTGCATGAGTCGCAAAAACCCAGCTTGCAGGTGCAGCAGGTGGTCAGGAAGGCTAATGGGATGCTGGCCTTCATAGCGAAGGGGATTGAATATAAAAGTAGGGAGGTCTTGTTGCAGCTATATAGAACAGTGGTGAGGCCGCAGCTGGAGTACTGTGTGCAGTTTTGGTCGCCGCACTTACGCAAGGATATTTTGGCCTTGGAGGGAGTGCAGAGGAGGTTTACTAGGCTGATACTGGAGTTGAGGGGGTTGAACTATGAGGAGAGGCTGAATAAATTAGGCTTGTACTCGTTAGAGTTTAGAAGAATGAGGGGAGATCTCATTGAGACATATAAGATGATGAATGGGATGGATAGGATAGAGATTCCGGGGAAGTGCCGGAAGATTGGAAAACGGCTAATGTTACGCCGTTGTTTAAGAAGGGTGCCAGGCAAAAGGCGGGGAATTATAGGCCGGTTAGTTTAACGTCTGTGGTAGGTAAAATGTTAGAATCCGTCATTAAGGAGGAAATAGCGAGGCATCTTGAGGGGAATTGCTTGATAGGGCGGACGCAACACGGTTTCATTAAAGGGAAGTCGTGTCTGACAAATTTACTGGAGTTCTATGAGGATGTGTCTAGGGCAGTTGGTAGAGGAGAGCCGGTGGATGTGGTCTTTCTGGATTTTCAGAAGGCGTTTGACAAGGTACCTCACAAGAGGTTATTGCAGAAGGTCAGGGGACATGGAGTTGGGGGTAGGGTGTTAGCGTGGATAGAGGATTGGTTGTCAAATAGGAGGCAGAGAGTGGGGGTCAATGGATGCTATTCGGATTGGCGGTTGGTGACTAGTGGGGTGCCCCAGGGGTCGGTGCTGGGGCCTCAGCTATTTACCATTTATACAGATGATCTGGAGGAGGGAACCGAGTGCAGGGTGTCGAAATTTGCTGATGACACCAAGATTGGGGGAAAGGCAAATTGTGAGGGGGGAGTGGAGAGTCTGCAGAAGGATCTAGATAGGCTGGGCGAATGGGCCAGGAAATGGCAAATGGAATTTAATGTTGGCAAGTGTGAGGTGGTCCACTTTGGTAGGAGGAATGGTAGGAAGGACTATTACTTACGTGGTGAAAAACTGCAGCAGGCGACGGTGCAGAGGGACCTCGGGGTCCTTGTGCATGAGTTGCAAAAACCCAGCTTGCAGGTGCAGCAGGTGGTCAGGAAGGCGAATGGGATGCTGGCCTTCATAGCGAGGGGGATTGAATATAAAAGTAGGGAGGTCTTGCTGCAGCTGTATAGGGCATTGGTGAGGCCGCAGCTGGAGTACTGTGTGCAGTTTTGGGCGCCGCACCTGCGCAAGGATATTTTGGCCCTGGAGGGAGTGCAGAGGAGGTTTACTAGGCTGATACCGGAGTTGAGGGGATTGAGCTATGAGGAGAGGCTGAATAAACTAGGCTTGTACTCGTTAGAGTTTAGAAGAATGAGGGGAGATCTCATTGAGACATATAAGATGATGAATGAGATGGATAGGATAGAGGTGCTAGGACTAGGGGGCACAGCCTCAAGGTAAAGGGGAGGCGGTTTAGAACAGAGTTGAGGAGGAACTTCTTCACTCAAAGGGTGGTGAATCTCTGGAATTCTCTGCCCGTTGAAGTGGTGGAGGCTGCCTCGCTAAATATTTTTAAGAAACGGGTTGATGGGTTTTTGATAAGAGAAGGGATTAAGGGTTATGGGGAGAGGGCGGGAAGGTGGAGCTGAGCCACGACAGATCAGCCATGATCTTATTGAATGGCAGGGCAGGCTCGAAGGGCCAGATGGCCTACTCCTGCTCCTGTTTCTTATGTTCTTAGATGGAGAGACTCTTCCCGCTCAGAAAGGACAGTAGGACTGGGGGGCACAGCTTCAAGATAAAGGGGGGGCGGTTTAGAACAGAGTTGAGGAGGAACTTCTTCACTCAAAGGGTGGTGAATCTCTGGAATTCTCTGCCCGTTGAAGTGGTGGAGGCTGCGTCGCTAAATATTTTTAAAATGTGGGTTGATGGGTTTTTGATAAGCGAAGGGATTAAGGGTTATGGGGAGTGGGCGGGAATGTGGAAGTGAGCCACTTCAGATCAGCCATGATCTTATTGAATGGCGGGGCAGGCTCGAAGGGCTAGATGGCCTACTCCTGCTCCTATTTCTTATGTTCTATGATTGGCATTGCTGCCTCACAGGATCAGGGAACTGGGTTAGATTCCTGGATCACTGTCCATGCAGAGACTGCATGGGTTTTCCTGTGGCTGCTACTGTTTCCTCCCACACTCTGAAAGACGTGCATTGGCTATGGTAAATTCTTCCTCAAGTGTACCTGAATACTGGTGCTGGAATGTGGCAACTAGGAGATTTTCACAGTACCTTCATTGCAGTATTAATATAAGCCTTCTTGTGACGTTGATTTTTTTTTGAAACACTATGGACCTTGACAATATGACCACAATATGTCCACATGCTCCAGGAACAGCTTGGCTAGGGTGCAGTAGGTCCTGGAGCACGTACTACAGTTACAACACTGGCATCCACACAGCAATGCGGAAAATTGTCCAGGTAAGTCCTGTATACAATAAATAGGACAAATCCAACCCAGCTAATCAATGTCCCATCTGTATATTCTCAATCATCAACAAAGCAGCACAATCAAGTGACACATGCTCAGCAATAATATACTCATAGATGCTCAGTTTGGATTCTACCAGGGTCACTCAGCTCCTGACCTCATTACAGCCTTCGTTCAAACATGAACAAAAGAGCTGAAAGCCAAAAAAGAGATGAGAATGACAGCCTTTGACATCAAGACAGCATTTAACAGAGTATGGCATCGAGGAGTCCAAGCAAAATTAGAATCAATGCGAATCAGGGGAAAACCCTCCACTAGTTGGACTCATACCTGACACAAAGGAAGATGATTGTGATTGGAGAACACCATCTCAGCTCCAGGGCATATACAGGAGTTCCTCGGTAATGTCCTAGACCCATCTTTAGCTGCCTCATCAGTGACCTCCCATCTAAGGTCAAAAGTAGGGATGTTTGCTGATTATTGCACAATGTTCAATACCATTGTGATTGGGATACTGAAGTCCATATGCAGCAAGCCTGGACAAGATCCAGACTTCGGCTGATTAGAGGCAAGTAATATTTGCGCCACACAAGTGTCAGACAATGACCATCTGCCTCAGAGAGAATCTAGCCATTGCTTCTTACATTCAATGGCATTACTGTCACTGAATCTCCCACTATCAACATCCTGGGAGTTACGCTTGACCTGAAACTGGGCTAGCCATATAAATACTGTGGCTACCAAGGTCCAAGTCAAAGAATCATGCAGCGAGTAACTCACCCGACTCCTCAAAGCCTGTCCACCATTTGCTAAGCACAAGGCAGGAGTGATGGAAAACATTAAGAACATAAGAAATAGGAGCAGGAATAGGCCATCTAGCCCTTCGAGCCTGCCCCGCCATTCAATAAATGAGTGCTCAAAAAGCACGACACCATCCAGGACAAAACATCCCACTTGATTGCTACCCCTTCCATAAACATTCACTCTCCAACACTGATGAACAATGGCAGTTGTGTGTACCGTCTACAAGATGCATTGTAGGCACTCATTAAAAGAATGGCAGTTAAGATAAAAGGGAAGCAAACTCTTTCACTGGCATGTAAACAGTGTGTCGTAAGAAATGGAGTGGTCCTTTTTGGGGCAAAGAGGTGCAGTGCAAGGATGGAATCATAGAATCCTACTGCGCAGAAGGAGACTGTTTGGCCCATTGAGTCTGTGCCATCCACAATCCCACCCAGGCCTTATTCCCGTAATCCTGAATTCTTTTCAGTGTTCAGAAATGTTGACAAAATAACAGTGGATGTGGATATGGTATAGGTAGCAAATGGGGTGAAAATTGAGGGAGGAGGTACTGAAAAAGTCATGCTTAGTTGTGTGTTCAGGATGGCTTGCTAAGCAAAGTGGGCTGGTGGGAAAGGGGGAGATAGCTTGCCATGTTTTTCCAACCTTCCCTCAATAGTGACGAAGTGCCAGATTATTGGGGAGTGGCAAATGTGTCTCCCTTATTCAGGAAAGGTTGCAAGGACAGTCAGAGCAACTACAGTTCAACTAATTGAACATCAATGGTGGGAAAGGTTTTATAAACAATAACCAGGGAAAATTTCAACAAGCATTTCGAGAGGCTTGGATTAATTAGAAGTCTCAGAACACCAGGTCAAAATCGAACAGGTTTATTTGGTAACACAAGCCATTAGCTTTCAGAGCGCTGCTCCTTCATTAGGTAAGTAGGAGTTTTGTTCACAAACAACGCATATGAAGTCACAAACTCAATTTACAAAATAATGGTTGGAATGCGAATCTTTACAGGTAAAGACCTTTACAGGTCTTAAAGATACAGACAATGTGAGTGGAGAGAGGGTTAAGTACAGGTTAAAAAAATGTTTCCTATTTTCAAGAAAGGGAACAGAGATAGCCCGAGAAATTACCGACCGGTGAGTCTGACCTCAGTGGTTGGTAAGCTGATGGAGAGGCTTCTGAGGGACAAGATTTAACGAACATTTGGAGAGGTTTGACATTATCAGGAATAATCAGCATGGATTTGTCAAGGGCAGATCGTGCCTTACAAGCCTAGTTGAGTTCTTCGATAATGTGACTGAACACATTGACGAAGGAAATGCCGTGGACGTAGTGTACATGGACTTCAGCAAGGCGTTTGATAAGGTCCCCCATGCAAGACTTCTTGAGAAGGTGAGAGGGCATGGGATCCAAGGGGCTTTGGCCTTGTGGATCCAGAACTGGCTTGCCTGCAGAAGGCAGAGAGTGGTTGTGGATGGGGCTTTTTCTGAATAGAGGTCAGTCACCAGCGGAGTGCCTCAAGGATCTGTTCTGGGACCCTTGTTGTTTGTCATTTTCATAAATGACCTGGATGAGGAAGTGGAGGGATGGGTAAGTAAGTTCGCTGATGACACTAAGGTCGGTGGTGTTGTGGATGGTCTGGAAGGATGGCAAAAGTTGCAGCAGGACATAGGTAGGATGCAGGACTGGGCGGAGAAGTGGCAGATGGACTTCAACGCGGATAAATGCGTAGTCGTCCATTTTGGCAGAACCAATAGGATGAACGAGTACACTATCAAGAGCAGAAGTCTGAGTAGTGTTGAAGAGCAGAAGGATCTAGGGGTCCGGGTCCACAGGACTCTTAAATCGGCCTCGCAGGTGGAGGAGGTGGTCAAGAAGGCGTATGGTGTACTGACCTTCATTAATTGAGGGATTAAGATTAGGAGTCGGGAGGTAATGCTGCAACTTTATAAGACTCTTGTCAGGCCTCATTTAGAGTATTGTGCGCAGTTCTGGTCGCCTCACTATAGGAAAGATGTAGAAGCTATTGAGAGGGTACAGAGGAGATTTACAAGGATGTTGCCTGGACTGGGAGGCATGCCTTATGAAGTTAGGTTGAGGAAGCTGGGATTCTTTTTCCTGGAGAGACGAAAGTTGAGAGGCGACCTGATAGAAGTTTACAAAATGTTGAGAGGAATAGATAGGGTGGACTCTCAGAGGCTATTTCCCCGGGTTAAAATGGTTGCTACGAGAGGACACAGATTTAAGGTACAGGGAGGGAAGTTCAGAAGTGATGTTAGGGGTAAGTTTTTCACTCAGAGGGTGGTGAGTGAATGGAATCGGCTGCCGTCAGTGGTTGTGGAGGCGAACTCGCTGGGGTCTTTTAAAAGACTTCTGGATGAGTATATGGGGTTTAATGAGATTGAGGGTTATAGATAGGTCTGTAGATTGGTAGGTGTTGATGTGATCGGCGCAACTCGTGGGCCGAAGGGCCTGTTTGTGCTGTAGTGTTCTATGTTCTATGTGTATTGTCTCCAACCAGGATAGCTAGTGAGATTTTGCAAACCCAGGCAAGTCGTCAGGATTACAGATAGTGTGATATGAACCCAAGATCCTGGTTGAGGCCATTGTCACGTGTGCGGAACTTGATTATCAGTCTCTGCTCAGCAACTCTGTGCTGTCGTGTGGCGTGAAGGCTGCCATGGAGAACGCCTTTATGGGCGGCACGGTAGCACAGTGGTTAGCACTGCTGTTTCACAGCTCGAGGGACCTGTGGTGGATTCCTGGCTTGAGTTACTGTCTGTGTGGAGTTTGCATGTTCTCCTCGTGTCTGCGTGGGTTTCCTCTGAGTGCTCCGGTTTCCTCCCACACTCCAAAGATGTGCGGGTTAGGTTGATTGGTCACACTAAAATTGTCCCTTAGTGTCTTGAGATGTGTAGATTAGAGGGATTAATGGGTAAATTGAGGAAGGGTGAGGTAAAATGAGGAAGGGTGTCATAGTTTGCAGGGTGACTTAGACAGGTTGCAGAGCTGGGCCGCGAGGTGGCGGATGGAGTTTAATGCGGAGAAGTGTGAGGGAATTCATTTCGGTAGGAGTAACAGATGTGTTGAGTATAGGGCTAACGGGAGGACTTTGAATAGTGTGGAGGAGCAGAGAGATGTAGGTCTATGTGTACATAGATCCCTGAAAGTTGGGAATCAAGTAGATAAGGTTGTTAAGAAGGCATACGGTGTCTTGGCGTTTATTGGTAGGGGGATTGAATTTAGAAGTCGCAACGTCATGTTGCAACTGTACACAACTCTGGTGCGGCCGCACTTGGAGTACTGTGTGCAGTTCTGGTCCCCACATTACAGGAAGGACGTGGAGGCTTTGGAGAGGGTGCAGAGGAGGTTTACCAGGATATTGCCTGGTATGGAGGGGAGGTCCTATGAGGAGAGACTGAGGGATTTGGGGTTGTTTTCGCTGGAAAGAAGGAGGCTAAGAGGGGATCTCATCGAAACATATAAGATGATTAGAGGTTTAGATAGGGTGGATAGTGATAGCCTTTTTCCTCGGTTGGAGAAAGCTAGCACGAGGGGGCATGGCTTTAAATTAAGGGGGGGTAGTTATAGGATGGATGTCAGGGGTTGGTTCTTTACCCAGAGGATGGTGAGGGACTGGAATGTCCTGCCTGCTGCAGTTGTAAATGCGCCTAGTTTGGGGGCGTTTAAAAGATCTGTGGATAGGTTTATGGACGAAAAGGGATTGGTTTAGATTAGTGGTTGTGTTTTTTTTTTAAAACTGGTCGGCGCAACATCGTGGGCAGAAGGGCCTGTTCTGCGCTGTAATGTTCTATGTTCTAAATATGTAGAGCTATGGGGGTATATGTAGAGCTGGGTGGGATTGTGTCGGTGCAGACTCGATGGGCCAAATGGCCTCTTTCCGCACTGTAGGGTTTTTATGATTTATATGATGTCACAATATCTGTAACCCCCACGACTTGCGTGGGTTTGCAAAATCTCACTAACTGCCCTGGCTGAAGACAATACACATCTCTTTAACCTGTGCTTAACTCTCTTTCCACTCACATTGTCTGTATCTTTACAACTTGATTACCTTGCATTTCAACCATTACTTTGTAAATTGAGTTTGTGTCTTTATATGTCCTGTTTGTGAACAGAATTCCCATTTAACTGATGAGGGAGCAGCGCTCCGAAAGTTAGTGGTGCCAAATAAACCTGTTGGACTTTAACCTGGTGTTGTGAGATTTCTTACTGTGTTTACCCCAGTCCAATGCCGGCAGCTCCACATCCTAATTAAAGAGAGCCAGAATTGATTAAGAACACAGAAAACAAAGGAAATTACAGAAACAGAAAAAATGCTGGAAATCTCAGCAGGTTTGACAGCATCTGTTGAGAGAGTAAAGCCAACATTTCAAATCTAGATGGCCCTTCAGAGCTCAGTACAGCAAAGGAACAGGCCCTTTGACCCTTTAAGCCCATACTGATCATGATGCCCCAACTAGAAAAGTATAAAACAGGATTTGTAAAAGACAGCTTTTTCTTGACTAATCAAATTGAATTTACTAATGAAATAATAGGTTGATGAGGGGAATGTAATGGATAATGTCGATACGGGCTAGTGTTTGACAAGATACCACATAAAAGGCCAATTAACAAAATTGAGGCTCATGAAATAACACGGTCAATGTCAGTTTGGATACAAATTTGGCTTAAGGACAGAAAACAGTGAGTTATGGCTGCTGGTTATTTTTCAGCCTGGAGGATGATAGACAGTGATGTTCCTCAAGGGTCAGTGCTTGGAGCACAACTTCAAAGTTTGCCCATGATACCAACCTGAAGAAAAGGCAAACAGCAAGGATGATATCAATCATCTGCAATATGACAGAGAGGCTAACAGAATGGGCAGACAAGTGGCTGCTAGAATTTAAGAGCAATGAAAGGTGGTACATTTTGGCCAAAGGGATAGGAAGAGACAAAGTTAATGGCAGCAACATACATTTACATTGTGCCTTTAATATAATAAAAGATGGCAGAGCGCTTCATGGGATTATTATAAAATAAAATATGACACTGAAGCACATAAGGAAATATTGGATCATATGATCGAGACTGACATTAAAAGAGGTTAAAGGGGTAGGTTTTAAAGAATGTCTCAAAGGGAGAAAGTGAGGTCAAGGGGTTTAGGGAGAGACAGTTCTAAAATGTGTTGGAAGAGAGGGAACTGAGAGTAGATCTTTTAAGGTGGCAAGACACACTGAGAAATTAGTTAGGAAAGTTTCTTTTGGATTTCATAAATAGAGCTATTGAATGCAAAAGGAGACTGAGCCTTTAGAAAATTCTGGTTAGGCTACAACTATTGCAACTAGTTCAGTTCTGGTCATCCCACAGGAAGGATGTAAGAATCCTGCAGAATATTTCCAGCCTTTTTTTGATTATTCTTTCAGAGGATGTGAGTGTCACAGGCCACCAATTTGTTGCTGGGCCATTTCAGAAGGAAGTTTAGAATTAATGTCATTATTTGGATCTGAAGTCAGATGTAGGCTAGAGCAGGTAAGAAGGACAGATTTTCTTCCCCAAAGGACATTTGCTTTTAACAACAATCAGTGATCAATGCAGCAACTGACACATTCCTGAGGCAACCTCTTAGCAATCTGTACCTTTGAACAATGAAAATTACAGCACAGGAACAGGCCTTTCGGCCCTCCAAGCCTGCACTGACCATGCTGCCCAACTGAAATAAAACCCTTACCCTTCCAGGAACCATATCCCTCTATGTTTCCATCCTATTCATATACTTATCAAGACGCCCCTTCAAAGTCACTATCCGCTTCCACTACCTCCCCCGACAATGAGTTCCAGGCACCCTCTACTCTCTGTGCAAAAAATCTGCCTCGTACATCTCCTTTAAACCTTGCCCCTCACACCTTAAACCTATGCCCCCTAGTAGTTGACTCTTCCACCCTGAGAAAAAGCTTTGCCTAACAATTCTGTCCATGCCTCTCATAATCTTGTAGACTTCTATCAGGTCTCCCCACAACCTCTGTCGCTCCAGTGAGAACAAACAAAGTTTCTGCAACCTCTCCTCATAGCCAATGCCCTCCATTCCAGGCAACATCCTGGTAAATCTTTTCTGTACCCTTTCCAAAGCCTCCACATCCTTCTGGTAGTGTAGTGACCAGAATTGAACACTATATATATTCCAGGTGCGGCCTCACTAAGGTTCTATAAAGCATCAACATGACTTGCCAATTTTTAAACTCAGTACCCTGGCCGATGAAGGCAAGCATGCCGTTTTTCTTCTTTCTCCACCTTCATTGCCACTTTTAGTGACCTGTGCATTTTAGACATTCCAAAATGCATTACCTCACATTTGTCTGGATTAAACTCCATCTGCCATCTCTCCGCCCAAGTCTCCAACTGATCTATATTCTGCCATATCCTCTGATGGTCCTCAATGCTATCTGCAAATCCACCAACCTTTGTGTCGTCCGCAAACAAACTAATTAATCCAGTTACATGTTTCTCCAAATCAGTTATAAACAGCAAAGGTCCCAGCACTGATCCCTGGGGAACACCACTTGTCACAGCCCTCCATTCAGAAACACATCCTTCCATTGCTACTCTCTGTCTTCTTTGACCGAGTCAGTTTTGTATCCACCTTGCCAGCTCACCTCTGATCCCATGTGACTGAACCTTCTGTATCAATCTGCCACGAGGGACCTTGTCAAAGGCCTTACTGAAGTCCATGTCGACAACACCCACTGCCCTACCCTCATCAATCATCTTCGTCACTTCCTCGACAAACTCAATCAAGTTTGTGAGACATGACCTCTCCTTCACAAAACCATGTTGCCTCTCACTAAAAATAAGAACATAATAAGAAATAGGAGCAGGAGTAGGCCATCTAGCCCTTCGAGCCTGCCCCGCCATTCAATAAGATCATGACTGATCTGAAGTGGCTCACTTCCACATTCCCACCCTCTCCCCATAACCCTTAATCCCCTCTCTTATCAAAAACCCATCAACACGCGTCTTAAATATATTTAGCGAGGTAGCCTCCGCCACTTCAATGGGCAGAGAATTCCAGAGATTCACCACCCTTTGAGTGAAGAAGTTCCTCCTCAACTCCGTTCTAAACCACCCCTCCTTTATCTTGAGGCTGTGCCCCGTAGTCCTACTATCCTTTCTGAGCGGGAAGAGTCTCTCCACCTCTATCTTATCCATCCCATTCATCATCTTATATGTCTCAATGAGATCTCCCCTCATTCTTCTAAACTCTAACAAGTACAAGCCTAATTTATTCAGCCTCTCCTCATAGCTCAACCTCCTCAATTCCGGCATCCGCCTAGTAAACCTCCTCTGCACTCCCTCCAAGGCCAAAATATCCTTGCGTAAGTACGGCGCCCAAAACTGCACACAGTACTCCAGCTGCGGCCTCACCAATGCCCTATACAGCCGCAGCAAGACCTCCCTACTTTTATATTCAATCCCCCTCGCTATGAAGGCCAGCATCCCATTAGCCTTCCTGACCACCTGCTGCACCTGCAAGCTGGGTTTTTGCGACTCATGCACAAGGACCCCGAGGTCCCTCTGCACCGTCGCCTGCTGCAGTTTTTCGCCACGTAAGTAATAGTCCTTCCTACCATTATTCCTACCAAAGTGGACCACCTTGCACTTGCCAACATTAAATTCCATTTGCCATTTCCTGGCCCATTCGCCCAGCCTATCTAGATCCTTCTGTAGACTCTCCACACCCTTCGCACAATTTGCCGTTCTACCAATCTTGGTGTCATCAGCAAATCATCAGCAAATACGTCCACTTATTTCTGAATGGGAATAAAGCCTGTCTCGAAGACCCTGGAGTGAGTGCAGAGGAGGTTTACCAGGATGCTGCCTGGTACTAAGGACTGGGTTATGAGGAAAGATTAAGCAAATTGGGGCTGTTTTCCCTTAAAAGACGGTGACTGAGGGGAGATCTAATAGAGGTATATAAGATTATGAAGGGTATAGATAGATAGTGGTAAACTTTTTCCTATGTTAGAAATGCGCAGTATGAGGGGCCACAGGCTTAGGGTAAGGGGGCAGAGGTATAACACGGATGTTACAGGGAGGTTTTTCACAGAGGGTAGCAGGGGTATGGAATGCTCTGCCAAGCAAGGTGGTGGAGGCAGGCACGCTGGAGTTGTTTAAGAGTAATTAGACAGGCACATGAATGGGTTGGAGATGGAAGGATATAGGAGATTGTTTTTAATAAGGTTCAGTAGCCTTGGGATGTCCCTGGTAATGTATAAGGATGTGGAATGATACTAATGTTTTTCTCTTTTAATTCACAGGTTTTAAGTCGGTCCACCTTGTCCAACGAGGGGCATACACGCAATGGGTCGTACAAGGGCTGCTCTTGGATGTTCGAGAATAGCCTAGTACTTCATGTCATTAGTGTATGCTTAAACTGGACCAGATGCTGGGCAACACGACAGCTCAGTAACTATCACTGTTTGCTGTGCAAACACATAGATTTGGGCCAGTGTCTGTGGGAGTTTGCATATTCTCGCTGTGCTTGCGTAGGTTTTCTCTGGGTGCTCCAGGTTTCCCCCCACACCCCAAAGATGTGCTATTAGGCTGGTTGGAGGTAATAAATTGTCCCTAAATTAGTTCTTCCTCAATGTGGAATGCCATAAGCATAGATAAGGGTCATGGGTGGAGGGGGGACTGGTAATGTTAAAATGGTGGCATGGGCTCGTTGGGCCAAAGGGCCTGTTTCCCGGGCTGTTTTTGTTCTTTGAAGAATCCTCTCCAATAATTTCCCTACCAGTAAGGCAAGGCTCACCTGCCTGTAATTACCTGGATTATTCTTGCTACCCTTCTTAAACAAAGGAACAACATTGGCTATTCTCCAGTCCTCTGGGACATCTCCTGTAGCCAGTCAGGATACAAAGATTTCTCTCAAGGCCCCAGCAATTTCCTCCCTTGCCTCTCTCAGTATTCTGGTATATCCCATCAGGCCCTGGGAACTTGTCTACCTTAATGTTTCTCAATAATCCCAATACCTCCTTTTTGATTTCAACATGACTCAAACTATCTTTTCCCAGGCTCATCATCCACCAAGTCCTTCTGTTTGGTGAATACTGACACAAAGTACTCATTTAATACCTCGCCCATTTCCTCTGGCTCCACGCATAGGTTCCCTCCCTTGACCTTGAGTGGGCCAGCCCTCTCCCTGGCTACTCTCTTGGTCTTTATACATGTATAAAAAAAAACCTTGGGATTTTCCTTAATCCTGCTGGCCAATGCTTTTTCATGACTCTTTTTAGCTGTTCTTACCCCTTGTTTAAGTTTTTTTCTACTTTCCTTGTATTCCACACTTGCTTCATGCATTCCCAGCTCCTAGCTTTGACAAATGTTTCCTTTTTCTCTTTGACTAGGCTCACAATATCTCTCGTTGTCCAAGGTTCCCAAAACTTTCCATACTTATCCTTCATCCTTACAGGAATGTGCCAGTCCTGAATCCTTATCAACTTACACTTGGAAGCCTCTTAACTGCCAGATGTTGATTTTCCCTCAAACATTTGCCCCCAATCTACATTCTTCAGTTCCTGCCGAATATGGTTGTAATTTAGCACCTTGAGGACTACACTTTATCCATCCATACCTTATTGAATTGTGGTCACTGTTCCCGAACTGTTCCCCTACTGAAACATCGACCACCTGGCCGGGCTCGTTCCCTAATACCAGGTCCTGTATGGCCCCTTCCCTAGTTGGACTATCTACACACTTTCAGGAAGCCCTCCTGGATGCTCTTTACAAACTCTGCCCCATCTACACCCTTAGCACTAAGTGAGTCCCAGTCAATATAGGGGAAATTAAAATCTCCCACCACAACAACCTTGTTACTTTTACACTTTGTCAAAATCTGCCTACATATCTGTTCCTCAATCTCCTGCTGGCAGTTGGGAGGCCTACATTGTGACTAACCTTTCCTATTCCTGAGCTCTACCCATATTGCCTTGCTGTCTGAGCCTTCCGTACAACTGTGATATTCTCCTTAACCAGTAGTGCAATTCCCCCACCCCTTTTACATCCTCTTCTATCCTGCCTGAAACATCTGTATCCTGGGATGTTAAGCTGTCAATCCTGTCCTTTCCTTAACCAAGTCTCTGTAATGGCAACAACATCATAGTTCCTAGTATTAATCCAAGCTCTAAGCTCATCTGCCTTACCTGTTACACTTCTTCCATTGAAACAAATGCACTTCAGTCCACCAGAACCTTTTTGATTAGCAATCCCACCCTGCCTGCTGTTTCTCTGAGTCTTACTGGCCCTACTCTTGGTTCCCCTTCAGCTAATTCACCTTTGCTTTGGTTCCCATCCCCCTGCCAAACTATTTTAAATCCTCCCGTGTGACACTAGCAAACCTCCCAGCCAGAATATTTGTGCCCTTCCAGTTTAGATGCAAACTGTCCTTCTTGTACACATCCCATCTGCCTCAGAAGAGACCCAAATGGTCCAGAATCCTCCCTCCTCCACCAGCTTTTTAGATACGTGTTGAGCTGCATTTTCTTCCTATTCCTAGCCTCACTAGCACGTGGCACTGGGAGTAATCCTGAAATTATAACCCTAGTGGTCCTGCTTTTTAACATTCTACCTAACTCCCTAAACTGCTGCTGCAGGATCTGATCACTTCCTGCCTATGTCATTGATATCAATATATACCACAACCTCTGGCTGTTTACTCTCTCTTCAGAATGCTTTCTGCCTGTTCAGAGACATCCTGGACCCTGACGTATCTTTTACATCCACAGAAACACCTATCTGCACCCCAAACTATAGAATCCCCTATCACTATTGCTCTAGAGCTCTTTGTTCCTCCCTGCTTAATAACAGAGCAAGCTGTGGTACCACTGCTTTGGTTGCTGCTGCTGTATTCCCTGATAGCCCAACTCCCCCACCAGTATCCAAAATGGTATTCTTGTTAGAGGGGTTTATCACAGGGGACTCCTGCATTGACTGCCTGCCCGCCCCTTCTTGCGGTCACCCATCTATCAGTCTGCACCTTCGGTGTGACCATGCCCCTAAAGTTCCTACTTATGATGCTTTCCGCCTCTTCATGCTGCTAAGTGCATCCAAATGCTACTCCAACCTATCCATGCACTCTGTAAGGAGCTGCAATTGGGTGCACTTCCTGCAATCATAGTCAGCCGAGATGCTGGAAGCGTCACGGATCTCCCATATCTCATAAGTGTAACATTTAACCCCACTGACCAACATTTTGAGCACCAGCTAAATTATTTGAGAAAATTTATAAAACTCTTACCTTCACTTTTACTGTCTCACAGTGGCCTTTTCTTTTTGGTTAGAGGAGGGAAGGAGGGAAACAGGGAAACACTTATGTCGTGTTTTTGGATTTACTGCTCCTTCTGCCATTCGCACGTTCTGATCACTTAATGGACACTTTTTAAAACCTTTTTCAGCCTTAATTATCATTTTCATTCCCTTTGACAATTACAGCATTCCCTCCCATCCTCATAGTATAAATCCTTCCTGATTTTCTTTGCTTAGTTCTGCTGAAAGGTTATGCAGACTTGAAATATTGGCTCTATTTTCTCTCCATAAATGTTGAGAGACCTGAAATTTTCCAGCATTTTCTATTTTTGAATCAGTGATGGTTTGGTGATCACCCTTACTGTGGATAGTTTTATATTCCATGTTATTTGCTGAATTTAAGCTGCACCAGCTGCAGTGGTGGGATTTGAACATTGGTCTGGATCTCTGGATTAACGCTCCAGCTACATTACCATAATGTCACCATCACCCAAATGGTTAACTAAAGGGGCAGTTTAAAAATCCTTTTAAGGCTGGAGGTGAGAAGTTTTTTTTTCCCTCTGAGAATGGTTAGAATTTCCTTCCTCAGATAGTAGTGGTGACTGGGGCATTGGATTTAATCATGGTAAAATTAGATTTTTGTTTGACAAGAGAGACAGTGAAGTGGAGTTGAGACCAAAACCAGATCAGTCAGGATCTTAATAAATGGTGAAATAAGAAATGAATGGCCTACTTCTGTTCCTAAGTCCGATGTGGTTAAGGTTGGATTGGGGAAGTTCTTCTTGGAGAGGAGGAGATTTGATCGAGGCTATACAAAATAATAGATTTAAATAAGGTAGACAAAGTAAAACAGTGCTCATTGACTGTCAGTACAAGGATGAGGAGACACAAATTTAAGGTTTTGGGAAATGATACAGGAAATGTGAGGATTTTAAATTTGTTTTTTGGAGCAAGCAAGGAATGGATTTGGTTTTGCACGGTCTACACTGAGCATTGGCTTTGTACCTCTCAGAACAGGGTAAAAATGTCTTTAAAAAAGGGAAGCCTCCAGGTAGTGGTATTCGCACCAACCTGTTCCCAGGGGCGGCATAGTGGTTAGCATTGCTGCCTTACAGGCCAGGGACCTGGGTTCATTTCCAGCCTCGGGTAAGTGCCTGTGTGGAGTCTGCATGTTCTTCCTGCATTTGCAGATTTCCTCCAGGTATTCTGGTTTCCTCTCCCTGTCTAAAGATGTGCGGGTTCAGCTGAATGGCTACACTAATGTGTCCCTTTGTATCAGGGATTATCGGTGTAAATACGTGGGGTTATGGGTAATGGACCTGGGAGGGATTGTTATCGGCACAGGCTCAATAGGCCAAATGGTCTCCTCCTCCTGCACTGTAGGGATTCTATGATCTGCTGTCCTAGTATTTCTAGGTGATAGTGTTCATGGGTTTGGAAGGTGCTGCCTGCGTAACTTTGGTGAGCTCCTCAGTGCATCTAGTAAATGGTACACAATACTGCCGCTTTGCATTGGTGGTGGAAGGAATTAATGTTTGTCCAAAGGGTAGCAATCAAGCTGTTTTGTCATGGATGGTGTCAAGCTTCTTCAGTGTTGCTGGAGCTGCACTTATCTAGGCAAGTGGAGAGTATTCCAACACATTCCTGACTCGTGCCTTGTAGATGATGGACAAAACCTCCCAGCCAAGTCCATTCTCATCACTCCCTCCACAGGTGGTTTCTCTTCCTCCCTCTGCGTTTCCAATTAACACAGGGTGAATTCTGGCTGTGAGCAATCCCACTGCGAGTTTCTGCAGACTGGGAAATACTCCCCAGCTGAGTACAGTCAGTGCTGGAACACTGAGCACAAACATTGCTGCAGCTTGTCAGGGTGTGCTAATTGAACAGGGTCAGAGTTTGATCAATGTGCTGTTGGAAGAATATTTCCCAGGATATATCTCTTCTTCAAATCTTCAATGTCCACCTAAATGGGCAGCTCACTTTAATGTCTCATTCAGAAAACTGCACAGAACACAGAATACTACAGCACAAACAGGTCCTTTGGCCCACAAGTTGCGCTGATCAAATCCATACCTACCAGGCCTATCTATAACTCTCTCTCCCATTAAATCCCATGTACTCATCCAAAATTCTCTTAAAAGACCCCAGCGAGTTTGTCTCTACCACCACCGACAGCAGCCGATTCCACTCACTCACCACCCTCTCAGTGAAATACTTACCCCTGACATCTCTGTACCTGCTCCCCAGCACCTTAAACCTGTGTCCTCTTGTAGCAACCATTTCAGCCCTAGAACATAGAACATAGAACATTACAGCGCAGAACAGGCCCTTCGGCCCACGATGTTGCGCCGACCAGTTACAAAACAATGACCCACTAGCCTAAACCAATCCCTTTTCATCCATAAACCTATCCACAGATCTTTTAAACGCCCCCAAACTAGGTGCGTTTACAACTGCAGCTGGCAGGGCATTCCAGTCCCTCACCACCCGCTGGGTAAAGAACCTACCCCTGACATCTGTCCTATAACTACCCCCCCTTAATTTAAAATCGTGCCCCCTCGTGTTAGCTTTCTCCATCCTAGGAAAAAGGCTATCACTATCTACCCTGTCTAAACCTCAGTTTAGCCCTGGGAAATAGCCTCCAAGAATCCACCCTGTCTATACCTCTCAACATTTTATAAACCTCTATCAGGTCACCTGAAAAATGACAAACAGTAAAGGTCCTAGAACAGACCATCCAACAGACCATGGGGCATCCACTGGTGACCGACCTCCATACGGAAAAAGACCCATCCACAACCACTCTCTGCCTTCTGCAGGCAAGATGTGAGTATGCCAGCGTTAGACTGGCATAAACACAGTAAAAAGTCCGACAACACCAGGTTTTAGTCCAACCTATTTATTTGATAATATACTCACAAGCTTTCGAGGGGACTGCCTCTTCGTCAGGTGAACTCACCATTCACCTGACGAAGAGGCAGTCCCTCGAAAGCTTGTGAGTATATTATCAAATAAATAGGTTCGACTAAAACCTGGTGTTGTCAGACTTTTTACTGTGTTCTGCAGGCAAGCCAGTTCTGAATCCTCAAGGCAACAGCCCCTTGGATCCCAAGCCCTCTCACCTTCTCAAGAAGTCTTGCACGGGGGACCTTATCAAACACCTTGCGGAAGTCCACATGCACTTCTAACAATGCTATACTCCCCAACACCACGCGGAAATATCACCTCGGAAAAGACCTTTAATTGCCCAGACCGCTGCCAGCTGCTGTCCATAGTCCAGGCAGCTGCCCATATCCCCTTCAGCTGCTCATTATCCAGGAATGTGATCGTTTTCTGCAGCAATATTTGAGGAACCAACAAGGGAACAGACAATCTTGAACTGGGTATTGTGCAATAAAAAAGGACTAATTGGCAATCTAATTGTGAGACAATCCTTGGGGACAAGTAACCATAATATGATAGAATTATTTGTCAAAGTGGATAATAATGTTATTGACTCTGAGACCAAAGTCCTGAATCTTAATAAAGGTAAATGTGATGGTATGAGGCATGAATTGGCTATGATGGACTGGGAAACATTACTGAGAAGTAAGATGGCAGATATTTAAAGAGTGCATAGGTAAACTCCTGTTTGATGGATAAGTGGTAAGAGAATTGTAGTCAAACCATGGCTTACGTAGAGTTAGCATCAAATTTAAGGAAGCATACAAATCGGCAAGAAAAAACAAAATCATAGAATCCCTACAGTGCAAAAGGACGACATTTGGCTCATTGAGCTTGCACTGACAACAACCCCACCCAGGCCCTATCCCCATAACCCCACATATTTACCCTGCTAATCCACCTGACACTAAGCATCAATTTAGCATAGCCAATCCACTTAACCTTCACATCTTCGGACTGTGGGAGGAAACACACATTCACTGGTTCTCCAATTCTACCAATTACACCCTCAAAAAACTCCAATACTTTTGTCAAGCATGATTTCTGCTTTGTAAATCCATGCTGACTTTGTCTGATTATAATACTGCCTTCCAAAAATCCCTGATGATGGACTCTAGCAACTTGTTCAATACCCAGGGAGAATGTGCAAACTCCACACAGTTACCTAAGGTTGGAACTGAACCCAGGTCCTGGTGCTGTAAGGCAGCAGTGCTAACCATTGTGCCACTATGCCACCCAGGAGGACTGAGGACAGGAAGCAGTTTAATGGAGCAATAGGCCTGATGATTGGTCCCAGTTTAAAATTCAGCAAAGGAGGGCCAAGGAATTTGTTAAGAAAGGAAAGCACAAGTATGAAAGTAAGCTAGCAAGGAATGTAAAAACTGACTGTAAAAGTTGCTATAGGTATGTAAAAAGAAAAAGATTGACAAAAACAAGGCCCTTTACAGTCAAAAAAAGGAATTCATAACAGAATAAAGAAATGGCCAAGGAACTAAATTCGTACTTTGCTTCGGTCTTCACGAAGGAAGTCATGAATAATGCACCAGAAATTCTGAAAGAAGCAAGTTTTAATATGGAGCTGAAAGAAATCAACATTAGTAGATAAATGGTTTGGGGGGAAATTGATGGGATTGAAAGTGGATAAATCCGCAGGTCCTGATGATCTTCATCCCAGAATACTTAAGGAAGTGTCGTGAAAATAGTAGATCCATTGGTGGTTATTTTCCAAAATTCTTTGGACTCTGGACTGGTTCCTACAGATTGGAGGGTTGCTAATGTAAGCCTGCTATTCGAAAAGGTAGAAAGAAAACAGGAAATATACACCAGTGAGACTAATATCAGTATCGGACAAGTTGCTAGAGTCCATTATCAGGGATTTTTGGAAGGCAGTATTATAATCAGACAAAGTCAGCATGGATTTACAAAGCAGAAATCATGCTTGACAAAAGTATTGGAGTTTTTTGAGGGTGTAATTGGTAGAATTGGAGAACCAGTGAATGTGGTTTATTTAGACTTTCGGAAGGCTTTCAACAAAGTCTCACTTAATAGACTACTATGTAAAGATAAAACACAAGGGATTGCAGGTAATGTCTTGAGATGGATAGAAAGCTGGTTAGCAGATAGGAAGCAAACCTTCCATTGAGAAAAGCTCCCTTCTACTGCTAGCTTTTGTTTTCTGTCGCTAAGCCAACTATATATCCATCTTGCCAGCTTTCCTCCGACCCTGTATGACTTCACCTTTCGTACCAGTTTACCATGATGTACCTTGTCAAAGGCTTTACTGAAGTCCATGTATACAACATTCTTTCCCTCATCTGTCATCTTCGTCACTTCCTTGAAAAACTTGATGAAGTTAGTGAGACCTCTCCTTTACAAAACCAGTCTATCACCAATAAGTTCATTTGTTTCAAAATGTGGCAAATCCTGTCCCTAACAATCTTTTCCAATAATTTTCCTTCAACTGATGTAAGGCTCACCAGCCTGTAATTTTCTGGATTATCCCTGCTGCCCTTCTTAAACAATGGAAGAACATTGGCTAAGATGAAGTTCCAGAAGACTGGAAGATAGCCAATGAGGATACAAAGATTTCTGCCAAGGTCCTAGCAACTTCCACCCTTGCCTCCCTCAGTATTCTGCAGTAGATCCCATCAGGTCCTGGGGACTTACCTACTTTAAAGCTTTCTAAGACACCCAATACCAATACTTTTTGATATTAACATGACCCAGAATATCTACACACCCTTCCCTAGGATCCTCATCCATCAAATCCCTCTCTTTGGTGAATATTGAGGCAAAGCATTCATTTATTATTTTGCTCTTTTCCACCAGTTCCATGCATAGATTCCCTCCAAAACCCTTTTCTTGGTAATGCCCTTGTTCTTTACATATGTATAAAATGCCATAGGACTTTTCTTAATCCTGTTTGCAAAGGACATTTCATGGCCACGCTTAGTCCTCCTAACTACATCCTTAAGTTCCCTCCTATGTTCTTTATATTCTTCAAGGGCTTCATCTGTCCTAAACCTTTTAGACCTTATGAATCTTTTCATTTTGACCTCATATTTCTCATTATCCAGCGTTCCCGATACTTGCCACGCTTATCCTTCATCCTCACAGATACATGCCAGTCCTGAATTCCGATAACTGACATTTGAAACATTCCCACATGTCGGATGTTGATTTACCCTCAAACAGCCTCACCCAAGCTAGTCTCTAGATCCTGCCTAATGTAGTTGTAGTTAGTCTTCTCCCAATTTAATACCTTCACCCGAGAACCACTCTTGTCCTTTCCACAAGTATCTTAAAACCTATGGAATTGTGATCAGTTCCCGAAATGCTCTCCTACTGAAACTTTGATCACCGGGCTGGGTTCATTCCCAATACCAGTCTATTATGGCTCCTTCTCGAGTTGGGCTATTTACATACTGTTTCAAGAAACTCTCCTGGATGCTCTTTACAAATTCTGTCCCATCCAAACCCCTAGGAGTGAGTCCCTGTCAATATAGAGTGAGTTAAAATCACTTGCCACAACAACCTCGTTATTTTTGCATCTTTCCAAAATCTGCCTACATATCTGCTCTTTGATCTTCCGCTGGCTGTTGGGAGGCCTGTAAGAAACCCTCAACATTGTGACTCCACCCTTCCTATAACGTGGATAAGTGTGAGGCTATCCACTTTGGTAGCAATAATAAGATTATTACGTGAATAAGATTACTTGAATAGGTGCAAATTGAGAGAGGTGGATACTCGGTGAGACCTTGGTGTCCTCGTGCATCAGTTGCTGAAAGTAACCATGGGGGTAAAGTAGGCAGTAAAGAAGGCAAAGATATGTTTGCCCTCATAGCGAGAGGATTTGATTATAGGGATACAGATGTTTTGCTACAATTGTATAGGCTGTTGATGAGACCACATCTGGAGTTTTGGTGTCCTTATCTGAGGAAGGATGTCCTTGCTATAGAGGCAGTACAGTGAAGGTTTACCAAACTGATTCCTGGGGTGGCAGGTCTATTATATGAGGAGAGACTAAGTCGGTCAGGATTATTTTCACTAGAATTTAGAAGAGGGGGATCTCATAGAAACTTATATAATTCTAAGGATTAGACAGGATAGATTCAAAAAGCATTTTCCCAATAGTGGGGGAGTCCAGAACTAGGGGTCATAGTTCCAGTAGGAGTAAAACTTTTAGAAGCGAGATGATGAGAAATTTCTTCACCCAGAGGAAGATGAATGTGTCGAATTCACTATCACAGAATGTAGTTGAGGCCAACACATCTGATTTCAAGAAGAAATTAAATTTGGCTCTAAGGGCTAAAGGGATCAAGGGATATGACAGGGAGGGGGGAAATCAGGAAATTGAATTCAATGATGAACCATGATCAAAATGAATCGTGGAACAGAGTTGAAAGGCCGAATACCCTGCCTCTACTTCTAGTTTCTGTGTAACTGTTGGTAATATAAACTGAACCCTCAGTCTCCATCATCCTGCAAAGCATTTTTACAGGATAATTTATTTTCTCATTGGATTGCTCTTTATTTTAACTCTTTAACACAGCACTCTAGATATAACAGAATTCTCACCTTGGCGCACGAACACACACACACACACACACACACACACTGCAGCTAAAAAAGGAATTCAAAGGTGCCAGTCCCAATTGCTGCTCGTCTTGACATCCAAAGACTGCTCATCGATTCATGGAAATGCCGCTCAGGTTCTTCAGCTGTTCAAGCAGAAAAAGGGAATAATCATTAGCCCGGGAATGCAAGGAGGACTGCGTGGAGGCAGTCTCCTGAAGATTGTGTCTGCCACTGGAGTGGAGTCTGGGAAAGACCACCAGATTGCCTTCAGAGTATTGCCCAAGTAGCCACTCAAAGTGTGAGACCAGTGTCAATCAGCAAATAAACGGCAGCAGGCATCAATGCTGCACTCCTCTCGTACACGCTTTCTAACACTGGTGGCTGGCTAGATACAGGGTTCTCATCCTAGCCGATTTATCCTAGCTCAGGTTTTCCTCATGTGCAGGATCTAGCCTGAAGCCCTCGAGCTCAGTGTGTGTGACTCAGTACCACAGCGGGCACTTGGGACACAACAGCATGAATCAGGCAGATTGTTTGGATAATCAGGGAACTAGGAGAGGTTAAGGATCTTGAAGAATATAAGGACTGTAGAAAGGAGGTTAAAAGGGAAATTAGGAGAGCCAGAAGGGGTCATGAGAAGACCTTGGCGGGTAAGATTAAGGAAAATCCCAAGGCCTTCTATAAGTATGTGAAAGGTAAAAGGGTGAGAAGGGAAAGGATAGGACCTATAAAAGGTGAAGGGGGAAAGGTCTGTGTAGAACCAGAAGAAATGGCGGAGGTGCTTAATGAGTACTTTGCCTCAGTATTCACAGTGGAAGCTGATTTGGGAGATCTTGCTATGGACTTGCAGCAGGTGGAAAAGATTGAGTACGTGGACATTAAGGAGGAGGATGTGTTAGAACTTTTGAATTCTATCAAGGTAGATAAGTCGCCGGGACCAGATGGGATGTACCTCAGGATACTGTGGGAGGCCAGGGAAGTGATTGCAGAGCCCCTGGCGATGATCTTTGCGTCGTCAATGGAGACGGGAGAGGTTCCGGAAGATTGGAGGATTGCGGATGTAGTCCCTATTTTCAAGAAAGGGAACAGAGATAGCCCGGGAAATTACCGCCCGGTGAATCTGACCTCAGTGGTTGGTAAGCTGATGGAGAGGCTTCTGAGGGACAAGATTTACGAGCATTTGGAGAGGTTTGACATGATCAGGAATAGTCAGCATGGATTTGTCAAGGGCAGGTCATGCCTTACGAGCCTAGTTGAGTTCTTCGATAATGTGACTGAACACATTGACGAAGGAAGTGCCGTGGACGTAGTGTACATGGACTTCAGCAAGGCTTTTGATAAGGTCCCCCATGCAAGACTTCTTGAGAAGGTGAGAGGGCATGGGATCCAAGGGCCTTTGGCCTTGTGGATCCAGAACTGGCTTGCCTGCAGAAGGCAGAGAGTGGTTGTGGATGGGTCTTTTTCGGAATGGAGGTCAGTCACCAGTGGGGTGCCCCAGGGATCTGTTCTGGGACCCTTGCTGTTTGTCATTTTCATAAATGACCTGGATGAGGAAGTGGAGGGATGGGTTAGCAAGTTCGCTGATGACACGAAGGTCGGCGGTGTTGTGGATGGTCTGGAAGGATGTCAAAAGTTGCAGCAGGACATAGATAGGATGCAGGAATGGGCGGAGAAGTGGCAGATGGACTTCAACGCGGATAAATGTGTAGTCGTCCATTTCGGCAGAACCAACGGGATGAACGAGTACACTATTAAGGGCAGGAGTCTTAGTAGCGTTGAAGAGCAGAAGGATCTCGGGGTCCGGGTTCACAGGACTCTTAAATCGGCCTCGCAGGTGGAGGAGGTGGTCAAGAAGGCGTATGGTGTACTGACCTTCATTAATCGAGGGATTGAGTTTAGGAGTCGGGAGGTAATGCTGCAACTTTACAGGACCCTTGTCAGGCCTCATTTGGAGTACTGTGCGCAGTTCTGGTCGCCTCACTATAGGAAAGATGTAGAAGCTATTGAAAGGGTGCAGAGGAGATTTACAAGGATGTTGCCTGGACTGGGAGGCATGCCTTATGAAAATAGGTTGAGGGAGCTGGGACTCTTTTCCCTGGAGAGGCGAAGGTTGAGAGGCGACCTGATAGAAGTTTATAAAATGTTGAGAGGAATAGATAGGGTGGACTCTCAGAGGCTATTTCCCCGGGTTGAAATGGTCGCTACGAGAGGACACAGATTTAAGGTGCGGGGAGGGAAGTACAGAGGTGATGTTAGGGGTAAGTTTTTCACTCAGAGGGTGGTGAGTGAATGGAATCGGCTGCCGTCATCGGTGGTGGAGGCGAACTCGCTGGGGTCTTTTAAAAGACTTCTGGATGAGTATATGGGGTTTAATGGGATTGGGGGTTATAGATAGGTCTATAGATTGGTGGGGTTGATGTGATCGGCGCAACTTGAGGGCCGAAGGGCCTGTTTGTGCTGTAATGTTCTATGTTCTAATTCACTTACTGTTACTGCAGCTCCAACAAAACCTTGGAAAAGAGCTTTGCCTGTTGATCTCACCTGCAAAAGAAAACCTGATTTGTGAGTGACCCCAAAGTGAGGGAGCCCAGAAACCCACAGTGAGAGCGTTCAGACAGAGTGTCTCTGGAAGAAGGTGATGAGTGCGAACTGTGAATAGTCCTGAATGTGTGATGCCTTCAATGTCAGTGTGCATTATTCTGATCATAACTGCCCAGCAAGGCTGCGGGATAACTTTGCAACTGAGAGGAATAGTGAAAGTGCACAGAGAGTGGTGCCCCAGGGGTGTGTGGTGTGTGCATGCGGGTGGGGCGGTGGGGGGAGTCTGGTGTCTGGCGCCTAGCGCAGGGGGCAGGGGACAGAGGACAGGTGCGCAGGGCAGGGGGAGGAGGCGGGCGCGCATGACGGGGGGGTGGGGGCAGGGGCCCATGGCGAGGGGCGCGGTAGCGCGGCGGGGGGCCCGGGGCACACGACTGCGTGCGTGAGGGCAGGTGGGATGCGGGTTGTGGGGTGGGTGCGCGATCGCACATGGGCGCACGGGTGGGGATTCAAGGGAGAAGGGAGGGTGCGGGTGCGTAGGTGGGCATTGTTGGGCGTGGTTGGGGCACAAGGTGCACGTGGGGAGGTGTGGGTGCATGAGAAGGGGTGGCTGGATGGGTGTGTGTTGGGGAATGAGGGTGCAGACGGGGCTGCAGCAGGGAGGGGCATGTGTAGCGGTGTCGGGGTGAGGGGGCGATGGTAGTGGGTGTGTCCGGGGGTGGGGGGGGGTGGCTGGGTGGCCGTGTGCTGCATTTGGTCTGGTTACATGGTGGGGGTGCAGGGTTGGGGTTGGGGGGCATGCATTGTGGGGGTGGGGGGTTGCCTGGGTGTGTTTGTCACTCAAGCGGACTGAGTGTCAAACTGACCTGTTTGACAGAGTTAGCCACATTGACAGCATCAATAACACGGTTTTGTAGAAAGTTCCAAGTGTCTTCATAATCCGGAGAGGAATCCTGTAGCAGCACCAGCTCTGCACTGTTGTAGATTCCTGCTAGAATGGCTCGCTTTGTGTACCAGTTAGACTGCCCAGGAAGAAACAAAGAACTATTATTGTCACTAGATAGTTTACTCTCTCACTCCAGTTAATGCTTAGCTGAGTTGTGGATGACCGCAGCTTGCAAACTCACTGTTCCTCACATACTGTAGGATCCCTCACATTCGGTAGGAATAACAGATGTGTTGAATATAGGGCTAACGGGAGGACTTTGAATAGTGTGGAGGAGCAGAGGGATCTAGGTGTATGTGTACATAGATCCCTGAAAGTTGGGAATCAAGTAGATAAGGTTGTTAAGAAGGCATAAGGTGTCTTGGCGTTTATTGGTAGGGGGACTGAATTTAGGAGTCGCAACGTCATGATGCAACTGTACACAACTCTGGTGCGGCCACACTTGGAGTTTTGTGTGCAGTTCTGGTCCCCCCATTACAGGAAGGATGTGGAGGCTTTGGAGAGGGTGCAGAGGAGGTTTACCAGGATGTTGCCTGGTATGGAGGGGAGATCCTATGAGGAGAGACTGAGAGATTTGGGGTTGTTTTCGCTGGAAAGAAGGCGGCTAAGAGGGGACCTTATTGAAACATATAAGATGATTAGAGGTTTAGACAGGGTAGATAGTGATAGCCTTTTTCCTAGGATGGAGAAAGCTAGCACGAGGGGGCATGACTTTAAATTAAGGGGGGGTAGTTATACGATTGATGTCAGGGGTAAAGTTCTTTACTCTGGTGGTGAGGGACTGGAATGCCCTGCCAGCTGCAGTTGTAAATGCGCCTAGTTTGGGGGCATTTAAGAGATCTGTGGATAGGTTTATGGACGAAAAGGGATTGGTTTAGGCTAGTGGGTCATTGTTTTGTAACTGGTCGGCGCAACATCGTGGGCCGAAGGGCCTGTTCTGCGCTGTAATGTTCTATGTACTGTGTCCCACTGGGCGACCAGACAGGAAATCAGCCCAGCTTCCAGTCAGAAGTGAAGGAATGAGAGTTGACCTGAATGAGGACCAGAGTTAGCTCAAAGATTCACCATTGAGGAATATCCTCACACGAGGCTCCAGACCAGCGTCAGCCGGTAAGCCTGAGCTCCAGACCAGCGTCAGCCGGTAAGCCTGAGCTCCAGACCAACGTCAGCCGGTAAGCCTGAGCTCCAGACCAGCGTTAGATGCCAAGCTGTACACACTCCCCAGATTTACCCCCTCGCTCTCTAAGTTTAATCTCTCCCCCGTCCCCTTGTCTGGTCTCCCTCCCAAATTCAGCCTCTGTCATACACAATCCACTTGTAGTACTCACGTCTGTGGACCTGTCTCCTGCGTAGTACCAGACCTCATCCACCATATTCGTCAGATACCTCAAGCTTTCAGTAATGTTTTGTGGCAGTAATAATATACTCATGGCCTGTCAGAAATGGGTGAATTTGCTTTAGTGCATTACCAGTACAGTATTACAGGTGTATTACAATAACAATCACATGGTGGTCAGAGAGAGGAAGCAGGGGCATTCCTGCAAAGTCAGAATAGTAAACAGTCTGTTTCTGACTGAGAGTCACACTGTGCAAGATACATTAGTGCAAATGGCAGTTGTCTAATACCTTCAGCGAATGGTACACGTCTCTCTCAAACTCCTCCTCAGTCAGAAGGTTGTGCACAACTTGGATGCACAACCTTCAAGCCCTAATGCAGAGAACTGAGCATATAATCTGGGCTAATACTCCAGCATAAAATAAGGGGCTGAGACTGCAGCCCAATCTAATTGGGACCGATACTGTTTGAGCCTCTCAGTTACTGCATAGTTAAGGAGACACAAGTTCTGCTTCTTCATAAAAAAACCTTTATTTCTTGAGTCTAACTTCACACACAATTCTCCACCAACAAAATATCAGTGGGTTCTACTGAATAATTGACATCAAATTAGGATTTAATTGGAAGGTGTGCTCACACATTCCTAACAGTTTCTCCTCTCCCTTGGAGGGAAAAAAAAATTTGCTGAATATTGGTTTTCCATAGAAAAACACAAAACACAAAAACACTCCATTTCCCCTTTCTCTTTCAAAAAAAAACATACATTCAGAAAGATATGCCCTTCATTAATAATGTCCAAAAGTTTCTCTGAACTAGCCTTGGAGAAACTTTTGGCCTTGGAGGGAGTGCAGAGGAGGTTTACTAGGCTGATACCAGAGTTGAGGGGGTTGAGCTATGAGGAGAGGCTGAATAGACTGGGCTTGTACTCGTTAGAGTTTAGAAGGATGTGGAGAGATCTCATTAAGACGTATAAGATGATGAAAGGGATGGATAGGGTAGAGGTGAAGAGGTTCTTCCCGCTCAGAATAGACAGCAGGAATGGAGGTCAGTCACCAGTGGGGTGCCCCAGGGATCTGTTCTGGGACCCTTGCTGTTTGTCATTTTCATAAATGACCTGGATGAGGAAGTGGAGGGATGGGTTAGCAAGTTCGCTGATGACACGAAGGTCGGTGGTGTTGTGGATGGTCTGGAAGGATGTCAAAAGTTGCAGCAGGACATAGATAGGATGCAGGAATGGGCGGAGAAGTGGCAGATGGACTTCAACGCGGATAAATGTGTAGTCGTCCATTTCGGCAGAACCAACGGGATGAACGAGTACACTATCAAGGGCAGGAGTCTTAGTAGCGTTGAAGAGCAGAAGGATCTTGGGGTCCGGGTCCACAGGACTCTTAAATCGGCCTTGCAGGTGGAGGAGGTGGTCAAGAAGGCGTATGGTGTACTGGCCTTCATTAATCGAGTGATTGAGTTTAGGAGTCGGGAGGTCATGCTGCAACTTTACAGGACCCTTGTCAGGCCTCATTTGGAGTACTGTGCGCAGTTCTGGTCGCCTCACTATAGGAAAGACGTAGAAGCTATTGAAAGGGTGCAGAGATTTACAAGGATGTTGCCTGGACTGGGAGGCATGCCTTATGAAGATAGGTTGAGGGAGCTGGGACTCTTTTCCCTAGAGAGGCGAAGGTTGAGAGGCGACCTGATAGAGGTTTATAAAATGTTGAGAGGAATAGATAGGGTGGACTCTCAGAGGCTATTTCCCCGGGTTGAAATGGTCGCTACGAGAGGACACAGATTTAAGGTGCGGGGAGGGAAGTACAGAGGTGATGTTAGGGGTAAGTTTTTCACTCAGAGGGTGGTGAGTGAATGGAATCGGCTGCTGTCATCGGTGGTGGAGGCGAACTCGCTGGGGTCTTTTAAAAGACTTCTGGATGAGTATATGGGGTTTAATGGGATTGGGGGTTATAGATAGGTCTATAGATTGGTGGGGTTGATGTGATCGGCGCAACTCGAGGGCCGAAGGGCCTGTTTGTGCTGTAATGTTCTATGTTCTAGGACTAGAGGGCACAGCCTCAAGATAAAGGGGGGGGACAATTTAGAACAGAGTTGAGGAGGAACTTCTTCACTCAAAGGATGGTGAATCTCTGGAATTCTCTGCCCGTTGAAGTGGTGGAGGCTACCTCGCTAAATATATTTAAGACGTGGGTAGATAGGTTTTTGGTAGGCAAGGGGATTAAGGGTTATGGGGAGAAAGCGGGAAAGTGGAACTGAGCCACTTCAGATCAGCCATGATCTTATTGAATGGCGGGGCAGGCTCGAAGGGCTAGATGGCCTACTCCTGCTCCTATTTCTTATGTTCTTATGTTCTAGCCCCTCTCTTAGTAAAACAATCGGATAACTGATAGCTATTATCGACCCATTTAATTTTCAGTATTTCCCCTTTGTCCAGCATCTGCTTTAAACTGGCTATGTCGGTCCTCAATCTTTTCTCATGTACACTTTTTGTGGCGTGCACATTTTCTCACAGGGATTTATTGTCAATGTGACACTCAATGGTTATTTTACCCGAATCTCCTAACTTCTGTTAATATCTGGGATATGAAGAAGACCATATCCATTGCCTCTTCAAAATTTAGAGGCCAACGTGTTTTTAACCACTCTCCTTATTTTCTTTGTTTCCCCACTCAAGGGGGCAACATGTTCCATTTTCTCCCCAAAAGAACTCTTATAAAACCTCCTGCGCTTGAAACCCATCACACAAATTGGCATAGGATGCGTCACTATAAACTGTGAGTTGCAGGTGCCAAAGAGCACCCAAAAACAGAAGCCTCATAAGTTCCATCAAGAAGCACCTGTTCCATACAAATCCATCTGTGAGAGAGCCTATCTGGTGCTTCTGTGTGTATCCCAAATTCACTCCAGCTATGCAATTTTTGCTGTTTGGCATCTTTTATAACCTTTTCATCTAATTTATCGGAGGCTACCAAAATCTCACGAGCATGTGGGCTTCTACTGCTAGTAGCATTCTGCTTGATCTTTCCCTCCTGCTGTGGGAATAGTTCTCAATATCTTCCCGTGATCACATTCACTATTGGACTTACTATCTGAACTGGCATCACATTTCTGTGCCCTCCGTTTTAGGTCTTGATGTATTCTATACTTTTAACCAGTGTTTATACTTTCCAGTGGCCTTCCCTGCTCTACTAATGACAGCTGCATCCTTCCATTAACTGTATCCTTCAGGCAAGTATGTCACTTTTGTACCAACTTTGGCAGCTGTCCTTTTGGAAAAATGACCTGTTCTAGTTCATCAGATGTATTCATAAAATACTTTATTTCTTTGATCCAATTTCACACATAATTCTCCACCAACAAAATAGTGCTGACCCCTCTGACCCCTTTATATATCAGTGACTTCTAATCAAATTAGGGTTTAATTGGAAGGTCTGTTAACCCATTCCTAACAGATACATTGGTAGAGCTGGGTACAATTTTATCTTAACAGCATTTAGACAGTTACATGGGTATGATGGGTATAGAGGGATATGGACCAAATGCAGACAATTGGGACTAGCTTAGGGGTTAAAAAAAGGGGCAGCATGGACAAGTTGGGTCAAAGGGCCTGTTTCCATGCTGTAAACCTATATGATTCCTGCACAGATGCAATGGAGTTGAGATGATTGGCTTCCAGCCATCACAGCAGTACTGTACTAGCTTAATTCCACAGATGTTCTGGAACTCAAGTTTTCAGTCTTGGACCCTTGTAATATTCAGGCCTGACGATGTGTCAAGTGTGCTCTGCCATTTCCTAATATAATGTAAATCAAGTTGGCTGAACACTATCATCTGTGATACTGGACACCTCTGGAGGGAGCCGAGATGGATCATCCACTCAACATTTCTGGCTGAAAATGGTTTCAAATGCCTCAGCAATTATCTGCCACCATCACGACTGGATGTGGCTGGACTACAAGAGCTTTGATCTGATCTGTTCATTTGGAATCATTTAGCTTTGCCTGTGACGCATTGTTTCCACATTTCATCATGTATTTACTCCTGTATTGGAGCTTCACCAGGTTGGCACTTCATTTTTAAGTATATCTGATTCTGCTCCTAGCATGCTCTCCTTTACTCCTCACTGTTATACTCTGGTGAAGACCAGCAGAGATCCCTAATCCTTTGTTGGACACAGAGGCTCACAATAATTAAATTGATCCTTTTCCCAGGCAATCTATTGGAGTTGAATCCGATCAGTGGGTTCCAATGGTGAATTCAATCCACTTCATTATCCATATACTGTTCCCCGGAGTGTGTGATTATAAATGTACCGGGCCCGAGACAGTTCATCCCTGGGTTTACTGGAATGTACAGGTGAAGTCTGCCTGCTCTGCCTTTACCTTTGGCCAGGTGTCTATATAAGGGATCACCATCCGTAGCCTTGCTTCCACTGCATCCTTGACAAGTTTATCAGTCTTCTTGGCTCTGTGTACAAATAGGACAAACTTCAGAGCACAGCAATAAAGAGTTGGGTCAAAGATATGGTTTCCTGATTCTCCCATCATTTCCTGAGAGGGTGGGGCGAGGAGAACGGGGCGAGGAAGAGAGGTTGGGAAATGTTCAAAATGCTATCAGTTTGAAGGTGAACATAGGCCAGTATTCATAACTATTCAATCCTGGGCTATATGAATTGCTGCCAGGCTGGACATTTGTCCATTCTTCTTATCCTCAGATTTTGCTGGTGATGAGCTTTCTCCTCAAAGCATTCATCAGTGGAGCTCTTGGGCAGGAAGCAGACTCTGTGGGTCTGGACTGCCAAGATGGGTCTGAACTCATTGGATTATTATCTATCGGTTTGAATGAGAAAAGCATGGTATGTGAGGACATTGCCTCTCCAATGTAATACTTACTGCTGCTGGTCCATCTGGACCTTTTGATGTTGTTCAGCAAGTTGCTCAGAGAGCTGCTTGTTGCACCGACACACAAAGTAAAGAACTAAATCTCCCGGGCCACGACTGAACATTCCAGTAACTGCTGGTGACAGATCCAGTACCTGACAACAAACAAAGGTCACATCGACGATTATACTCCATCGTAGCACAATTCTTGTTCCCATCATCCTGCCAAAAAAAAAGCAATCAGAGACCACAGAGGTCTCAGCGGGGGCACGAGGGGCAGCGGGGGCACGAGCGGGGCCACGAGGGGCAGCCTGGGGCGGCGGGGGCGCGAGGGGCAGCCGGGGGGGTGGAGGTGGGGGCTGGGTTCGGAGTGGAGGGAGCCAGGTGTATGAGGGGGAGCGGGTAGGGGAGGGCATGGTGTCGGGACTGGGAGGACGGAATTGATGAGGGGTGTGTGGAACGGGGAGGGCAGGTCAGGGTGTGTGGAACGGGGAGGGCAGGTCGGGGTGTGGGGGGCAGGGAGGCCACGGCCGTGGGGCAGGGAGGCCACGGCCGCGGTGGGGTGGGATAGAGCCAGGAGGGCGCAGCGATGGGTAGTATTTGATGTAGACAGTGTACAGAGAGCTTTACTCTGTATCTAATCCCATGCTGTATTTATCCTGGGAGTGGTTGATGGTGACAGAATAGACAATCATTGAATCCCTACAGTGTAGAAGGAGGCCATTTGGCCCTTCAAGTCCACACCAACCAAAATCCCACCTAGGCCCTATTATCACAAGTCCACTGTTAATCCCCTGACATTAGGGCCAATCAGCCTAACCTGTACATCTTTGAAGGTGGCATTACTCCGTACCTAACCCCATGCTGCACCTGTCCTGGGTTTGTTTCATGGGGATGGTGTAACTTAACTCTGTATCTAACCCCATTCTGCAGTTGCCCTGGGATTGTTTGATGAGAAAGGTGTAGAGTGTAATGAAAAACATGAAGTGATTGAATGTCACTTGGCAAGATTATAATTACAGAGAGATTCCTTTATGTAGGTTGTTTTCACTGTAAAAGTGAATTTGAAATGGAAGAAGTATGCAATAACAGGAATTTCAGTGAGGCAGATTTGGGGTTTCAACAGTTTGCAATAATTTGCAACAAGAGCAGATTTGTCTACCTTGGCTCCTTCTGCGATGGCTTCCAATGACCAGCCAAAGCTGGGCACAAATTCCAAGGCTGCGGACAGGAGCTGCTGTCTGAGCTCTTCCTCAGATTCGAATCCCTCTGCTTTCTGCCCATTCTGATCAGAATGACTGCTGGAAAAAGAGAAATGGAAGAATGACAAATGCACCTAGTTTTTCCATTACATCTGATTAACCCAACAAAGAGGAGTCACTTCATTGCCAGCTGAAAACCAGCGAGTAGTGAATCATTGATTCAGTGCAGCAATGTGACATAGGATGGTGGGAAAGACAGTAAGGGTCATACTGAGATCGAAAAGGTGGTGGTACTGGGGGTCTTGAAAAACATTAAAGTAGACAAGTCTCCAGGGTCTCATGCGACATACTCCAGAAGACTAAGAGAGGTAAAGGAGGAAATTGCTGGGGTCTTGAGAGAAATAGCTTAGTAAACATATTTATTGGCGGGAATGTGTGCAATGTTGCACGTTGTATCCTTGCTGGCTGCAGGGGAGGTCTGAGAGGATTGGAAAATAGCCAATGTTGTTCCTTTGTTTAAGAAGAGTAGCAAGGATAATCCAGGTAATTACAAGCCAGTGAATCTTATGTTGGTGGTAGGGAAATTATTGGAGAGGACTGGAGAGGTGATTGATGAGGATAGAGCAGTGGATGTTGTCTACATGGACTTCAGTATGGCCTTTGACAAGGTCCCTCTGACAGACTGGTACAGAATATGAAGTTGCACAGGATCAGAGATGAGTTGGCAAAATGGATACAAAACTGCCTTGGTCATCGAAGACAAGAGGGTAACAGTGGAAGGGGGAATTTCTCAATGGAAGGCTGTGACTAGTGGTGTTCCACAGGAATCAGTCCTGGGACCTTTGCTGTTAGTAATATATAATAAAATGATTTGGTGGAAATCTTAACTTGTTTGATTAGTATGTTTACAGATGACACAAAGGTTGTTGGAATTGCAGATAGCAATGAGGACTGATGGAGGATGCAACAGGATATTGATTGGTTGAAGACTTGGGCAGAGAGATGGCAGATGGAGTTTAATCTGGACAAATGTGAGGTATTGCATTTGGAAGATCTTATACAGATGGGAAATACACAGTAAATTGCAGAACTCTTAAGATTATTGATAGGCAGAGGGATCTGGGTGTACAGGTTCACAGGTCACTGGAAGTGACAACATAGGTGGAGAAGGTAGTCAAGAAGAATGTTTGCCTTCATCAGCTGGGACATTGAGCTAAAAAATTGGCAAATCGTGCAGATTTATCAAACCTTAGTTAGGCCTCACTTGGAATATCGTGTTCACACTACCAGAAGAATGTAAAGGCTTTGGAGAGGGTATAGAAAAGATTTACCAGGATGTTGCCTAGTATGGAGGGCTAGTACCTAGTATGAGGAGGGATTGGAGAAACTCAACCTCTGGAATGACAGAGGTTGAGGGGTGACCTGATAGAAGTCAACAAGTTTATGAGGGGTAGGGACAGAGTGGATAGTCAGAAGCTTTTTCCCAGGGTGGAAGACCCTGGGGGTTAATAGGGGGCATAGCTTTAACATGCAAGGGGTAAGGTTTAAAGGAGATGTACAAGGCAAGTTTTTTTTTTACACAGATGGTGGTGGGTGCCTGGAACTCACTGCCAGAGTAGGTAGTGGAAGCCAATATGATAGTGAGTTTTAAGGGGCATCTGGACAAATACACAAATAGGATGGGAATAGAAGGATATGATCCCTGGAATGGTAGGGAATTTTAATTCAGACAAGCAGCAAAAGGTACTGTACTGACCTGAAGCAGGGGGGTTCTCCCATGTTCGATGGATTGGCCATACTAAACTGCTTCTTAGTGTCCAAGTTTGTGTAGGTTAGGTGGATTAGCAAGGTTCAATAATGGAGATATGGGATTAGGGCAGGGAGATGGGCTTGCATAAGATGCTCACTTGGAGAGGCAGTGCAAATTTGATGGGACAAACGGCCTCCTTCTGCACTGTCGGGACTCTTGTGGAATGAGAAACAGAGTTAACATTTCAAGTCCTTATGACTTCTTCAGACTACTTCAGTGACAGATTCAAAATTCTGTTTCTCTCTCCACAGATGCTGCCAGACCTGTTAAGTTTTTCTAGCATTTCATGTTTTTATTTCAGTGTAGTCGTCCATTTCGGCAGAACCAACGGGATGAACGAGTACACTATCAAGGGCAGGAGTCTTAGTAGCGTTGAAGAGCAGAAGGATCTCGGGGGTCCGGGTCCACAGGACTCTTAAATCGGCCTTGCAGGTGGAGGAGGTGGTCAAGAAGGCGTATGGTGTACTGGTCTTCATTAATCGAGGGATTGAGTTTAGGAGTCGGGAAGTAATGCTGCAACTTTACAGGACCCTTGTCAGGCCTCATTTGGAGTACTGTGCGCAGTTCTGGTCGCCTCACTATAGGAAAGACGTAGAAGCTATTGAAAGGGTGCAGAGGAGATTTACAAGGATGTTGCCTGGACTGGGAGGCATGCCTTATGAAGATAGGTTGAGGGAGCTGGGACTCTTTTCCCTAGAGAGGCGAAGGTTGAGAGGCGACCTGATAGAAGTTTATAAAATGTTGAGAGGAATAGATAGGGTGGACTCTCAGAGGCTATTTCCCCGGGTTGAAATGGTCGCTACGAGAGGACACAGATTTAAGGTGCGGGGAGGGAAGTACAGAGGTGATGTTAGGGGTAAGTTTTTCACTCAGAGGGTGTGAGTGAATGGAATCGGCTGCCGCCATCGGTGGTGGAGGCGAACTCGCTGGGGTCTTTTAAAAGACTTCTGGATGAGTATATGGGGTTTAATGGGATTGGGGGTTATAGATAGGTCTATAGATTGGTGGGGTTGATGTGATCGGTGCAACTCGAGGGCCGAAGGGCCTGTTTGTGCTGTAATGTTCTATGTTCTATATTTCCAAAATCCACAGTTTTTTGCTTTTAACTCTGTTTCAGTCTGTTCCTATTTATTAGTAATTGAGTGTCCATTTGTAAGGTGCGGCATCACCACACTGTAACATAAACTTACTTTAAAGATTTTGTTTATTAATTTAAATTAAAATAAATTCCCAGTAGTGATGCTGTCTGTCACCCACAGTTTGCTGAAGATTCAATCGTAATGGTAGATAACACATGCTTCCTTTCCAGAAATACCCAGGCACGGGCAGAAGAGGTATAGGCAGTCAGGCCAAAAGGCTTCATTTCCCGATGTCTGGAACAGATGAGAAGGTCCTCTCTGCAACAGGTGGCCAAAGTTTTTTACATACTAACCTTTTATGTGGGAGCTTGTTGAAAGCCTTCTGAAAATCCAAATAAACCACATCCACTGGCTCCCCCTTATCAACTCCACGAATTACACCCTCGAAGAATTAGAGTTGATTTGTCAAGACAATTTGGTAAATCCATGCCAGCTCTGTCCAAACCTGTCACAATTTTCCAAGTGCTCTGCTATAAAGTTCTTGATAATGGACTCTAGAATTTTCCTGACATCAGACTAACTGGTCTATAATTTCCATGTGTCTGCTGTACTCATCCTTCTTGATGGGAGAAGGGAATGAGGTGAATTCACAGTGGTGGGAAGGGGTGCGGTGAACTCACAGTGGTGGGGTGGGGTGGGGTGAACTCACAGTGGTGGGGTGGGGTGAACTCACAGTGGTGGGGTGGGGTGGGGTGGGGTGAACTCACAGTGGTGGGGTGGGGTGGGGTGGGGTGAACTCACAGTGGTGGGGTGGGGTGGGGTGAACTCAGTGGTGGGGTGGGGTGGGGTGAACTCACAGTGGTGGGGTGGGGTGAACTTACAGTGGTGGGGTGGGGTGGGGTGAACTCACAGTGGTGGGGTGGGGTGGGGGTGAACTCACACTGGTGGAGTGGAGTGGAGTGGAGTGGGGTGAACTCACAGTGGTGGGGTGGGGTGGAGTGGGGTGAACTCACAGTGGTGGGGTGGGGTGAACTCACAGTGGTGGGGTGGGGTGAACTCACAGTGGTGGGGTGGGGTGAACTCACAGTGGTGGGGTGGGGTGAACTCACAGTGGTGGGGTGGGGTGAACTCACAGTGGTGGGGTGGGGTGAACTCACAGTGGTGGGGTGGGGTGGGGTGAACTCACAGTGGTGGGGTGGGGTGGGGTGGGGTGAACTCTCAGTGGTGGGATGGGGTGGGGTGAACTCACAGTGGTGGGATGGGGTGGGGTGAACTCACAGTGGTGGGATGGGGTGGGGTGAACTCACAGTGGTGGGATGGGGTGGGGTGAACTCACAGTGGTGGGATGGGGTGGGGTGAACTCACAGTGGTGGGATGGGGTGGGGTTGGGGTGGGGTGAACTCACAGTGGTGGGGTGGGGTGGGGTGAACTCACAGTGGTGGGGTGGGGTGGGGTGAACTCACAGTGGTGGGGTGGGGTGAACTCACAGTGGTGGGGTGGGGTGAACTCACAGTGGTGGGGTGGGGTGGGGTGGGGTGAACTCACAGTGGTGGGGTGGGGTGAACTCACAGTGGTGGGGTGGGGTGGGGTGAACTCACAGTGGTGGGGTGGGGTGGGGTGGGGTGAACTCACAGTGGTGGGGTGGGGTGGGGTGAACTCACAGAGGTGGGGTGGGGTGGGGTGAACTCACAGTGGTGGGGTGGGGTGGGGTGGGGTGAACTCACAGTGGTGGGGTGGGGTGGGGTGGGGTGGGGTGGGGTGGGGTGGGGTGAACTCACAGTGGTGGGGTGGGGTGGGGTGAACTCACAGTGGTGGGGTGGGGTGGGGTGAACTCACAGTGGTGGGGTGGGGTGAACTCACAGTGGTGGGGTGGGGTGAACTCACAGTGGTGGGGTGGGGTGAACTCACAGTGGTGGGGTGGGGTGGGGTGGGGTGAACTCACAGTGGTGGGGTGGGGGGGGGTGAACTCACAGTGGTGGGGTGGGGTGAGGCGGGGTGAACTCACAGTGGTGGGGTGGGGTGGGGCGAACTCACAGAGGTGGGGTGAGGTGGGGTGAACTCACAGTGGTGGGGTGGGGTGAACACACAGTGGTGGGGAGGGGTGAGGTGGGGTGAACTCACGGGGTGCGGTGGGGTGAACTCACGGGGTGGGGTGGGGTGATCTCACAGTGGTGGGGTGGGGTGGGGAGATCTCACAGTGGTGGGGTGGTGTGAACTCACAGTGGTGGGGTGGTGTGAACTCACAGTGGTGGGGTGGGGTGAACTCTCAGTGGTGGGGTGGGGTGAACTCACAGTGGTGGGGTGGGGTGAACTCACAGTGGTGGGGTGGGGTGAACTCACAGTGGTGGGGTGGGGTGAACTCACAGTGGTGGGGTGGGGTGAACTCACAGTGGTGGGGTGGGGTGAACTCACAGTGGTGGGGTGGGGTGAACTCACAGTGGTGGGATGGGGTGGGGTGAACTCACAGTGGTGGGATGGGGTGGGGTGGGGTGGGATGAACTCACAGTGGTGGGATGGGGTGGGGTGGGGTGGGGTGAACTCACAGTGGTGGGGTGGGGTGGGGTGAACTCACAGTGGTGGGGTGAACTCACAGTGGTGGGGTGGGGTGGGGTGAACTCACAGTGGTGGGGTGGGGTGAACTCACAGTGGTGGGGTGGGGTGAACTCACAGTGGTGGGGTGGGGTGGGGTGGGGTGAACTCACAGTGGTGGGGTGGGGTGAACTCACAGTGGTGGGGTGGGGTGGGGGTGGGGTGAACTCACAGTGGTGGGGTGGGGTGGGGTGAACTCACAGTGGTGGGGTGGGGTGGGGTGGGGTGAACTCACAGTGGTGGGGTGGGGTGGGATGAACTCACAGAGGTGGGGTGGGGTGGGGTGAACTCACAGTGGTGGGGTGGGGTGGGGTGGGGTGAACTCACAGTGGTGGGGTGGGGTGGGGTGAACTCACAGTGGTGGGGTGGGGTGGGGTGAACTCACAGTGGTGGGGTGGGGTGGGGCGGGGTGAACTCACAGTGGTGGGGTGGGGTGGGGCGAACTCACAGAGGTGGGGTGAACTCACAGAGGTGGGGTGAACACACAGTGGTGGGGAGGGGTGAGGTGAGGTGGGGTGAACTCACGGGGTGCGGTGGGGTGAACTCACGGGGTGGGGTGGGGTGATCTCACAGTGGTGGGGTGGGGTGATCTCACAGTGGTGGGGTGGGGTGAACTCACAGTGGTGGGGTGGGGTGAACTCACAGTGGTGGGGTGGGGTGAACTCACAGTGGTGGGGTGGGGTGAACTCACAGTGGTGGGGTGGGGTGAACTCACAGTGGTGGGGTGGGGTGAACTCACAGTGGTGGGGGTGGGGTGAACTCACAGGGTGGGGTGGGGTGAACTCACAGGGTGGGGTGGGGTGATCTCACAGTCGTGGGGTGGGGTGATCTCACAGTCGTGGGGTGGGGTGATCTCACAGTCGTGGGGTGGGGTGATCTCACAGTCGTGGGGTGGGGTGATCTCACAGTCGTGGGGTGGGGTGATCTCACAGTCGTGGGGTGGGGTGATCTCACAGTCGTGGGGTGGGGTGATCTCACAGTCGTGGGGTGGGGTGATCTCACAGTCGTGGGGTGGGGTGATCTCACAGTCGTGGGGTGGGGTGATCTCACAGTCGTGGGGTGGCGTGATCTCACAGTCGTGGGGTGGCGTGATCTCACAGTCGTGGGGTGGCGTGATCTCACAGTCGTGGGGTGGCGTGATCTCACAGTCGTGGGGTGGCGTGATCTCACAGTCGTGGGGTGGCGTGATCTCACAGTCGTGGGGTGGCGTGATCTCACAGTCGTGGAGAAGCGTGATCTCACAGTCGTGGAGTGGCGTGATCTCACAGTGGTGGGGTGGGGTGGGGTGAACTCAAAGTGGTGGGGTGGGGTGGGGTGAACTCACAGTGGTGGGGTGGGGTGGGGTGAACTCACAGTGGTGGGGTGGGGTGGGGTGGGGTGGGGTGAACTCACAGTGGTGGGGTGGGGTGGGGTGGGGTGGGGTGAACTCACAGTGGTGGGGTGGGGTGGGGTGGGGTGAACTCACAGTGGTGGGGTGGGGTGGGGCGGGGTGAACTCACAGTGGTGGGGTGGGGTGGGGGCGAACTCACAGTGGTGGGGTGGGGTGGGGGCGAACTCACAGAGGTGGGGTGGGGTGAACTCACAGTGGTGGGGTGGGTGAACTCACAGTGGTGGGGTGGGGTGAACTCACAGTGGTGGGGTGGGGTGAACTCACAGTGGTGGGGTGGGGTGAACTCACAGTGGTGGGGTGGGGTGAAATCACAGTGGTGGGGTGGGGTGAACTCACAGTGGTGGGGTGGGGTGAACTCACAGGGTGGGGTGGGGTGAACTCACAGGGTGGGGTGGGGTGAACTCACAGTGGTGGGGTGGGGTGAACTCACAGTGGTGGGGTGGGGTGAACTCACAGTGGTGGGGTGGGGTGAACTCACAGTGGTGGGGGTGGGGTGAACTCACAGTGGTGGGGTGGGGTGAACTCACAGGGTGGGGTGGGGTGAACTCACAGGGTGGGGTGGGGTGAACTCACAGTCGTGGGGTGGGGTGATCTCACAGTCGTGGGGTGGGGGTGATCTCACAGTCGTGGGGTGGCGTGATCTCACAGTCGTGGGGGTGCGTGATCTCACAGTCGTGGGGTGGCGTGATCTCACAGTCGTGGGGTGGCGTGATCTCACAGTCGTGGGGTGGCGTGATCTCACAGTCGTGGGTGGCGTGATCTCACAGTCGTGGGGGTGGCGTGATCTCACAGTCGTGGGGTGGCGTGATCTCACAGTCGTGGGGTGGCGTGAGCTCACAGTCGTGGAGTGGCGTGATCTCACAGTGGTGGGGTGGGGTGGGGTGAACTCAAAGTGGTGGGGTGGGGTGGGGTGAACTCACAGTGGTGGGGTGGGGTGGGGTGGGGTGGGGTGAACTCACAGTGGTGGGGTGGGGGTGGGGTGGGGGTGAACTCACAGTGGTGGGGTGGGGTGGGGTGGGGTGAACTCACAGTGGTGGGGTGGGGTGGGGTGGGGTGAACTCACAGTGGTGGGGTGGGGTGGGGTGAACTCACAGTGGTGGGGTGGGGTGGGGCGGGGTGAACTCACAGTGGTGGGGTGGGGTGGGGCGAACTCACAGAGGTGGGGTGGGGTGGGGTGAACTCACAGTGGTGGGGTGGGGTGAACACACAGTGGTGGGGTGGGGTGAACTCACAGTGGTGGGGTGGGGTGAACTCACAGTGGTGAGGTGGGGTGAACTCACAGTGGTGGGGTGGGGTGAACTCACAGGGTGCGGTGAACTCACAGGGTGCGGTGAACTCACAGGGTGCGGTGGGGTGAACTCACGTGGTGGGGTGGGGTGAACTCACAGTGGTGGGGTGGGGTGGGGAGATCTCACAGTGGTGCGGTGGGGTGAACTCACAGTGGTGGGGAGGGGTGAGGTGAGGTGGGGGTGAACTCACGGGGTGGGGTGGGGTGATCTCACAGTGGTGGGGTGGGGTGAACTCACAGTGGTGGGGTGGGGTGAACTCACAGTGGTGGGGTGGGGTGAACTCACAGTGGTGGGATGGGGTGAACTCACAGTGGTGGGATGGGGTGAACTCACAGTGGTGGGGTGGGGTGAACTCACAGTGGTGGGGTGGGGTGAACTCACAGTGGTGGGGTGGGGTGAACTCACAGTGGTGGGGTGGGGTGAACTCACAGTGGTGGGGTGGGGTGAACTCACAGTGGTGGGGTGGGGTGAACTCACAGGGTGGGGTGGGGTGAACTCACAGGGTGGGGTGGGGAGAACTCACAGTCGTGGGGTGGGGTGATCTCACAGTCGTGGGGTGGCGTGATCTCACAGACGTGGGGTGGGGTGATCTCACAGTCCTGGGGTGGCGTGATCTCACAGTCCTGGGGTGGCGTGATCTCACAGTCCTGGGGTGGGGTGATCTCACAGTCGTGGGGTGGGGTGATCTCACAGTGGTGGGGTGGGGTGATCTCACAGTGGTGGGGTGGGGTGATCTCACAGTGGTGGGGTGGGGTGGGGTGGGGTGAACTCACAGTGGTGGGGTGGGGTGGGGTGGGGTGAACTCACAGTGGTGGGGTGGGGTGGGGTGGGGTGAACTCACAGTGGTGGGGTGGGGTGGGGTGAACTCACAGTGGTGTGGTGGGATGGGGTGAACTCACAGAGGTGGGGTGGGGTGGGGTGAACTCAGTGGTGGGGTGGGGTGGGGTGAACTCACAGAGGTGGGGTGAACTCACAGTGGTGGGGTGGGGTGAGGTGGGGTGGGGTGAGCTGAACTCACAGTGTTGGGGTGGGGTGAGGTGAGGTGAACTCACAGTGTTGGGGTGGGGTGAACTCACAGTGGTGGGGTAGGGTGAACTCACAAGGGCGGGGTGGGGTGAACTCACAATGGTGGGGTGGGGTGGGGTGGGGTGGGGTAAGGTGAACTCACAGTGGTGGGGTGGGGTGGGGTGAACTCACAGTGGTGGGGTGGGGTGAACTCACAGTGGTGGGGTGGGTGGGGTGGGGTGGAGTGGGGTCGGGTGGGGTGGGGTGAGGTGAACTCACAGGGGTGGGGTGTGGTGTGGTGGGCTGGGGTGGGGTGAACTCACATTGGAGGGGTGGGGTGAACTCACATTGGTGGGGTGGGGTGGGGTGAACTCACAAGGGCGGGGGTGGGGTGAACTCACAAGGGCGGGGTGGGGTGAACTCACATTGGAGGGGTGGGGTGAACTCACAATGGTGGGGTGGGGTGGGGTGAACTCACAATGGTGGGGTGGGGTGAACTCACAAGGGCGGGGTGGGGTGAACTCACAGTGGTGGGGTGGGGTGAACTCACAAGGGCGGGGTGGGATAGGGTGAACTCACAATGGTGGGGTGGGATGTGGTGAACTCACAATAATGGGGTGGGGTGAACTCACAATGGTGGGGTGGGATGGGGTGAACTCACAATGGTGGGGTGGGATGGGGTGAACTCACAATGGTGGGGTGGGGTGGGGTCAACTCACAAGGGCGGGGTGGGGTGAACTCACAAGGGCGGGGTGGGGTGAACTCAAGGGCGGGGTGGGGTGAACTCAAGGGCGGGGTGGGGTGAACTCAAGGGCGGGGTGGGGTGAACTCAAGGGCGGGGTGGGGTGAACTCAAGGGCGGGGTGGGGTGAACTCAAGGGCGGGGTGGGGTGAACTCACAAGGGCGGGGTGGGGTGAACTCACAATGGTGGGGTGGGGTGGGGTGAACTCACAAGGGCGGGGTGGGGTGAACTCACAAGGGCGGGGTGGGGTGAACTCACAAGGGCGGGGTGGGGTGAACTCAAGGGCGGGGTGTGGTGAACTCACGGGTGGGAATGGGGTGAACTCACAAGGGTAGGATGGGGTGAACTCACAATGGTGGGGGGGGTGAACTCACAATGGTGGGGTGGGGTGAACTCACAATGGTGGGGTGGGGTGAACTCACAATGGTGGGGTGGGGTGAACTCACAATGGTGGGGTGGGGTGAACTCACAATGGTGGGGTGGGGTGAACTCACAATGGTGGGGTGGGGTGAACTCACAATGGTGGGGTGGGGTGAACTCACAATGGTGGGGGTGGGGTGGACTCACAATGGTGGGGTGGGGTGGACTCACAATGGTGGGGTGGGGTGAACTCACAATGGTGGGGTGGGGTGAACTCACAATGGTGGGGTGGGGTGAACTCACAATGGTGGGCTGGGGTGAACTCACAATGATGGGCTGGGGTGAACTCACAATGGTGGGGTGGGGTGAACTCACAATGGTGGGGTGGGGTGAACTCACAATGGTGGGGGTGGGGTGAACTCACAATGGTGGGGTGAACTCACAATGGTGGGGTGGGGTGAACTCACAATGGTGGGGTGGGGTGAACTCACAATGGTGGGGTGGGGTGAACTCACAATGGTGGGGTGGGGTGAACTCACAAGGGCGGGGTGGGGAGAACTCACAAGGGCGGGGTGGGGAGAACTCACAAGGGCGGGGTGGGGAGAACTCACAAGGGCGGGGTGGGGTGAACTCACAAGGGCGGGGTGGGGTGAACTCACAAGGGCGGGGTGGGGTGAACTCACAAGGGCGGGGTGGGGTGAACTCACAAGGGCGGGGTGGGGTGAACTCACAAGGGCGGGGTGGGGTGAACTCACAAGGGCGGGGTGGGGTGAACTCACAAGGGCGGGGTGGGGTGAACTCACAAGGGCGGGGTGGGGTGAACTCACAAGGGCGGGGTGGGGTGAACTCACAAGGGCGGGGTGGGGTGAACTCACAAGGGCGGGGTGGGGTGAACTCACAGTGGTGGGGTGCGGTGAACTCACAAGGGCGGGGTGGGATGGGTTGAACTCACAATGGTGGGGTGGGATGGGGTGAACTCACAATGGTAGGGTGGGATGGGGTGAACTCACAATGGTGGGCTGGGATGGGGTGAACTCACAATGGTGGGGTGGGGTGAACTCACAATGGTGGGGTGGGATGGGGTGAACTCACAATGGTGGGGTGGGGTGGGATGGGGTGAACTCACAATAATGGGGTGGGGTGAACTCACAATGGTGGGGTGGGATGGGGTGAACTCACAATGGTGGGGTGGGATGGGGTGATCTCACAATGGTGGGGTGGGATGGGGTGAACTCACAATGGTGGGGTGGGGTGGGGTGGGGTGAACTCACAATGGTGGGGTGGGGTGGGGTGGGGTGAACTCACAAGGGCGGGGTGGGGTGAACTCACAAGGGCGGGGTGGGGTGAACTCACAAGGGCGGGGTGGGGTGAACTCACAAGGGCGGGGTGGGGTGAACTCACAAGGGCGGGGTGGGGTGAACTCACAAGGGCGGGGTGGGGTGAACTCACAAGGGCGGTGTGGGGTGAACTCACAAGGGCGGGGTGGGGTGAACTCACAAGGGCGGGGTGGGGTGAACTCAATGGCGGGGTGGGGTGAACTCACAAGGGCGGGGTGGGGTGAACTCACAAGGGCGGGGTGGGGTGAACTCACAAGGGCGGGGTGGGGTGAACTCACAAGGGCGGGGTGGGGTGAACTCACAAGGGCGGGGTGGGGTGAACTCACAAGGGCGGGGTGGGGTGAACTCACAAGGGCGGGGTGGGGTGAACTCACAAGGGCGGGGTGGGGTGAACTCACAAGGGCGGGGTGGGGTGAACTCACAAGGGCGGGGTGGGGTGAACTCACAAGGGCGGGGTGGGGTGAACTCACAAGGGCGGGGTGGGGTGAACTCACAAGGGCGGGGTGGGGTGAACTCACAAGGGCGGGGTGGGGTGAAGTCACAAGGGCGGGGTGGGGTGAACTCAAGGGCGGGGTGGGGTGAACTCAAGGGCGGGGTGGGGTGAACTCACAAGGCCGTGGTGGGGTGAACTCACAAGGGCGGGGTGGGGTGAACTCACAAGGGCGGGGTGGGGTGAACTCACAAGGGCGGGGTGGGGTGAACTCACAAGGGCGGGGTGGGGTGAACTCACAAGGGCGGGGTGGGGTGAACTCACAAGGGCGGGGTGGGGTGAACTCACAAGGGCGGGGTGGGGTGAACTCACAAGGGCGGGGTGGGGTGAACTCACAAGGGCGGGGTGGGGTGAACTCACAAGGGCGGGGTGGGGTGAACTCACAAGGGCGGGGTGGGGTGAACTCACAAGGGCGGGGTGGGGTGAACTCACAAGGGCGGGGTGGGGTGAACTCACAAGGGCGGGGTGGGGTGAACTCACAAGGGCGGGGTGGGGTGAACTCACAAGGGCGGGGTGGGGTGAACTCACAGGGGCGGGGTGGGGTGAACTCACAGGGGCGGGGTGGGGTGAACTCACAGGGGCGGGGTGGGGTGAACTCACAGGGGCGGGGTGGGGTGAACTCACAGGGGCGGGGTGGGGTGAACTCACAGGGGCGGGGTGGGGTGAACTCACAGGGGCGGGGTGGGGTGAACTCACAGGGGCGGGGTGGGGTGAACTCACAGGGGCGGGGTGGGGTGAACTCACAGGGGCGGGGTGGGGTGAACTCACAGGGGCGGGGTGGGGTGAACTCACAGGGGCGGGGTGGGGTGAACTCACAGGGGCGGGGTGGGGTGAACTCACAAGGGCGGGGTGGGGTGAACGCACAAGGGCGGGGTGGGGTGAACGCACAAGGGCGGGGTGGGGTGAACTCACAAGGGCGGGGTGGGGTGAACTCACAAGGGCGGGGTGGGGTGAACTCACAAGGGCGGGGTGGGGTGAACTCACAGGGGCGGGGTGGGGTGAACTCACAGGGGCGGGGTGGGGTGAACTCACAGGGGCGGGGTGGGGTGAACTCACAGGGGCGGGGTGGGGTGAACTCACAGGGGCGGGGTGGGGTGAACTCACAAGGGCGGGGTGGGGTGAACTCACAAGGGCGGGGTGGGGTGAACTCACAAGGGCGGGGTGGGGTGAACTCACAAGGGCGGGGTGGGGTGAACTCACAAGGGCGGGGTGGGGTGAACTCACAAGGGCGGGGTGGGGTGAACTCAAGGGCGGGGTGGGGTGAACTCAATGGCGGGGTGGGGTGAACTCACAAGGGCGGGGTGGGGTGAACTCACAAGGGCGGGGTGGGGTGAACTCACAAGGGCGGGGTGGGGTGAACTCAAGGGCGGGGTGGGGTGAACTCAATGGCGGGGTGGGGTGAACTCAAGGGCGGGGTGGGGTGAACTCACAGGGTGCGGTGGGGTGAACTCACGTGGTGGGGTGGGGTGAACTCACAGTGGTGGGGTGGGGTGGGGAGATCTCACAGTGGTGCGGTGGGGTGAACTCACAGTGGTGGGGAGGGGTGAGGTGAGGTGGGGTGAACTCACGGGGTGGGGTGGGGTGATCTCACAGTGGTGGGGTGGGGTGAACTCACAGTGGTGGGGTGGGGTGAACTCACAGTGGTGGGGTGGGGTGAACTCACAGTGGTGGGATGGGGTGAACTCACAGTGGTGGGATGGGGTGAACTCACAGTGGTGGGGTGGGGTGAACTCACAGTGGTGGGGTGGGGTGAACTCACAGTGGTGGGGTGGGGTGAACTCACAGTGGTGGGGTGGGGTGAACTCACAGTGGTGGGGTGGGGTGAACTCACAGTGGTGGGGTGGGGTGAACTCACAGGGTGGGGTGGGGTGAACTCACAGGGTGGGGTGGGGAGAACTCACAGTCGTGGGGTGGGGTGATCTCACAGTCGTGGGGTGGCGTGATCTCACAGACGTGGGGTGGGGTGATCTCACAGTCCTGGGGTGGCGTGATCTCACAGTCCTGGGGTGGCGTGATCTCACAGTCCTGGGGTGGGGTGATCTCACAGTCGTGGGGTGGGGTGATCTCACAGTGGTGGGGTGGGGTGATCTCACAGTGGTGGGGTGGGGTGATCTCACAGTGGTGGGGTGGGGTGGGGTGGGGTGAACTCACAGTGGTGGGGTGGGGTGGGGTGGGGGTGAACTCACAGTGGTGGGGTGGGGTGGGGTGGGGTGAACTCACAGTGGTGGGGTGGGGTGGGGTGAACTCACAGTGGTGTGGTGGGATGGGGTGAACTCACAGAGGTGGGGTGGGGTGGGGTGAACTCAGTGGTGGGGGTGGGGTGGGGTGAACTCACAGAGGTGGGGTGAACTCACAGTGGTGGGGTGGGGTGAGGTGGGGTGGGGTGAGCTGAACTCACAGTGTTGGGGTGGGGTGAGGTGAGGTGAACTCACAGTGTTGGGGTGGGGTGAACTCACAGTGGTGGGGTAGGGTGAACTCACAAGGGCGGGGTGGGGTGAACTCACAATGGTGGGGTGGGGTGGGGTGGGGTGGGGTGGGGTAAGGTGAACTCACAGTGGTGGGGTGGGGTGGGGTGAACTCACAGTGGTGGGGTGGGGTGAACTCACAGTGGTGGGGTGGGTGGGGTGGGGTGGAGTGGGGTCGGGTGGGGTGGGGTGAGGTGAACTCACAGGGGTGGGGTGTGGTGTGGTGGGCTGGGGTGGGGTGAACTCACATTGGAGGGGTGGGGTGAACTCACATTGGTGGGGTGGGGTGGGGTGAACTCACAAGGGCGGGGTGGGGTGAACTCACAAGGGCGGGGTGGGGTGAACTCACATTGGAGGGGTGGGGTGAACTCACAATGGTGGGGTGGGGTGGGGTGAACTCACAATGGTGGGGTGGGGTGAACTCACAAGGGCGGGGTGGGGTGAACTCACAGTGGTGGGGTGGGGTGAACTCACAAGGGCGGGGTGGGATAGGGTGAACTCACAATGGTGGGGTGGGATGTGGTGAACTCACAATAATGGGGTGGGGTGAACTCACAATGGTGGGGTGGGATGGGGTGAACTCACAATGGTGGGGTGGGATGGGGTGAACTCACAATGGTGGGGTGGGTGGGGTCAACTCACAAGGGCGGGGTGGGGTGAACTCACAAGGGCGGGGTGGGGTGAACTCAAGGGCGGGGTGGGGTGAACTCAAGGGCGGGGTGGGGTGAACTCAAGGGCGGGGTGGGGTGAACTCAAGGGCGGGGTGGGGTGAACTCAAGGGCGGGGTGGGGTGAACTCAAGGGCGGGGTGGGGTGAACTCACAAGGGCGGGGTGGGGTGAACTCACAATGGTGGGGTGGGGTGGGGTGAACTCACAAGGGCGGGGTGGGGTGAACTCACAAGGGCGGGGTGGGGGTGAACTCACAAGGGCGGGGTGGGGTGAACTCAAGGGCGGGGTGTGGTGAACTCACGGGTGGGAATGGGGTGAACTCACAAGGGTAGGATGGGGTGAACTCACAATGGTGGGGGGGGGTGAACTCACAATGGTGGGGTGGGGTGAACTCACAATGGTGGGGTGGGGTGAACTCACAATGGTGGGGTGGGGTGAACTCACAATGGTGGGGTGGGGTGAACTCACAATGGTGGGGTGGGGTGAACTCACAATGGTGGGGTGGGGTGAACTCACAATGGTGGGGTGGGGTGAACTCACAATGGTGGGGTGGGGTGGACTCACAATGGTGGGGTGGGGTGGACTCACAATGGTGGGGTGGGGTGAACTCACAATGGTGGGGTGGGGTGAACTCACAATGGTGGGGTGGGGTGAACTCACAATGGTGGGCTGGGGTGAACTCACAATGATGGGCTGGGGTGAACTCACAATGGTGGGGTGGGGTGAACTCACAATGGTGGGGTGGGGTGAACTCACAATGGTGGGGTGGGGTGAACTCACAATGGTGGGGGTGAACTCACAATGGTGGGGTGGGGTGAACTCACAATGGTGGGGTGGGGTGAACTCACAATGGTGGGGTGGGGGTGAACTCACAATGGTGGGGTGGGGTGAACTCACAAGGGCGGGGTGGGGAGAACTCACAAGGGCGGGGTGGGGGAGAACTCACAAGGGCGGGGTGGGGAGAACTCACAAGGGCGGGGTGGGGTGAACTCACAAGGGCGGGGTGGGGTGAACTCACAAGGGCGGGGTGGGGTGAACTCACAAGGGCGGGGTGGGGTGAACTCACAAGGGCGGGGTGGGGTGAACTCACAAGGGCGGGGTGGGGTGAACTCACAAGGGCGGGGTGGGGTGAACTCACAAGGGCGGGGTGGGGTGAACTCACAAGGGCGGGGTGGGGTGAACTCACAAGGGCGGGGTGGGGTGAACTCACAAGGGCGGGGTGGGGTGAACTCACAAGGGCGGGGTGGGGTGAACTCACAGTGGTGGGGTGCGGTGAACTCACAAGGGCGGGGTGGGATGGGTTGAACTCACAATGGTGGGGTGGGATGGGGTGAACTCACAATGGTAGGGTGGGATGGGGTGAACTCACAATGGTGGGCTGGGATGGGGTGAACTCACAATGGTGGGGTGGGGTGAACTCACAATGGTGGGGTGGGATGGGGTGAACTCACAATGGTGGGGTGGGGTGGGATGGGGTGAACTCACAATAATGGGGTGGGGTGAACTCACAATGGTGGGGTGGGATGGGGTGAACTCACAATGGTGGGGTGGGATGGGGTGATCTCACAATGGTGGGGTGGGATGGGGTGAACTCACAATGGTGGGGTGGGGTGGGGTGGGGTGAACTCACAATGGTGGGGTGGGGTGGGGTGGGGGTGAACTCACAAGGGCGGGGTGGGGTGAACTCACAAGGGCGGGGTGGGGTGAACTCACAAGGGCGGGGTGGGGTGAACTCACAAGGGCGGGGTGGGGTGAACTCACAAGGGCGGGGTGGGGTGAACTCACAAGGGCGGGGTGGGGTGAACTCACAAGGGCGGTGTGGGGTGAACTCACAAGGGCGGGGTGGGGTGAACTCACAAGGGCGGGGTGGGGTGAACTCAATGGCGGGGTGGGGTGAACTCACAAGGGCGGGGTGGGGTGAACTCACAAGGGCGGGGTGGGGTGAACTCACAAGGGCGGGGTGGGGTGAACTCACAAGGGCGGGGTGGGGTGAACTCACAAGGGCGGGGTGGGGTGAACTCACAAGGGCGGGGTGGGGTGAACTCACAAGGGCGGGGTGGGGTGAACTCACAAGGGCGGGAGGTGGGGTGAACTCACAAGGGCGGGGTGGGGTGAACTCACAAGGGCGGGGTGGGGTGAACTCACAAGGGCGGGGTGGGGGTGAACTCACAAGGGCGGGGTGGGGTGAACTCACAAGGGCGGGGTGGGGTGAACTCACAAGGGCGGGGTGGGGTGAACGTCACAAGGGCGGGGTGGGGTGAACTCACAAGGGCGGGGTGGGGTGAACTCACAAGGGCGGGGTGGGGTGAACTCACAAGGGCCGTGGTGGGGTGAACTCACAAGGGCGGGGTGGGGTGAACTCACAAGGGCGGGGTGGGGGTGAACTCACAAGGGCGGGGTGGGTGAACTCACAAGGGCGGGGTGGGGTGAACTCACAAGGGCGGGGTGGGGTGAACTCACAAGGGCGGGGTGGGGTGAACTCACAAGGGCGGGGTGGGGTGAACTCACAAGGGCGGGGTGGGGTGAACTCACAAGGGCGGGGTGGGGTGAACTCACAAGGGCGGGGTGGGGTGAACTCACAGGGCGGGGTGGGGTGAACTCACAAGGGCGGGGTGGGGTGAACTCACAAGGGCGGGGTGGGGTGAACTCACAGGGGCGGGGTGGGGTGAACTCACAGGGCGGGGTGGGGTGAACTCACAAGGGGCGGGGTGGGGTGAACTCACAGGGGCGGGGTGGGGTGAACTCACAGGGGCGGGGTGGGGTGAACTCACAGGGGCGGGGTGGGGTGAACTCACAGGGGCGGGGTGGGGTGAACTCACAGGGGCGGGGTGGGGTGAACTCACAGGGGCGGGGTGGGGTGAACTCACAGGGGCGGGGTGGGGTGAACTCACAGGGGCGGGGGTGGGGTGAACTCACAGGGGGGACGGGGTGGGGTGAACTCACAGGGGGCCGGCGGGTGGGGTGAACTCACAGGGGCGGGGTGGGGTGAACTCACAGGGGCGGGGTGGGGTGAACACACAGTGAGCACGTGATCACAGGGGGCGGGGTGGGGTGAACTCACAGGGGCGGGGTGGGGTGAACTCACAGGGGCGGGGTGGGGTGAACTCACAAGGGCGGGGTGGGGTGAACGCACAAGGGCGGGGTGGGGTGAACGCACAAGGGCGGGGTGGGGTGAACTCACAAGGGCGGGGTGGGGTGAACTCACAAGGGCGGGGTGGGGTGAACTCACAAGGGCGGGGGTCGGGGGGTGAACTCACAGGGGCGGGGGTGGGGTGAACTCACAGGGGCGGGGTGGGGGTGAACTCACAAGGGGCGGGGTGGGGTGAACTCACAGGGGCGGGGTGGGGTGAACTCACAGGGGCGGGGTGGGGTGAACTCACAAGGGCGGGGTGGGGTGAACTCACAAGGGCGGGGTGGGGTGAACTCGACAAAGGGCGGGGTGGGGTGAACTCACAAGGGCGGGGTGGGGTGAACTCACAAGGGCGGGGTGGGGTGAACTCACAAGGGCGGGGTGGGGTGAACTCAAGGGCGGGGGTGGGGTGAACTCAATGGCGGGGTGGGGTGAACTCACAAGGGCGGGGTGGGGTGAACTCACAAGGGCGGGGTGGGGTGAACTCACAAGGGCGGGGTGGGGTGAACTCAAGGGCGGGGTGGGGTGAACTCAATGGCGGGGTGGGGTGAACTCAAGGGCGGGGTGGGGTGAACTCACAGGGGCGGGGTGGGGTGAACTCACAAGGGCGGGGTGGGGTGAACTCACAAGGGCGGGGTGGGGTGAACTCACAAGGGCGGGGTGGGGTGAACTCACAAGGGCGGGGTGGGGGTGAACTCACAAGGGCGGGGTGGGGTGAACTCACAAGGGCGGGGTGGGGTGAACTCACAAGGGCGGGGTGGGGTGAACTCACAAGGGCGGGGTGGGGGTGAACTCACAAGGGCGGGGTGGGGTGAACTCAAGGGCGGGGTGGGGTGAACTCAATGGCGGGGTGGGGTGAACTCAAGGGCGGGGTGGGGTGAACTCACAAGGGCGGGGTGGGGTGAACTCACAAGGGCGGGGTGGGGTGAACTCAAGGGCGGGGTGGGGTGAACTCAAGGGCGGGGTGGGGTGAACTCACAATGGCGGGTGGAGTGAACTCACAATGGCGGGTGGAGTGAACTCACAATGGCGGGGTGGGGTGAACTCAAGGGCGGCGGTGGGGTGAACTCAAGGGCGGGGTGGGGTGAACTCAAGGGCGGACACAGTGAGCACGTG